>JAYJMM010000028.1:3600000-4200000 GCA_037349105.1 Limnomonas spitsbergensis
GGGCAAGCAACCAACACACAACCACCTAGCAGTAGCGTGGGCATGAACCCCATAGTGCAGAAGATTAGCCCCAGCCATAAAACATGAAAGCAAAATAGTTCTGTTGGACGCCTCCTAGGGAAATTAGGAAGGAAACAAGAAAGTTTAAGTGAAATTGTACAAGTCAATAACGTTACACCTCTGGGCCCGCTCAAAGCTCGGCCACGTGGGCCGAAAATTGTATACGTATGTGTAAAAACTGTGTGATCTAGTGTGCCAAGTGCTTTCCATGGACAGCAAGCCAGGCCATCTGCGTGGTGCGGACAGCAACGCAGGGTTTTCATCAGCGTGAGAACTTGGGTGGGATGCCTTGGCTTTTGTGGAAGACGTGGTAGAAATCGCTGAGGCGTAGACGTTATCAGAGACTGTAACTTCATTTGCCTTTCCTTTCCAGCCTTTAGTCTTTGCTTTTGTCTGTCCCTCCCCTTTTTACCCCTCTTACTCTTTTAGTCAGCCTCATATACTTAGGCGCCTCCGCTGCCGAGCCTTTTCTTGTCAGGGCCCAGAGGTGTAACGTCATCGATATATTCTCCCGCCATCATTGACACCTTGCACAACGCTCACTCTTCAACATCATAAACGACATCGCACCATCACCCCACACTTCAACCACGCGCCCCATCACAGCACGCCCATCATACATCACCGCCCCTACTGCTGTCATCAACAAGCCTGCGAAAATTGTGCATGCGTCAGGAAACTGTGACAAATCAACAACAAGAGGCTAACCCAGCCTTACCCAAAACCCACGCAACAAGCAACGCACGACACCACTAACTTTTTGTACCACTCACCCATTTCAACTGTATGCCCCTAGGATGCCGTACATAAGCACACACAACAGCACCACCACCACCGGCGGGAAGCAAACTGTAAGCAAGTCATACTTCATGTCAATGACATTACACCTATGGGTCCTGCTCAAAAAGGCTCGGCCGCGTAGGTGCCCAACTGTCCCGTTGGAAGAAAATAAATTGAAGGTGAGAGGGAGAGAAGGAGAAGATCATACTTCATGTATGTGTATGTAAGGGGGGGTACATCACTGACCTGATTGAGTTGAGTGGACGCAACTAGGAGGCACAACTAGGGGCTGGTCAATCATCACGAAATACAGCATGCACAAAATATGTCATGGCCGCATGTGATCCTTGGAATTTGCAAGTGTTATGGCCCGTTTAAACACACACTTCGAATGATTTTGTATTCCAGTTAATTTGGTGATGGCCTTGCGGCCTGCCATTTGGCATGTTGCCTATTGAACACCGGGATGAGTGACATGCGACATGCGTTTTCCAGAAAAGAGACAACACCCAAAACCCATTCCATCTTAGTTGCCAACGGCCTAAAATGTTCAAGCAAGGTTTCTCTCTAGGGACCTTGGTGCCGATCGGGCGGGTTGCACATGCCTCCGTTTCCTACATCCTGGTGCGCCATGCAAGTCTGGAGGGGTGGGCGACATTGCATGCATGTTTATATTTGGGGCCTGGGACAGCATGGATGGGTGGCTACACTTGATTGCCTGGTCTGATGTCCCATGCAAAGTGCGCAAGCAATGGCTGTGGCCATGCATGCGACTAGTAGGCCAGGCATTTCGCTGGGAAAGAAAGAAAGAAAACTACGCCCCGCAAGGGCGTGAGGGTTAAGGAAACAGCGCGGCATGGGCCTAGGCCGCGTCCGCGCCGTTACCATCATAACAAGAGAAAATCCGTTCAAGCAACGGTGGCTTGCGCTTCCGGCTGTGTCTGGCTGGCTGCCTGGTGGATCCTGATGTCGGGAAGTATTCTAACCCACGTCTGGTTTGCACAATACATACTGTGTTAGAGTTTTGTAGCGTGCACATGCATTTCGCTGGGACCCCCATTGTTGCGGCTGGACTGAGTGGCAGCGATCTTTACTTCGAGTACCTTTATTGTTTGTACGACCCTGCATCGATTGATGGCTTGCTTGCACAATGCTGCGGAGTATCGAATAATTATTTCTTTGAATTCTGCCCTCTGGTCAGAATTTTTTGTTTAATCCGTTCCCTCGGCACCGAAATTCGCTTAAGAGCAGTGTTTAAAGCCTCGCAGCTGCCATGTATTACATTCAGTTCAACAACCAAAATCAACAGAGAACAATTATCGAGGGGCACTCAACAACACTGATGACCCTCAACATGGTGCCGGTACAACATGCAGGCCTCCCATCGATGTCTTTGTAGATATAGTAGCGGCACCGCCAAAACAGATTAGCAGCCATTGAAGACATAGTTAAGAGCACCCCTTGCCCTTTCTCACACCCCCCTCAGACACTGCTGTGAGCCCCTGTGTATCTAGCTCTTTCAGCAGCTAACCCTCTATTGCGCGTGCCCTTTATTTTGTAAGCAGTGGGTGCTGGCCCCAGCCCAGGCTCCTCAGCCATCATGAAAGCTGGGTTCGTGTCAAGCTGGCCTTTCAAGGGGGGCACGATCCCCAAGGGAGCATATTAGATGAGAGGTCGAAACCAGGGGGCCATCACATGAGATCGAAATAAGAACGCATGAGATCGAAACCAGGGGGCCATCACATGAGATCGAAATAAGAACACAAGTCAGAAGAGAGATCGAAATAAGAGGGCTGACCAGATGAGAGATCGAAACCAGAAGGCCATCACATGAGATCGAAATAAGAACCCAGGTCTGAAGAGAGATCGAAATAAGATAGCAGACCCTGTGACATTTTAAGCCATCACGCTAAATCTCGAACGTGCAGCCTCTTTACGAACAGCGCTTGAAAGCTTGGTTCTTGTACCGGTACGTTAAAAGTGCGGTCCCGTTGTACCAGACGTCAAATGAACGGCGACAGGCGGTGGCGACAGGGGCCTCGAGGACAGAAATATTCGATATTATTATTATTAAAATATTCGCGCCCCTCACCCCAAATAATGAATATTTGATGTATCCCTCGGACATAATCCTCACCCCCAAACAACATTAATTATGAGGGAAGGCTAGCCGAATCTACGGTATATACGTTTAATTCATGATCGGTATTGCAATCAGTGTTGTGCTTCCTTACGGTTCGTGAAACTACCGTTTGCGCTGACGGTGCAAACTGCGCGCAATTTACCAAGACCACCCAGAGTGCACCGCAATCATAAAATTGCTTGCAGCGTAACCACAGACGAACCCCTGGTGACATACCGCAAATGGGGTTTTCGGCTCGGAACCTGCCCGCCAATTGACGGAAATCGTGACATTTTAACGTGGAAGTTGTTCTGATCGTCACGATATTCCCCAACCAGGTGACGGACAACTTTGTGCAACTTCCCACCTTGGGAAAATGTGTGACTGATGTCTCCAAAAGCCAGAAATCCACAAGAACGTGCTTGCGGTCTAGATTACAGGTCGCTCTTAATTGCGTGCAAGCT
Organism: Limnomonas spitsbergensis; assembly: GCA_037349105.1. NCBI lineage: Eukaryota > Viridiplantae > Chlorophyta > Chlorophyceae > Chlamydomonadales > Limnomonas > Limnomonas spitsbergensis. Next base: position 3,603,427 of record JAYJMM010000028.1, read on the forward strand.
AAAAAGCCTTACTTGCGCGCAATAACGGGTTACGCCGTAATTGACCGTAATTACTTACACACAGGATGCTTAGGACAGGTGCCTGTTTTTTGGCTGCGCAATAATTTCCTGTTTTTCTTTTCTCCTTTTCCCCCCTTTCTGACAGTGGGACGCCCGCGCGGCCGAGTCTTTTGAGCATGGCCCAGACGTCTTAAGCTTCCAGTAGTTGGATTGGGGATTAGGACTTTTTGTTTTGTTTTTGAGGGGGTCTCTTCCTCTCTCTTTAGTTTCCAACCTTGCTGTTGGTCGCCGACGCGGCCGAGCTTTGCAGCATGGCCCAGTGGTGTAACGTCATTGACTTACACACAAAACGGATGACGGCGTAATCGCACAGCAGTGATAGCAATGCCAGCGTGAGGTGCTATATTTTGAGTTCGTCGCCTCACCACCGCCCTCGATCACTGCCTGGATGAGTGATAAGTGGAGCCAGGGGAAAGTTCGCTTCTCGCACAGAGAACCTGAAACGTCCACCTTACAAAGTCCTAGAGAACAAATCGGTATCTTGTCCCATTCTTGATCTCAGGCGTCGAGTCTCTGAATTCAGTGCGCCCGAGTAGAATTTATCTTTTCGTGGTTTCGGACATGAGTGTTTTGGGTACGGCTGTTACTCGGAAACGTAGCTTAGTTAACTGTCATAAAGAACGATTTACGAATTGTTGAATTCGCCTTTTAGGTTGAAAAATTCGGTACTGAAACTGACGGTTACTAAGTACATGTGTGCGTGTGTGTGTGGGGGGGGGAGGGCAGCTTTTGCTTGGACTAAACAAGACTTAACAACAACCCTAGAAACCCGAGAGACGCGAGCACAAAAGACCAATCCAGGTGAGCACGTAGCCCTCGTCAGCGGCTGAGGAAAGGCGAGCATAAATCGGGGTGGCACACGACCAAGAAGCAAGCACACGGCCGCAATAATTCATGCGTGAAAAGTGAGAATAAGGTCTGCAAAACACTGCTACTCCGACACGACACCCCTCTAGCTAAAGCACACTTATCACCCGGAAGCCCTCCCCAAAGCCACTGCTAAACGCCTCCACCACAGCCCAAAACGTGCAATCAGCCAGCAAAAGAAGACAAGAACCCGACAAGAAGCCAGAGAAGGAGCTACTAGGACATTACGAGGGAGAGAGGCTTAAGGAGTTGCTTGAAGGTCCTCCCCACCATCAAAGACACGGCTCGCACACCAACCGATGCACACCAACCGATGGTGTGCCAGGCAAGTTCTGTCCGGTGCAAAAAATCTCCAACAAAACAATTTCTTTCACACGCAGTCGATTTCGGCGGCGCTATTCGTTTATTTGTCACCAACCCAGCTTGGGCGGCACCTTCCTCTCAGTAATATACACCTGATCTTCTTCGCCTTATTGATGTGTTTTCGCCACATCGATGATCAAGGCCAAATGTATATTGCTCACACCGCTGCATCAGTCCTCAAAATCAGCAGCCTCGGCGGTCTTGCCGCCGGTTGATGCCAACAGGGACGCGCCTAACAAGAGCACAGCCCCACTCCATGCAACCATGCCCATGGCTTCATCAGAGGCGTCTAACGTCAGCATGGCAAAGCCAGTTGCGAAGATGGGTGTCGTTGCAAAGATCACCTGGGCAATGCAGCAAAAGAGGGGAGGGATGAACACCTACCACAGCGTTATATACATATGAGGGCATCTCTTCGCGTCGGACCTCATCTGCCTCGTATTTGAAGCCCAAACCTGGCACGCATGGAGCAGTATGAGAATCCAGGTTCTAACTGTCCAAGAGTGAGTCCTCAATAAACCCTGTAAAAAGCCACTTCGATATGGTTACACCCACACAGCACAAAACTATGAACCCTAATCTCTGACAACCCAATATGTCTGCAGGTCGACACCGACCGCCCCACTCTCCCATACAATGAAACAAGACCAGAAAAACAAACTATCAGGCATTGCTATTGATGTCACCCATTGCTGACCTGTGCCTGTGCGGGCGGCACTGTCTTTTGCCCCGAGGCTTGCAGGTAAGTTGCCAGGGCTCCGGGGCCCAGCCCCACCCACAAGATCACGGACAAGCTCACTGGGTCTCTGAAAATGTGCCACAAGGAAGACATGGTGTCTGAATATCCGCTAGAGCGACCTGTAGACGAAGAAGGGGGGGGGGGGGAGTATTTAGGTAATACGCTGCCATGCAGTCACAGGCTGTCCACTGGTGGCCGGGGCCTCCATGCATGAAGCTTGGGACAGAGCGCGTCATGCCCGTACTTCAGCAAACCCACAATAAGCCAGAGGCCTCTTCATGCCAGCATCATGTGCAGTCATCACGGCCGGCGAGGATATGCCAAGTTGGAGTGATGACAGGGAGCTCAGCAACTCCTCAACCTCACCCCTCCCTTCAAAGGGCCCTACCCTCTACAGCTTTTACTGTCATCGTGCCCCAACTCTCAACGCTCACCTTCATTTACCCAAATACTTAAACTCTCTCTCCTTAAATTCAAAACACCGAGTCGGTGGTCGGTGACACCAACCTTGCCTTGGAACTCAGCCACCCACCTTGCCAGGACACCAAAACCCAAAGGATTGAAAAAAATGACAGGCCCAACGTTGACATGGAGGCGATCGTAAGAGACGGGTAACTGCTGCTGTAACGGCTCAGGCGCACGGTACTCATTGCGAAGAAGACAGCGGACAGCAACACGTAAGCGTATCCCATGGGCTGCGGGAGGGGTGTATATTAGAAGAGGGTGATTCCTTCAAGAACGTTACATGAGCATTTATGAGTTCAGGCCAGGCATGATAGGTTCAAGACAACGCAAGGCTGGATTCCAAATGCTCCGGGTCGCACTGACTTCCTAAACATTGCCCCCCACCCACCCTATCCCTGCTTTGTAAGGCATCATGCATGTATGACCCCCCCTCCGGATTTTGTAATCAAGGAAATGGGGCAATGCCTGGTGATCACATGGAAGCCTCAGAGTGGGGTTTGCATCCAGCCCTGGGTGCAAGAAACCAGAACCCTAAACCCCAAATCGTTAAGACACCCCAAACCCTAGGGGAATAACTCACGTTCTCCTGTTCCAAAGCTGCCCCTCCATGAATGCTGACGGTGGATCCCTGACCCAGGCCATCGGCCGCGACCAGGAGGGAGCCAGTGAGGCCCAGGCCGCAAGCCAGCCACTCGTGGCGCTTGACGTGCTCACCAGAGAGGTGGACCAGGAACGGCGTGATGAGCACAGTGGCCTGGTTCAGAAAGGCGGTCTTGGTGGCGCTAATGAGCTGCGCAAAAAACACGAGGTTGTTTTCTTGTGTTTCCAGGGGTTTATTTTCTTGGGTTTCCAGGATCTGTTTTCTTGTGTTTCAAGTCCTTCAGGTTGAATCAAGCTCTGAAAACCGGAGCCTTGAAGCTCGACTGATGAGGTGCACAAGGAGCAGGGCGTGGGGCGTGGGGGGGTGGGGGAGGCTTCAAATGAGTTGGGTCTGGTCTACAGGCCTAAGAGGGCGGGTTCAGGTATGCAGTGGGTTTTATTGGAAGGGTTCAGGTTGCATGTGCTGGGCTGATGCCAAGCCTGACAACCAGTGTGAGCTACGCGGTCTGGTTACGGCTCAGGTGTGGACAGAGCATATTGGAAAACAAACATGGACATTGTGTACTGAGCTCCAAGGTCGCTCCGCTTGCTTGGCTCTACCGCGTCGTGAAAGCTGTACAAAGAAGTAGCGCTGTGTCCTCTGTGGTTCACATCCTGTTGCTCACCTCTTTCTGGGGTTGAGAGTCTTTGGAACAGCCCAGAGGCCTGTTTCTGCACTCACATCCTAGGGGAATCAGGCCTGGTGCCTTGCCCAGCTGGGGGTCACAGTCAGCTTGCCAGTCCAACTAGGATAACAAAGGGCAACCAGCCCACACGAGGAATTCTAGTAGTTCCCCCGGATGAAAACAGAACCGTATCCCTGTCAACACCCAGCCAGCTTACCTGCACCCCTAGCACCTCAAGGCCAAACGCTAGGCACATCCACAGGCCCAGCTCCGCACCGACCACCACCACATTGCTAGACTTCCAATTCAGCGCAGAGGCGCAGAGACGCTCAAAGGAGGAGGCCGGTGTTCTACGCCCGTCCTCGTCATCTGAAAAACCCTGAGGGCGAATGGACACAAAGATTGTTATTATGCACCAAGAAACTTGGGAGGGCAATGCCTTATTGATGATTTACAAATAAATCCGCGGCTCACACAGCAACAAATACCAAGTTCAGACGCTTATCGACATAATCCTCTCCCTCATACAATTTGCACACATGGGCAGCTGCTCAATGATCGTATCAGACTAACGTAGATTTGCTTTACCTTCCCTCGTAATCAACGTTGTTTGGGATTTTGAGGGATCCATGAATATAATAGTTATCGATTGTCAACGCCAGTTTTCAGTCAGAAATTAAGAGTTTTGGTAGATAACTTGCCCTGACAGCAGCATTATAAGAAATAGTTTTTTCATATTCCAGGGAAGGCAAATCAAATCTACGGTACTTGATACCATAAAACCCAATATTTGTAAGCATGTGTCCAAGTGCCTCTCTTTCTTTTACCTGGATAGCAGCAGCTGCTGAAGCACTTGCGGCAGCCTCCGCAGCTAGAGGGTTCAAAGCCTCAGGATGCACATCTGGTGCCTGCAAGGGAAAAAGGCAAACAGATGTTGGGCCCTTGGGCATGAAATCTTTAACACAAAGGTGCGCGAGAGCGACATTGAGCCTGTCAAGAGAAAACAAGATTTCCCCCCTACAGGCTATGAGTCCATCTTCGGCAAGCCCCGCTCCGCGGCCGCCACATGCCCTATTAGGTCTTAACCTGAACCAGCCTACAATTTATGGTCAAACCAGCTTAACTAACAAAACATGGAGTCTTCTGCCAAAGGCTTGAGTGTAGCTAACATGTAGCTGAGTCACAAGAAAGAAACACTAAATGAACCCTGACCGACCCATCGATTGGACGGCGAGTGTTTACATTCGACGCCAGGAATGAAAGGACTGCTTGACAGTGCAAGGGAGAACTTTGCTTGCTAGAAACGTTTGCAATCCAAACATGCGTCCTCATGGGCTAGCAAGCAAGCACAGGCAGGCCAAGAGATCAGCGAGCATGGGAGCATAGATGCCTATTTTGCAGCTGTAACAGTAGGCTTGACCGGCTTGTAGCAATCCCCACAGCTAGATCCATCCCTGACTGAGCCAGCAGAATACTATTTCATCAGGCCCTTATGCTCAACGCTTTTAGGTAAATTACGGAGATCTCATTGTGCGTGGCCTACCCTTTGAGTGATAGCTGCGGCTGCACATGAGCCCGCCAGGAACATCCCCGAAAGGACGGCTTGCAGCGCGTTCATCACGGAGGCACTAGGAGGGCTACGCGCGGCGGGAAGGGGTCACAGAAGAGGGTGTGGGAACAAGGAATGGGGCTGAAGCAATGGTGGACGTAGGGGTGTGAGAACAAGGAATGGGTCTTAAGCAACGGCAGAGGGAGGGGGCGTCAGAACAGAAAAATACGGAGCATGGCACAAAGGTGCAGCAGACATGGGGCTGACGGAGGATTCCAACGCGTGAAGGATGAGGGAGCAGGGGGCATATGGGAGTTTGAGACAAGGAGTAGACGATGGGAGCCTATTGGGCTCAAACAATTCCGCGACATAAACGACTGGAAGCCTTCAATTATCAAAGTCTTGCCAGGCAATGCTGTCCATGTGGGCCTTGAAGTCACGACATGTATTTGGTTCATAATTAAGTGGTGAAAAATCATTTGGGGGTCCCCATTCATTGGTGAGGGTATTGGCATAACAAGAAAAAGAAATACAGGTATGCCATTTGTGACAAGGGCTGGTGTACCGCAGCCATGTGAAGAACAGCCACATGTTAAATCGAAAACCCAGCATCTTCCATATGTTCAGCCTGTTTCCTGCCTTTCAATCCCAGGACAGACAAGCAAAACAACAAAGAACATGCTCGCCTCCAGCCTTGTCAGCTTTGCCTTCACAGATCAGAGACCCTTAAAGCCCCACACCAGCTCATCCCTTGCCGTAGCCTCGTCCCCTCATGCATGCCCCGCTGCCACAGGCCCTACTCACTCATCACTGAGGAAGATGTATTTGATTGCTGGAGCGTAGGATCCCCACAGCATGGCGACGCCAAACAGCGCCATGTATGCGTATGGTGCAGGCTGGGGACCGTTCCTAGGTGGTGGAACCATGGGCACCTTCAACTGTGGACTCTCAACGTCAGCCGGAGGCGCAGGCGTCTCGGTGGCCAGCCCCACCAGCCTGTTGGCCCGCCTGGACATCATATCGAGTTCGAAGTTGTTGACGCTCCAACACGGCAAGGGCAAGCGCACTAACAACGGCTGGTGTCCGACGGAAGGCCACGCCTGCTGCTGCCGTCTCCGCTCGGAGTAGCAATTTAAATGGCTTGACAGTAGTACTGCTCTCGACCCCAGTCTTGACCCTAGCCTTCGCTGCTGATGCGGCACGTCTACAGTCTTGACCCTGAGGGACGAGCTTCTCAAGGGTAGCCGTGTCTGAACTGATTTCAAACTCATGGATATCCGCGTGTGAAAGATACTCGTATGTGGTCCACGGGAGCTTGAGGAGAAATAGAGAAAGAAATGCACGGAGTGTGGTGTGGGTGCTGGGAGCAGCACTTTCCTCGGTAAGAGCTGGCAGTCAATAGAATCAATGAAAACGAATACAGTTAAAATTTATACAGGAGCACTTTCGCAAAGGTTCAGCATGCATACTAGATAGGAGCCAAATGTACAACCTCAGTGGAAACGTTTCCGCGGACGACCGAGGCGTTCCCACCCACGTGGTCCAAACCACATCGAGGTCCCCCTTCGCTTGCCGTATTCGCAGTGAAATTCAGCAGTGTCTGCTCAGTTGAGTTCAGAACTACCCACCCAGCCCCGCCCACGGAATACCAGCCTCAAGCGTGACCTCCACGGGCTTGAGATTCAGGGCCAGAGCGACACGTGTCAACCCAAAACATGCAACATGTGGGGAGGGCACATGGAGCTGCGAGGTCGGCAACTAAAAATGCTAATAATCCGGGCGATACGCGGATATATTTGGGGGGGGGGCAACTGGCTTCTCTGTGTGGGCGACACGTGTCGTGAAACTCTTTGCCAACGGTGGAGCCACTCAGGCGTGTGGACTCGGGAGACTTCCAGGCAATAGGCATCGAGTGGCTCTGAGGGAGCCATGGACTGAGTAAGTGGCATGTGCAACATCCGTTGCGAATTTGCGATGATAGGTGGCAATTGGCAGGTTGGTCGAAAGCACAGCTGCAATATCCAATGTGGTATATTTGCAATGCCAAAAGAGGAGGACTTTAAAATACGGGAATCTGACCGTGGCCGCACCATGTCACCGAAGCTGAGACCAAGTCACCAACTAGCCCTCGCCATGACAGGTCACAACCTGCAAGTGACAACGGTGGCATCGACCACAGCGAAGTTTATACCCAGTACCGATGTAAGCCAGCTAAGCATAAAGATGCCGATGGCAGCATGTGCAGCCTTGTGCATGCCGTATTTAGGAATGTTTAACATCCAGAAAATTGGACGTCAACGTCGTTCTTGATCCATTTCCAAAAGCATGTGTCAGTCTTCCTCCTGACATAACCGTATACCCCGTAGTTTCTGTCACGGAGTCTCCGAGTGCCAGTCTCGGAGTCTCCGAGTTGTAGGTAGAGGCCACGCAGCCTGACTTACCGGGCTGCGTTGAGGCAGAATTCGCCGTACATACCGTAGAACCTCTTTGACTCCGCTCGTAATTAAATAATTATTGGGGTGCGCGGACATGGCTGCGCGCTCATATTAATTCCAAATCGCCGCTACGCGGAGCGTCAGTCAGGTGCCCAAACTATTATTGGGGGGGGGGCGCGGTATGAATTAAACACAGCACTTTTTACAAAAAAAATCGAGCGCGCGACTGTTTGATTTGACATCCGTTCAATCATCCTTGTCAAGCGTGCCCAAATAGCCTTGATGGTAACACTACTGGTGACTGAGATGAGCACTACCGGTACTCGTAGCTAGTATTACTGCTCAGGTTAGCTTCCATCCACTGGGCTCGCCAGTCGAATCGCCAACGCCTCTCCTACTAGTCTCCTCGGCCTGCTCGGCCTTCCAATCCTCCTCATCCTCCAGCGCCTCCCTCGCCTCCTCATCCTCCTCCCCCACCTCCTCCTCCTCATCCTCCTCCTCCTTCTTCTTGTCCTCCTTCTTCTCGTCCTCCTTCTTCTCGTCCTCCTTCTTCTCGTCCTCCTTCTTCTCGTCCTCCGTCCTTCTTCTCGTCCTCCTTCTTCTCGGCCTCACTCCTCCTTCTCGCCCCCCTCCTTCTTGGGTTTAAAGAGCATATACTTATTATTACGCTTCCTAGTACTAGTACTGTTCATGTTCGAGGCAACATGGCACGGTGACCGCGACGCCATTTGTAAGTGGTGGCGAGCGTCGGTAACATGGGGCCGCTTGACATCCGCTTGAATGGAAACAAATCCTGCTTGAAACAGGGTCTTGAATCAAACCGGAGATCAAGCGGGCTATCGCTTGAATCAAGCCACTGAAACAAGCGTTTGATTCAAGCCAAAATCAAGCGGGAATCAAGCGGATTGAATCTAGCCGGAATCAAGAGAGAATCAAGCGGATTGAATCAAGCCGAAATCAAGAGAGAATCAAGCCGAAATGAAGAGTGTATCAAGCGCTTCGAATCAAGCCGGAATCAAGAGAGAATCAAGCGGATTGAATCAAGCCGGAATCAATGGGTTTTCAAGCCCATCGATTGAATTGGGAGCTTTGAATCAAACCGGAGATCAAGCGGGCCATCGCTTGAATCAAGCCATACTAAGCAACACTTGATTCAAGCCGGAATCAATCACGTACAGTCATGACAGCATGAACAAATTAAATCGAAGCCGGAATCAAGCGTTATTACACAAACCAACGTGTTCAATCAGTGACACTGCCCTTGGCCACATGCACTAAACCTAGGCCATCCGCATTAAACACTGGCCCAACCCTCGGCCAATAACCCAATACCAAGGGCCAACAACCCAACAACATTGTTTACCTCCAAAACGACAATCATTCAGAACAAAAGCTCCCAAGTCACAAGACCCCAATGTTCACAAGTGTTCATAACGTGCAACTCTCTAGTAGCTGACAGCGGCCAAGTACACAAAGGAGCTAGCAGTTCTTTCCATACACACGAATTATCATGGTGGCCCATCCGTTTCACCGACGGCCTACACAATCGCGATCTCCTCCACAATCCCCTACGCATGGCTGACTCCCTGGTTCCCAGCCTTGTTCTGCAACCTGTTCTTGACATGCATAAAAAGATTAGAAATATTAGGAATGTCTCATGACCATCTGAATACATAATTTGTTTGAGAAATGGTACGATATGATGTGAGTGTTTCTAGAATTACTAAATAAAAAATAGTCTTACCTTGGACCTTGGACCTTAAGTGGACTAAACAGCAGAGATTCACATGACTAAATTGAATATACGGTATTAGGAGGCGCAAAGCCGATCATTAGCCCTTGGCGCACCAGCTTGTCACATACGGTTGTCACGCCCTAAGTCAGCCCATTTATACGGCTTCCTTACGGGAGATAAGTCCCGCGCTCATCTTTCATGGTCCGGCTTCTAGTAAGGCAAACGTGTCATTTTAAGGGGGAAAGGTGAGATTAGCCTGATCAGCTTCATTCACTAGCCTTACAAGGAGAGCTAAGCCTGTCTGACCTGTTTTTATCATTTTTAATTTTCAATTTCTGCCTTGGAAAGCATGAAACAGCCTATTTTTGTCGCTGCTCTCTGCTTGGGGTTTCAGGCGAGTCGCTTTCAGTACCTAATAGAGGATCTTGCGAACCCCGGCAATAAAACCGGATCCGCTTTGCGTAGAAACCTTGAGGATCGCCTGCGGAGTAATTAACCCAGGCCGATATCCAGCGAGCATGGAGAAGTACAATTAGGGTCGGACTGTGTGATCTTCAGTGTTATTTGCGGAAGAGACCCACGTACTGGATCTAGTGTGCGGTGCCAAGTGCTTTGCAGGGACAGCAAGACAGGTTCGCGTTCACACATGGGCCAAATTGCGACAATTGGGAAATTGGAAGTGACAGCGCGACATTTGCGAATCTTGCCGTACCTATTGGGACTCGCTTTTTCGACAATTGGGAGCGCTTACCCTATTGCGGGGGGGTAGGGCAATTCGAGATTCCACACTTGGGCTGCGTTTCCATTGGCTGTTTTGACGTCGGAGCGGGATGCCAGCTAGGCGCCAGCTAGATCGCTCCGACGAAAACGTTTCCATTGGACGCTGAAGTCAGTCGAGTCGACGGTTGATGTTCCCGCCGCTCCTGCCCAACCGTCACCCAAATAAAACTACTTCGGGGGCGCGTTCACGTTGTACGATATGGGCGCGATATGGCTGGTAACCGACGACTTTTGTGTGAATATTTTCGGCCACACCTCGATATGGCCTCGATATCGAATCGATATGGACTCAATTTGACTTCGATTCGTCATATCCAAAAACTTGCCCACGTTTTTAGCTCAATATTGCCAGCGTGTCAGTCGTCACCAACATTTCAGCTCCCTTCGCTTCCTACGCTGCCTCTGTCGTCATGTCCAATTTAGAGATTAACCTTTGGCAGGTCCACCATGTTTGGTGCCTCTTTCTCCGGCTCAGAGGCCACCTGGGAGGCCCAATCTGAAGCCTCGAAACCCAAATCGGGGCCAAACCTGGACCGGCCATGCGCTGGCAGCTCAAGAGGCATGTATGGCAGGGTATTCATTAGGTCCTCAGGACCTGGCTTTGAAATTCTCGCCTCTGACCGACTTTCGCAGACTGGCCTGACCCTCACCTGCTTGATTGAGGACGACCAGTGTCGAGGAATAGAGCAGCAATGAGCGGCAGTGATCTGGCAGTGAGCTGGCTATCGCAAAGTTTCGCACAATGAACCACACTTCAATATGCGTTCGATATGAGCTCAATACGAGCGCATCCACACCTCAATATCGTCCACACCAAATCGTCCGCATATCGATATTGACTTCTCAACGTGAACGCGCCCCGGGTCCTAGACCCGAAGTGAGTTTGGGGGACACCGCTCCGAACGCCAGCTGGACAATACTTCGGACAATACTTCGCAGCCTTGTTTTTTGAGCCCTATGCTCATTCTCTTCTATTCATACCTTTGATAAACTCTGCTGGTTCGATATAAGTCGACTGGCGGCTGTCCGAGCACACGGACCCTCACGTGACGATTTGCTACACTGCCGTTGCGTTGCAGCATGCGCGACCGAATCGAAATAACGCAATAGTACACGTATGAACCATTGCTTACTTTGATCTACGTAGTCAAGCTGCCTAAGTGCAGAAATTTCAAAAACCGATGCCAGCTGCGCCCAATGCTACTACACTTGGACAAGATTGACAGCGTGATACGTTTTGCAGCACATCAGTAAACGCGACCCAACAACTACCAAGGAATGGACCGACATTTCGAAGTTCCTTGTAGGCGAAGGTTCTTGAATGCGAATCGGCCACCCTGGACATGCAATGGAAACGAAGGCAAAATTTCTCTGTGGCGGTCTCTGCTTCGGCCTAAAACCTGGAGCAAACCGAACAAAACCGACCGCTCCGACTGCCCACCTCAAACTCCAATGGAAACACAGCCTTGGTGCGCGATTCGCAATTGGCCACGCTGGCATTTTGTAGTCAATATGTTGGTCAGAGAACAGTTTAAGAGCGAGGTAGAGCCTGCTGTCGACACACACGTATGCGTATTGTTATTTCAGCGGTGGATATTAAATATGGAACCTTAATTCCACTTGTACGCGAAACGCCCCTTGGAAGTACTCCACTGCGTGTCCACGAGACACCGCTCTCACTGGTACGAATTGGGCTGACAGACAAGTAGGCAGCCAGCAAAAATGCATATCAAGTACACAAAAGTATGAATACTGGGCACTGGGCGCCAATTGTCGAGGCTGTGAACGCCAGCAATTAGGCCCGCCATCCCAAACAATTGGAGACGTGTTTTCGACAATTGCGAATCTTGCCGTACCAATTGGACATCGCACGATGGGCCCATGTGTGAACGCGCCCCAGGCCATGTGCGTTGCACGCACAACAACGCAGGGTTTTCAACAGCGTCAGAAAAGCGCTGTCATTTGTACCGGCGGAGCAAGGGTGAAGCTTTTTCTTTGGTATGCGGACAGCACTACCGTCAATTGTACCTCGTGTTCGGCTAGGCAAGGGTGCAGTTTTTCTTTGGTGTGCAAACAGCACCGTAAAGCGTACCTTGAGCTTGGAGGAGCTAGGGTGCTGATTCTATGGTGCTTGATTAAGCGCTGTTGTTGGTACCGGTACCCAGGGCTCGGAAGAGCAAGAGTGCAGCATCAGGTTTCCAGCGGGGTCTGGATTCTGATTTTTTCTGCAGTCCCGACCCAGCTAGCAGGCCAGGTAACAGTAAGCGAAGGAGCAGAAACGGTGCCCCTCACTGCGTAATTGCGGGTGGTGTGCTACCACAATTAGTTGCTCCCACACCCCCCCCCCTTCATTCTTACGCCTGGATCAGGTGAGGGTTTAGGCTGTGGCACCACCCCTACTAGGCCAACTGTGGCTCAATAGGCTTTGTCAGTTGGGTAACAGAGATGGCGGTTCCAGCATCAGCGGGGAGGTGGGAAGCGAGCATATCCCAACATCTGTTTCCACATCATAATCCCGGCAGATTCCTAAAGAGTCCTCCAGTGTTCTAGGCACCAGCCCTCCCCAGCTGATCCAACACCTGGTAAGTGCCTCGCAGACAGTGCTGTCCGATTGGTCTCAGCCTCTTTCATAAACATCTGGTGTACCCGTGCCACATTACTCAGCCAGGTTACAGGTCCTCGCTTGCTGGCGGTCCCGCATTTTCTTCTTGCACATGCCCATCCTTAACAGCACTCAGGCTGCCCTCGGATGCCACCCTGACAGGCCACTCCCTTATTCTCCTGCTCTGCCACACTGCGTCATGGTTACCAAGGCGATCCAGATCCAGGTATGATTGCAATAGCATTTTGAGGGTTTGCGTCAAAAAGTCACGTCACTTTGCGCATGACTCGTTTGTTTTAAACATTTTCCCTGGAGTGCCAGCAGTGGAGGTCATGTGCCATTCAAGCAGTTGGGAGCACTATCCTTGGCACCCTGGAAGCAAACAATCCTATCTTCAAGGCAAATTCTGGATATGTAGACTAAATTCCAGGCATATGATTCGCGCGCTTCGCGGCGCCTCTGGATTGCACTAGGCAGTTGCTGACATCGGGGATACCTCCATGTGCGCTTCATTTAATTCTCTCCAGGGACCTGCAGTTATGGTAAAATGTTAGACACAAATATTTCCAGCACATGCAGTCAAGTCAGGAACAGAATCCCCAAGTGAAGTCCCTTGGTATTCACAAAGGCCCCCTTTGGGCCCCCTCCTGCAGTGCTTGGGGTCAAGGATTGGGCAATTTACAATGGTGACGGTTGGCCTCATTACCGTGTCAGAAGAGATCTACGGTCCTTCAGTCAGAAATCACTGCTAACTGGATAACAACCCGTCTTAAAACCCATCAACCGGAATCCCTTTTACCATGTCAGAGCCCAACACCGTATGGGTACTCACACTTGTGTCAGGTGCTCCCCGGATAGCGCATGAGCCTCCTGTCAGGCCGATGAGGTGGCTGACACAGGACTTCTCCTGGGCTAGCTCCTCCTCTGTCGTTGAAATCTTAGCCCTCAGCCAGTCATCGAGGATGAAGTCGTTGCATATCTCATAGTCCCCGTCGCCCGTAGACCTGTGCAAGCCCATGGGACATATCTCTGTTAGTTAAAAGGTCCGCCAACTGCAGCACGTCCTATGGCTGGAGGGCATGATACAGGAAGCCCTGCTGCTTTAGACACTGGCCACCGGCCGTTCAGGTTCAGGTCCCAACGGGCCTAGTGGCTGCTCCCTGAAGATGTCCTGGCCCACACTAAAACAATCAACGATACACGTATGCTTGTAGGCATGTGTCGTATAACAACGTGAGGCTCCAAAACTCAGGCAGGCAGAAGGCCATGCTGGCGTCATGCAGTTTATCATGCCGCTGCAGAAACAGCCAGGGACATGAATCAGGCAAAGCTTCAGGATCTTGCACCTCAAGGGGAAGGAGAAGACAAGGCCGTCTTGCACTCCGTAGGGGTTGCCGTCGCTGCACACCCCGGAGGAGAAGCAGTCTCCGGGGGCTGTGGGCACCACCAGAGAGCGGATGGCATCAGCCACCGACACCGCGGTTGAGGCGGCACTGCTCTTGCCCCACTTCTTGATCAAGGCACCGCCGCGGGTGGCAACCTGCGTGATAATGAGAGTGGATGAGGATAAGTGTGGCCTTCATTTATGAACGTTGTTGGGCCATGAGCATCAGCTGAAACAGGGAGCCACTGCCAACTTCCAGCATATTTTAGTAATGCATAATGGGGGTCAAAAAGAAGCCAGCCCTGCAGCCAAACGCTTTGGCAGGAAAATCAGCTACAAACATCCCCTGCGGCACACAATGACAGAATGGTATACATAACACCTACCGTAGGAGTAAATTCTTTCTTAAACCAATCCAGATCCCGGATCTGGTTCATGGCTGGGAGTCCACCAATCTTGGAGTTCAAGAAGTCAGGGACCTGCCACCGGCAATAAAAGAGAAGAGACACAATTATACATGGGTATTCCATTTATCTTAAGATGGATGGAAGGCCTCAGGGATGAAGGTGAATACAACTCAGACCAGAGCCCTCAATTTGATGAGAGGTTGACATTTCAAGGTTCAAGTTGACATTTCAAAGTTAACATCACAAGTTGACATTTCAAGAAAACATTTCAAAGGCTGCGAGCCAGCATCTTCACCATCAGCTGCCAATCCCACCTGAGTGGTAGAGTGGTTGCCCCAAATCGCAACGCGGCTGACGCTTGTGTAGAACTTTCCACTCTTCATCGCCAGCTGGCACTTGGCGCGGTTCTCGTCAAGGCGGGTCAGCTAAAATAAAGAGGATGGGTGTAGAGTATCCCTCAGTTGCAAGCAGGTGAGAGGAGATAAAATACTGTATAGGAGCAATACCCAGCTGTCAGTAGACAGTACAAGCCTACCCTGATGGTTTTGTCTGATGGTTTTCTCTGTCCTTGCCTGTCCAATACGGATCAGGGAACATGCTCGTAATAGCGTATGGCTCATCAGTGGTTAAGAATAAACTGCAGCCTGCACCCACTGCATAAATAAATAATACACATCGAGGCGACTACTAGGCGAGGATAAAGGAAGCCACCTGTTTGGCTGTAGCACTAGGCAGGCTACAAATAAATATTTGCTCTGTTCCATTATTGCTACCCACATTCGGTTCTGACCCAACACAACCTTCAAGAGGTCAATTTGGGGTCACAGATGGCTGAACTTACCGCATGGAAGTTGCGCCGGGGGATCTTTGGCGCATTTTCCATGGCTATCAGGGCATTGGTATTGCAGGGATTACCGACCACCAACACCTTGCAGTTGGGGCTGGCACTCTCGTTCAGGGCCTGGCCCTGCGCGTGACGAGTCAGAACAGGGCACACATCAGCAGACAGTGATTAGCCAAGGCATGCATTGCATCCAAGGTTTGTGTAACCTGCCTGAGCTTTGAAGACCTCGCCGTTGGCGCTCAGCAGGTCTGCACGCTCCATGCCGGGGCCTCTGGGCTTGGCCCCGACCATCAGGCACCAATCTGCATCCTTGAACATCGCTACCGGATCAATTCCAATCGTTACCTGGTGCAGACATTGAGAACGGTGAGGAGAAGGATGATTCTAGCTCAACAAAAAGCCATTTTGTACTGCAGCCATGTCCTGTTTTGAGTGGCACAGTTTCCCCCCCTCAAGCTGTCACATACCTCGCGAAGCAGGGGGTATAGGGAGTCCTCCAGCTCCTGCAGGGATGAAGTGTAAATGCTGATTTCTGTACTGATTGGGAGTGCTGATCATAGTACAGCATCCCCAGCAGGTCCGTCAAGTAAAATTGGATCAAGCCTTACAGCTGATTTGAGGGTTGCTGCTTGGGTTGCAAGACAAACAGACAGGTAGAAAGGAGGTAATATCACAGGAGCAGCGTTGATAGTTTCATCAACTTCATCAGATCTCTGAGGCGTACCATGGCGACACCTTCCAGTGCATTGTACGACTTCTCGCTGCCCAGCAGCATAAGCGCTATGGGCTGATCCTTTCCATAAACCTCGCCAGAGGCAAGCATGAAGAGCAGGTGGTTCGCGATGTTTCCAGAGGCACCCGTCACGGCCACCCTGATGGTCTTCTTCCATGTGCGGGTCAGGGCTGGGTCCCTGGCAACACAAGGGGGACATGGAGCTGGTGAGCTGTCTGGAGGGGCGATGACAAGCCGTACACCATGATTTCTCACTCGTTCTGTACATCGTAAGAAAGCTTGAACACGCCAAATTTCTGTGCTGTGGCAGGTGCCTCATCGACCGCAGCTGCCTTGGCGCAGACTTGAGGGCGCATAGGCATTGCAACCCGAGACAACCTCCGACATGATGCGACAGCGTGAGCAGCCATTGGCTTCGTTCCTGAGGATAGAGGTTGTGCTCGAGGTAAGGTACGAGCGATGAAGAATCTGACTCATCAGAGCTGTGGTGCCGCCATTTAATCACGGGCGCCAACTGCCTAAGGCAATAAAATGCGTTAATATCAACAGTGCCTATTACTATAATCCTCCTCAAGACGCGCACCCCGTAGCCCGCCTTGCATCGTCCTCTGAAGAGCCATCGCGTCGTGACTTCAATAAAACAGAACAGGTACGCGAATGAAATTAGCCCACTTCCACTTGGTGGCAGGACTTGAAGGCCAACGACAAAAGGGCGCTTGCTGACACGCACTCTTTGATATTTGATAAATGTTTACGAACTCCATCAGTAGAACACATGCCACACATTTTGTTCGGTTTTCGCGACAACCCTGAGTGATTACTCATTTCCTTCCAGGCTTCGGCTTCAGCTGTCGAGCGTCGTCGCTACATCCCTCTCTGAGTCCCTGGGTACCACATTTCGTGTGCTTGCAAGCCGACTATACTCGGTCGATCACGTGGTCATACCTCGACACAGAGTCGTGATGTGTCGACATATCTCGGGGTACCTCGACTTCAAGGGTACGTTCAAAGGGTAGTTCTGGTTGGACGCAACATGTAATTTGTGTGAAGTCCAAGTTAAAGATCACACTTTGGTGGCATCCTTTCAATACCAGTTGCTCTTAGGCTTTCTAGAGTTGGGCGGCCGGCCTCACATTTTGGTAAGTCAAAAGGAAAAGAAAAGTTGCTAATACAGTCGATTCGATCGACCTTTAATGTATACATCTTGATAAATTGAAGATTTGGGGCTGAAGAAGCCAGCAGGACTAAAGCCGATTATCAGTTGGGCCCTGCACTTGTAGGGTTCGATATACCGGATATGCACTGTGACTAGGAGCACCCGCACATATATGCTCTACGCCTTCCATTAAAATGCTGAGGGATCTCCCCACCCAGCTCCCCACCGGGATCTCCCTTCACGTGCATTATTAGTGAAAGAGCTTCAAGCAAGTCCAACGCTGTCTCCGGCGCAGGGCCAAGCGGGGGAAGAAATTCTTGATCCTCCTCGTCACTCCCCTGCATAGCCCGCTGGGTGGTGCCTGGGACCCTGCCACCAGCTCCAGCAGTGACACATTCTCATCATCCTCCACCATGCTGGGGCAAGGCTGCTGTGAAATAAGCTGCTCCGCTGGGGTGAGGTTGGCGGAGTGTAGGGTGCATGCAGAGCGCGTAGTGCTAGCTACCGGAACCGACAGTGCTCATCTGAGTCACCAGTAGTATTATGCTGGACAACTTGAGCAGACTTGACAAGGATCACCGAACGGATGTCGAGTCAAACAGTCACGCCGTAGCGTGCGATTTTTTTGATATCTGCTGTTTTCAATTTTAAGTGCGCACCCCTTAAATAGTTGTTTAAGTACCAGACTGACACTTCGCGCAGCGACAATTTTTGAATTATTATTACCGTGCAGCTATGTCCGCACAGGCCAATCTTTAATTATTTTTGAGCAAAGTCTATCCGGTGTTACGGTATGGAATACATATTTATTAATCATGAGGAGACTGATAAATGAGAGAAATCTTGAGATCAGAAAACTTGAGGGTAAAAAGTTGACATCATATTTCCTTATCTACCGTAGACCCGAAGTGATTACCGCAGATTCAATGTGCCTTCCCTCGGGTATGAAATTACAAATTCTTTTAATGTTGCCCTCAGGGCCAATAATCGATCACAACGCTTAATCCGACTGAAAACTGGCCTGACTGGCTTCACTGACCTGACAGGCCAAACTGCCAAACTGCCAAACGCCAGAGCACAGCGGCTGCCACAGGGCCCGCATTGGGTCATGTGACACGGGGACGCATCGCGCTGCCTTGATTCAGCGCAGTAGGAACAAAGGCTTCAGATTGTACTCGTTGTTGTCCTGCTTGACGACAACTGGATCCTCCAGATCAGCCGCATCTTCGCGCAGTGTTGCTCCATCCAGTCGTAACTCCATGTTCATGAACTTCTGGGGCGTTGCATTCCTCAGAGAGCCAGGAGCCTGCAGGGGCAGATTTCAGTGGGGATGCATTCAGTCAGCGTGTGTCCCTCTGCTGCCACTATCAAATAACAAATTGTAATTTTCAGGAACCAGGCATTGCCACTTCAATGAGTGGCCTATGATCTAGGTTGGCTGGCCCTTGCAATTCCCGATAGGCAACTGGCATGAGAACAGTTGAGAGCACCTTCAGCACACGTGAACCTATTCCACCCAACAAGCACCAATACTCCATTTGGGCTTTTTGTCATGTACTCGCAGCATGATGGCCCTTGCGTGGTAATGCTGTCGGTCTTCATCCCAGACACGCACAAATGACAACAGTGAACTTAGCTAGGGACGGTAAGTAGGTGATGTTGCACATCTTGACGTAGCGCAGCGTACTTGACTGTTGCGTACCGCCACCGTCTTCGATCGCATGAAGCACAGGGGTAACATGTTTTGCACAGTCACGTTAGCGTTTCAAGATCAGGAGATACAAATGCATACTTGGGCATGCTATGTGGTACTGTGGTATGACAGTAGCTAATGCAAACAATTGGTACGCAGGCCTTGGAAGACCTCATGGACCCAAGCGAAATAATCATTTTCAGATTCGGCGGCAAGAGCATGAGCTGAAATATAAAATATCATGATGGCCCTGGCAATCAGTAGTGCAAAGCCAACGCCGATGGCTAGGATGATCTTCCTCCCCCCCACCAGCTCAGAAGCAACAAAGCTGAAGATGAGAATGAAACGAGCATAGGTGTTGCACCATAGACCGGTAACCGTGATATGGTACCATGGTAGTCTTAGAACAGGGCACCCGCTATTCACAACTCAGTAGTCTTGTACTAGTATAAGGTACCTTGTACTACACATGTTAAGGTACAGAAGGCTGGAAGGTAACACACCGTACAGTTAGCAAGACAGCCGCTGTTCGGGACTCCTTCTACTGGACAGGCCTAATCTGGGCTGCCCTGTCTCGAGGGTACAGGCCCCACATCTTCGCTCACCCCCCCGCTTCCTACACGCTTGCCGTTCCACAGGCACAGCATGGGGAGTTGGAATAAACGGGGTGATACTTTTTAGAACCAATTACGTATGTACGTGCTCTGGAAGAGAGCTGGAACTCTAAAGAATCTGCCTTCCCAGTCCAGGGTACCAGACAGTCTTGAAAATTACATTGCTTCTAAAGGCCTCTCCATGGTCTAGCGTAAGCACACCCTTCGCGACAAAGCTCCTCCTGGCTGCCCCAGAATTACACCACCCTTGGCTTGATTGGAGCACGAAGGGGTAATCAAGCGCACCAGTACCCTGCCTGTTTTAATCCAAACGTTCAGCGCCTTTGGAACTTGCTCAAAAACAAATGGAAATAAAAACTCCGCTGCTCTTGCCCCACTGCGCCGTCGACACCTGGCCCATCAGGACACAGGAGACGCGTGCAGCGGCAGCGCCATAGACCCTTGGGCCCTAATACCCTTATACCGGACACCTCCAGGACTCCTGCCTTGACAGGCTACCTGATCCCTTTTTCACGCCACTCGGCTCGACACCCCAGCATCTGCTGGTAAAACCCGGACAGCTCCTGTTATAAAAAACTTGTTCACGTTCAGACACACTTGATTGCCAACCGCCCAGCATCCGTGCGCCCCCGGGCTCCACACTCTGGTACACGGCCTGTCAGGCCTCCTACTGGACTGGTGCCGCTGACGTAGCTCCTTAACTAGCTAGCTCCCGTAGTCCGCTGCTTCCATGTCCCGGCATTTCATGATCAGTTCACAAGTACTGACTACTGCAGTCCTGCCTTCACTGCCCTTAAGCCCACTGCCTTCTAGGTACTAGGGAGCTCTCCGTCCCGTACTAGGAGATGCTCCTCCGTCCCGTACTAGTAAAATCCCTTCCGACTAGGCTCAGTGTGGTGACCGGCGGGTGC
This sequence comes from Limnomonas spitsbergensis, assembly GCA_037349105.1. Classification (NCBI taxonomy): domain Eukaryota; kingdom Viridiplantae; phylum Chlorophyta; class Chlorophyceae; order Chlamydomonadales; genus Limnomonas; species Limnomonas spitsbergensis. The sequence goes on from JAYJMM010000028.1 coordinate 3,624,029, forward strand.
CCAGCCCTTCAATTTTAACACATCATGTTCGCAGCTTGTTGACGCGCTGCCTGGGACCTTCAGGATCATTTGGTGTCATGACCCTCGTTGGCTGACTCCTTCTCTTCCTCCGCCGCAGCAATCGCCACCCTGGCCCGCCTCTGGACCGTCCACGCAGGGACATTGGCCTCCCCCCTCACGTTGACGTACTAAATGTCATACAGACTATTTGCCATGGGTGGCGGGGTTTGTGGCCACGATCTCCACATTGGGCCTGTCCAACATGCTGCATTCCAAGGCGACTCTGGCCGCAGCCCTGGCGGCCGGGCTAAGGCGCCCCTGGACCTGGCTCCTGGGCCCCGCTTCCACCGCCTTCATCGCTGGCCCGACACCCACTGCCGCGGCTGGCACGGTCCGCAGTCCGGCACCTTGGGCACGCCCAGTCCCCTTCTGGCACAGCCTTGAGAGGTGGTGTCAGGTAATCCATGTGCCAACCTGTATTGCACACGTTGCACAGGAGCAAGAAGTCATCCCGATCAGGCAAGTGGCATACTCCGCAAGGCAAGCTGATGCTAGGCCTGGTTGTGCTGAAATCCACCAACGCCCCTCAACCGGGGCACTTGGCGAGGAGAGCAGTTGACTGCATTCTCTGTCACCGTCAGGCCATCTGCCCCTTACAACAGCAAGGTCCACATAGACCCCAGCTGGTTCACCCTCAGGATCTCCGGCCGCGCCTTTGAGTCTAGGCTGCGCCGCTCTGAGGAATACCTCACGTACGGTATACATAGTCTCCGACAGCAAGCCACCTGACCTGGGGGACATACACCCACGGATCCTGGCGTACCGCAGCTTGTCCCTGTGCTGCGCAATTTTAGATGCTCGCCCGCAACCGGCAGGGCCGCCTTGATCTTGGCCACCCTGGCCAGGAGGAGATCCCCTGCCTCCTCGGCTGAGGCCACCCGAGCCATGCTCCACAGATCCGCTCCCACCCTAGAGGGAAAGGTAGGCCGCTGCCCAACCAGGACTTCGTACGGAGCTGATGCTGCGGCGAGCACGAGTACCCCAATACCATCCACGGGACCATCCTGTCCCACGACTTGTCACTCCCCCCTTCTGCGCAACACTTGCGCAGACCTGCCTTGAGATTCTGGACCCCCCTCTCTGACAGCCCATCTGCCTGGGGGTGGTTGGGGGTGGTGGTACGGTGGGCCATGAAGCAATCCAGGAGCATGTCCTGAAGCTCCCCCTGGAACTCAGTGCCCCCGTCAGTGACTACCTCCACGCAGCCCCCGAATCGCGCGATCACGTTCTGAAAAATGCCAAGGCTATCACATCCGACGCCTTGCACGGGATAGGGATCAGCTCTACCCACTTGGCATACTGTTCTACACTCATTATGACAAAGCGGTTCCCCCTCGGCGTGGGCGTGAATGGACCACACAGGTCCACTCCCCAGCGGAAAAACAGCCCCTCAATGGGCAAGGGGTGCAAGACCGGTTGCAAGTGGTTGAAAGTGGCCCCGAGCTCTCGTCGTACTCAGCACGACCCTGGACTGCTCGCCTGACCATGGCCCTGAGCCCCCTCCACCAGTGCTGCTGCATAACCATAAAGGCGGTGCGGTGGCTGCCAAAACGCCCCGTGCTAGCGTGTGCCTCCTGATTCACGGCCACCCGGTCCTCTGGCCTAGGCACCACACACCTCCTGCCATCCAGCATACGCCTCATCAAGCCAAGATGCCCCCTCTTTCCGATTCCCAGTGGAACAATGCAGCCCTGCGCATCCCCCTGACCTGCTCCCCTGGGTCCATTCCTGGGACGTGCGCCCCCTGACGCAGGTAGACCCCGGCTCGTCTGACCACACATCCACCCTGGCGGGTAGTCCTGCAGAACACCCCGGTGGATCTGACACTCCATCGTCCCTATATCCCTCATCTTCTGGGCCCTGCGCTGACAGTCTCCCACCTGGCTCTTGCGCGGCATCGGCCCAGTTTGCCGCCGCTGCCTCTCCAAGGCACAGCCTGTAGGATGCGGCCACCTCACCACTGCCCGTGCACGCTTCTCCTGCGGTGGCAAGGGTGTAGTGACTTGACTGCAAAGCAGCACCCGCTGAGGGGTCCTTTGCCTGGCTAGGCCATCCTGCCCTGTGGGTCATTTCCCCATGCATGATCTTGGCCAATCCTAACGACACGCTGAGCCATGCCTCAAGCGCCCATGTATCCATGCACCTGCCCAGTGCTGTCCTTCGCGCTGCCTCCAGACAATCCAGGTGCGACAGAGTTGATCCCACAGCATACCCAATGGCTCTCTCCCTTTCGTCTGCATTGGGCTCCTGCAGGTCCCCCAGAGGCTTGTACACCATGCCGTGTTGCCTGTTCCTGAAGCATACGATCCTGGCGTGGCCATGAGGCACGGGACGCCTTCCTGGGTTGTCCCGACACGTTGAGACGGTCATCCCCACCATCCGGGCACGCAACCTCCTGAGCCTTGCTACCCGTATCCAACACATCATTGACTATGCCGTCATGCGGGCGCTCGGAGGCACAGGTAACAAACTTGACATCCACTGTCGGGGCAATGTTGCCCCAGTAGTCCCGCAAGCGGTGGGCTCACGACCCCACCTGCGCTGCGTCTAACACTGCCAGCCGGCTCAGGACCCTGCACACCTCAGTGAAAGCCTCGATCCTGGCCGCCTCACTATTGTGATTCTTTTGCATAGCATTATTCTCAATCAGGTTAGCAGGAGGCTTATCCGGCTGCAGACCTGGAGCGTGCCCAGCAACCTGGCCAGCGGGAAGAACAACTTACTACACTGCCCTGTCAGCCCCTTCTCTTTCCCTGCGGTCGAGAGGTCCTGACACTCCCAGCCGGCCACCTTGAACCACTGGTGCCCATCCTTGGCCCCTGCTGCTACCAAATGCTCTGCCTCCATAGTATACACATCCTGGGGCACTGATCGGAACGCCCCCTCGACCGCTGCTCTAGGGAGCAGCTGGGGATACTGCCGATGCAGCTGCAGCAACTGTCCCCCAGCGATTTCCCTCATATCCACACCGTCGGCATGTCGGCATACAAGTACCGGATCACCGGGATACCCGCCCTCATCACCATGTCAACCCCGTACACATACCTCCAAAAGGATCAAACAGGGCCACGCCCTCCGCCTCCATGGCCGTGACCGCCTTTCCCAGCAAGCACGTTGCGACACCCCTGCACACACGTGGGGCACAGCTCCTCTGGGCAGATCAATCAAACATTGCTGATCATCTTCCTAGCCCTGGCCCTGTTGTTAAACACTCGTTCCGCAACGGTGAGCGGCTGGACCCTCTCATCGTCCTCAACAGAAATGTCCTGCCCACACGGAGCCACCACACACGCTGCTTCCGCCTCTCTCAACCTACGGACCCCCCTCCTGCCTTCCTGTGCTAGCCACACAAGCTGGTCAGCATGCCACAGGTTGACCCTGGACAGCCCCATGACCGTGGCCACCTGCCTCGCGGTCTTCTGACCCATCGGCATGTCCTCTGGTGCAACCTGATGCCACCGCGCTCACATGTGGTCTGCGGAGGATGGGAGGGGTGACCTAGAAGGCACATCAGCATTTGGTGGCATGCCCCCGGACGGTGGACGATGGTAATGTCCAGCTCCTGGAGCATGAGCGCCCACCTGGCGTGCTGTCCCACTAGTTCCTGATTATCCATGAGGTAGGTGAGCGGCTCATGGTCGGTAATCATGTGCACCTTGCACCGAAACAACATGTGGCGATAGGTACGTGACTACGTGCTGCATACACCGCAGCCAGCATCTCGCCCTGAAACGAAGAGTAATTATTCTCACTCTTGTTCAGGGACCGAGAAGTACGCAACCATGCTGTACTCCCTCCCACTGTCGTCCCCTGGTCGTCACATTGCCCGAACACAGCACAGATCCCCAGCACAGATCCCTTGCTTGAAGAAGTATTGCCATGCCTTTTGGCTGAAGCTTTGAAGGGTAAATTACCTTTTTGAAGGGAGATCAATACCTCTGTAGGTAGCAGGGCTGGTAGCAGGGGTTCAGATCAACCAACTACCACTTGTCAGTTTGCCGGTGTGAATTACCTCTAACGTCATCCATTCCTATCAACATTTCAAGCGTGAAGGTGTGAATACAACATTGTCAGCCTGTTTGTGCTACATTTGATACATCGTTAACCTTGTTAAACGCACCGTTGCTTATATCGCAACCTTTCGGCCATTGTAGAGCAGGGCGGGAATGTTCCGCAACCAGGTGAGGTTGTCTTATTCGTCACAATACATTGCGTTCAGTCCGTTACCTTCATCCGATCTCACAATTTTCTGATTCCGCAGTATGATACGGATGTGACAACTTGGTCGCCCCAGGGACGCCTGTTCCAGGTTGAATACGCAATGGAAGCTGTAAAGCAAGGCAGTTGCGCAGTGGGCCTGAAGGTGGGATTTTTGAGGAAAGTTGGTGCAGCAGAATAGTGAAAGCTGCTACTCTGACAGGGAGCCATCCAGGGACCTTCCGTTTTGTAGTTCATCCCTAGTGTCTCCCTATCCCCCAGAGCGATACCCACGTCGTCTTGGCAACGCTCAAGCGATCTGAGTCCGAGTTGTCATCCTTCCAGCGGAAGGTGTTCAAAATCGATGATCACATGGGCATTGCGATCTCAGGTCTTACTGCAGACGGTCGTGTACTCTGCAAGTACATGCGCAATGAGTGCCTCAACCACAGGTAAAAGATGACAGGGTGTTAAGGGCTTCATCCAAGGAATAAGAACTCCATGGCACCTGATACGCTGATTGGTTGGCTGAAAGGCTACCGGCATGTGGGGTGGCTTCACAGCTGTCTGCTGGTGTTTTGTTTGATTGGCCTTGAGACTTCAGATGTTGCATGCCATCATGTGTGCTGTGCATGTTGTCCAAGACCTTCTCTTTGCCTGTCCATCTGCCCAGAACTGATAATTGAATGCATGCGGTGCATTGCAAAACCATATTTGGGGCCGGCTGCGGAGTCCGTTTTCCTGCCCATCCAAAATTTCCGCAGTATGTGATGACAAGCTTAAACAATGAACCAGAGCCGTAATCTACTAGGCCGCCCTTTTCAAAGCACGGGCCGGTCTTATGGGTAGTCCTGGCCAGAGCGTCATGCCCCTTCAGGCTCGTTCTAGCACAGGATCCCTCACCCGGGGTGGGCATATAAAATGGCCATGCGGTGACTGACTGTCTTGGTATGACTATCTTTGATCACGCAGTCACCCCTGGCATACACCCTGATCTCTAAACCCTCACCTGCTTCATCAGGTACATCTATGAGTCCTCACTCCCCGTGGGGCGCTTGGTGAGACAGGTCGCTGACAAGCATCAGATCTGCACTCAGCGGTCTTGGAAGCGGCCGTTTGGCGTGGGCCTGCTGGTGGCGGGGCATGACGTGTCAGGGCCCAGATTGTTCAACACGTGTCCGTCGGGGAACTTCTATGAGTACAAGGCCATGTCGATCGGCGCGAGGGCACAGGTGTGTGCCGGGAGCAAAGGGCGCGCTCGGCGGTGGTTTTACAGGGGAGTGTGCAGCATGAGGAAATTTGATGAGTTATGTTCAGTGGTCATAAACTTGGGAAGTATGATCCTCCGACCGACTGTGCTGGGCTTGCCTAGGCACACGCTCGGCCAAGCTCCTGCAGCAGCTAGGCAGTTCACTGCTGACTGAAGCTGCTTGGCATTGACGACCATTGCTAAAAGGGTCCACTGGCACCACTGTCGTGTGTGTAGGCTGACTGGTAGAGGGAGGGTGGATGAGTAATTTATAAGAGGTCATGCATGATCCTGCTTGATGGGTTATGAAGGCAGGGTTTGAACCGCCGAGACGCCCGTGGTATGTTTAAACAGCACATGTTTGGATGGCGGCGTGGGGCCGCCAGGGCGATGAAGCCTACGGGGATGAGGACAGGGATGTGGCTGTTAGCAACAGGCTTGGACAGTAGGAGGTGGCGAGGTGCGAGCTGCTAAGTGGCAGAGGCATAAACAAGCCACCAGGCAGGTGCAGAGCAGAAGTAGCCGAGTAGTCTGGAAATGTGGCAGAGAGAGCATCTGTTGATGAGCTTTCCCACTGAAGGCATGTGATTGGTAGGGGATGGGGAGCTAGGTCCCTTGGGGACTACAGCATATGGCATGGCTGTCTCTGGAAGTAGGATGTGGAGAGGGAGCTAGTTGTAACATGGCACAAAGCTATAAAAGATCAATGTGGAGGGGGGGGTATTCAATTGAAGGGCCTCATGATGGGCCGGTCGCGGATGCTCTTGACCCTCACAAGTATTTGCTGAATGCAATGCCCGCATAGGTCTTGCTAAATGCATTTCTCCCCCAACAGGCTGCCAAGACTTATTTGGAGAAGCATTACGAGAGCTTACCTGGTTGTAATCTTGACGAGCTGATCAGACATGGCCTACGTGCAATCCAGGTGAAACCACTAGGCATGTAGGGTGGTCATTGCATCGTGCTGCTGGTTTGGTAGTACCGTTGTGTTCACTGTTGGGCTCCGACACTGTAAGAGGGACCCTTGTGTAATGTAGCACAGACTGTTATGCATCAAAACAGTAATAGTCCGTCAGAAAAAGCGTACAATTCTCTTGGCACAGTCGTGTGGCCGACCAACACGACGGTGAATTGCCCAACCCTGTTCGTGTTGTTGTGTGCTTGCCCAAGCAGCTTCTGATTCATATCTGCTGAAGGCAATCCTGTTGTGGATGATAGGAAGGCTTGAAGCCTATGCTGCTGCACTGCTACAGCTGCGCTGCTGCTGTAGTCCATGCCTGTATCCGCTGGCTGAAATCTCTGCTTTTTATTGTTTGCAGGCGTGCCTGCAAGACGCTGAGCTGAGCAGTTCCAGCTGCTCCATTGCTGTTGTTGGCAAGGGCATGCCCTTCACCATCCTGGAGGATGCAGCCTTGGAGCCCTACGTTGCCGCTGTCAAGGAGGAGGACCAACCCATGGCTGCGGCTGATGAGGTGGCAGCCGCAGCCGATGAGGCACCAGATGCCCCTGCTGTCGCAGCAGAGGAGCCTGCCCCTGAAGGAGGCGATGCGGCTGCTGCACCGCCTGAGGAAGACGAGGGCCTGAGGCCCATGGAAATGTAGACCCATACTCTACAAATGTGGATTTTGTGATGTCCCATTATTCAAAGTAGCGATTACATTATGAAAGAGGATGTCTTCTATAATTTTATCTTTCACACATATGACTTCAATTATATTGCCTCAGTTGTCAGTAAACCACGCGTCGAACAATATCCAGACGGGTGAGGCTGGGGTTCTGACGGAATCTGTACAGGACGGTCGATATGGAGGTTTTTGCCACCTGCTAGTCTGCTACCATTGCTTGCCTGCAAAATTGTAGGTGGGTGATCGAAAAGGTTTTATAATGAACGAATCAGTGCTGTGCCGATCACAGTCCAACGGTGGGTCAATTACGTAGCTGAGTTTCAGTCACCGTAATTTCAAGGCTAATTCAGCTACTTTTTCCGAAAGGGACCGTCATTACCAAGACGATTTCTGATTTACGGTGCAATGGCACAGCACTGAACGAATATTCCTCCATGCCGGCATTTCTGTTGTCAATGACAGAGGCCTTCGTCCGTACAGGGCTCAATGTGCGTACATGGTCTCAAACTGGTCCCACACTGGAGGCGTCTGACGTTTGCAAGGTCGGCGGATTTGAGGACCTTGCCACAACGACCACAAGTGATCGGTCCATTCATGATCCACCAGACCAACACCACCATGTGCTGCGTATAATTCAGCTCTTTCTAAGGCTGTCTCAGCTGGGTTCGGGGTGTGTCAAATGGAGCCAAACTCTTAGTGTGGGGGGGCAGGGGGTCATGTGGTAAATCAAGCAACATTGTAGGATGTAAATGGACTCATGTTGGCAAGAAGAACACAGATGATGAGGTGCCGCTGCCAGCCTCAACAGACCTCCAGAAAAAAGACAAAGTTTGGAAGGTAAAGAATATTGATCTTTTGGGAGACCCCCCCCATATCTCCCATCCCCCTGGGCAAAAACATAAAAAAAAACAGCTATGGAACGCTCTCGTCAAGCTCTACACAAAAGGGGCATGGGGTCGATTTGTTTTGTTTTGGCCCACCCCTCGGTCTCGAGCGTTCTAGTCTTCTAGAGCTCTTGGCGTCAGAAAGAACCTCCAGGGGGTCCGGAAATTGTCGGCGATACGACCCGGATCGGTCATAAGTAGGTCCGTGGACACCCGCCTGTACTACCAAAAATCCACGCTGCATCGGCGTTTTCTTTTCTACTCGCAAGCCTGTAAAATTCCGTTTGAGGGGAAATACCTAAATTCTGCTTGTAGTATTCTTTGGGCAGCTACACACTCAGACACAAAATAAACCGGCAAAAATAAGCCGCTTACAAAGGAAAATGTCAATTCTTCACACAACTATGCATTTGTTCCGTACATCTACCAACAAATAGTGCATAGCAGTTAGAAGACATGTGCTAATTTCTGACTTCACCTTCATTCTGATGGTCTGATTTGGTCTGATCCTCGTCTTCGATATCTTCCTTGCATGTCAGCTTGAAGTGTCAGAAGCATGCTGAATTATCAAGTGCTGCTATCAGTCTTTGCCTACTTGATGGCAACAACCGATTGGGCGGCTCGGGATGTTTTGGGTTGGTGAAAGCAGTGGTTTGCCATGCCCTGTCAATCCTGTCATAAAGTTCACTGTGGATTAAATGAACGCGACGAAGGCCTGGATTGTCCACCAACCTGCTGCTCTACCTGCCCCTCTTCTTCCCGATGGACATGCACATATGAAGGCATTTCAAAACAACAGGGGCAGGCAGGCTTGGGTGGGATGCCCTGGCTTTTGTGGAAGACGTGGTAGATATCGTTGAGGCGAAGACGTTTTCAGAGGCTGGAACTTCCTATGTCTTTCTTTTCCAGCCTTTTGTCTGTGCCTTCACCTTATTTCCCATTTCCCTCCTTTTTTTCCCGGCCCCCTCTTTGCTTCGTTCCTTCCTCCCAACCCTTAAATAGGCGCCTTTTTGTATCAGGGTCAGGAGATGTACCGTCACTGACTTCAAAAACAAATACATGATCTTCAAAATGAACTGCCATGCTTTAGCCAGGGAAAAGGCTCGTGTTATAAGCTTGCAAACCGCACACCCGTTCGTGTGCCTGTCAAGACATGGCCTCTTGCGTAGGCTCACCTGACTTCATCAGGGGTAGCATACCCAACGGAACAACCCCAAACATGCTCAATGTCAGCAAGCACGTGACTTCACTGGGTGCCGCTTTCCTCCCAACCCTTTATTTCAGTTACGCGCCCACGCAGCCGAGCCTTTTTGAGCAGGGCCAGAGGTGTAACGTCATTGACTGGGTGCCAGAGCTAGCGAGAGGGCAGTCGGGGCCCGTGATCATGTTTTTGTGAGATGAAACGCATGCCACGCAGAGTTGTTGTTTTTGTTGTTGATGCATGGAGGCGTAGCTAGGAGCGCCAACGACATAAAGTTGCAGCGGCAGGGGCAGCACTGGTGGCAGCTGTTACTGGTGCGCATTTTGAGGGGAGGGGTCTGCTGTTGGGTGGCGGCAGCAACAACAAAGGCAGATGACGCAGCCGGCTGTTTTAAACTGAAAGGAAGGGATCGCAGTAGCTGCCTTGGCCATGGTCCACTGATGTCGCTTGGCGCCGGGGAAGGGGGATCATGCATGGTAGAAACAAGAATAGCTGTTGTGAAGACATGACGTGGGTCAAGAGTGAGTGTATTTATGAGCATGCACGGGTAGTGTTGATGGGAGAACCTCTCGAGCACTTGATCAGCTACCACACCTGCAAGTGGCGTTTACACACTAGCTCTCCCCCTTCGTGGCCCGTTCCACTTTCCCTCTTTAATTCATTTCCGCTGCCATGTGGGCTTGTGGCACAGGTGGCCAACAACTCGGGCTAGGCTAAGTGGCTTACCGCACCCTTGCCCTCCTCGATCTCTTAGTGGGTAATAACAAGAGGGAGATGTTCGGATATTCAATGAGGCATTGTTTTCTGGTGAGATTAATGTGCATGCCATGCAGGCAAGGGGGGGCCTGGGGGGTGCAAGCAAGTGCAAGTCACCAAGGCATGTGCGCACCCACTCCTCAAGTGCACCCACTCCTCAAGGCGGTGTGTACCACCACTTTGCTAAGACCTCCCAGAACAGCGAATGTTTGCCATGATCTTCCAAGGGAGCAAGCCTGAGTGGGTTAGCACTGGGGTATGCACGCCATTCACGATAGCCACGCAAAATTTGAAAGCAAGTATGGGATGCTGTCGGCGTCTAAGGCTACATGACTACATCGCTCGAAAGAAGGCCTGGGGCAATACGCAAATAATTCAATTGATGAAAACAACTTCCTGATGCGTGTATAACGAGCTACAGGAACTTCGGGGGAAATAGATATAGCGTGATCGCGATCGTGGTCGCGATTGGCGGTCCTTGGCAGGCCCATTTGAAGTCCGAACCTCCAGGTAAGCCTGTCGTACTGGCTTGAGATCACGCTTTCCAACATATTTTATAATACCTGTAGATCAGTTGCTACTCATTTACAAGCTACTTTGTAATAACTGCTATCAATCATCTACCTGGTATCGTATAATCAAAGCTTGAGTGATGTCCGACAAGTTGGTGGAAGATGAGGCTGCCCTCGAGGACGAAGTGGAACTGCCCTCAGTTTTGGATGGAGATGCCGAAGAAGGAGACGAGGGAGAACAGGAGGCTGACGAGGACAGCTCAGAGGAGGAAGAGGATGACGAGGAGAACGAATACGAGGATGACGGATTCCTTGTCGATGAGAATGCAGAGGAAGAGGGAGGGGAGGGCGGGTCTGACGACGAGGAGACCGTCAAGAAGAAGCGCAGAAGGAAGCGCCGAAAGGACATGGGGGCGGACGATGAAGATTATGCGCTAGTGGAGGAGAACCTGGGCAAGGTGTGTTCTGGTCTTCAGCCTCAGCATTGGTCACAGCGTGGCTTCACTTTCGGCCCACTTGGTATTAACCCAGTTGTTGCTCGACTCCCATGCAGCCTGTACCCCGTCCAAAAGACAGGAAGAGGCTGAAGAGGGCTGGGGATGGCAGGCAGGCAAATGATGCAGAGGAAATGCGGCATGAGCTGTTTGGTGACGGTGAGTGTGTCCTGGCTGGTGCAGTTTGGGTCTTAAGAATCTCAGCATACTGTGAAGCAAATTTGAATCATTTTTGGCTGAGATCCAGCCTTGCTTCAAGCTGGGATACCGGATCACACTAAATTTGCACTGTGACGCCATTTTTTCATTCCTGGTCATGTCATGGGTAATAGTTCTAGTGATGTCGGTCAATGTCATGAAACCTCGGACCCTGCTAAGAAAAGCTGCCCGACTCCCCAAAATTCTGTGTGCCCATGAGTGCAGACCTGGACGATGAGTTGGCTGACGACGAGCCGGCAGACGATGTGGAGCGTGGCGGCAAACGCGGCGGTCGATCCGGGCGGCGTGGTCAACGGGAGGAGGACCGCGTGGACGATGAGGACACCTTTATGGACGATGATGAGATGGGTGACTTCATCGTGGACGAGGGAGACGAGAGGGCTCGGCGGAGACGCGCGAAACGGGCAGCTGGTGTTGTGGGGCTCAATGCACAAGCGTTCGAGGTGGGCCTGGCCTAGTTTAGGGTTTCACCCTAAGCGGGTTGTACTGCTATGGGTAGAGTATCACTCCTCTGCGGGCCGTACCGCTATACCTAGGGTTTCCCCCTGACGCGGCTCGTTCAGGGTTTCCCCCCTGTGTAGGCCCATGTTGAAGCATGCCTGGCTGGTGGTGTGACGCAATGTTGGGGGGGTCTCAAAATCTTGTCAGCTCAGCGTTTCTTCAAGACTTGGGTACACTCTTCCTCGGCTGGCACCCCTCTGAACCCTCAAACGTGTTAGACATCTTATGCTGTGGTATTATCCATCTCACCATTCACACGCTCTCTTCTCAGCCATCCTTGACCCACAGCTTGGGTTGTTGGTGCGGGTGCTTTTCGGGCCGCTGGAGGTGCTCAGTAGCACTGCTTCAAATTCCATGCCCTGTCCCCAGGCTGTCTTGTAGCACACAACCTGTGCCACGCGCTATGTGCCATAATCAGTCCTGAGCCATTGCGCCGAAATTCAAAGATGGTGGAAGTAATTACGGTCCCTTGCCGGTATTGATAAAAATAGCTGCATTTACCTTGAAATTACGGTGGCTGAAAGTCGGCTACGTAATTCAGCCACCGTTATGATTATAATCAGCACAGTGCTGGCCATAATCCTGCTGGTTTTGTTGAATCGGGGCGCGCAGGAGGCTGCGGATATCTTTGGCAATGTGGACGACCTGCTGAAGATGTGGGAGGGCACTCGAGCCACGCGCTCGTCGGACCCACTGGCAGGCCTCGAGGAGGAGCTGCAACAAGGTGTGTTAATGCGCAGAACATGGGGTTCATTCTTAAACTATGGTACTGCTGGTGGGTGGGAATCTAAGTTTGTTAATTTGTTGCGCCCTTTTGTCGCCTTCATATTTTTGCTTGTCATTGTGCCCCTTCACCGAATTGGTCACAATGTCGCCCTTTTGTCAAAGATAGAAATAAATGTAGGAACTGCGCCCTGCTGGGGCGTGGAGGTCAAGGCAACTACGCAGCTCGGGGCCATGGCCATATCAGCGCCGTAACCATTGTTTGCTGTAGATGAGGACGAGCTGGCTGAGGGTGAGGATGACGACGAGGCTGCTGAGCGCAAGAGGATAGCTCACGAGGAGAGGCGCAAGCAGCTGATGTACCAGCGGGCGCTCAAGGTAGGCAGATGGACAACCATGGGGGGGTGCACGAAAGGAATTCAGGTCGAATTAGCTTCAGTACATTCGGCATATTTGATGCATCCGATGCATGGGCACATGTGGGATTCAGGTGGCAAACCATGGCGGCATTTTGGTCAGCCTTCCTGCCTTTGAATGCACAGTACCCTTGCGCAATACCCCTGTGAAGGACCAAGTTCTCCCTGCTGCCTTTTCTCTATCCCCTTTTCAAGCCACATGCCGAGTCCACTATCCCTTTTCGCCCCACCAGCTGTGTCCCCTCTCACCTTCACCCCAACAGCCATGTCCCCTTTCTCCTTCACCCCAACAGCCATGTCCCCTCTCTCATCCACCCCAACAGCCATGTCCCCTCTCTCCTTCACCCGACCAGCCATGTCCCCTCTCTCCTTCACCCCAGCAGCCATGTCCCCTCTCTCATCCACCCCAACAGCCATGTCCCCTCTCTCCTTCACCCCACCAGCCATATCCCCTCTCTCCTTCACCACAACAGCCATGTCTCCTCACTCCTTCACCTTCACCTTCACCTGTAACGTCACCACTCCCCCATCTCCTTCTCCCTTTCTTGCCCAGTCCCCCCCCCCCCCTTCTCCCCCCTCCCTGCTGTGTCCCCTCTCCCCACACTTCCCCTCTCTCCCCCCTTCTCCCCCCTCCCTGCTGTGTCCCCTCTCCCCTCACTTCCCCTCTCTCCCCCCTTCCATCATGCCCCAGCTGCTGGACCCCGAGACCCTGGCCTCCCAGTTCCTCAAGCCCGAGGACCAGGCCATCAAGGAGAAAGACTTTCCTGAGCGCTTCCAGCTCCTGGGCATTGATTCTGCCGAGGTGAGTGACTGAGAGAGACCCCGCAGACAGGTTTTAGGTGGATTGGCTGCACGTGATTGCTGCGCGTTGTCCGCCCTGATTTGCCCCTTTTGCCTACCCCCCATTTGTGCCCCTGTGTGTGCTTGTGAGCATGCTCCTGTCCCCCCTGTGTATGTGTGCTTGTGAGTATGCTCCTGTCCCCCCTGTGTATGTGTGCTTGTGAGCATGCTCCTGTCCCCCCTGTGTATGTGTGCTTGTGAGTATGCTCCTGTCCCCCCTGTGTGTGCAAGTGAGCATGCTCCTGTCCCCCCTATGTGCCCCTGTGTGTGCAAGTGAGCATGCTCCTGCCCCCCTGTGTGCCCCTGTGTGTGCAAGCGAGCATGCTCCTGTCCCCCTGTGTGTGCTTGTGAGCATGCTCCTGTCCCCCTGTGTGTGCTTGTGAGCATGCTCCTGTCCCCCTGTGTGTGCAAGTGAGCATGCTCCTGCCCCCCCTATGTGCCCCTGTGTGTGCAAGTGAGCATGCTCCTGTCCCCCTGTGTGTGCAAGTGAGCATGCTCTTGCCCCCCTGTGTGTGCAAGTGAGCATGCTCTTGCCCCCCTGTGTGTGCAAGTGAGCATGCTCCTGTCCCCCCTATGTGCCCCTGTGTGTGCTTGTGAGCATGCACCTGCCCCCCCTGACCCTGTGTGTGCAAGTGAGCATGCTCCTGCCCCCCTGTGTGTGCTTGTGAGCATGCTCCTGTCCCCCTGTGTGTGCTTGTGAGCATGCTCCTGCCCCCCTGTGTGTGCTTGTGAGCATGCTCCTGTCCCCCTGTGTGTGCTTGTGAGCATGCTCCTGCCCCCCCTATGTGCCCCTGTGTGTGCAAGTGAGCATGCTCCTGCCCCCCTGTGTGTGCAAGTGAGCATGCTCCTGTCCCCCTGTGTGTGCAAGTGAGCATGCTCCTGCCCCCCCTATGTGCCCCTGTGTGTGCAAGTGAGCATGCTCCTGCCCCCCTGTGTGTGCAAGTGAGCATGCTCCTGCCCCCCTGTGTGTGCAAGTGAGCATGCTCCTGCCCCCCTGTGTGTGCAAGTGAGCATGCTCCTGTCCCCCTGTGTGTGCAAGTGAGCATGCTCCTGTCCCCCTGTGTGTGCAAGTGAGCATGCTCTTGCACCCCTGTGTGTGCAAGTGAGCATGCTCCTGTCCCCCTGTGTGTGCAAGTGAGCATGCTCCTGTCCCCCTGTGTGTGCAAGTGAGCATGCTCCTGTCCCCCTGTGTGTGCAAGTGAGCATGCTCTTGCCCCTCTGTGTGTGCAAGTGAGCATGCTCCTGCACCCCTGTGTGTGCAAGTGAGCATGCTCCTGTCCCCCCTATGTGCCCCTGTGTGTGCAAGTGAGCATGCTCCTGCCCCCCTGTGTGCCCCTGTGTGTGCAAGTGAGCATGCTCCTGCCCCCCTGTGTGTGCAAGCGAGCATGCTCCTGCCCCCCTGTGTGTGCTTGTGAGCATGCTCCTGCCCCCCCTATGTGCCCCTGTGTGTGCAAGTGAGCATGCTCCTGTCCCCCCTATGTGCCCCTGTGTGTGCAAGTGAGCATGCTCCTGCCCCCCTGTGTGTGCTTGTGAGCATGCTCCTGTGCCCCCTATGTGCCCCTGTGTGTGCAAGTGAGCATGCTCCTGCCCCCCTATGTGCCCCTGTGTGTGCAAGCGAGCATGCTCCTGCCCCCCTGTGTGTGCTTGTGAGCATGCTCCTGTCCCCCTGTGTGTGCTTGTGAGCATGCTCCTGTGCCCCCTATGTGCCCCTGTGTGTGCTTGTGAGCATGCTCCTGTCCCCCCTATGTGCCCCTGTGTGTGCAAGCGAGCATGCTCCTGTCCCCCTGTGTGTGCTTGTGAGCATGCTCCTGTCCCCCTGTGTGTGCAAGTGAGCATGCTCCTGTCCCCCTGTGTGTGCTTGTGAGCATGCTCCTGTCCACCTGTGTGTGCTTGTGAGCATGCTCCTGTCCCCCTGTTTGTGCTTGTGAGCATGCTCCTGTCCCCCTGTGTGTGCAAGTGAGCATGCTCCTGCCCCCCCTATGTGCCCCTGTGTGTGCAAGTGAGCATGCTCCTGCCCCCCTGTGTGTGCAAGTGAGCATGCTCCTGTCCCCCTGTGTGTGCAAGTGAGCATGCTCCTGCCCCCCTGTGTGTGCTTGTGAGCATGCTCCTGTCCCCCTGTGTGTGCTTGTGAGCATGCTCCTGTCCCCCCTATGTGCCCCTGTGTGTGCAAGTGAGCATGCTCCTGCCCCCCTGTGTGTGCTTGTGAGCATGCTCCTGCCCCCCTGTGTGTGCTTGTGAGCATGCTCCTGCCCCCCTGTGTGTGCTTGTGAGCATGCTCCTGCCCCCCTGTGTGTGCAAGTGAGCATGCTCCTGTCCCCCCTATGTGCCCCTGTGTGTGCAAGTGAGCATGCTCCTGCCCCCCTGTGTGTGCAAGTGAGCATGCTCCTGCCCCCCTGTGTGTGCAAGTGAGCATGCTCCTGTCCCCCCTATGTGCCCCTGTGTGTGCAAGTGAGCATGCTCCTGCCCCCCTGTGTGTGCAAGTGAGCATGCTCCTGTCCCCCTGTGTGTGCAAGTGAGCATGCTCCTGCCCTACTGTGTGTGCAAGTGAGCATGCTCCTGCCCCCCTGTGTGTGCAAGTGAGCATGCTCCTGCCCCCTGTGTGTGCAAGTGAGCATGCTCCTGCCCCCCCTATGTGCCCCTGTGTGTGCAAGTGAGCATGCTCCTGCCCCCCTGTGTGTGCAAGTGAGCATGCTCCTGCCCCCCTGTGTGTGCAAGTGAGCATGCTCCTGCCCCCCTGTGTGTGCAAGTGAGCATGCTCTTGCCCCCCTGTGTGTGCTTGTGAGCATGCTCTTGCCCCCCTGTGTGTGCAAGTGAGCATGCTCCTGTCCCCCTGTGTGTGCAAGTGAGCATGCTCCTGCCCCCCTGTGTGTGCAAGTGAGCATGCTCCTGCCCCCCTGTGTGTGCAAGTGAGCATGCTCCTGCCCCCCTGTGTGTGCAAGTGAGCATGCTCCTGCCCCCCTGTGTGTGCAAGTGAGCATGCTCCTGCCCCCCTGTGTGTGCAAGTGAGCATGCTCCTGCCCCCCTGTGTGTGCAAGTGAGCATGCTCCTGCCCCCCTGTGTGTGCAAGTGAGCATGCTCCTGCCCCCCTGTGTGTGCAAGTGAGCATGCTCCTGCCCCCCCTATGTGCCCCTGTGTGTGCTTGTGAGCATGCTCCTGCCCCCCTGTGTGTGCAAGTGAGCATGCTCCTGCCCCCCCTATGTGCCCCTGTGTGTGCAAGTGAGCATGCTCCTGCCCCCCTGTGTGTGCAAGTGAGCATGCTCCTGCCCCCCCTATGTGCCCCTGTGTGTGCAAGTGAGCATGCTCCTGCCCCCCTGTGTGTGCAAGTGAGCATGCTCCTGCCCCCCCTATGTGCCCCTGTGTGTGCAAGTGAGCATGCTCCTGCCCCCCTGTGTGTGCAAGTGAGCATGCTCCTGCCCCCCTGTGTGTGCAAGTGAGCATGCTCCTGCCCCCCTGTGTGTGCAAGTGAGCATGCTCCTGCCCCCCCTATGTGCCCCTGTGTGTGCTTGTGAGCTTCTCCTGCCCCCCTCACCCCTACCGACCTTGTCCACTCACCCCTCCACCCGCAGCCTCTGGACATCCCCACAGCAACAGAGTGGATCTATGACCATTTGTTCGGAAATGCATCTCATGACAGGTTTGTTAAGGGTTATCGAGGTGTTCCGAATGGGTGCAATCGCTGACCTCTATCCCTGCTCCTGCATTCTTTACACCTAGGCTGCATCCCTCTATTTGCATTTTTTGTCATAAATGTCAAGAATTCTTTTATTATTTGCTGTAATCTTGTTAGTTTTTCATGTTTTGTTAAGTTTATTTGAGATTCAACATCACCTCTACTAACACTGACAAATTAATGTTTCCGTACCGATATTCATCAGCCCCTAAGCCACCAACAAAAAAACATGAAAATTTGCCTTGTTTTCTCAGATTCCTCACCAAAAGAAGCCGATCGATCACTTCAACAAATCGTTCAGCGTCAGCCATCCCTGCTGCAATGTTATGTGTGGGACCGCTTGAGGGCCCGGCATGCACGGCTCATCTTAAGAGGCCTCTCCCCCTCAGTTTTCTGCCCCTCGGATTCCTTACCCTCAGACCCCCCCTTCTCATCATCCTCACTAGCCTTGGACTCAGCAGCCTATACTTCAGCATTTATGTAGCAAATGCCAGTGGGTGCGGCGATGCTGTGTTAAACCCTAAACCCTAAACAGAAGATTTATTTCTCTGCCCCCAGATTCGTGCGCCAGGTTGTGGGCGCTGGGATCATCGAGGTGGACGGAAATACCCCCACTCCACACCTAGATGGCTGGTATGGCGGGGAGCTGTTCGGCTTTTTCAACATGAAGAACAAAGCATCGGTGCGCAGATGTGCGGGCCCGGAGGGGTTCACAGGGGGGGGGGGCATGGGGGGGGCAAGAAGGGGGGGGGGGTCAATAGGGAGGGGGGGGCACGAGGGAGGGGGGTTCACGGGGGTGGGGGGGCACGAGGGGGGGGGGGGCACGAGGGTCACAGGTGTGTGTGGGGGACACGGGAGGCACGCAACTGCAACGTACATTTGCCCAGCGTCTTTATGGTAACTGTGTGCAGCTGTGCAGGCCTGGGGTGGGGGGAGAACGGGAGGCATGTTACCGGTGTTGGGCAAATGACAATGTTGGGCAAAGACTTGCAGCATATAGCCTGCCTGCCTGCCTGCATCAGGGGAATACTTGCAGCCTTATACAGCCAGTCTGAATACCTCCAGTTTGCATCCTGGACTCATCACAACTGTTTAGGCAAATAGGCGCAACCAGCTGTAAGGCCTTGTTTTCTCACAGCAATTTGGAATCCTTTGCCTGATGCAAGGCAGTGCAGCTGGGGTGACGCTAAGGTGAAGCTGGGGTGAAGCTGGGGTGAAGCTGAGGTGAAGCTGGAGCGAAGCTGGGGTGAAGCTGAGGCTGCAGCGGGCAGTGCGGCGTTCGGGTTAAAATCCCAAATCCGAAACGCTTCACCCTAAACAGGAATGCGAAACCCTGAATCCCTACTTGGCGGTGAAGCTGGGTTGCAGCGGGCAGTGAGGCGTTAGGTTTTACTCCCTGAACCTTCAAACCTTAACAGGAATCCAAAATCCTGTACCCCCCTTAGGTGGTGAAGCTGGCGTCGCAGTGGGCAGTGCAGTGTAACGGTTGAACCCTACCCGGTACCTTAAAACCTGAACAGCCATTCAAAATCCTGTACCCCCCTAGGCGGTGAAGCTGGGGTCACAGCGGGCAGTGCGGCGGGAGCGCCACACGTCAGCAAAAGCCAGTTGGCGTCAGGAGGAGTCTACGCATGAGGCTTTGAGGAAGGCTATCAGCCAGGTGGGTTAGGCAAGGGAAGGTCTAGGGATGAGAGTATACATCTGAACCCTTAACCCCCCTAGGAGATTTTAACGAGGCGCGCTGCTGCGTTGGCTTGTGTGTAAAGGGGGATAGTGTGGGGCCTGTTAGTGTGTGACTGTGCCGGACCCTGATATTATACCCTCGTTTGCCACCCTTATATTGTAGCCTTGTATTGACCCTTATTTTACCCTCCATTCCATTCGTATATTTACCATGTCTCTCCCTCCCTAAGGTATCCCTCCACTTTGCCTATGTTATCTTCATACAGTATTATAAGGATTACCTGTTGCTCAATTTTTGCTCTCCGGCTACTAGTCCACCTTCCGTCAGGCTGGCCCGCGGCCGCCAGAGGCCCAATTGAGACCAAATCTGAACCGGTTTACAGCTGGCGGCCAAAGCATCATGGCTGGCCACAAGTGGGGCCTCCGGTCAGAGGCCAGAGTGTAGCTGATATGTATCTGAATCACGCACAATCACTGGAATAACTCTGGCCCCTATCCCTTCCCTGCAGGTCATGACCCAGGTGTAGGAGCAAGACCTCCCCCTTCCCTTGGATATTCCGTGCCCCCTGCCCCCTGCCCTTGTATATTCCGTGTCCCCCCTCCCTTCCTTGGAATTGCTTTGTATTTCCTGCCCCCTTCCCCCCCCCCTTCCTTGGAATGTCTCTATGTTTCCTGCCCCCCCCCCCCCCCTTCCTTGGAATTACTTTGTGTTTCCTGCCCCCTTCCCCTCAGGTCCTGACCCAGGTGTATGAGCGGGGTGAGGAGATCCCCCTGATCGCCATGTACCGCAAGGAGCTTGCTGGGGAGCTGCTGTCCATGCGGGAGGAAGATATGCCTGGGGTGAGGCCAGCAAGGCGTTGTGGGGGGACAGGGTAGGAAGGGCCTGGCTGGGGAGCTGCTGTCCATGCGGGAGGAAGATATGCCGGGGTTGAGGCCATGTATGGGGACTGGGAGGACAGGTTTGGCAGGTCACTAGGGAGCATGGATGTAGGTTATAGGGAGGCAGTGCTCATGACTTGATTGCATTTCATACCCCATGTTGATTGAACTATTGTTGGTCCATCAACCATAGTTCCATGGTCTGTCCAGCAGGGTCTATAAAGCATGCCCCCTGCCCCAACACCCTGCCCCCGCTGCCACTTGGCCACGCAGGTGACCAATGCTGACGAGACGCAGGGAGGCATGTACCAGCAGGGCCTGGTGCAAGCCAAACACCGCAGAATACGCAGGTGGGTGTATTGCCTGGTGTAGGGGTCTATGATAAGGTCTCAGGCCTTAACGGGTTACCAGCTTAACACCGTAGAATACACAGGTGGGTGGGATGCCAGGTTTAGGGTTGACAAGCATCACAGCTGTCACCCCCCGTCTCTTTCAGAAGCATCACAGCTGTCACTCCCCTTGGTCCTGGCCTCATTCTCCGGTGCTGTCACTCGTTTGTTTCTCCCCCCTGGCTCTGACTCGTTCCTCGAGAGTTGTACCCTCCCGCTGCCTCCTGTGTAGGCCTCAAGCTCACAGCCCCCCCCCCCCCCATACCGACCCCTGTCTCTGCCTCAAACCTGACACCCTTCACTCCCTTGCTCCTAATCTGTGTTAGGTTTGAGGTCCTTTGGTCCATCCTGGCTTACAGCCTGCGCTTCAGGAAGGTTGTTCGTCGTCGCACGACCGTGCTGCACCGCCTGGAGAGCGCCATCGACATGCTGCCCGGGGCCGCAGAAGACGACAAGAAGGTGTTGAAGGCACTCATGCAGGCGGTGGAGCAGGTGAGGGGTTGCAGGTATGACGGGGGCGGTGGGGGGAGGGGAGAGGGAGAAGGAAGGGGGAGGGGGGAGGGGGGAAGAGAGGAGGGGAAGGGAGGTAGTATAGGGAGGGAGGGAAGGGAGGGGGGAAGGGAGGGAGGGGAGGCAGCAGTATGTATTTTGTGTGGCTTAGCTACCTGTCTGCCAGACTCAGGCCGCTGGCCTATTTATGCCAGCCTTGCTGCCTTGGCTACTATCTGTAGTCCGGTCCAGGTTTGGTCCTGATAGAGCCTTTGGCGGCTGCGGTAGTCGAAAAATGAAACTCTGTCTCACACTGTTTGTAACCAGACCCCCACCGGGGGCATCCCCTGGGTCCCTGCATTTTACACGTTTTGAAAATACTTCACGTCTGCTACAAACTTGATTTATACCTGAATGTGAAACATGCATCCATGCACCAGGGTCAGTACTGGAACGATGAGGCGCTCGGGGACGCGGATGCCAAGCTTCGCCTGGTGACGGATGCTCACTGCCTCACGCATCAGGTGAACTGATGGCACCAGGGTGCTGGCCAAGGGGTTGATGAAATGATGACATCTGTGAGCTCGTACTGGAAGTTTATTCGCTCACAGAAAGTTGGCCAGTTTCCGGCCCTCATCCAACATCGGCAAATGTCATGTCATGTCCCAGTTATGGCACAGGTTGAACGAACACAAGACACTGGGTCTTCTGGTCATGCCTTAAGGGTACCAAGGCGGTGGTCAAGAGTTTGACGCGATTGTGGTTCAAAGTCTCCCAAATAATTAATGTTATCGTTTGTGTAGTTGGAGAGAACTAGAAGGTCAAATGTCAAACAAATGAAGCTGGAGTCCCCGCTGCCTCGGCCACACCCGGGTGACGGATGCTCACTGCCTTACTCATCAGGTGTACAGGGGGCCAGTTTGGATCCAGCAGGGCCAAGTGTCACAAAACCACCCATTCCTTTGTGCCTCACAACCCCACCCATCCCTCTGTACCTCACAAAACCACCCATTCCTTCATACCTCACAAAACCACCCATTCCTTCATACCTCACAACCGCACCTTTCTTTCTCCATCCTTGCATTATCCCCAGATTCAGAACCTGGCTTTGAGCCAGGCACCCAGCCAAGCTGCCCTCTCTCAAAGGGTGCAGCAGAAGGCGCCCTCGACCCGGTCCCTGTACCGCCTATCCCGCGAGGCGGGCCTGTCTGAGATTGTCCTGCAAGTACTGCTGACACCGCAGCAGTACGTGGAGAACCTTGATGAGGCAGAGACACAGCCCAATGAGGTGAGGTGTGGGGTCAGGTGAGGTCAGGGGTGAGATGAGATGACTATCCAACAGGTCCTGTCCTGGTGCAGGTGCTTGCGTGACCACGATTACCGTATCGCCTAGGTCTACCTTCACGACCCGCCCTGACCTCATGCATTTCCCTCTCACCCCTCTCTCTCCACCGGTTTCCTTTCTCTCCCTTCTCCCCCCCTTCCGGACCTTGTTCCTTTCCCTCTCCTCCCCCCTCTTGATTGCAGCCGACAGACCCCAGCATGATGCCCGCTGAGTGGATGGAGCAGCAGCTGCTGTACCACACTGCTCTGAAAGACTTGCTAGGCGTGCGCAGCAGGGACGACTTGAGGCGCAAGATCAAGGCGTTTGCGGTGCAGGTAGGACATATATTTGCAGGAGTCTTTTTCCGCAGTGGCCCGCATTTATTATGATTGATGTCATGTTGATCAACATGTTCAATGTTACTTTATTGGTCATGGTAATGGAGGCGCTTCCGTTACATATGCAATAAGGGGGTGGGGTGGGGTGGAGGCAGCCCTCTGCTATATGGGTTGGTCGCCCAGTTTGACCTGTTCAGTCCTGCCCCCTCCCATGTTTGTGTAGGAGCTGGCTTCAGAGCCCCGGGTGAGGGAGATGATGCGTAGCCTGTACAACGATGACGCAAAAGTCAGCACGCAACCGACTGTGTCCGGGGAGGGGCACCCGTCTCTGGAGCCATGGGCCAAGTGAGATATCCTCAAGGGGGGCATGGGGAGGTGTCCACGGGAGGGATCCAAGGGGAGCACGGGAGGGGTTCAGTAGGGGGTCTCTACCAATGGGAGGTACGAAATGGGAGGTGTAGCAGTAATGTGTGGTACAAAATGTGAGGTAGTCCTAAATGAGAGTTACAAAATGATAGGTAGTACTACGGAGAGATACAGAATGTGAGGTAGCACTGATGGGAGGTATAAAATGAGGGGTGTAGCAGTAATGGGTGGTAGTTCTAACAAGATTCGTTGTTTACGGCCTGCCGGGGGTGGGGCGTGGCCGGGGGGGGGGACAGGGATTTACGCCGAGGGAGGGGCACGACCTTCATGTTCCATCCCAGGGTACTTCAAGGGAGGTCCTACTAAAGGTGAGGCGTTAAATGGGAGATCTGCTAGGTTGAGGGGGCATGGCACCGCATGGCATAGCAACGCATCCTCCTTGTCTGCCTCTTTGTTCCTCCTTGCTGCATCTTACCAAGCAGCGCTTGCTGCTGCTGCCCCCTTTGTAAAGAGTCCCCAAGAGAATCCTTTGATCCAAAAACACCCTCTGCAGGTACGGCATTGTCAAGCGGTTGAATCAGAAGCCCCTCAAGGCCTTTGCAGGCAGCGACCAGTTCCTGCGCATTCAGGTATCATTGAATGGAACTAGGGAGCTGCTGATGGCGGCCACTTGTTTTAAGGTTACGACCCTTTAACCTGAACCCTAGACCCTCAGTGTTTCGGTTTGTGTGGCTCAGCTGCCTGTCAAATACCTCCCAGCTTCTGGCCGGAGTCCCTGTTTGTGGCCAGCCATGCCCCGCTTCTGCCACCCGTCATTAGCCTGACTATATTGGGTTACAGTCAGGCCTTTGGCAGCCGCGGGGCGGACTGCTGAAGGTGGCCTTGTAGCCAAAAAAAGAAAACTGTACACCCTTGGTTATCACTAGGGCTAGATCACTAGGGTTAGATCACTAGGGCTAGATCACTAGGGGTACCATGGCGCTGGCTATGGCGACCCCTTGATGGCCGTGGATTTGATTATGCCGACCTGATAACAAGAGAGCGAAGTCTTTCTTTCTTTCTGCACTTCCAGGGCGCTTTGCGTGAGGGACTCATCACAGTCACCATGGGCATGGACTCAGCCAAGCTGGACGTCAACTCCGAGCCGGTCAAACTGTACAAATCAAGTGAGGCAAGGGGCGTGATGGGGCAGGGGCGTGATGGACAGGGGTATAATGGACATGGGCGTGATGGGTAATGAGCGTGACAGGGCTGGCCAGGGGGAGCGGGGATGTAGATGCGGGAAGGGACGTTGTTCAAGTGTTCACATTTGTTTCTCGGCACCACAACATATCTGAAGCACAAAGTTCTCTGCAATCTTGCTTGAATGTGAATGCCGAGGTGGCCCGTGTGTGTATGCTGCTGGTCTGTGCCCCATACACTCTGAGGCTGCTTCTGTGTGAAGAGTGCCAAGGCTCCCTCTCGTCCCAAGTTTTTCACAAGTGCAGTGACAAGTTCCATGGTTATTTGTGGCGGCAGCTTCCTCTTAATCCTCTACTATTGAAGCATGTACACTATGCAGACCCCCCCCTTGTATGGGGCGTTGGCACCTAGTCAGTCTGTAAACCACATCTCCGCCTCACTGACAGATCTCACTTGGCTCTCGCTGCCACCTCCCTTCCCCTCTGCTGCCTGCATCCCCCCCCCCCACTCCCTCCCCTGCCGATGTTACTGTGGTGGCCAAGGCCTAGAATGAGCCCTCCCCCCCCTGGCCCCTGCCTTCCCTCCCTTGTCCAGCCAATGTGAGTGCGGTGGCCAAGGCCTGGAATGAGTTCCGCCACGAGGTGTTGTGCGAAGCGATGCAGGAGCACTTGTACCCCGTGTTTGAGCGGGAGAACAAGCAGCGCATGCTCACGGACGCCAAGGAGGTGGCAATCACAGAGTGGGTGATCAGACGTGGGGCATGGAGGGGAGGGGAGAGGAGCTGCGTAAAGGGCTGTGTATTCTTATCTTCGTGGGTACCCTTTGACTCTCTCTGACTGACCTCCCTGCGTGCACACACACAGGCGTGGTATCAACACACATGCACGAGTGTGATCTTTACACAGGAAAAAATGTTGAGAAAGCACATGTGTATATCTTAAACACACCCTGCTCCTCCCAGGCCCCCCTCTAGTCACTAAGGTTCTCCTCATACCTGTGGCAGCTGGCCGCCTGCCTTCATGCATGCAAACACACACGCACACATACATATGTAATCAACACGCCTTGATCCTCCCGTGCCTGCCTCCCTCCCCCTCTCACTGCCCAGGTTCTCCTCGTACCTGTGGCATCTTGCCGCCTGCCCCCCGCTGCGCCTGACCAGTGAGAATGACGAGGGGGAGGTTGTGGTGGACAAGCCCCGCGTGATGGCGGCTGTTTGGGGTCCGGGCGACAAACAGCCCACGGTGTTGGTGCTGTTGGACGAGCGGGGCGCGCTGGTGGACCTGCTGCCGTGTGGGCAGCTCAGCGGGAACATCCATAAGTGAGAGGCGCCAGCAAGCGAGGGGGGGAAGTGGGAGATCCAATACGTATGAGATGCAATGCGATCCACATGAGATCTGCATGATATCTGATCCGTTCCGCTGGAGATCCGATCCGCTTGAGATCTGATCCGCATGAGATCCGATCTGTTAAGATCCAAGAGCGCAACTCCTTGGCTACTGAATGTGGATTATGCATGCAGCAGCCCTGTCTCTCACATGGTCCCTGCTTGCATCATCTTACCTTCTGTGCTTGGTCTCGTGTTGCATGCGGTGGAGCGCTCGCTGCATCTTTATAGCGCGTGCTAGAATTTAACGGATGGGCCCGAACAGCTATGCTCCGCTCCGCTTGCCCTGCCCACAGATCTGGCAAGTCGTACCTGGACGTGTTCAGCGACGCGCGGAAAAACAAGGACGTCGGCCGCATCAAGGACAAGATCCTCGACAAGGTATTGTGTGTTTGTGTGGCGATGTAGGGCGCTGAAAAGGGTAATCAGAAGTTGGGAAGTGCTCAGAAGTTCCAGCGTCTAACATGGGACAATGGGAGGTACTGAGAAGTTGCAAAATGGATGCTGTCCAGAGCCTCAGTGCAACAGGTCCGCAGCTTGACAGAGCCCTGGATCTAGCCCTGGAGCCTGAACCCTTGCCCATAGCAGCAGTGGAATGCTTTTGCTCGACAAGCTGTGATGCCCACAAGGGACGGCCGTTATTCACCGGGGGACTTTTCAAGTTGTCTGCAGACTCCAGTGAAGCCACCTTCAGCCAACCCCCCTGACCACCACGATGCACGTTGCGGATTTTCTTTGGCACGCCCCCTCCCCCCCCCCTCTCACACACACACACACACTCACACACACACACACACACACACACACCAAGATGTCATTTTGTCCCACAGCGACCTCTTGCCCTTGACCGTGTCCTCTGGTTTGAGGCGTGATACCCAAGACTCTGGAGCGAGGGTCCCCCAAAGAAAGACCTTAATTAAATGTCCGACATACGCGGGCGAACTGCGCAATGGCACAGAAATCCATCTTGAGGCTTCATCCTCTAGACTCGAAAGCGCCCCCGTGCCTTGTCCTTGCGCCTGTACTACAGTATTCCTACAGTACGGGAGACTTGTACCACAGCCTGTACTGCAATGAGTGTCTGTCGCTTGCCTGTTCTGCCGCCGCACGGCATCCTTGTGTGTGTGCCTGTCCTACAAAGAGTTGCCTGCTACTAAGGTAGCCTGCCAAGTGATCCGGCCAATCGGTAGGGGCTGCCTTCATTCACGCCTCCTTGTATCATGGATTGTTTTGTCTGCTGCTTGCCTGTGTAGCCGCCGCTCGTCATCCTTGAGGGTAACATTCCTGGTCCCCAGCCGCACCTCCCCGCCATCACGTATCCCCCCTCCCACTCCCCCTGCTTGTGCAGCCGCCGCATGCCATCCTTGTGGGCACCAGCAGCCCCAACTCCACACAGCTGCATGAGGACCTGCATCGCATCTGCGACTACATTGTGGATGAACATGCCAGGTCAGAGCAGGGTGAAAGGCAGGCCTGGGGGGCGGGGAGATGGGCATCACATCTGTGACACTCCTCCTCCAGGGCCTGGGCCCCTGGTAAACTCACACCCAAGCCTGGACCTGTCTGAAAGCGCTTTTTATATTTTTTGGTGCGCGGCGAAAATTTAATTTACATGAAATGGGGTTGCCCGGAGTCTAAAGTGTTTTACGGTACCAGCTGTTATTGTGTGTGGTGTTGGCAGTGGTGTGAATCAAGAAGCTTTTACCATGCTCTTCCTATCCTGCGTTGCATGCTTAGCGCGTGAGCGTTTCATCCTTTCACCCTGACCCTAAACCCTACCCACTAGCCAGGGACATCCGTGACCGGCTGGAGACCGCAGTGGTGGAGGTGCGGTATGCGGATGAGCGGCTGGCTGCGTTGTGGGAGAACTGCCGGGCAGCCAAGGTGAGTGTTTATTATAGAGCAGGCAGGAGGGGCAGGCAGGGGAGGGGAGGGCAGGCAGGGCAGTGGAGGCAGGGGGGTGGAGGCAGCCGTTGGGGACTGAAATTGGACTGTTGGCCACCAGGGCTTGTCCAAGTACTGTCCCTCTCGGCTCCGTGTCGGCTGACGAGCGGACCGCTGAACGAGGCATGGTGCTCACTGACATATACACTGTGGCTAAGTATGCCTGGCCACTTGTCCGTCCACTGGTTGATGCCAGATGGCTGCAAGCTGGTCTGCCCCCTTGCCTAACCCCAGCCTATGGTGCGCACTGAAATATGTAATGTGGACTGCTGAGTACCGGTATGCATGGCCACTTGTCCGCCCACTGTTTGATGCGGCCTGGCCACTGCAAGCTGGTTTGCCCCCTTGCCAACTTTGGCCCGCCTCCCTGATGACCCTCATCATCATATTAGGATGAGTGTCCAGAGCAGCCTTGCCACGCACGGCATGGCATTGCGCTGGGCCGCGTTTACACATGTATTCACACATTGGGCGACCATCAATTGGTCGAGAGGGGGGAATAATCCATGTTCATCATCGCAGGACGAGTTCCCCGAGCAGCCCTCACACGTACGGCGTGCCATTGCGCTGGGCCGCCTTTCCCTGGACCCGATTGCAGTGCTGGCGCAGCTGGCAGGGACCGGCCGCGAGGTGCTCAGCATTCGCGCAACCGACCTGCAGGAGCTGCTCACGCCTGAGGAGCGGATGGCGGCGGTGGAGCAGGTGTGGGGGATAAGGGTGGCAGGTGATGGAGGTAAAGGGGAGTGGAAGCAGCAGAGACGAATACAAGTGTGTCTGAGCAGGGTTGACAGGTGATGGGAGATGGAAGGGACAGGAGGGGGCATGAACTAATCGCTCGTGCGACCCGTAATAAAAGAGAGAGAGGTACGGTACTGGGGGCATGGATCAAGGCACAGCACCTGATAGGAATACCCTGGATGATATGCCCCTCCTGGGCTGCTTCTCCAGCAAGCACCTGCCAGTCCTTGACGCTGCGCTCGTCATCCCCTTGCTGGACCCCCCAAAGAGTCGCAAAGAGTGCTGCTTGTGCCCTGCTCTGTTTCCCCTGGATACGAACGAGTAAAACAGCTCTATGCATGACACCACCTTGACTGTTTGCCGCATGCAGGTCCTGGTGACAGCTGTGGCGCAGACCGGAATGAAGGCACTCAACCCTAAACAAGACCCTTATACCCTGAACTCTGAACTGGACGTACTTAACTCTCAACCCTAAACCCAGGTTCTGGTGAGAGCTTTGGCGCAGACCGGACTGAGCGCAATAAACCCTTAACAAGACCCAAATACCCTGAACTATAAACTGGACGTACTTCAACCTTTACCCTAAACCTAGGTCGTGGTGACAGCTGTGGCGTAGACCGGACTGCACGTCCTTCAGTTTGTAGTGTACCCTACACCCTGAACTGGATGTACTGAACCCTACACCCTGCAGGTCCTGGTGACAGCTGTGGCGCAGACCGGACTGGACGTGAACCTGGCCGCCAATGTGTCTTGGCGCCGTGACAGCCTGGCCTATGTGCCGGGGCTGGGTCCTCGTAAAGCCCGCGCGCTGCTGGACGCGCTGCAACGCAATGGCAGCCGAGTGGAGAGCCGGAATGAGATGTACAGGGAGCTGGGAGTGCTGGGCAAGAACGTGTTCAGGTGGAGGGAGAGGGGAAGGAGCGAGGGGGGAAGGAGGGGCAGGGAGGTTTTGTCAGGATCTGATCGGAGGGGGGTTGATCGGCTCTCCTAGATAATTGGATAGAACAGAAGGGGGGGGGGGGGAGGACTGTTCATGCTGATGTTGAATACAATATGCCCCTCTATTCTGGGGTCCACACTTCCAATATGCCCCCCTATTCTGGGGTCCATACTTCCAATATGTCCCCCTATTCTGGGGTCCACACTTCCAACATATCCCCCTATTCTGGGGTCCACACTTCCAATACTGTATGTTCCAGGGCTGGTATCTCCCCCTGTCTGGTTCATCACCACCAAGGTACCTGATACAGCACTCGCTGCCTCCTCCGATTATAATCCAAACAGGCGAGGCCAACCCTCTTAGTGATCCTCCGCCGTTTCTCTGTGTTTGCGCGCCTTGGGTTTGCTGAGTGTCTCCTATTGGCGGGATTTAAGGTTATGTTTGGTGCATGTGCTGGGTTCCCCCCGGGTTGCTCTGCATGGCCCTTTCCAATAAGGCTGTGGGTGCTTGCGTAACCTTTGTATTAGCTGTCCACACATCTCTTACGTCCTTTCCTGGTGGGTTTGATGTTTCAGGAACTGTGGTTGCTTCCTGAGGGTCACCTCGGCCGGTCTACCTCAGATGGCCAATCTTGAGTTCAGGCAGCTGGATGCCAGCCGGGTGCATCCCGAAAGCTACCGCCTCGCCGTCGCCCTGTGTGAGAGGGCTAGCGGGGAGGAGGATGTGGAGGCGGCAATAGAGGAGTGTGCAGACAAGGTAGGGTGGAGTAGGGCAGGGAGGTGGACTGCCCAGTGAGGGCTACTGGGAATGGATCAGCTGGAGTGTTTTCGGGGTGGCAGACTGGCAGTGTTGATTCAAGTCAGTGAGGTGTCTTGCAGTGTTTCTTATCTGAGGCCACCTGCAGTAGGCCGCCCCACGGCTGCCAAAGGCACAATTGGGACTTAACCTAGACCGGCCGATGACTGGTGGCCAAAGCAGCATGGCTGGCCACAAACGGGGCTTTCGGAGAGAGCCTAGGAGGTAGCTGACATTTAGCCGAGTCAAGAAAAGATAAACAAAGAGTTACGGCTCTTGGGAACGGGTGAGCTGAAGTGTTATAAGGGTGGCGGCCAGGGATTTTTTTTAGTGGTTACGAGTTGTCACCAAAGTGGTAACACAAATTATCCCCCAATGCCACTTCAAATGCCCTAGTGGCAGTGCTGAAGGGTTGGGGTATGGTGAGCTGTGTCCGGATTCGGATGGCAGGTGGGCCTGTTTGGTTACCTATCGCGCGCTCTTTTGGCCTCCGCCTATTTCTCATGTCTGTCCGCCCTTGAGGGTCCTCTTCTCTCCCAACTGCCTCCTGCTTCCCTGCCAGGTCGTGTGTCTGATTGAGTGTCTTGAGTTGCCTCTCTCCCTGCTGCCTGCCGCTGCCCAGCCATATTGAGTGTCGGATGGAAAGTCGGATCCAGCGTCTGATTGAGCATTTTGAGTTGCCTCTATACCTGCTACCTGCTGCTGCTCTGCCAGATTGAGCGTCTGGACTTGGTGGCCCTGGCTGAAGAAAAGGAGGTGCCTGGCAAGCTGGCGACCCTGGTGGACATCCGGCAGGAGCTGCTGATGCCCGGGGGGGAGCTGCGCGGCACCTGGCAACCGCTGACGGACAGAGAAGTGTTTCTGCTGCAGTATGGGGAGAGCGAGGAGACGCTCAAGGAGGGGCGCATGGTGGAGGCCAGGGTGAGAGGCAGGCCCGGTACTCATGTAAATATAATATAAGAGGACATACCGCAGTATCTGTCCGATTTCGTTATATTGACCGTTTTTCAAGAATATGAGTCTTCAATTTCCACGATAATATGTACCGTAAAACGAAAACGAACCAAACAAACAAATATTTTTGCCCCAAACCTTAAAACAATCACCACACAAAGAGTAGCGCCGTTCATGTCGCTGACACGCTCCTTTCGCATCCAAATTCTGTCGTTATGAGCAAACTTTTGCCAAGTCAATTGCTAGAGCGAAGGCACGGGCTGACAAAAACGAACCAGTGATTGCTGTTTTGAGTGGTTTTGGAGCAAAAACGAACCAGTGATTGCTGTTTTGAGTGGTTTTGGAGCAAAAACGAACCAGTGATCGTAACAATTACAGCCTCCGATCAGAAAAACGAACCACTGCGTGATTTTTGATTTTGTTAAGTAGAAGGTTTCCAAACAAGAACGAATTCAATATAAAACGAAAATTGACTGATACTACGGGGTACTGTTTTTGCGCGTATCCTGGTTTGGCGCGCATTGTTGAGGGGTTCACAAGGGCTAAGGCGTTTATTTGCGATCATGATGGTTTGGTGAATCTTTGTCGCTGCATTTACGTGGTGTTACATTTGGAGCTTCCAATCACCATTCCATATCACCAAAACATGGTATCACTAGCGTACATTACAAACTGGTAGTTTTACAAAATAAATTAACTGCGAGGAGAATCAGGGGAGATGCTGTGGAGGGAGCAGTGTGTATGTGAAGCGTGGAACGTGACAGGGTCCGAGGGTAGGGGTCTGTGGCTTTGCGAAAGATTTGAAGGTAGTGGTATGGAGGAGGTATGGTGCATGGAGGGAGGGCGCTATTTTGACATTTTCACATCTGTTACCCGAGGACGAAAAAAAATATTCGATGTTTTTTCCAAGGCGGCATCTTCCTCTTTTAATCCTCTCGTCTGGAACGAGGCGTCATCTTCCTCTTTTAACCCTCTTTTAACCCTCTCGTGGAAGTATGTCGTATATGTAGAAAGGTTTCTTGTGCTGGGCCATGTCTGAACATTCACTGACCCTGGCGACAAAGCTGCACGCTAGCCGCCTCCTTCTGCCTGTCTCTGAAACAATCAGCCCCCCCCCCTTTCTGTTGTGTGGCTTGTGATTCAGATCATCTTCATTGGCCGTGATGAGGTGAAATGCCGCCTGGCCCACACGCCTATTGAGGCTGTGGTGAAGCGGGAGAACCTGTCCTCCAAGTCCCTGGACAACGTGGACCTGCGCAACATGCTGCAGCGGGACCAGGCGCTCCAGGTGAGGAGGGAAGAAGGCGGTAGGGGGGAGGAGAGTAGGAGGGAGGGGGGGGGGGGGAGTAGGGGACCAGGCGCTCCAGGTGAGGAGGGTAGCAGGGGGTGGGGGGGAGCAGCAACAGCAGCAGCAGGAGGCAGCAGCAGCAGCAGCAGCCTTTGACAACTTTGACAGTGTATGTGATATAATGATTATAGGCAGGAGGGGAAGAGGGGGGGGGGGGCGAAAGGTTTTTATCATTAAGGTTTCTAGGGTTGCCACCTATCCAGGAGGTGGGTCCCCCAATCCTGAAAGAGAAGGACTTGCACCAAGGAAGGAAAGAGGGGAAGTGATCATGTTGCACAACACTCATTTGCGTTCGGTCCCTGGTGGACAGCCCGCCCATCCCTCCTTCGGGCAATCAGCGAATGGGGCTGTCCCTTGGAGATGTGTCTGGGCCCTCCTTACCGCACCTTCCCCCCTGTACCGCACTTGCCCCGAAACCGGCTCCCATTGTCCGCATATGAGCGCACCCCCGAGGGCCAGGGACTTACACTGATAGGATGTGTAATTAGTAGAGCAGCACAAATGCGGAGCAAGCTAAATAAGTTACTCAAACCAGGATCCTTTTCACCCCTGCCCCACACCTACTTTGTCCACCCCAGCCTGCTCTTCCCCTGTACCTCCCCTGCACCCCCTCCGCCTGCTCCACCCCTGCACCCCTCTGCTTGCCCCTGGCCTGCCTTACCCCTGCACCCCCTCCGCCTGCTCCACCCCTGCAACCCTCTGCTTGCCCCTCCATCCGCTCCACTAGGGCCGCATTATGTCCTTGCGCTTTGAGGAGAGCCAGCGGGACGGCACCAAGCATCATGTCCTGGAGCTCAACACCAGTGGGGACAACCTCAAGGATGCAGACTTCTGGGAGGAGAAGTGAGAGCAGGGCAGGGTGGGAGGGGTGAGGACACAGGTGTTCTTTTCTTTGTGACTCAGCAACATATCAGCTACAACGCTTCCCGCCAGAGGCCCCAGGTGTGGCCAGCCATGCTGCTTGGGCCGCCAGCCTGTAGGCTGGTCCAGGTTTGGTCCCAATCGTGCCTTTGAGGGCTGCGGAGCTGCCAAAAAGCTGTGGATAGCCGAAAATAGAAACACTGGAGCAGATAGCGGGGTCAGGGAGAGAGGCCTAAAATGGACCCCAGGTTTGAGAGTGGGATTGGGAACAGGGCGGCAGAGTGACCCCCCGCCTCCGCCTCCTCCGCAGGTACTGTAAGTTTATCGAGCCGTTCTTCAAGAAAACGAGTGAGCTCGGGGCAGCAGCGCGCGCCGGGGGCTCCATGGTGACGCCCAGCCGTGTTGGAGGGACAGCGGTCACTCGGCGCGAGGCAGACGTGGTGGCACGCCCCATCCGGCACCCCCTCTTCCAGAACATCTCTATGAAGGTTTGAGGCAGGGAAACGGGTTTCGCCATGCAGACTTGGTTGCCACTGACTTATATAAATAGGACGGGAACGGGAAGGGGCCTACCTAGAGAGAGTGGATCGGAGAGAAAGGGTAGAGAGAGAGAGTGGATCAGAACAGGTGTATAAGGGTCAGAGGTGGTAGCTCGTAAGGCTGATAAATGTTACCCCGCCCTCAATTGCCCCTTCCCTTTGCTCTTACACGCCAACCCCTGCCTGAGTCCGAACGCAAAGTGGGCATTGCCAGTTGACACCCGATGTGACTGACCTCCCATCTGTTGTCATGTTCAGAAAGCCAACGAGATCTTGGGCCCCCGGGACGTGGGCGAGTGCATCATCCGTCCTGCCCAAGGAGCCAAGGGCAGCATCATGCTGGCACTCTCCATCAAGACGTTCGCGGGAGATGCAGTCGGCAACATCGTGCACAGCTTAGACGTGCGTGTGTGTCTCTCTGCTGAGGGGGTCTGGAGGAGGGGGCAGTGTAATGTTTGTTCGAGTTCAGCCACATGTCAGCTACACTGCGGCCTCTGGCTGGAGGCACCATGAGTGGCTATGCGGCCAGTTGGAGGAGGGGTGGGATGTGCGGATTCAGGTTGAAGGGGAGGTCTGGAGGAAATGAGACACACCTAGGTTGGAAATAGGTTAGGTGGAACGGATGGTGTAGCGTCGATGTCAGGTTGTTAAATGTGGGGCTCTGTTTGTGAAGGGCCGGTGGGGCAAGCACAGGGCTTTTTTTCCCGGTGACGAGTCCACCTTAAACAGGCTGCCTCCCGGCCGATGATGGCCTGATCAAGAGCAAATCTTGACTGGTCTTCGATTTGTGCCCAAGGCACTTTGTCAGGCAACAACTGGGTTCTCTGGCCAGAGTGTAGCTGTCATGTAGTGGTCGCAGAAAAACAATGGGGAGCAAGGCTTGTGGTTGTCGCAGCTGCCCTTGATGCGTTTTTCATTGCACTGCTGACCCAACCCTGAACCCTGATGAAGCCCTGCTGTTGCTGCCTTATGTGTGTGTGTGCAGCTTGTGGAGGCTGGGAAGAAGCCAGGGCCTGCCGCGCACATGCAGCTCATCACGCCGCTGCAGATTGACTTGAAGATCAGCGGCCTCAAGGTGGGGACCATTATATAGACGATACAATACGGGGTGGGGCCCTAAAAAGGAAAAACGTGCACACCACCAAGGAAGGAAGGAGTTTGAAGGGAACATGACTGAAGATGGCCCAGTTGGAACGAGTGGACAGAGGTTGCGTGGGGGGGGGGGGAGGGGGGCAGAATAAGTGTGGAGGTTGATCCAACAACCCTTGTGTTGATGTGGTTTATTTTTTGTCGCTTTAGTGAGGTGTCCCTCCTACCCTGTCGCATGTAGATCAGGGTGGTGACGGGGTCAGCCAAGGGGTCATTTTTTGCCGGCCTAGGTTTGTTAGTGCAGTGCAGATGTCTTCATCATCCTTCGTGGGAGCCTAGCTTCCACACTTTCCCCGTCTCTCTGTTTGTTGTTCCCCATTGACATGGCTGGGGTCATCATGTTGCCCTTGCTCCACTTCCGCTGTAGGAGGTCCTGAGTTTTGAAGACCTGGATGAGGTGCACGAGGCCTTTGTGCTGCCCCTGGTGGACCAGGTGCGCACTTGCTGGCCATGCGGGAGCTGACCATGCAGTTGCATGCAAGACGCGCCATGCGCTGATTATTGTCAGCACTGCATCTTGTCCATGTCAAGGAGGCGCTAGTTGCCTCTCGGGTACGGAATGTGCGCCAGATGGCCCAGTGGCTAAGTGCGCCCTATCAAGGGGGGAACGTGCCCCTGGATACAAGTCCTTGCAATTGGAGCTTCATTTGAGCCAATTCCTATTTGACTGAAACAGCTATCCTCTAGAGAGGTAGGACATCCTTGGTGGGAGCACTGCTTGCTGAAGCCACATGGCATCAGATTTTCAGATTTCTTCCCGCCTCCTGTCCTTGACATGGACAAGATGCGTTTGTGACAAGAATTGGCGCACAGAGCGTCCTGCAGGCCATACCTTGCGCATTATACATCAGTACATCAGTGATGGCCTAGGCTCGCGGCATGTACCACGACGTGTCTGCGCTATGTTGCCCAGTGCTGGTCATGCCAACCCGCAGGTGAAACAGGTGACGCGGCACCGCAAGTTTAAGGACGAGGTCCGCGGCAAGATCGATGAAATGGTGAGTTGGGTGAAGGGGGCAGGATGCCCCTCTGCCCCTCTGTGAGGCTTCCCCCTGTGGATAGTGGTGCCATATCACCTCTTAACATAGAGGAGCACTTTCAAGCTGACCAGCGACCACGCCCCAAACTCACCCCAGCATAGCTGTCGTGCCTCCCTGAGCATCCTCCTTGAATGTCTTTCCCCGGAGCCCAGTCCTGATCATTCTCCCTGAACACACGCCCAGGTCGTTCAGGAGAAGGCTCAAAACCCACAGTCTGTGCCGTATGCCATCGGCATCGACTTGACAAAGCCGGGCACCATGTTCTTCATCGCATTTGCAGTGAGTGGGGGGTAGGCCCCTTCAACGTTGATGCCGAGTTGAGCCCCGGAATCTTTGTTGTTTATCGGCGAGGCTGCATCAAAGCTTGGGGGACATTAGTGTTGGGATCCGACACCGCAGAAAGGGCTCGGGTGTAACATCAGGTGTAACAGGTGTTATGTTGGATGTCATGGGTGTAACTTTAGATGGTCTGTTCCGCAGGAGCCATTTATATTCTGACTGAAGAGCTGTTAAGTTAATTTGACACCTCTAAGGGGCTGACCGTTATGATCGTAAATTGCCCAATCCTATGGGGGGACCATGCTACTCATTCCTCTTCATGCACACCATGAGGGGTGGCCAAAATCATAAACAATGCCCCGCCCCCTTGCCTTCCCCACACCGTAGACCAGCCAGTCTGCCCACCATGACTACTTTGTGGTCACCCCCAAGGGACCCTACTTCCGGCACAAGGTGTACAAGAACATTGAGCGCCTGCTTGACGATTTCAAGAAAGACCCATTTAACAAGTGAGTGGACACGAATGTGATGGCATAAGTGAGATGACGCGAGTTTGAAGAATGGAGACGGAAGGACTTCTTATCCCTTGGTTTAGGGTTTAGTACTTAAATAATGTCCCAGTTGTTCAGATTCGCTGTCGAAATCAACAAAACTTTGGCTGTCGCGTCCTGCCATACGGACTGCTGAATATGCCTTCCAAGCTGGCACTCTAACGCCAGGGGTTCGATGATGGATAATATTGCGAAGTACATGTGGCAATGCAACGTGAACAGCGGGACTGTTTCTGAACTTCGGGGGCTTCGCCCCCAGACCCCCATGGCGGGGGAGCTCGGGCGGCCCCCCGCACCCCTCCCACCGATGCTTCCTCTCGGCATCACTAAAAAACATATTTTAGAGAGTCACAAAAATGTAGGCTCTACAGAAGGAAGATATCTGTATTAGACCTTGAAATAAACACTGTTGAGTTCTACCTGGCTCATATGTTTATTTTCCTGGAGGTCGCACATGTGGACAATGACTGCGTAGAAAGCAGGGGCGGTGGATGACGACGTCGTCAATTGCTTGTCCGACATTTTCACCATCTTATTTTTCCATGCCCGTATTTGTCCACCAACCTCACAAGAAGAATACTTATCCCAAGGAATGTTGCGCAGGGGCTGCCTTTTGGGTGTACTGGTACCAGTTATTCTTTCAGTAGGTACAGGGTACAACTCGTACGAGAACGCTGTATTTAACAATTATTGTTCTTACAGTCCAATGAGTCGCTCGGTACCAAAATATATACGAAAACGAGCAGAAATCACTGAAATCGTTTTTGTTTTGTGCCGGTGGCGCTCGTTTCGAGAATTTCTGTATGCAACAATTAATGGTCAAAATCACTAAAATAATCACTGACTGGAACCATATAATTATATCATTCTGGCCTTCCCTGGTGCAGGCAAGCAAGATCCAGGAACAATCAAATGGGGGGCTTTGTGAACGCCTCAGCGCCGGCTCCCCACTACATGGCCACTGGTGTCTACCCGCAAGATCAGCAACTCCGATACGCTGGAGGAGGTTACGCAGCCCCGGGCAGCGAATATGGGGGCATGTATCATGCGCCTGCTGCGTTTGGCACTGGCTATGGCGACATGATGGCCGGGGGCAATGCCCCGCCAAGACCTCCGACGACCGGCCGTCAGGGGGCCAGTCGTTGGGCAGCAGATGCAGGCCCACCGCAGCAGCAACATCCAGCAGGCGGGCAATTTATGCAGGCTGGGCAGTATGGAGGCTCCCAGTACGGCAGCCAAAGTCAGCAGTTCGGGACTGGGCAGATGTCGTACAAATAAATTGTCTCGTTTGGATGTGGAAAATTGCCAGAAGCGCTTGTTAGTCAGGTTGCCCCTGGCTTCAGCAACAATGCCCATCCACATCAAAGTTGAAGTTATAAACATACTTACGTTGCGAAATTGTGCGATAGGAAGTACAAAGAAACATGACACAATTTAATTGCTCCGAACAACAATGATTTGGTTTGACATCATGCCCTGGGACGGCCTTAAGGCCTATTTCTAGGCTTTCTTTCAAGAGCGTTCAAACATCTGGATATGGCAAAGACGTCACATATCTTGGCCCTGCTCAAAAGGGCTCGACCGCACAGGCACCCAATAGTGAAGAGAGCGAGAGAGGAAATACCCTTTGTCACAGCATATTCACGTATACGGGACAGAACGGTATATTACGCAATTTTTGCGGAGTCTCCGACTTCCAGTCCCAGAGCCTCCGAGTTATAACCACCTGGTGGTCCTAACTCCTATGTAGCAGCCTGACTTTCCGGGCGGGGGTAATAGCAATGACATAAGGAGAGAATGTGTGGAAGTAGGGGGAAATGGAGGGACTGCACGCTGCACGCGATATTAACAGAGCGACTTCTAAGCGACCATAGGCGCATCTCGGGGTGAAGTTGCAGCATCTGGTCTGCCTCGAGGCAGAAGTTGCATGTACCAACCGTTGAACTGCATTGGGCAGAACAGTTGTTCTTGAACTTGCTTTTAAATATATTTTGTTTATGCATGCCAGTTGTCGATCATCAGACGACAAAAAGTAGCAGCGTCCTCACATCCCACACTCTGGGAACACAGTCACACCTCTCACACTGTAGTCAGCATGCATGCAAAGAATAAATTGCAAGTCTGATCGTCAGCTTTGGGGGGGAAAGAAAATTAACGAGTCGTTATAGGGTTATTATATACCTGCCATCATTCTGCATCATGCAAAGCTACTCATCCACACTCAGGCTCCAACATGGCATGATCAGACAAATCCAATTCACACACGCCCAAAAGTGCAGGAGAGTTCTGCCAAAG
This sequence comes from Limnomonas spitsbergensis, assembly GCA_037349105.1. Lineage (NCBI taxonomy): Eukaryota > Viridiplantae > Chlorophyta > Chlorophyceae > Chlamydomonadales > Limnomonas > Limnomonas spitsbergensis. Next base: position 3,662,846 of record JAYJMM010000028.1, read on the forward strand.
TTTCTGGTTGTACTAAATTAAAAAAAACGGATGAGCCAAGCAAACAAAATAGCAAATATGCTGGCAAGCATGCTCCTTCTTAAACCTGTCTCATTCCAGAATTGATCTCAAATGCCAGATGAATCAGTCAGCATTCTTAAGCCTGAGTAGAGATTGCAAACACTGACGAACACATGCATTTAACACACCCTACTTCTCCCCCTACTTTGCTTGGTATGCCTCACAAGTGGCTAAGTGCTGAAACAACCCGACGCCATCCTTAGACATCGATTTGCAAGTAACACACCTCTTTTGCCCCCCCCTCTGCCGCGAGCCCTTGTTCTCCTTGGCCTTGCTGGCAAACTGCTTCCTGAGCACAACAAAAGCAGCCGCTGATGCTGGAGAAGCACTGTCAATCATGTTGATGGCCTTGGCTGCATCCAGAACCAGGCTGATGGCATTGATGGCGTTATGCACACCAAACGTGGAGGAAGGGGGCCGTATGGATGTGCAGCTCATTGCCCCCCTCAAGACAGCAGTGCCCCTCCTACGTAGCTCATTGGTGACCCTCTGCTTAAATTCAAGCACCTGTCTGGAGGTCTTTGGTCTGAGGCTGATACCCTGGGCCTCTGCTGGCTGTTGTTGGCCCAGGGCAATTAACACCCCATTATTGAACTCCCTAGCCATTGCATTCCAGTCTGTTCTCCGCCCTTTGCTGGAGGACTTGGGGAAGAGCTTGTTGAACAGGGATATCTCTGATGGGGTACTGATAGGCGTGCATGCTGACGACAATGTAGCACGCTTAGCCCCCACATGGTGCCTGAGCCACCTCCCTTTCCTCTGATTCGACTTGACCACACCCACCTTGACCTGCTTGTTGGGTGCCTGATCCTGAGGAGCAGGCCTCTTGAGCCTAGGGCACTCCTGTAAAAGGACGTGGCTGTTTAACGAAGATGACAGGCCAAGGGGGGTGGCAGCAGCTCCAGGCTGTTGCAGCATGACATGGGCTCCAGCTGGCCTAGCCAGCTGAGACAGTGGGAGGCATCACCTCCAAGCTGCTGCATGATGCCCTGGGCTCCAGCGGGCCTAGCCGACTGAGACAGGAGGGAGGCAGCACCTCCAAGCCGACTTGCAGCATGATCAGCTAGCAGCAGAACTTGTTAGGGGTCACCACGTGCTGCTGCCGATGCAGCAAGGAGGTCAAAGACAGTGCCCCCCCTGAGCTGTCTCAAGTCCTGAAGGGAGGGGGGAGGTGCAGGGCGCCAGGCTGCCAGTGGTCCCTGGATTGATCTAAGAACTGCTTAGTCTCCTTGATCAGCTCCGCCACATCAGACACACCCACTGGGAGCAGCTAACGGTCAAGGAACTCAAGCAAGACAGCCCCTCTGTTTCAGGCAGGTCAACGATGCCAGGAAATGGCAGGGCAACCTTAGCTTGCTGAGCTGAAGTATTGGCTGTGCCCACCAGGGGTAGATCCTAGCAATTATGTTTGACTCCTCCTGTCCTTTCTTCAGTTCTGTCCAGATTCCAAGCCAGGTTGTGCACACACATCAGGCGTGTGCTATTGGCGACATAATTATTCCCACCACTTAGGATATCATGGAAATGGCGTAGTACTTTCGTTTTTATTGCTGCCCATGAGGCAAAGCCACCGAGGGGGCCTGCTAGCATCCTTCTCTTTGTTGATGTGCAGAGGCACCTTCCTCCATGCGCCATTGACCAGGGTCTCTGCATCTGAAGAGGATCCCGCTCCAACCCTGCCCTCCATGGCTGCCAGGAAAGGGGGCCCAATGGCCCATAGAGCTTGGGGTCATCACAGGACAGGATCTGCCCATGAGGTGTCTCCTGAAACACATTTGGAACTGATGCAGTGCAGTACAATGTTTTGCGGTGTAGTACGGTAATTCTGGTAGAATGGCATGGAGGACAGCAATCTGCTGTACATTGCAGTACATGAACATGCAGTATATTTCAGAGATGTACAATGCAGTACCTTAGCATGCGGCACATTTCAGTGATGCACAGTGCAGTACAGTGCCATGCAGTGCAGTTCAGTACCGTACAGTGTAGGGTGCTACAGCGTGCAACACAGCGTGCAACACATTGCTGACCGGGGATTATAAATCATGCACCTGGTCTGAGAGCTCCTCAAAGCGACATCGTCAGGCCATGAAAGCAGGCGGCAACTCCCAAGTGCTGTTGCTGCCACACTGCTGCGAAATGACCTTCTCGTTCTGCCATGTGTGGATGGCAGTGCAAGCCCTGCCGCCAAAGCCCTCATTGAACGGGAGGCGCACTTTGCCAGTGTTCTTGATCCCAGCATCAATGCTGAGAACGTGACCTCCAAAGGAAGCCATGAGCCTGTTGCTGTACTCTACAATGGGATCATGCATCTCAGCCAGAGCTGCTACCACGTAAGTGCTGTTTTGCCTGCCCAAGTCAAGCAGTTCTTGGGCCATCCTGTCCAAAAAAGGGGGGTTGGCAGGAGCTAGCCTTGGGCAGTGCATGGTGATCCTATCTCATCCCTAAACAAATGAGATAGGCATGGGCTAGGCCTTCAAAAAGGAGGAGGCCTAGATCACTGGCACCGAAGTTGCTCACCCTATCTAGTGTGATACCCGATTTCCCATTCATTGCATTTGGGCCTACTAATGAAACGCTCTATGTCTCGGTATAAGAGAAATAAATTTGGAACCATTTCGCTTCCTGTGTAAATTTCACGTGATAGTACACGGCCGGGCGCGGGCGTTTTAATGGAGAAGGCAAGGCTCTGTCGGTGGTTGTCCCGTTTCCCCCAAAACCACCTCGATCCTCAACCTGGGTGAACCTGGCTGGGCTGGGTGGGAAGTACGGGTTTAGGGTATATGTTCTGCGGGGTGGGTTGGTGGGTTGATTCTCCATCAGTGTCATCCGATATCAACTCGAACACATCCATCATTTAGCCTAATCATAATGACTTCAGTGGCTGGACCTCGCCCGATGGTATCTCTACCGAAACAGCGCCCTTCGCTGAGTAATAAGACAGTCGGTCTGCAGGGCTTTTCGCTGCGCTCCCGATCGAGGACTGTGAGAGATGTCAGCCGTGCCGCACTGCCGCCGATGCCTTCGTCGACCCCGGCCAAGACAGGAATGGCTGGCACATATGAGAAAGCGGCAGTCGGTGACACCTTGCCCGATGCCTACATGAAATTCATGCCCAAGTCGGACTCAAAGCGTAGCGCAGGCATCATCCTGCACCCCACGTCCCTGCCGGTGAGAAAATATTGGACAAAACGCTGGCGCATGTCTATGGGCCAGCAGGCGTTGGCCATCTATGATGTTGAACGTGCCGGGTCCACATCACACCCGTATTCTGATACCAGTACCAGTGCCACCCTGCTGGCCCCATGGCACCCAGGGGTTGGTTGAGACTGAAAATTTGCACATTATAAGATTGCTTTCCCGATCCCAGTACCTATATACCTGCAGGCCACTTTGCACCCACTAGTTTGAAGGCAGACTCTCATACCTTTTGCACTTCTGACCGCATGGCCCATCGTGACAACAGTCCCTCTCATGGTCCTAAAACCTGGACCTGCCTGTTGACCAAACAGTAACCTGTACCTGTCTGTTGCAATGCAACACTGCACCTGCACCTGCAGATTTCAACACCACACCTGCAACACTGCAACCTGTACCTGCTTGCAACTGCAACACTGCAACCTGTACCTGCTTGCAACTGCAACACTGCAACCTGTACCTGCTTGCAACTGCAACACTGCAACCTGTACCTGCAACACTGCAACCTGTCCATGCAACGCTGCAACATGGACCTGCAACATTGCAACCTGTACCTGCCAGCACCTGTTCCTACAACACTGCAACCTGCACCTGCCTGCACCTGTACCTGCACCTGCAGCACTGCAATCTGTACCTGCCTGCACCGGTACCTGCACCTGTACCTGCAACACGGCAACCTGTACCTGTCTGCACCTGCAAAACGGCAACATGTACCTGCCTGTGGACCACATTGTAACAAGGGATTTGTGGCAGAATAGAGAGAAATAAAACAGCGTCACGCAAGGGCGTGAAGGTTGAGGAGACAGTGCGGCATGGGCCATGGCTGTGTCCACACTGTAACCATCAAGGCAGATTAAGGTCATGCACATGGGTAGGTCATGCACATGGGTAGGTCATGCACATGGCTAGGTCATGCACATGGCTAGGGCATGCAATTGGCTAGGTCATGCACATGGCTAGGTCGTGCACATGGCTAGGTCATGCACATGGCTAGGTCATGCACATGGCTAGGTCGTGCACCTGGCTAGGTCATGCACATGGCTAGGTCATGCACATGGCTAGGTCCCTCTTCAGTGTTTATTTCCGGCGACAAGGCCACCATCAGCAGGCCGCTGCGTGGCCAACAGAAGCCCCATTTTGACCAAACCTGAACCGGCCTACGGCTGCCGACCCAAGCAACATGGCTTGATACACCCAGGGCCTCTGGCAGGATGCCGGGTGGTAGTATACAACTTGTATCTGACGTGTAGCTGAGTCACGAAAAGACAAACTCTTTTCTATGGATCCCAGTACCGGTGCCTACCTGTTGTGTAACCCAAGGATTTAAGGCAGAGGAATGATGACGAGCAAGATTTGTGGTGTTCATTGTCAGCTTCAAAATTTCCCATGGATGTACTAATCAAATTAAATACACGATATTTGGAGATTGCGTAAGGTATACAGATATTACAGAGATTAAATTAAGCATACATTTTGATATTTTGTGTATTTCTGTATGGGGTCCTGCTTTGGAACTATCTTCGTGCTTGCTTTGAAAGCACTTTCATCGTGATAGACTATTTTTTTTGTAGTTTCTCTCACGGAAGGAAAATTACAACTTCACAGTTGTTTGCCGAGGGGATGACTTCAGGTTTTGGCACCTCTACCCTGGTAGTGTGTGGTACGCATATGAAGTGTTTAAACTCCACAGGGCATTATATCTTTATGCACCTAATCCTACCTGCCTCTGTGCCACCCTGCACCTTGAAGGCGGAGGCAGGCAACCACCCTGACCTGCTCAATCCCCGTCATGCACACATGACAAAGCCAGCCATTTCAGTCCCCTCTGTCTGTCTGCCCACACGTTCTTCTCCCCTCGGGCTATATACTGGTACACATGACCACATGACCATGTGATCACATGACGGTGCTGACACAGGGTCCCTACGGCATCGGAGAGCTAGGCAGCGAGGCACGCACCTTTGTGGATTGGCTGGTCACTGCAGGTGGGTCACAGTGTTGGTGTTGTGGTGTGTGTATGTGTGTGTGTGTGTGTGTGTTTGGGGGGGGGCTGCAGGGTATGTGTATGGGGTTGGGTAGGCTGCAGTGTGTGTGTGTGTTGGGGGGGGGGTGCAGTGTGTGTGTGTGGAGGGGGGGGCTGCAGGGTGTGTGGGGGTGTGGATTGGCTTGTGTGGATTGGCTGTTCACTGCAGATGAGCACCATTCCGCTTCAGAACAGGTCCAGGGGAGCTCCTATCCTCCTTCCGGTGTTTGTCCCCAAGCTGCTTTGCTCCCTTATCCTCTGTAAGAAGGGCATACATACCTTTCTTCTTCTGGAACTGACCTAGGCGTACCTGTTAATCTGGTTTTAACGTTTTGTGTGCTAAAACAGTGGGGTCAGTTGTATGACCATGAGTGTGATCCGTTTCTTGACCAAATGTGTGTCCTATGTCCCTGCAGGCATGACTTGCTGGCAGATGCTGCCGCTGGGCCCACCGGACCCCATGTTCTTTTCGCCCTACAGGTAATATGGATGTTATGCTGTCTGGAGATGTTTATGTAATTTAGTGGGGGATGCGAGGGGAGAGGTGTTATTTTTCCGTGTCTTGGCTCAATGTCAGCTTCCTCCAGGCCTCTGGCTGGATGCCCCGTTTGTCGTTTGGCCATGTTCTTCTCGCCATGCAGGTGATATGGGCGTTATGCTGCCTGGCGAGAAGTTATAAATTAAGCTAGCTGGCAGGTAGCTGACAGGTCGCTGATAGGTAGCTGAGTCACAAAAATTGTGCACATGCCTTCTTGAGGGGCACACAGTAGCTGTGAGCATGACTCAATTATGTCAAACTGAAGCGCGTTCCGGAGGGCAAGTGGCCCAGACGGTCGTTGGCCCGCGAAGAAGTCTTACCGGGCCTCTGCCTCTGACGGGCAGATGCCTAGGTGGCACGGCATAGGTGTTGTAACAGTACCTGCAGTATATCGCTCCCTTGGGAATATGTATGCTCTGAGACGGGATCGAGGAAGCTGCCCAATCTGGCCTTTTCCTGCAATTAAGGGGCATTGGGGACACCTTGATGTCAATTTGATGTTTATAATACCGCAAAGAGTTTGTTGAGATATTCTGTATACTCGATCCTGCCGAGCTTGATATCGCTGAGGTGGGGTGAGGTTCGTTTGTTGATGCCCTGGAGTCTTTCTAAACTCGCTCGCAGCTCCCATAGCAAATACTGTAAACCAGTATTAATCATATAAATAAGTTATACGCTCTGAGGCATGGATACAGGAAGCCACCCATACGACAGGAGCTCTAGGGAACCTGCCACAAATATTCAGTTGCAGGTCGAACCGGCGCAAGGTAAAGGACAAGTAATCAGAGGTGCTGCTGCTCAGCATGAAAAGCGGCAGAGCAGTCGGGTATGTGATTTTTCAGAGGGCAGGAGCAGGTGCGGACGGGGTCACCTGAACCCCATGCAATTGCATGTAGAGAGGCGAAGTTGCAGCTGTCGCGTGATACCTCACGCTGACGTCATCCGCTGTGAGATCCAGCCTTGGTAGCTGAGTTTCTCATTTCTGCACCCCGGCCTTTGAGGTCTGACAGGAATGACCTCAATAAAATAGCCGGTTGATTTTCGCTGTAGCGCATAAAGTTTCCGGGACGTTCCAGAAACATCGGGCTGACGGATACGGGGTGACTCTGGGAGCTTCGCCCCCGCGACCTTCGGCCGGGGGGGCGCTGCCAAAAATAGGAATTCTAGGGAAAATTGGAAGAGTGGTGATAGGAATATTAATGAATAATAAGATAAACAAATAAATTGAATAATTGAAGTCATACTGGTATGATTCATACGAATAATAGGAGTAATACAGTTCCAGCAAATTAAAGAATAGGGCGGAGAATAATATAAAGAATAGGAAGGCATATCAAATATAAAATGTGCGGTGCCTACGGGATCACCCGAGCTCAATTACATTTGATTTTTAGAGATAAGCTTCGCATACGGTATACTACATTTGCGGTTCCACATATAATAACAAATTCTGAATTTTAAAGTTGCCCTCAGCTCCATATCAATTATTTCTTGCTGCCCGCGTGGCACATATGTTCCTTCTAAAACAAGTTTCCTCAGTTCTGGCGATGCTGAAGTTAAGTATCGTAAGCTTCGCTGCATGGCTGCCTCCCTAGTGCTCTGGCTAAACGGGTGGCTTCAATCTATCCTCCACCCCCTTGCACAGCGGCACAGACGCGAATTGTGGCAACCCTCTGATGATCTCTATCAACGAGCTGGTCTCCGAGGGTCTCCTGGACGCAAGCGATGTGCCCGCGACCGTGCCCGTCGGCAACGTGGACTACCCTGCAGTCATGGCCAGCAAAGGCCCCGCGCTCCAGTACGCGGCGGCCCGCCTGGTGGGAGATGCCAAGTTCAAGGCGATGCGAGAGGAGATGACGGCATTCAGGTGGGCTGGGGTTCCGGGTGAAAACCCAAAATACTAAATCCTAAGCCACACGAGAGGAGATGGTGGGGGCAGGGGACTGGGGAAGCCGTTCCCCCCTTTAAGGGTTTAGGGTATCGCAGTCTATATTTCAGAAGGACGCACAAAGCATAACTGTTTAGCATAAATGAATACTGTAATTAAGTAAATAAATAGTACGCCCTATTAAGTGCATCTACCATCAACGCGCTCTTCTGTTCCCCGACGCGCTGCCCACGCAGGAAGATCAACCCGTGGATTGAGGACAGTGCAATATTTGATGTGGCCAGGAACCTTCCCGAGCTGTCTCAAATGGCGTGGTGGGACTGGCCCGAGGCCTTCAGGTTCAGGTGCGGGCATGAGAGACTATCGAAGTAAGGGCATCAAGACCGATGGCTTGGAGCCACGGAATGCTGAACTTCTTGGATGCTTAAGATGTGTAAGGATGCGCAGGACAGGGTCCAAGCGTCGCTCCTTTTTTCAAAATTTCCACACCCCTGGATGTATCAGCTTTACAAGATGCAATTAAATGTACCATGTCTCCTTGGTAGCCTACCCAGTGCCATTTTGCATGATCAAGTTTTGTATTTTTGTATGGCATGAAAAAAAACAGCCAAGCATACAAAATGAAGACGTTATGTTTTTGCCCACCTCACCATGCACATACTGCATTGACAAATGCCTATTCACACGTACCTACCAGCCCTCATGATGACTGCGTATCAGTACAAGAAGTTAGACGGTCCATTGCACGTGTTAGGCCCTACCTAAACTCCAAATGAAGGCAACGAGCTCTGTCATTCCATTATCTATTTGTTTCAGCCCTCACGCTGACTACATATCAGTAAAGCGGGTTCATGATCCCATGGCATATGCCTCCTGAACCTCGCACCAACTGCAGCACAATGGCTATCAGCACAAAAAAGTTCGTCGGTTCAATACGAAATCGTCACAGCCCTCATACTGCATTTCTCTGACTACATATCAGGACAATGAGAGTCACTATCTGTCTCACATTTCTCCTGGCCCTCACACTGACTGCATATCAGTACAACGAATATGTGGTTCCTGAACTCATGCGGCCCGGCCCCTGCTACGCTGACTACAGGGAGCCTGAGGCCTTAAAGGAGTTCTGCACGGTGAACAAGCAGGCGATCGACGAATTCATCGCCCTCCAGTTCCTGTTTGATCGACAGTGGAAGGCCATCCGGGTGGGAGGGGTGGGGATTAGTAACGGTGACGCTGCGGATGTTGTTTCGGCCCATGCTGCGCTGTTTCCATATCACTCATGCCGTCCATGGGGTGTAGCTTTCCTCTTAGTGGATTAGTGGAAGGTAAACCGGGTGAGAGCTCCCATCCCGCAGAGATTTCTTGCTAAGCAATATGCCCAGTTAGTATGCATCTTTCCTCACCATCTGTGTATCTTCTTTTTTCCGGCTGCCAGTCCACCTTTTGCAGACCGCCACGTAAGCACCAACAACCCTAAGGATTGAGACCAAACCAACTCCAGCCTGCAGCTAGTGCCCAAGGCAGTTTGGCTGGCCACCACTGGGGTCTCTGGCCAGAGTGTAGCTGACATGTAGTTATGGCACGAAGAAAGAAACAATGCATACTATATGCCCCCTTATGCTAGCCTGCCTAGTGCTTCGGCGAAACGGGGGTGGCTTCCTTAATCCATGCCTCAGGGAGTAACATATTCATTAACCAGTGCAGCAGTCTTTGTTTTCTATTACAGGGCAAGCCTCCTTCACGTGTGCCCCTCGTGCCATGTCAGGGCATGCAGCCTCCTCCCCTGGTGGCTGGAAGCAGCAGACATCAGGGATGAGAGGAAAAGGCTATTTTCAATTGAAATCAAATATTGCTTGACCTTCCTATTGCCTCGTATCCCTTTTCCAATGCCTCGTTTGTCCGCGATGCAGGCTTACGCAAACTCGTTTGGCATCCAGATTATTGGAGATATGCCCATCTATGTCGGCGGGCACTCCGCAGATGTCTGGTCCAACCAGAAGCTGTTTGAGCTGGGGCCCACCGGCGCACCTGCCACCGTCAGCGGTGTGCCACCTGATGCCTTCTCTGAGACAGGTGAGGGAAGGAGCCTTTATCCATGTTTTGGCCCCATCGGACCAGTGTTGGCCGCCCATCGGCCCCCTAAAGGTGGTCTGGTGTGAACTAAAACAAACACTGCACTAAACCTTGACCGGCCTGCAGCTGTTGGTCCAATATGGCATCCCCTGGCATTTGGGCGAAGGTCTTCAGTCTAATGACCAAGGTTCTCCTAGGCATGCTTGGGTGCCCTCCGCTCACCCGTGTTTGGGGGAGCTTTGTATGAGTTTTGACCCAGGCCTCAGAGCCCTTCTTAACTTGTGAATAAATGTATTCGTCCTACGAGATGTGGATTGAGGAAGCTGCCCATGTTGGCCGAAGCATGGAGCTTGGCTACCGTTACCTTGTCCTCTTTGCCCTCTCCTCCCGCCAGACCAAAGTTTGGGGCTTTGTCCCGGCGTTTACAGTTCGGGTTGTCAGAGCCCCAGTTGTTTTATTGTCCCGGGCCTGAGATCCCTTGTGAACTAACCTGACCCTTAATGCTCTCTCTTTCTGCCCAGTGTTAGTGATATCCTTTATTAATTGTTGGGGACTGAAATGTTAGGAACGAGCGCTGCAGGCGCGAAAATCTTGATTCTCGCTCAACAATACTGAAGGGATTGGGGGACTAAAAGTGTGGAAATGCTCGATATCAACCCTAAACCCCTATATGGGGTGTAAAAGAGCTAAGCACATAAAAGACCTTAAGTCATAATTGTTTTCCCTCTTACATCTGAGCTTGAACTTCCTCTAAATTTTGAATTCACCCACCCTTGCCTCTGCTTTAGCTTCTGATGCTTCCCGTTACCCTGAGTACCCTTTAGCCAGCGGCTATGTGGCTTCTTACTATGCTCCAAACCGAGGGGGGGGCAGAAATAAAAGCCGGGGACCCCATCCCCGAATATAAAATCGAGCGACCAAGCCTACCACCCACCCACCTACCGCCTCCGGAACCCATTGAAATTCAAATATCTCAGTCGAAATTCAAATGTACAGGGCATGTTAAGGGGTGTTTTATCAGCTCGTCAAGGCGCTTCTACCGGTATATTTTGACTTGTTAGGTGATGACAATGCATGCCAACAGCTCGGCCAACAGTCAATTTGTGTACTAGGCTCAGCAAGGCTATTGAGTACCGACTAATGCTCGCTAGCGATCACAATTCATGCCAACAGTCAATTTGGGTACTGAGCTCAGCCAGGCCATTGACTACCGACTACTGCTCGCTACCGATCACATGTTTCCAGAAGGCAGATGGCCTGGATGGCGGTGGCAGTGCGATGTCACCAGCCTTCATCTTGGCCATAAGCTCCCTCACTGCCTTTTTCCTCTCCCTCAGCGGGACCTCTTTTCCCACTACTCCCTCTAATTCCTCCACCGTCACCGCGTAGCTTGCCACATCTGCATCCGCCAGCTGCTAATGAGGATGGGATGTCTGCATGTGATCATGGTAGTGATAGCTCCAGACCCACGTGCGGGAGGCGGGCGGATCCCTGCTCCTGCAGACATGGCATGGCACTGGCCTATTGGTGCAAGGCTTGCTGGCTGACACCTTGTGCGCTGAGGCGTATGACATCTTGTGGTGCGAGGGCATGCGGAGCTGACTTTCAGGACACCGCTGCTAGCGCCCTTTCCCAGCTCTGACCTGCACATGCCAGAGTCCCGGTCTCCACACACGGCACGACAGAAGCCACATGCTTTATCAGTATTAGGCTCCAAGCTGAAGGCTGCGTCATATTGGCCCAACAGGATATGGCTTGCGACGTGCAAGCGCATAGCAGATATCTTGAACTCCTTCCCACACCCAGGCACCCTGCAGTCCACAAGCACATCCCTGGCTGCTTATGGCCCAGGCTGATACTGGCGCGGCTGTAGCTGTTGAGGCACGCTGTTGCAAAGAGGCCAGGATTTGGCATCAATGCCTCTGTAAGGGAACTCAGCGGACATATTGGCGCTGTGAGGGGCAGCTGGCAGAAGCTGGCCTGGCACCCCCCCCTGCCTGGGCGAGCAGAGATGGAGAAGGAGAGGCTGGCGGGCTTGCAGATATTGGCTCAGCTGGGGCAGCAGCAGGGGTAGCTAGAGGTGGAACGGGAGCAAAATCCGAGCGTTCTCTGTCGCTTCCAATCGCGTGGTATCTCGGAAGCTGTCATGCACTCCCTCCCGTTCTGGTGGCGTATGACGTTTGCAGGGTCGGCGGATTTGAGGACCTTGCCACAACAAACACAAGTGATATGTTCATTCATGATCCACAAGACCAACACTACCATGTGCTGCGTGTAATACAATTCTTTCTAAGGCTGGCTCAGCTGGTTTCGGGGTGTGTCCAAAGGAGCCGAACCCTCAGTGTGGGGGGACAGGGTGTCATGTGGTAATTAAAGCAACATTTTAGGATGTAAATGGGCTCATGTTGGCAAGAAGAACACAGAGGTGCCGCTGCCAGCCTCAACAGACCTCCAGAAAAAAAGATACAAGGTTTTCCAAATATTGAATTTTTTTGGAGACCACCCACCCACCCCCCCAAACTATGCCCCCCCATATTTCCACCCCCCTGAGCCAAAATATATTTTAAAATAGCTATGGAACTCTCTCGTTAAGCTCTACAAAAAAGGGGCATGGGGTCGATTTATTTGTTTTTGCCCCCCCTTCGCTCCAAACCGTCAGTTTGTCCCCTCTGAAGAGCTGTTTTCGCTCGTATTCGGTGCATTTCAGGATATTTTCGGTACGGAGCAAGTGCGTTGATCTCAAGACCAAAAATTGTTCTATACCGTATTTCGGTGCGAGCCGTCCCTGATACCGACTAACAAAATCACTGCTTCTGCCAGGCCAGCTGTAGGGCAGCCCCCTAAATGTCCGTCACCCTTCCTCGGCAGGTGCTATGCCACTCAGAACCCTGAACCTTGAACCGCGTCCAACGCTGTGGCATTTTGTATCTCAACTTTCTTGTTTGCCCCCTTCTCCTGCCAGCTGTGGGACATTCCTTCTTGTCCGCCACTGCTGGGGCCACTCAGAACCCTTAACCCTTTAACCTCCAACGCGCCCAACTGTGGTACTTTTTGTATCTCACCATTTTGCGCTCTCCTCCTGCACTTCCTAGAGAGGACCCAAATTGTCCGTCCCGGACATTTTTGTGCCTTGGTCCCTGCATTTTCCTTTTTGGGATTTTGCTTTGTCCCCGTCCCCAGAGCCCTTGTGAATGTGTCCTGTGCGCCCCCGCCTCCCGACAGGCCAGCTGTGGGGCAGCCCCCTTTACAAGTGGTCAGCCCACAAGGCTGAGGGCTATGATTGGTGGTGTCAGCGCATGGGTCGCGCCATGCAGCTGTACGATACAACGAGGATTGACCACTTCCGCGGGTTTGCAGGCAAGTGCACGGAAGCTATGGCCTAGTTTAGGATGGAGGGTTGGGGACTCTGGCCTAGGTTAGGGTTTAGAGGATTGGGGTCTGCTGTCATGGCAAAGGGGGTGGCCTGGTGCGCCGCCTGATATCCAGGGCTTTGGCCTAGGTCAGGGTTTACTGGTTGTCTGGTTGAGGGTTCCCTTCCATGCCCTTCCATGCCTTTTGAGGGCTGAGGGCTCTGGCTTCAGCAGGGCGGGTGAAGATGAGTGTGTGGGGGGCTCTGTTTTTTGTGGCAGGGGGGGCATGAGGCAGTGTCTGACATGGCAAGGGTTTCCCCACTTAAGCTGCTAAAATTGGGGGTTCTGGCCTTGGCAGAAGGGTGCGCCGCCTGACATCATCGTATCGCCTAATAATGAAACTGCTGACATCATCCCCTCCCCAAAAGAAAGATTCTTGATCTGGCAGCCCCGTTGCCCCGTTGAAGATCCCCATGTGAAAGATGTGACACCTCTGGTCCCAGTTTAAAAAGACTCCGTTGCTTGGGCAGCCAATTGTATTTAAGCTGGAAGAAGGAAACATGCCCTGCGCAGGCATGTGAACGCTCTGCTGTGTCTGCCCCCCCCTGTGATAGTGGCTGTTTACCACTGGGAGCAACGGGCACTCACGTTGCATGGGTCACGATCATCGCAGCTTAAACCGACACCTCTGACCGCAGTGTGGATCTCTTTACATTCCCTGTGCAGGCTACTGGGCTATTGACGGGGCAGCAGAGACGGCTATGGGTGGCACGTGGTGCAAAGGGCCGGGCCTAGAGCTGTTTCAGTACATGAAGGAGAAGCTGGGCGCGGTGCCCATCATCGCCGAGGACCTGGGGGTCATCACGGCGGATGTGGTCGAGCTAAGGTGAGGTGAAGGCATCCCATAGTGGCTGCCCAATGGCCCATTGTTTGTTTAGCTTTATCAACAGAGGAGCTTACTGTAGCAAGCCCTATGCAGCTTGGATGTGGTGGAGCTAAGGTGAGGTCCCCACAGTTATTAATCAACTGTTACCGGTAACTAAACAACTGCTGCCGGTAATTAAGTCACTGTCGCCATTTAAGTCACCAGTGATGTTCACTGCATCACGGCCTACAGCCAGGGGATCTAAGGTGAGAGGTGCAGGCAGCCCATTGTTTCCCCATTTGCTTAATTAAAAGGGGGAGCTTGCTGTTGCTATCCCTTTAGCTTGGGCCAGTGGCAGCGGCAGTGATGATGATGAAATGATGGTGCTTATCCTCATGGTTTCTGTTGCCATAATTTTCTGCCTTAGAGAGATAAAAGGATTATCCCTCTAAGGCAGAAATTGGATCGGATTGGAGATGTGATGTACATCTGTCGTGTTGATTCTGCTGCATGCCGCTTCTCCCCTGCCCTAAAATTCATGATCCCTAAACACTCAACCCCTCAACCTGTGTACCCTAGACTAGTCACATTGTGGCGGCTATATTTTGCTTTCCTGCAGGGGTACTGTTGAGGCCGCGGGCAAAACCCCGTAACCTTTCATCCGTTCACCCTTCTCCCCTTAAAATAGTCATGATGCTTCTGCTGCATTTTGATTTCATTCAGGGACATCATTGGGGCACCGGGCAAACCCTGAACCCTTAACCATAAACCCTGAGCTACCAGTGGTCACGTTATTATTGCTATATTTTGCTTGCCTTCAGGGACTGCCATTAAGGCACCAGGCAAACCCAAGACCCTTATTCCTAAACGTGTCATGTTATTTCTGTCGCATTTTGTTCTCCCCTGCAGGGACACCATTGAGGCACCGGGCATGGTCGTGCTGCAGTTTGCCTGGGGTGGGGGTCCCGACAACGTGCACCTACCCCACAACCACTATGCAAACTGCTTTGTGTATCCCGGCACCCACGATAACGAGACTGCAGTGAGTGTGACCTATCAGGGCTTCAGGGTTGCGGGTTTAGGATATCCAGACACACACGATAACGAGACTGAGGTGAGTGAGATATATCAGGGTGCAGGGTTTAGGTGATCCAGGCACCCACAAAAACGAGACCGCGATGAACGTGGCCTACCATGCCCTGCTTTGGAACTTATTTATATTTACCATTGTCAGTATTTGTTGCAGCTGATCCACGCCTACTTACTCGGGGTTTACGGCCATCCTCCCAAGGACATTTTCTTTGGTAAGTGTGCCTAATAACAGGCCCAGAGGTGTGCAGCTGTACAACTGTACCGATTAGATATATTCTTATCAGTTGCTAAAAACTGTGGACGGTGCTTACCCACTGTAGATTCGGTGTGTGTCTTTACTCATCATTTATGTTGCGAAGGGGTTAGGGCTGTGCTATGGAGATCAGTGTTGTGCTTCCTTGCTGTGCGTGTCATCTCGGTTTACGCCTAAATGCAAATTTCGTGCAAGATGAAGGCCCCCCCAAAGAGATCGCAATTATGATGAATGCCCAAAGATATGCATCGAATAGTACATTTATTTAGGATATGGGGTGCCGATATTCTTATACCGGTATTTAGGAGAGGATGAAACCCTGGCTATTGGCAAGTTGAAAATGATGACAGTGATAATGTTAATCGGTTGCGGTTTTGGGCAGTTGGGAACATGGCGCGGGGTGGAGGAAAACCCGTGATGTCGCTCGTGGAATACGAGTTTCTGGAAATGCTGGAGTTTAAGGTTTTGAAAGAAAGAAGAAAATGTTTGAGTTAGGGACTCGTTGAGAGATTGACACTTGACGTCCCAAATCTATGACACATCTCGGCAGCAAGCCTGGCCGCAACCCTCCCTCAGTGGAAATTGTTTTGTGGCCATCCTTTAGCGTTCCCACTGACATCATGTTCCCACCATCATTACCACCACAACCTAGCTAAGAACGGACAGTGACAGATGTAACTTCAAGTGGCAAGCCCGGGCCTGTCCAGGACGAACAACCAGAGAGACTGCTGCTTCACATCAGCTTGTTTTTATTAGCATTGGATAGAACCATTGTGCAAAAGTGTGGGGAATCAACTAGGTTACACGGCAACAGATATACCGTACTAAATGGTATTTGTTTCACATACCTAATATGGTACATGTTTGTGTGACTGGGAGGACCCACAGCCCACTACCGCAACATGTAAAATGATTAATGATGCTCGCAGTTCCTCATGCGCACTAGCCATGGGTAAATGAATGGTACCAGAAACCTCTAAGGCCCCCGTCTTGCCATGATCTGGGCTAGACACAGCTAGGCTGGATACTCTAGTGGGCATGGCTGGGGCTACAGGTTGGGCAAAGTTGGGCTGGGCTGGGTAAGACAACCAAGTAACCAAGAGGATAGGATCTTAAAATGGGTGTTGATTTCCACACGAGTGGTATTTTCTGGGCTGAAACAATCGTCATGTTGGCAGGTGAGGAACACACAATGGCCAGGGTTTAAATATACCAACCCCGGGTTTAGGTCGACTGTGCAAATCGTGTCTCACCCTCCGGGTTTGAAAGTTTCTTCCGGGTTCACTGTATAGCATGTGTGTATTTAAGTCGACTTGTAATTTGAGATAAGTTGTTCCTCTGATACCGTGAGCAAAAATCAGATAGATTGGAGTTTCTGTTATCAAACCTTATACACGGGTACCTTGTGTGAAGTTGTCTTGTGACTTCGGAGAGGTTTCCCTGACCTCCCTCCCACCAGGTGGGTTGGTACACGAGCAGCGCGCCAGAGGAGGACAAGCGCTACTTCTGCGAGTACTTGCACACGGACGGCAAGGACCCCGCATGGGACCTCATCCGCGCAAGTATGAACTGTGTGGCCGGCACTTGCGTCATCATGATGCAGGTGGGACAAGAGGTGGCGGTGGTGATGATGGTGATGGTGAAAATATGATGCATGTGGGAATGGTGGTGGTGATGGTGATGGTGGGAACATGATTTAGGTGGGGATGGTGGGTGTGGGAACATGATGCATGCAAAAATGGTGGTGGTGGTGGGACCGACATTGATGTATTGGGTGCATAAGGGGGACAATAGCTGGGGGCATAATATGAATCGTGTGGCCGGCACATGCATCATCATGATGCAGGTGTGAATGGTGGTGGTGGCAGTGACAGTGGAAATGGTGGGTGGCAGGGGTGGGGGTGGTGTGAATGGTGGAGGTGGTGGGACCAGCGTTGGCGTATTAGGGGCGTAAGATGGTAGAATACATGGGGGCACAACGTGAAGTGTGTGGATGGTGACAGCGTAATCACGATGCACGTGGTGTTTGTGGTGGTGGGACTGGAGTTGGAATATTTGTAGGCATCATGTTTGAGTACCGTATATCAACAAAATATGCTTCTCGATATCTGATATTTGGGGCACATGGTGGAAGGTAACATGGAGGCACAACATTTGTTGGACGGAAGGGCTGGGTGGGGGAAGAATCTCTACCCCAATAGGCTTACTAATCAATGGGTTCATGCATTTGGAAATGTGGTATCTAATATGAAAAAATATATTTACATATGAAGCCCCTGTGACATAATTCGTGTAATGCGCCGAGATTCCTTGTTTGTCCGCCCGTACCTTTCAAACATGTAACAGTCACATTGTGTTTGGACAACACTCTTTGCTTGCCCTTCCACACCTAAACAAAATCCATGTCGGTCACAGGATGTCATGCGTCTGGACAACACGGCACGCATGAACACTCCGGGTCGGGCGGAGGACAACTGGCTGTGGCGTGTGGGTGACAGCACTGTGTTCGCCAAGTTGCAGCAGGAAGCAACGGATCTCAAGCGGGCTGCAGGAGTCGGTAACAGGTTGCCTCCTGGTTCCAAGTTCAAGGTGTAAGGAGTGGGAGTTTGGGGCTAGTGTGACGTTGGTGAAGTACATCCATGCACGCGCCTGAGACAGGCAGCTCGGATAAGCATGACCCCTTATAACTGAGTTTGTGATATGAAGTACAATTTTGGAGAAGACTTATCACGCAATTACCGAATGTACTGTTATGTTACGAGGCAAACGAGGACAGTGGTAAAAGGCACTCAATTATCACGAGTCGTAGAGAAACATGTATGTGGCTAATCCGCGCCTTTTCATTAAGGCATTTCAGGCAGTGCCATGCTGATTACGGCATTTACGGTGGCTGAATTGCGTAGCCATCGTAATTTTAAGGCAACTTCTACTAAGGAACCGTGAGAACCTACACGATTTCTGAAGAACAGTGCAAATGCACAGCAGTAATTTCGAAAGACCAGGGCAGCACTATGATCTGTATGTCAGTCAGGACACCTTCGCAGAATCAGGTCAGCTATCCATAATCAGATCATCAGGCCGCGTAGGTGTCTCCTGGGTACAGCCACAACATTCAACTTGGTAGGCATCGACCGCAAGACCTGGGCTTGATCAGGACAGCATGTTTATAACGGTGCATACCCGCTGGGCCCTGCTGAACGCTTGGCCGGGTGGGGCTGGTAGGGAATGACTAGGCTGCTACCATGCACAGCCTGGGCCCTGGTGAAGTCATGCCATCCTCCTATGTGAGGGGGCAGGGTAGGGACATCGAAACCGGAGTTATAGGCGGGGGCAGAGAGAACATTGTGTGGCGGGTTCGATCCCTCAACATCTCAAAACAGCATGTATGGTCAGGTTACTCAGGTCTATGGAACAGAATAGTGATCACTGCATAAGGGCGAATGCATACAACCGAAGAAGTAGGCACACCATATTTTGATATTTGTTGTGGGCCATGGCGGTGTCATCCACGACAAGCCCGGCATGCATTGCGAAAACATTCAACTGGGACAGCACTATGACGTGCACAGAAGTCATGACATCTTTGCGGAATCAGGTCACCTATCCATAATCAGATCATCAGGCTACGTACGTCTATCCTGGATAGAGCCACGGCATTCAACTTGGTAGGCATCATTCAAGACCTGGGACAGCAGGTCAATAACGTTACACCTCTGTGCCCGCTCAAAGCTCGGCCGCGTGGGCGCCCAACTGTTCAGAAGGGAGTAAAGAAGGAACTAAAAGGAGGAGAGGGGGGAAGGAACAAAAGGAGATGCCGGGAAGGCAAATAAGACCAAGTCCAACACCTGAGATCCACTAGAGACTACCCCTCAACAAAGCCTCTAAGAAAAGAAAAGTCCAGGAAAGCAAGCGTATCCCACCCCTGCTTGGCCGCGAGGGCGCCCCACTGATCAGAAGGGAGAAGAGAAGAAACTAAAAAGGGGGCAAACAACAACAAAAACAACAACAAAAAGGGCCAAAAGAGAAGGCCGGAAAGGCCAACGACATCGGCCTCAGAAACCCTGGAGACTAACCCTCAATAATGCCCACAGCACAGTCCACAAAAGCAAGTGCGTCCCACCCATGCTCAGCCTGGTACAACTGGTGGAAGGTAGTGGCAGCGCCCGGAGGACCTGCCCACCCCCGCTCCCGTAACTGCTCCCTGACAATAGGGCACTGGAAGCACACATGCAGCGCATCCTCTACCTGCTCGCTGTCCCCCCGTGCCCAACATCGCTGGCAGCAGCGTGCCTGTCGCCGCTGACCGTTGCGCCGTCCTCTGGTATCAGCAGTGCTGATCGCACCAAGCCGAAGTCGCAAATTGGTGCGCACACAAGCACACTCCCTCTGACTAGTGCGGCTCTTGGCTTGCGCCAGCATGGCACCCGCCGTGGACTGGAACCAGGTGCGGTAGGTCGCCGCCGATCTGTGCTCGGTGGTAGGGTCCTTGGGGTCCCCACCCCCGCTTGCGTCCAGCCGTGCTTGCTCGTAGGCTGCGTCAACGAGTGCCAACACCTCTGTGACGGGTAGGCGCTGTAGGGCAGCTGCTGCCTCGCGCAAGGTGGGGATGGCTGCCCCCTGCTCCTCTAATGCACCCAGCAGATCAGAGCACCACGTGCGGCCGCCAGTGCCCTGGCTGATTGCAAGCTGCATATCTGCTGCCATGGCTTGAACCATGAGAGGGCTGTATTGCTGTGCCTCCGGTGCCACCGCTGCATTGAAATCACGCCCTTCAGCAGTGATTTCTATTATGTTCCATAGACCTAGGTGACCTGTCCATACCACCCCCACCTTGCGCGAGGCAGCAGCTGCCCTACAGCGCCTACCCGTCACAGAGGTGTTGGCACTCGTTGACGCAGCCTACGAGCAAGCACGGCTGGACGCAAGCGGGGGTGGGGACCCCAAGGACCCTACCACCGAGCACAGATCGGCGGCGACCTACCGCACCTGGTTCCAGTCCACGGCGGGTGCCATGCTGGCACAAGCCAAGAGCCGCACTAGTCAGAGGGAGTGTGCTTGTGTGCGCACCAATTTGCGACTTCGGCTTGGTGCGATCAGCACTGCTGATACCAGAGGACGGCGCAACGGTCAGCGGCGACAGGCACGCTGCTGCCAGCGATGTTGGGCACGGGGGGACAGCGAGCAGGTAGAGGATGCGCTGCATGTGTGCTTCCAGTGCCCTAGTGTCAGGGAGCAGTTACGGGAGCGGGGGTGGGCAGGTCCTCCGGGCGCTGCCACTACCTTCCACCAGTTGTACCAGGCTGAGCATGGGTGGGACGCACTTGCTTTTGTGGACTGTGCTGTGGGCATCATTGAGGGTTAGTCTCCAGGGTTTCTGAGGCCGATGTCGTTGGCCTTTCCGGCCTTCTCTTTTGGCCCTTTTTGTTGTTGTTTTTGTTGTTGTTTGCCCCCTTTTTAGTTTCTTCTCTTCTCCCTTCTGATCAGTGGGGCGCCCTCGCGGCCAAGCAGGGGTGGGATACGCTTGCTTTCCTGGACTTTTCTTTTCTTAGAGGCTTTGTTGAGGGGTAGTCTCTAGTGGATCTCAGGTGTTGGACTTGGTCTTATTTGCCTTCCCGGCATCTCCTTTTGTTCCTTCCCCCCTCTCCTCCTTTTGTTCCTTCCCCCTTCTCCTCCTTTTAGTTCCTTCTTTACTCCCTTCTGAACAGTTGGGCGCCCACGCGGCCGAGCTTTGAGCGGGCCCAGAGGTGTAACGTTTTTGACTGCTGAAGGGCGAGTGCTTACTACAAGAAGTAGGCAACATAAATATCAGTAACGCCTAGCTGTTATAGGTGCCATACCCTCCGCCGATGCGCCAAAAGGGTCCACCACTTCTCTCAATGCCATGATGGAGAAGAGCTTGGTGTCCTTAGACGAGATGACTTGCACCTTGTTGTTACACTTGTTCCTTGCAGTGGAGGGCCCTTTCTGCAGGACAACGACCTCCTCAAGTTCTGCATTGCCAAGAAATGCACGTCATCAGCCAACGGACTGACTTGGGCCTGACATTGGTGTCTCGATACCCCCTTTTAACATGTGGGTCTTACCACATCTCCCACATGCCTCATTTTGCAGGAGACGGCTGCTTGGACGCCGCCTGCTCAGGCCTGGCATCCTCAGAGCCCGACGGAACACTCCTGATGTTCGGCATGGGTCTAAACTGAAAGGAAATCCTGTGTCCCCTTACCATAAACTGCCACTGCCAATTGGGGATTCACAAGCGCTCCGTGGTTCCGCGTTCACGGGAAAAGGAAAGCAACAAACCTGTAAGCCGCGTTAACAATGTTTGCATACAACGCCTGCCCGAAAATGTAAAGAATACGGAACCATCATGTTTCACACATGAAATGCAATCATGACGGCACAAGAATGCTTTGAACATCAAACAACGCATGGTCACACGAAGCTAACCCCAAGGTCTTGAATTCCTGGCTGCGCATTTTCGAACGACCGGCCAGGATTGCTTTGAACAAACGGCACAAATGGGCAATCAAACTCCTGTACGACTGTGTTCAGATACTTATAACTATGCTAACACAAATCCAACACTCAGCCAGCATGTCAGCCCACCAACCGCCGATAGTCAGACCATGGGCCCCTGGTGCAAGAAAGCCCCTCCGCACACGCATCGCGCTGGAAATTCAATGACAAGAAAAGGCAGCCCTGCCAGCTAGCGTCAAACCCAGATTCCATATCACGTACTTATTCATTGAGCTATATACTCCACGCATAGCAACATGCATTTGACTTGAACATCATGCAACGCTCGTCGCACACAAGCTACTACAAAGCTCTTGAGCAGAAATGCTGTATCCGTTCCAAACTACCAAGCAGAAACGCTGTGTTCATTGAAAAAACTAGCTACGAAACACACCCTCCCAACATCAGAGGGGAGTGAAATACAGCTCCCGCATCGCAAGACCCTCCCTGCTAGTGTGATATCTGCATGCCACACAGCCTAACGAAGTCCACCCAGAGCAAGGAGCCGAGGAAGGTATTGGACGTGCGCACCACAAACGAAAGCGCTGTGCACAACTGCGGTCGGCCCTTAAAGTAAGTCTCAATGCCCCGCTCCTCCACAATGCCTGTGCGCACAGCAAAGCATCCATACATTTCAGGAGCACAGGAGAAAGTGGGGGTGGGGGGCATGCTCATTGGGTGTGTCCTGGTGTAGAGGACCTCTGACCTTGCTGACCATTGGCCTCCTTGAATTCTGTCACCTGTAATCACTTGCCTCCACCCACTGGCCACGGAGTAGGGGTGGGGGCAGGGATTTTACGTCTTACATGGGGTGTGCTCCTTAAGTGTCTTGTCCTTACTTGAGCCAAAACAGCATAGCTTAGCTAGGATGCAACATGGGCAAGATAAACAGAGGACACGTGCAGCCAGGGAATAGGCAGCTCAACAACAAACTTGTTTTGATGGCTTTTGATGACATTTTTAAAAGTGTGCTCAAGTTATTTAGCAAGAGCCCCAAGCGGCAACACAGCTGGTGGCATTTTACCAAGGCTTTCGGTGTCACACACCTTCAATTCCCTCTGTTTATTATAATGCTACGCGCTAGTTCAGTAGGATGCAGTGCATCATCTCTTACTGATAACCTGTTTCCTTAAAATTAATTTATTTCTTCAAAGCCCGGGGTTAGGCATGGGCAGACCTGTCCTCAAGAAGCTTTAAATAAAAAAGCGTTAGCCACTCTGCACGTTCTGCGGGACATTTTGATTCCCGTTGAAGTTGTTATTAAGCGTCTCCAGTCCGACAGTTTGAAGCCTCATGAAGTGAGTCATTTTGCTCACGATTACGAGAAGCAGTTGAAAGGTTTTAAGCGTTTCTCTCGAGAGCTCTCCCAGCCTACACACATTTTTTTCTGAGCTTCATCCTAATGATCCTTTCAAGTCGGTATCTGGTGACATAGAGATTGTCTGGCCCACTATCAGCTTCAACCAGGCTGGCTTGGCTTCTGCCGAGTCAATTGCACATGAGATTATTCAGGGGATCGGTACCCGTTTCAGCCCAGAGCAGATGTGCCTCCTAGATTCGTTCAGGATGTTTGATTCCTCTTACTACAAGGGTGTGGATGACGACGATTGGGATGGATTCTTCTAGAAAAAGTGGGCCATTACGAAGGGTCATTACGCTCTGGATCCTACGAAGTATATTTTCAAGGGTGACAGTGTTCAATCCTTGAGCGGCTTAGATCAGGAGTATTCCAAAATGCGGGGGCTAATTTTGGAGCGGGTGGAGGATACACCTGCCATTTCATTCAGGTCCTATTGGTCGAGGATCTTGTCCAATCCTGAGTCTGCTGCTCTGCTGAAGAACATCATTTTGCTTGTGTTTGTGTCCATAGGCATTGCCATGCAGACTACCATGATTGAACGTGGTTTCAGTCTGCACCTGCTTGTTCAAGTGTGTGTGCTTAGGGTCTAACAAAATCTGAGTGTCATAATTGAAATATTTTCCCAAAGTGCAGGTTTTGGACCTCCTGCTTGTGGTTGAGGTTTTTATTTATGCCATTGCAGTTTTAATTTTATAATTCCCAAAGAGTGTAGGCATGTGTGTGTGTCGCCGAGTTATTTTAACCCAAGGTAGTCAATGTAAAATAAGGAACATAGGTATGACTGCAGCTTATCCTGGTTGATATAAGAATACTATAATACACTGCGGAAACAAAAGATTGACAGTTTTGGCGGCAGCCGAAAATAAATGGCCGAACGAAAAAATATGAAGTTAAACTGCTTGGAGAAACGACCAAAATGCGCCGAAGAAAAACGGTAGCCGAAACCTCGGCTGAAAGGAAAAAAGATTACCTTCGGCTGGTGCCAAAACTAAAAAAATGCTTGTAATTTTGCTGATCGGTGTCCACTAGCCACCTAGCTGTAAACCAGAAACTTAGCCAAAGCAGCTGGCTGGCCACAAATGGGGCATCCACCAAGAGGCCCAAGTGCAGTTGACATGTCCCTGAGTCCCTACACTAAACACTGCTGCCCACCTGCAATTATCTGGTAGCGGAGGTTACTCGAGACTGCAACGTAGAGACCGTAAACAATGCTTGTTGCAAGCACGTCTTGCGGTGCGTTGGGAGGCGCCCAGGCAGGGTCGATTGTCTCGCGCAGGAAACACAGGAAGTTGGTCAGCCCCACACCTGTGACAGCCATGGGCAGTGGGATTATTTAGATTTCGAATTACTTGTGTGCTTATCCGGAGGAGTCATCCATCACCCACCTGGCGAGGGTTCCTCGAAACCCAAGCTCAGAGGATGCTGATGTGAAGTGTCTTCAGGGTCAGAGGTTGGGGGGCTTAGCGAAAGAGCCTCACTCACCTACCATACTGGTACTAATAAAATACCAAACAACATCCATAATATATTACTGCTTCATACAAATTGAAATCGTTTAGTACGGTATACAGTAATATTTGACTAGCATGAGCCTCACACACCTACCATGCTGGCAATGTCTCCCATCAAGACTGGTGGGGGAAGGTATTTACTACTTCCTCTAAGTCACATCTTGAGGGTTCAGGCGTGAGGGGCTGGGGCTTGGCAAAAGGGCCTCACTCACCTACCCTAGTACCATACCGGCACTGACGCCCAACAACATGAACTTGGCTTTGTAAAGCTTTTGCAGAAGAGCCTTACTCACCTACCATGCTGGCGCTGACTCCCACCACCATCAGTTTGGCCCCGTTCTGCACAATGGAGCCCAGCCGCTGGAGCACTGTGAATGCTGGCATGCCCGGCTGTACCTTCTGGAACGCATTCTCCGGGCAGCCCGCGAAGAAAGACGTCAACCGATTATCAGTTCCAAGCGACTCCCTATGAGTGGGGACAAGGCAACATGAAAAAACATTGGGTGTGGGGAAATCTTGGGTAGTTTCTGAGCGTGAACAGGATTTCCGCGCATTCATTTTGATCTCAGTACTGTTGACCACAGCCGATCAGAAATCATTATTTCCTCCGTACAGTTTTTCGGTTCAGTGGTTAAGTATCCAGTCAAAACATTATTGACACAGGAAGTGTGAAGAAGCCTTAAAGGGCACACTTGCCTGAAGCTCAGCGTGGGCGCAGGCAGCCAAGTGAGCAAGAAGTCCGCGATGACCGCCATGGCCATATTGGCCAGCACAAAGTCAATCTCTGCCGCGAAGTACGCCCCCCTCTTGGCGCTCTCTGCAGTCACCTTGGTCACCATGCCAATGCCACACTCGATGCCGACCTTGGCAGGGAAGGAACGGTCAGCCAGGAGGCGCTCGCGGACTCCTGTAGGCGCATGGACAAGATTCAGGACAGGGCACAAGGCTGATAAGTGCCAGTGTTTATTTTCAGACTAAGACAACACCCTAAGCGGGCCGCCCTGCGGCGTCAAAAATCTGAATGAGACAAAACCTAAACTAGCCTACGGATGGCAGCCAAAGCGGCATGGCTGGCCATATGTGGGGCCTCCGGCACAAGGCCGAGGTGTAGCTGACAAGAAGCTAGGTCTCTAAAAATGAAGCAGTGGGCAGCACTCAGAGGCAAGGTGGCCACCACAGGTCTCATGCATTTTTTGTCATCCTGTGAGGACCGACAAGTGTGAAGGGTGGACACCCAAAGGAGGACATCAGTGTGATCTCCATGAGCTGTGAGAGTGTCCGTAGACGTTTTTGCCTCCTGAGGAATTAATGTATCTTTGCCATCACGCCTTCATGAGAACCCCAACGAAGGCTGAAAGCGCCACTTTGGGGACGTCAAAAAAATCTCCAGTGAAGAGCTGAAGTAGTTGAAACTACATTTATTTTCGTCCGGGGAGGTAAAACAAATCTATGGTATGGCAGCTCTCAAACCATCCCTATATAATCGCTGATTCTTCACCTTGGATGCCCCACACCATCTTGAGCAGCACGCTTGACTCCAGCTCCAAAAATCTTCTCAGAACCTCCACTGATACCTGGTCAAAGCATCATGAAGGAGGATCGGTTGGTTGTCCAGCAATTAACTCTGCAGTCACCTTGGTCACCATGCCACCGCCAGGTCAGAATACTGGCGATGAAGATCATGAAATGGAGTTGCACTATCCTGGTGATCAAGCATTCAAATATTTGACATGGCGCTATTCACCACAGCCTTGTAAGGGGTGAGGCATTCATACAAGATTTTTAGCAGGCTGTACATTGGCTCATTAGCCCATGCTGATATTTACCTTCCCAGCCAGTATGGCCGTTGCGAAGTCCTCGGGGAAGGAATCAACCTTGCGGCCCTCTGAAGATAAGAGCTCACTCACTGCAGGCTCCAGTCCATTGCCTGCAGCAACAGGTATGACTTCATGCAAGTTGTCTTGCATATGTCGCAGACCCAGCCTGCTTGTGCGAGACGGTCTCACATAGCAGCAGGCAGCATCAGCGGGAAACATAGTCAGGCATCACGGTGTGCCCTTCCATCAAGGCCATGGAGCTGTAACCCCCAGCCGAGCACGGGACTCAGCATAATGGCTTGCAGCATGCGTTCTAGCTGCCGATTGAAATGAGGAAGGATCCGCTGTATCATGAAGTATGCTATCTTGGGAATGACGAGTGGGATGGGTGGGAAAGATTGTTAGGCTCACCCTGCCTTCAGCTCACCCTCTGTTTGCAGGAGGGCTCCCCGGCTGTTGGGGACTGCCATTGCCCGGGGTTTCTCATCGACGCTGGATGTTTGCAAGGATTTCTTACTAGAGGCTGCGTCAGGGGACAGGGGTGTCGGACTGCCGCGTTAGGGTGCGTGGTAGCCAGACAAGGACACGTGTACATTCCAGACTTCACCTACCAGCCCTCGAGAGAGATGCGACGCCATTTGAATTATGCGCGTTTGCTGGCGTGCAGAATGCTGGAAGCTTTTTGAGGGATGCCAAGGGTGGTTGTGACGAACTTCTAGTCATCACACAATCGGTCTGCCATGTTCGAGACATGGCACTTATGAATGCCATACCGGTAGTGTATTATAATATAATTTAAGCACGAGGTATCACGATCAGTCTGAACAGGTTGTCACAACTGGATAACCTGGCAATCGAAATTCAGTACCGGTTTCAGACGCTATTCGATTGATATCCATAAGAAAGAAAGAAGGATGTGCCTCAGCGTGTCGTGAGGAATACGAATAAGAAAGAAAGAAAGAAAATGCCTGAGCGTGGCTTGAGGAATACGGGATTTTAAATGCCGTACACCGGTTAATGTTTGTGTAGAAGTTTACCAAAGTAAAGAGAACGTTTGGTCTCGGAAGCAGCTGCATCGCGACCAGGCATCTTTTGGGGGGGTATTCAGGATTTCCACCAGTTCAGGAGGTGGAAAGAGAAAAACTTGCACATCACAGAGGAAAATAAGAGGCGGGGAAGAGACAGAGACCCCATAACACTCAGGCCAACCACTTTGTGACAAGCCCACATGCAACTGTACAAGACTTTAAGGCATGGTAACTCCGTTGCACATCACTGACGTACCAAGGGTGCAGCCCAAGGAAAGCATAGATAATGATAAACCGTATCACCGACTTATTCTGCCATTTGAAGCTCAGGCCGGAGAAGGAAGAAAATCCCAGACACCCCTGGTTCTAGGGGCCTCCAAAGTAGATCGGGGGTTGAGCCCAACCACACCCACCCTTCGTTTCCGAAGGGGTCAGTCCAGGAGTATGGGCATAGCCTTGGTAACCATGTCGCGGCACAGGGGTAGTCATACGTCGTGACAACCAGAACAAATGAATCCGAAAGCAGCAGCCCAAGCCCCTGGCCGTGCCATTTGAGGCCGCTTCCTACAGGGCTAAGGCAGAACCCGGCGTTGGCACCTCAGGACGACAAAAAGACATAGACCGCCACATTGGGGGATTTGCTCCCACTACAGGCAAGGGGACCTCAACCCCAAATAAACCCAGGCCACTTTGCACTGGGCGAGGGGTCTCTCAAGCCACTTTCCAGTGAGCAAGGGGGAGAAGGGTCAACTTCAAATCTGCGATCAAATCTTGTGGGAGGGCAGAGGAAGCATGGACAAGACACACAATCAAGTATCAAGCCTTAGGGATTAGGCTTGAGAGGGGCAAAGATTAATCGGGCTGCCTTTTCCTTTCGGGGGGGGTATTTCTTTCTCCTTTGTGTTCTTCTCCTTCTTTCCCTCTTACCTTGAGTTTGTTTTCCTCGAACGGGACAGTCTAGCCACGCGGCCGAGCCTTTTTGAGCAGGGCCCAGAGGTGTAATGCCTTTGACACAATCAAGTGTCTCCGCTAGAAACCGCTCAGGTCCAGGTGGTATTTCACCCCCAGGGGCCGACCATCACGGATGCACTAAGAAAGTTGTCAAGAGTGTCTGCGGACTAGAAAAAGGGGAACAAGACGAGGGGGGGGGCAAAAACAAAGGGGTCGTTGGACAATGTTTCTAGGATGGGGTGTTTGATTTAAACACCCCATCCTAGAAACATTGTCCAACGACCCCTTGCTGCCTCCCCCCCTCCCCTGCCTCCGGAACCTAGTAAACCCTTAATTTCTCAGTCAGAAATCAGAATTTAAGGAAGGGAGCGTGGTCAATTTCAATCAGCTCATCAGTGCGCTTCTAATGGTGTCGATAAATGTAGATGGTTCACAAATGTCAAGCGGTGAAACAAACGAACAAATAATTGCTCTAGCTACCACCTGCCAGCTGTCTATCCTCGCTAGAGACCGCAAGGCTCCAGAAACAAGAGGACTCACGCATGAGTGGCATCAAAGTATCAAACTAGCATCTAAGTTGAGCGTGCTGATGTGCTGCTTCAGAAGCCTGGTCTTCTGCTTCCTGGAGAGCTCCTTGCCCACCCCCCCCTTAAACTCCTCAGCGCTGATGGCATATGTCGTCACATCTGCCTCCGTCAGCTGGAGGAGGTGGAGGAAGACAGAGCATGGAGGGGGCTGGAGGAGGTGAAGGAAGACAGAGCATGGAGGGGGCTGGAGGAGGTCAAGGAAGACAGAGCATGGAGGGGGCTGGAGGAGGTGAAGGAAGACAGAGCATGGAGGGGAATGGAGGAGGTGGAGGAAGACAGAGCAGGAGGGGGCTGGAGGAGGTGGAGGAGGTGGAAGAAGACGGAGCAGTGAGGGGGCTGGAGGAGGTGGAGGAAGACAGAGCAGGGAGGGGGCTGGAGGAGGTGAAGGAAGACAGAGCAGTGAGGGGGAATGGAGGAGGTGGAGGTAGACAGAGCAGTGAGGGGGCTGGAGGAGGTGGAGGAAGACAGAGAAGGGAGGGGGCTGGAGGAGGTGGAGGTAGACAGAGCAGGGAGGGGAATGGAGGAGGTGAAGGAAGACAGAGCAGGGAGGGGGCTGGAGGAGGAGGAGGAAGATAGAGCAGGGAGGGGGCTGGAGGAGGTGAAGGAAGACAGAGCAGTGAGGGGGATGGAGGAGGTGGACGAAGACCTAGCAGGGAGGGGAATGGAGGAGGTGGAGAATGACAGAGCAGGGAGGGGGCTGGAGGAGGTGAAGGAACACAGAGCAGGGAGGGGGCTGGAGGAGGTGGAGGAAGACAGAGCAGGGAGGGGAATGGGGGAGGTGGAGGAAGACAGAGCAGGGAGGGGGCTGGAGGAGGTGGAGGAAGACAGAGCAGGGAGGGGAATGGAGGAGGTGGAGGAAGACAGAGCAGGGAGGGGGCTGGAGGAGGTGGAGGAAGACAGAGCAGGGAGGGGGCTGGAGGAGGTGGAGGAAGACAGAGCAGGGAGGGGGCTGGAGGAGGTGGAGGAAGACAGAGCATGGAGGGGCTGGAGGAGGTGCTTCCCGCAGGGGGGTCCAGTAGTCGACAGATTTCGCCCATGGCGGGTAGGAGGCACCATGGGGGTCAGAAGACATGTCATCCCCGGATTGGCTGAGAAGCCAGCTGCTAACAAGTTGCTCGTTGTTCTCACCAGGACTTCCCGAGGATGGGGAGGTCAGGGGCAGAGGCAGCGGGCCCGTGGGCCAGCCATCAGGCGGCCGAGGGCAGCGGCCTGAGGGGCACTGGGGCCAGAAGAAGGACGGTCAGCATCTGCAGCAAGCAGGGGCCGGGTCAAGGTGCTGGACCAGCCAGAGGTTGCGGGATGGAGCGGGGGAGGGCCAGATCAAGGGGCGGACCTGTAAGAGATACTTCACTGATATATGTCTTACATGCACAATGCCGAGGTGTCGTGCACAACCTGCACCACAGTCTGACGATTCTGGCCAGGCCCTCGGCAGACTGCCAATTAGCTCCAACTCGCACACTGGTCTTCTAGATACAATTCCGATGTACGTATAATTTATGATTGGCATTGAATTTTGTTGCAATGTCATCGTGAGACTGTGCTGTATTTTGAGTTTTCCTGCTAGGCTGGATGAGTAATAAGTGGAGCCGGGGGAAAGCTCGCTTCTCGCCCAGGGAAGCTGGAAGTCTTTCATAGCGCCAGAGATCAAATCGGTATCTTGTTCCATTCCTGATCTCACGCCTTGAGTCGCGGAATTCCGCCCACCCCATGAGGCAGTAGTATTATTATTTTTTGTGGCTTCGAGTAGCTTAGTTAGTAGCTTAATTAATAGCTTAGTTAACTGTCAAACAATTTAAGTTATAAGTCACAATCAATCATTGATCAATAAGTAGTAAATAGACGCTGTTGTGGCTTAGCACGCGAGATAAACTATTGCTTACGAACCCCATACTTCGAGCTCCACACACTTCGAGCTTCCAGTACATCTGATCTATCGGCAACTCGACAGTAGACCGAGCAACCACAGTGTGCAGCGAGGGGGGGGGCAGATTTTTTTTAGGGACCCCATCCCCCCGAATTCTCCAAAACTCATCCGTTTGACATGGGAGTTGCACCTAAGGACTTTTGAGAGGGTATATCGGCTTCAAGAAAAAAAGTAAACGTCTTTTTAGGGGCTTGCCCCCCCCCCCCACACCTCCTAGTTTGACATGCGTTGACCGGGTACTTAGCGTTGACCGGTGACCATGCATAGAGGGTCGTTGGAAAGCCCTGGCCCTACCCTATGCAGTGAGATCTTCATATCATGCAGTTTTCTCGGTGCTGAGATGTTCTTCTCAGAATAAGCTTTTGTGAAATCTACGAAATCCTCATTATTTGGCTCTCTGTACCTCAGTCACCGTTGGGCCAAAAAGCATTTTAAGACCCGATATGGAAAGCTCCCATCAAGCTCTATACTTTTCGAGGATGGGGTGTTTTTCTTTGGTTTTTGCCCCCTCCGCGGTGTGCAGTGTTAAAATGCTGATCACCTAGACCATACACGTGAACGGATACGGTTTATCAGCGGGTGCACGGCTGAACAACAATTGATTTTGGCCCTCAACTTCTTAACAAAACATGATTTTGTGAATCATTATATTCCAACTAAATACCGTAGACTTGTTTTGTCTCCGCGAACGAGAATTAAATATAGTTTTAGCTAACTTTTTTTGACGTCCCAAAAGTGGCGTTTTCCGCCGAAGTTGGGGTTTTCATTAGGTGCGACGGCTAAACAACATTATTTTATTGCGGAGGCAAAGAGCGTCTGCGGCAGGTCTACGGCATAAAACTACTTGTTGGAGCTGTTTGCGGAGGCAAATCATACTCGGTATGTCATATACACTCCTTTCTTTGACTCATGGAAAGTGTGAATACCACAAAGTGAATTTCAGTAGTGCCGGTACTAGTGGTTGCAGAATTGCCCCTACTTTCCCTCAATGTCAAAATGGCATGCTAGGGGGGCATGATGTTATTGCATGCCATACTGTATTGTATGATGGAAATCTAGAGCATGTGAGATGGGGAGTGCTGTGGTGCAAATATCTTCTCAATCTGATGCCTATACACAAGTTAAGTACGGATACGCGTATTACCAGACATGTGAACGCATTTTGGTGGTCCGTTGAACGCATAGGTGGTCTGGTGGTTGGTTGGTCTAGTGGTCGCGTTCCGTTCCTGTTCTTGTGACGCGTTTCGGTGGCTTGGTCTGTTGACGCGGGGACCCTCGCCCAACTTGGCCGCCTCATAGCACCCCCACCCCCTCCCTCCCTAGGTCAAAAGACAATCAAATCAGATTAAGCGACTTCTTGCCACACTCTATAACTTTCGAGGATGGGGTGGATAACGTTACCCCCTCCTCGACGTTTTTCTCAAACAGTTCCGGAGGAAAACAATGTGGTCCACCGAATGTGACTGAATTATACTCCTCACCACCGCTCTTCACTTGCTACACTTGCGCATATTGCAGCGATTGGATGGGCGCTGTTGGATTAATATATCACCTCTATTACAGGCCATACACATATATCACCTCTATTACAGGCCATATACATATATCACCTCTATTACAGGCCATATACATATATCACCTCTATTACAGGCCATACACATATACCACCTCTATTACAGGCCATACACATATACCACCTCTATTACAGGCCATATACATATATCACCTCTATTACAGGCCATACACATATATCACCTCTATTACAGGCCACATACATATATCACCTCTATTACAGGCCATACACATATACCACCTCTATTACATGCCATACACATATATCACCTCTATTACATGCCACATACATATATCACCTCTATTACAGGCCATACACATATACCACCTCTATTACAGGCCATACACATATATCACCTCTATTACAGGCCATATACATATACCACCTCTATTACATGCCATATACATATATCACCTCTATTACATGCCATACACGTATATCACCTCTATTACATGCCATACACATATATCACCTCTATTACAGGCCATACACATATATCACCTCTATTACATGCCACATACATATATCACCTCTATTACAGGCCATACACATATACCACCTCTATTACAGGCCATACACATATACCACCTCTATTACAGGCCATATACATATATCACCTCTATTACAGGCCATACACATATATCACCTCTATTACATGCCATACACATATATCACCTCTATTACATGCCATACACATATATCACCTCTATTACAGGCCATACACATATATCACCTCTATTACAGGCCATACACATATATCACCTCTATTACAGGCCATACACATATATCACCTCTATTACATGCCATACACATATATCACCTCTATTACAGGCCATACACATATATCACCTCTATTACAGGCCATACACATATACCACCTCTATTACAGGCCATACACATATATCACCTCTATTACATGCCATACACATATATCACCTCTATTACATGCCATACACATATATCACCTCTATTACATGCCATACACATATATCACCTCTATTACATGCCATATACATATATCACCTCTATTACAGGCCATACACATATATCACCTCTATTACAGGCCATATACATATACCACCTCTATTACATGCCATACACATATATCACCTCTATTACAGGCCATACACATATATCACCTCTATTACATGCCATACACATATATCACCTCTATTACATGCCATACACATATATCACCTCTATTACATGCCACATACATCATGGCATGTAATAGAGGTGATATATGTGTATGGCATGTATCACCTCCATACATGGTGATACATGCCATACACATATATCACCTCTATTATACAGGTGATACATGTGTATGGCATGTATATGGTGATACATATACCAGGCTTGGATGGGAGGCTCTAACTTTTGTTGAAAACGTCGTACGCTTTGTTGAGGCCTAGTTTTGTTACTTTTCTTTGTCTTTATTGGGGATAGGCTCAAGAGGGGCAAGGGTACTTCGGGCTGCCTTTTCCTTTTGGGGGGGTTATTTCATTCCTTTGTGTTCTTCTCCCTCTTTCCCACTTTTTCCTCCTTTCTTTCGTCATGCCCCCTTGTATGTGTTGTTTCCATATTTCCTCCCAACTCTTTTTAGTTAGGCGCCCACGCGGCCGAGCCTTTTTGAGCAGGGCCCAGAGGTGTTTCGTCATTGACATATATCAGCATTGGGATCGGAGGCAAAGGTTGAGGGATCGGATGCGCCACACGATCTCCTACCCCCCTGTCTAGATCGCCAGGTTCCATGTTCCTGCCCCCTCACATAGGAGGGTAGCATGGCCACACTGTGGTACTGGCTGTGCATGGTAGCTGGAATTGAGCTTAGTCATTCCCTACCATGATCACGCGACTGAGCGTTCAGCAGGGCCCAACGGGTATGCACCGCAAAATTGTGGTTCAAGTATTCGGTAGTGTTAATTGGCATGGTACTGCGACTACAGCAAACAACCAGTCTATCAAAACTAGTTTCTAAGGGCATAATGATTACATTCTTGGCATGTTTCTTTCTGGTTATAAAACGTCAAGAGTGCAGACGTAAGTCGCACCACAATAATACTCGAGTCTTCAAAATTGTAACCTACGCCCGCCTCCTTCCCATGCCATGTAAAGTACAGGCACCTTACCGACCAGCACAGGGGCCCTAGAGCAACAGATAAGACACATGCACTGCTAACCGTCTCTTTCCAAATGCACGTCTAGTCTTGCCTTCTGGCTGGAAGCCCCGGCATCAAGGGCAACAACACATCCTTTTGCTGTTTGCCACCCCTGCCAACACCCGTGCCATCTGCAATGAGGTACACGTCGGCGCCCTGTTCCGTCTGCTCGATGCGTGCGACAATGCCAGGGCCGAAGAAGGTCTGGAACTTTGGCAGCCTGTCCTCCCACTTGCTGTAGTCTATTTTAGCAGAGAACTCCAGCACAAGGGTGTACTTTCCCTCCTCAACATCCTCTCGTAAGCCTGGGGTGGGGTTGACAATTACATGGCGTGGAGAAAACCTAGGAATACTTGGTGACTTGCAGGCACATCCACTGTTTAAGGCCTAGTTACTGTGACACTTCCAGTTGAGGAACCTTGAGCAAGGCCTTAAGCTAGTCACACAGCCTTGCAATTAGAGCATTGGCATGTTGCTCATGCCACACAGTGGGTCAAAGATCAGACAGGCACAAGCGGGCATCAATGTGCTACCAAGGATACCCATCCAGGGGTCGAAGCGAAAAAGGCAGGCAAAGCACTGAAAGGACATGCTGCACTTTTATGCCAAAAGGCACAAGATTCATTTGCAAAGGTCTAACACATAAGAATGATTCATGCACGTCTTTCCCCCACGTGGATCTCTTACATTGACATTCCCTCCCAAGTCCGCCATCCCCCAGACCCAACCCCATCACTTGCCTACAAGAAGTGGGGATGACCTTCGTGGGATGCCATTGTTCTTGTTGAATTTGAAGATCTTGTCCAAGGCCTCCTCTAAGTGTTGCTCATCTCCGTAGCTAAAAGCATTCATAACGCAGCAGCAGCAGGGAAATTGGGCGACGATATTTTTTTGTCATGACAAATGTAATGATAGCCTTGGCTTCAGCATATTTATAGAGATTTCCACTGGACCCGGAGCTAGCTGCCTATATGAGAGCATAGTCATCTGTTTATTCCAGGGATGTTTCAGCTACACATCAGCTTCAAAACAGCCTACAGTCTTTGCTTGGGCAATCGGTCAAGGTTTGGTGCCCATCAGCCCAGTGTTGGCCTGCTGGTCACAAAATGACCAGACGCGCAAAAAAACGAACGGTGGCACAATCCTGGCAGGCCTGTCTCTATTCTTTATCTTGATCTCATAGGGCATGGTCTTGGACACATGCCCAGGTTGTGGAAGCATACCCGGCGAATCTTGGCCGACCTTGGGTCCACTACAGCCCAAGAAACACACACCGGAAGCGAGTGCAATCCTCGCGGATCTGTTTCTGGTTGTCTGTGCACTGCGTGGCTCGGAGGTCGAATGCGGCCTGGGTGGTCTTGCAAGGCGCTGGCGCCAGCTGCACAGGATTGGGAATGCGGATGGGTGGGAGGACAAATTAGACTTATGGCCAAGGATGATGCACTGTGTACGTGACACGCCGCGTGGAGTGAGCAGTAAATAAATAAATAAATACGTTCTGTGCCGTGGAATAGGAAGCTACTCACTTTGACCGAAGCATAGGACATGGCCACCGTTAGCAGCAGAGTCAAGTTTGGTCAGGGGGTGAGGGATACCGACCTAACTAGAACAAGTGGGGGCAAGCTAATATCTCCATTGCCAAAGAACCAGAATTTGTCAGGATTGATGTCCCAGACATTGACACATCTATAGGCAGGACGAAACTTGCCCCTCCCCCCCCTCGCCATTTGAAGCTCAATTTGATCCTGCAAGATAAAACTGTAAATTCTAGGCAGTCTGGCAGCTAAGTTAAAACAAATCCATCCCCAACCTGCAGGTAGGGTTAAGCAAGGAAGAGCGATCCTCAAACATTCCAATTACCTGGGCATAGCCAAGCGCCGCACCCAGCACTGTGATAGGGAATCCATAGATGAGCATCAGCGCCGAAAGATCGCCTCCGGGGAGCAGTGTGAAGTAGGCTCCGAACCCATAGGTGAGCAGCACACTTCCGACTAGACAGCAGTGGGGACCGAGGAAGGGTCAGGGACAGGACAAGCAGCACGCATGTGGCTTTTGCTCCAAGATGCGTTGTGCCCTCAAATTGCCACACCTCGTGGGGCGTACTTCCAATCAGTCATGTGCACTGTAGTATAAAGGTTGCACATCAATAGGCAACCTTCAATAGCTATGAATCAAGTAGACCTTTCAGTCTGGTACCTGCTGGTTGTCAGGAGGGACGGGTCAAGCAGCACCGATGTGGCTTTTGCCCCAAGATGCCCTGTCCCCTCAATTCTGCATCCCTAGTCGGTGGTAATTTTTCTACTCCCTCGCTCGTAAGCAAGGACAAGCAGCACAACACTAAAGGGAGTGCAGAACAGCATGTGATCGATAAGCTGGGGAAACCACTTCCCATGCATGCAATTGCCTTGGGCCACAGCATCGTAAGGCAACCTTGATTTAGGCACCCTTGTGACTGTTCCAAGATAGCTTCTCCAACATCACAAATGTACTGTAAAAGCTAATGCAGAGAGTGTAGATGAGAAGACCATGATGAGGTGTGGTGCACCCCTCCTAGAGGCACACCCTATCACATGAGTTCACTGCAGCAGTATCCCAGTGTAGTTCCCAAGCAGTTCTCTGCCCAGTAACCAGTGGCTTCCCACCACCCCTCCTCTCTCCCTTTCTTTGTACCCCCCTCTGGCAGTCACCTTACCTGGGATAAGGATAGCGCCGAAGGACACCTTGCTGATGGCGAATTCATTGTCCTCGATGTACGTTACAGGTGCTTTGGGTTTAATGGTTGGCGCAACAGCAGGTGCAGCTGTGCTGCTCTGCTGCGAGCCCTCGGCCGCTGCGAGGCGTACCGACCTGTGTGTGGATATCCCTTTAGTGACGGATCATGACAAGGCATTATAGCTGATGCATTTGTATGCGGTGATAACAGTGGTTTGTTAGACACCCGCCTGGTCGGCCTGAGCGCGCTGGGCCGGATTTGCCTCAAGGCAATCGGCCTAATGGCGCTGGTAGCGCAGGGCCGCTGCAGACGAGTTGAGGAAAACGTTTTAGATATTAGGGACATGATGCTGGGATATGCAGAGATACACGGCATTGACACAGACCAAGTCGAGGGAGCAGGGCTCAGGTTTTAGCTGTATTTTTTCATAGTGGTTGTAAGGGCTCTTGTCGCTGGGGACTGGTGGTGACTCACCGTCCTTGAAAAGAATATAAAACCTGCCTGTGCGATTAGATGGTAGACGTATAGTGCCGAAGGTCCCACTTTGAGCGGCCAAATTTGACAAGATTATTGGGTCCACATGCTCAGGCGTATTGGAGGGCCACAGTCCAGATTTGGATTCAGCCGCAACCTGAATCTACCGGGAGACTCAGCGGCCTCAGCAAAACCTCAAATTTGCCGTCACCCTCCCGCCCTGATCCGAGCTTCCGTCTCCGGGTGAGCACCACACGAACGAGGCTGCCCCACAGCTCCCTCGAAAAACGCTTGCTGACGAGACGTGTCGTTTGGATTCTCTGAACCGGCAGGCACAACACGCAGCTACTGGCTAACCTGCACACGGGCTGCCCCAACGTCAGGCTCAAATTCAGGCCAACACGGATATCAGTTAAGGTTGAGGCCTCTTCCGCCAACCAAGGTCAGTCAGTCTCTGCAGCTGGCCTGTCGGTACTGAGATACATTGTTCCCTTAAACACACAGCAGCAGGGCCTACCCCAGTTATTCAGAGGACAGTGAAGCATTGGGTCTGCCTGGTATGGGACAAAATCGCTTTTGTGCTTCAGGACGTGCTATACATGGCCTGTGAAAAAGTTGCTTGCTTCCTGTCAATGTTTGCACACGTGTGTATCATTGTGTGCTGTGGTCTGTAGGTTGATTTGTCTTCCCTCATAATAAACGTTGTTTGGGCTTGAGGGATAAATAAATAAACTCATTATCGATTGTCAACGACAGTTTCCAGTCAGACATTGAGAGTTTATGTCAATAGTTTACCCTGATGGCAGCATTAAAAAATGTAAATTAACACATCCGAAGGAAAGGCAAATCAAAAACACGGCATTAGGGATTTATTTTTGTTGGTTGCCTCTCTCCATCAACTGAAAAGGGTTCGTGCCAACTGCGATGTACAACAGGTTCTTGTCCTAGGGATCACTCACAACCCGTTGTGGGCGGCCCTGCAGCCGCCCAAAGGCCTCATTGAGACAACCCCTCAGCCAGAGAAAGCAGCACGCTTTGCCCGCACCCTGGGCCTCTGGCTGGGGGGCGGGATGGCATCTCCCATGTAGCTGAGTCACTGGAACATGAACAGCAGAAGGGGGTGATTGCTTGTAATTTCTGGGGAACTCATACCATAAAGTTTTGTTGTAGGGTTCTGTCCCACTGGCTGCATGCATCCATTGGACTGGATCGAGCAGGGGGGATCGGGTCTGTTCTACTGGCCGCACGCATCTTTGGTACCGGACCCAGTCTATCAACAACTTCCTGACGACCTTGTTCCCCTCGGCACGCTCGTCATGACACGAAGGCAGCACACTTTCGACCCAGCTGCAGCAGCCCCTGCCAGGGACCAACCCTAACAGCTTCTTCAACCCCTTAACCACGCATGCGTGCTGTGTGTGTGGTATGCAGCTTCATCAGCCAGCTCCTCCAGCTCCTCCTCCAGCTCATCCAAGCTCTCTGCAGCCTCATCTTCCAGCTCTCTGGTCAGCCAGCTGGAAGCTTCCACCATGACGCTGCCCCCCGATGCCATCCCCATCCAACTAGAGCATGGCGCAGTGGTCTCGGAGGCTGTCGGGGTGGTCCTGGACCGCCTGCCAGCCGGCGCCTTCCGGACAGATGACGTTGCCGGCCACGAGCACGGCGCGCTGGTGCTGGGCCTGAACCATTTGGATGGACCGCGGAGTCTGCTCGATGTCAGGATAGGCCAGGTGTGGGGCAGTGTGGAGCAAATGTGCCTAGCCTATGCATGGGTTAATGGTTGATGGACCCTAGGCAGTTTTTTATACTTAAAGGCAGATGGACCACCCCGCTGCCGCCCAATGCCACTGGACACCTACGGCTGGTGGCTGGAGCAGGAAGGCTGGCCACAGAATGTTGTCTCCAGCCAGCGGCCTGAGTGTCTTGGCATGTAGCTGAGACACGGACAATGGAACACTGTGCAAAGGGAGGATGTGTTGGGTGGATGCCAGGCGGTACATGTTCATCCTGGCTTTAATATCTTTACACTTTGTTACACAAACAATTAGTTGGTCGAAACATAATGGTGAAAACTTATTCAAGGGTGATGGCATATCCACTCCTCAAAGAATCTGTAGAAGCAGTAGGAAAGGACGTGTGTGTCAACGACCTCTCAAGTCGCATCATGGGTAAGGGGTATTTGAAGAGGGTCTTGATGTTTGGTCCGGGTGCAGGGTACTGGGGAAGGGTTCTGATTGCGTCCATGCCCTGATGAGGGGAGCCTAGCGTGGCTTGTGTTTTCCCCTGCCCCTCTCCCACTTCAAGCCGCCGGCCATTTTAGACAGAGAAAGAGAAACTAAACTCCGCGTGAGGGTTTAGAAAGCAGTGCGCAGTATGGGCCGATGTCCCGCGACCTCAAGCTGCGGCCACTTGCACACCCTGCTTTTGCCATCCTGCTTGTTCTCGGCGTTATGTGACCACCTTGTAGAATCCGGCAATGTGCCTGTCATCATCACTGGAGATGACTGAGGAGCCACCGGTCTCTACCCTCCCCTCCCAAAGCTCAAAGCAGGGCGGATGCTGGTGTGTGCTCGCTGCAAGTTGTGGTGGATGACGCCCGAGTGGCGTAGCAGCACGCTGCAGCTTCCGCCCGAGACGCAGTTCTTGCTGGCCGAGCTCAAGCGCCCCGGGCCCTCCTCTTCAAGCCGCACGGACTCTGTGGAGGGTGCATACGCGCTGCTGCTGCCGCTGATTGACGGGGACTTCCGGACGACTTTGCGGGCAGGGTGAGCCCGGTTGGCTGCTGAGCAGTGATTTTTGTTTTGAGGTTTTTAATGGAAATCCTGGGTGTGAATAAGTGTGGAGGGCGCGACGGAGCCGTGTGGCGCAGCCGCACTAGGGGGGTGCGCAGGGGGCTTGCCCCCTCTTCCTGGGGGTCCGGGAGCCAGCATCCCCTGGTGGGCATCACAATGGATGGCTGGACATCACTCATTATGGCAGGGCATCACTCTTTATGCCAGGGCAACACTCTTAATGGCAGGGCATCACTATGTACGAGGACATCACTCGTTACGACATGGCATCACACTTCATGGCAGTGCATCACTCTTTACGCCAATGCATCACTCTGTATGCAACGTCAGGGCATTATTCTTTTTGTCAGGGCATCACTCTGTATGACAGGGCATCACTCTTTATGGCTGGGCGGTGCTTTTGTACAACCCACTACTTTCCCTCACATTTGTCCAACCCACTACTTTCTCTCACACTGGCCCTACCCACTATTTTCTCTCACACTTGTCTGACCCACTCCCTTCGCTTACACTGGCCCCACCCACTCCTTTCCTTCACACTTGTCCGACCCACTCCTTTCCCTCACTTTGGCCGCACCCACCCCTTTTCCTCACACTTGTACTCACTCCATACCCTCACACTGGCCCTACTTACTCCTGCTCCTCACACCTTATTTTCCTCACACTGACCCCACTTACTGCACCTGCCCGCAGTGGAAAAGGCGATCACGAGGGTGACCTCACTTTGCGCGTGGAGAGTGGCGACAAGCGGGTAGTCAGCGATGCCTGGGAGAACCTGTTGTACATTGCGGTTGGCACGGACCCTTTCCAGTTGATAGAGAGAGGTGGGTTGATAAAATAAATTAGGAGATCCCCACAATTAGGAGATCCCCACAATTAGGCACAACTTGCACAACCAGACCTCCTCAAGGGTACAGTTGTGCCAATTGTGAGCGGTCCTAGACGAAAGGATGTGGGAGGGTACAGTTGTGCCAGTTGTGAGCGGCCCTAGAGGAAAGGATGAAAGAGGGTACAGTTGTGCCAGTTGTGGATTTGCCTAGAAATTCCAGGGCGTTACAGTTGTACCAGTTGTAGGCACATTGTTGGGGAAACTGGACATAAACTGGACCTTAACCATGGGGGTCTAGATGGTAACTGTACCCTAGCAGCAAGTTCTTGCAGTAATCCGTCCATCAGCTAGGCCCGTTTGACCCTCCAGTGGCACCACAAACCCAGACATGCATGCAACCTGGGCTATCTTGCGGCAATCATACCTCGCTTCAGTTGTTAACATGTCTTCAAATGGGTTTTGAGTTACAAATATGCATGGGGTTTCTCATGCCACAGCATGGGTGCATGCATGTATGGTGCCGCTCAGCCAAATGAATGCATGCATCCCGGGCTATGCACCGGCAGTCCGGCATCCATACCACACTGCCGTTCGGAGTCCATCATGTCATGTCTTAGTGGCGTGTGCCACAAATGCGCGCATGGGAAATGGGTTGCTCATGCCGTTGTAAGGTTGCATGCATGTATGTAGGTGTGACCCAGTGATGTTGGTGTAATTCACTATTTTGACCCATCAATGTAGGTGTGACTGCTGCAGCTCGGCTATCCGGGGGAGCGCTCCCGCTCTCCCAGAAGAAGCTGCCGCCCTCGCTGGATGTCTTTGGGTGGTGCACGTGGGATGCTTTCTACAGCACCGTCTCAGCCAGGGGCATCCAAGATGGGTTGCGCAGCCTGAACGAGGGCGGCATCCATCCACGCACCCTCATCATTGACGACGGCTGGCAGGTATGACGAGAACCGTGTAGTCTGATGCACTGGCAAGGTTATGATTGATTACAATCCGCCCCCCCTAGCAATGGTTGATGGCTGACAGGTGTGACTGGAGCCATGAACATGAAAGGTGGTGATTTTGTTATGAAACGAACCCCGTAGATTTCATTTGCCTTCCCTTGGGTATGAAAAAACGTTTTGTTTTAATGCTGCCCTCAGGGCAAATTATCCTCCCAACCTCTTAATTTCTGACTGAAAACTGGCGTCGACGATCAATAAAAAGTATATTCATGGATCCCTTAACCTCAAACAACGTTAAGTATGAGGAAAGGCAAAGCAAATCTACAGTATGTATTTATATCTGGACCCTATTCGTGCATGAGACACAAGTAATGACGTAGTGTTGTGTGGGGAGTGGACCTGTTTT
The DNA here is from genome assembly GCA_037349105.1 of Limnomonas spitsbergensis. Lineage (NCBI taxonomy): Eukaryota > Viridiplantae > Chlorophyta > Chlorophyceae > Chlamydomonadales > Limnomonas > Limnomonas spitsbergensis. The sequence goes on from JAYJMM010000028.1 coordinate 3,705,785, forward strand.
GTTTCCGCCGTATTTCTGAGGTTTCCATTCAAAGCTAGGGTGGGGGATGTACATCATAATAAAAACATGGGCGGGTCCCAGGCTACCCAAGCTAGCAGCACCAGTGTGTATTTTTATGACTCAGCTACGCAGCAGGTTCACTCTGGCCTCTGGCCGGGGAGCCCATTTGTGGCCAGCCATGCTGCGTTGCCCGGCCCAAGCTTTGTCCCAGTTGGGCCTTTTGCGGCTGTGGTCCGGTGTTTAAGTTGGATTTGCAGCCAAACAAAAAGACACGGGCTGGCTGTCGCACTGTGCCCGCTGGCAGAGGGTACATTGGCCTGGTCTGACTTGACGTGAACTGTGTAAATCGTCCCCGAGCCCTCAAGGAGATCTTGGCACCACCTAGTAATGTAGCAATGGCCATGGGCTGTGTCATCGAGTGCTTTGTGTCAGGAATTTGTACCCAAAATGTAAACAATACTAGAGCTGATCCCACCAATGTGTTAAATACAACCCATCTTAAAACGTATGACTGAAGTGCGCCCGTTTCTGACCCTTTACCCTACCCTCCCCCCTGCCTTGTAACAATGATTGCTCCCAGATGACGGACGTGGACCCAGCGTTCCGCAAGGCGCCCACCAGCGAGTTGGCAGAGTCCTTGCATCTAAGAGCCAAGGAGCAGAGAATGTTGGAAACCACGGAGCAGGACTTCTACCAAGAGTCCCTCGAGGTGAGACAAGGTTGAGGAGAGTGTTTGGGATTTGGGAGGGGGGGGCGCGCAAAGGTTTGTGGTTTGGGATGGGGACGTGGTCATACGAGGGTGTCAAATCAGTCCACTTCTGGACCCCTAGTACCGTGCAGTGCCTTTTTTCCAGTCACAAGGCTGCCATCAGCAGGCTACCCCGCGGCTTTGATGCCCCATTGATACAATATCTGGACCGGCTGACAGCAGGCAAGGAGCATAGGATCAACTAGTATGATTGGCCCCTCTATTAGCGTTTCTTCATTTCTTGCACACGATCTTTACACCTCCCCTTTTCAGATCCTGGCAGAGACTGCGGGTCAGCTCCCGGCGGGCACCTCCTCGGGCAACATCATGCCTGGCCTATCCAACCTTGGACCTTCTGGCACCAGGCACATCCAGCACCACTCGTCCCCTGCCGCTGCCGCCGCGGCGGCCAACGCCAGAGCATCCGGCGGCTCTGCCGCCGCCGCAGCTGATGCCGCTTCTGCGGCTGTGAAATATCAGGTTGCGCAGCAGGATAAAGCAGCGGTGGCGGGGACTGTGGCTGCCGCCGAGCCTCCTGTCGTGTCTCAGTCTGAGCCGCTGCTACCTGCTATCGACGCGTCACCATCCACGGGCGATAATGCGTTGTACATTGTGCGGGTGGCGCAGAAGGTCGCTGGCTGGTTCATCGGGCTGGGCACAGCTGGCTACCTGCTGACGTACCAGTGGCTGGTGGAGCCAGCGGCGCCGGGGTGAGTGGAATTGAGCCAGTGGCAGGGGTTGTGTTTCACGACTCAGCCTGGAGGCCCTGTGAGTGGCCAGCCTTTCTGCCTTAGCCACCAGTTGTAGGCCGTTCCAGGTATGGCCCGATCGCGCTCTTGGCGTGCCAAGAGGTAGACTTGCAGCGAAAATGCGCAAAGTAAGCGCAAGCTCATTTGCTTGAGCACTGTGTAATTTTTGAACTACAATCAGTAGGCCCCCCGTGGCCGTCAGACCCTATTGGGATCAAACCTAGACTGGCCTACAATCGGCGGCCCACGCAGCATGGCTGGCCACATGTGTGGCCTCTTGCAGGAAGCCGGGTTGTACCGCAGATGTAGCTCAGCCCTGAAAATTCTCATGTTTAAGCCTTGCATGGCCTACATCTTTAAGTGGGAGGCTTCACAGGTGCATGAGTCCATGCGAACGTGTCAAGCAAAAACACCACTGTCGATACCGGTAGTCAATTGTGTCGTGATGGATCTCCTAGCTGGATTGTGTGGATATGCTGGATACACTGTGACAGGCTGCCGGCCCGCCTCTCACTTTGAGCTTCAAGCATGTGTGGCGCTCAAACATTTGTTCTGTATACAGCATGTTTCTGATTGCCTCTCATCTCTTGAGCTCTTTTATCCTACTTGCTCTTGGAATTTCAAATTTCAAACCTGCAGCCCCCACGCCCTCAATCTGCTCCAGGTCTCTTCCAGTTCGCTGGTTCACAAGCTTGGCTCTAGGTGAGAGCCCATGAGGGTCAGGCTTACACACTGGGCTCTAGGATCTGGGATCTGGGTTTAAGCATGGCAGCGCTCGTTTCCCCCCTCCATTTCATCTTACGAGTTGTAGACAGGCTCTCTCTGGATTGTTGTTGCTCTCTGGCCGTTTTTACAAAGCCCGACAGAGGGGGGGGAGATGGGGGTCGATACTACTTTGCAGAGGAGGTCTGCAATGGGCATCAGCAGAGGGGGGGTGCAACACTACTGCACTCGGCAGGGGGTACAGTGGTCGTTTCATAGAATGGAAATGACGGGGACGCGACCTCGACCCCTGCCACACAGTCTCTCTAATACACTCGCACCCCAGCAGGGCGTGGTGTTTCTCATCTCTTCCTGTTTCTTGCTGATGCATATCCTCCCGCCCACTTGCTGATGGTAAGTAAGTATAGAGGTTCCATGGAACGCTTTTGGAGAGCTAGGGGTGCAGGAGAGCAGTCCAGATTGGTATGCCTAAGGCCTGATGAGGACCAAACCTAGACCAGCTCACGGCTGGCGGCCAACGCAGCAAAGCTGGCCTCAAATGGGGTCTCTGTCCAGCGGATTAAGTGTAGCTGACGTATGGCTGGGTCACAAATAAATAAACACTGTTGAACCCTGGTCAAACAAGGTCTTGTCCAGGTCCCCTTTAATTATTTCAACGGTTTGAGCCGTTTACCATCCCGTCGTACCATCCCGTCGTACCATCCCTTTGTACCATCCCTTCATACCATCCGTTCGTACCGTCCCTTCGTACCATCTCTTGACGAGGTCAAGAGAGTCAATCGTCATTATAGCCACAGCACCGTCATGCAGTAATTAATCATTATGCCTGGACCCAGGGGGAGTCATTATGTGATCTAGGATCAAACCCCTGTCCAAATGCCGAACTGAGCTGTGTATCAAGCTCAGGTCCCACTCTATGTCCAGCACATGATCAACTCAAAAGATTTTCTCCGGTTCAAAATATGCGACCCTTACTCAACGGATGCTGAGGTCTCTTTATTGGCTTGCAACCAAAGAGTCCACATGGGTTACGTCGAGCCGAGGTCTTCGGATGCAGTCTAGCCTGCTGTTAGGGTTGAGGGTTCAGGTTTTTTCCACACTAAACTTTAATCCGAGGTCTTCAGGCTGCTGGCGAGGGTGGTACCAGCCGCCTGGGGGGGTTAACTGTCTCACCACACCACCCTTTCATTGGCAGTGTCATTTTTTCGGCCAGCAGGCCACCGTTCGGCTAGAAGTGTCATCCTCAAAGGCTCGATTGGGACCAAACCTGGATCCGCCTACGGCTGGCGGCCCAAGCAACATGGCTGGCCACACCTGGGGCCTCTGGCGGGAAGCGGTGTTGTAGCTGATATGTACCTGAGTCCCGAACGAGATAGATTGTCCATCGGTTGTGGTGGTACCCCCAAATCGAGACCACCAACCCTGATGTCATGTGCATGTTTTAACAACGCCTATGTGTGTGTCAATGGGCAGGCCCGCTGCGTCCGTTACTGCTTAGCTTCTTTGCCAATGCCTCGGACTTCACACGAAGGCTGACAAGCGTACGCGCCAACGGTGAGTTGTTGCGTTTGACATTATGACCAACTGGCAGGAGGTTATTTTAGTGGTCATCTTTGGTAGGATGTTTTTTTGAGTGGTTGTGTTGATGTTGTTATGGCAGTCCCTGTAGTGTGACTTTGGCCTCCGGAACCACGCATATGCAAGTTAGTGTAGACGAGACCGTTCGCCGCCAAAACAGGCTTACAACATCGTTATTTTTCAGTGGTCGTGTTCAGTAGGATGCTCTTTTTTAGTGGTGTGTTTGGTAATACGGTATGTTATTTGTAGTGCTGTGTTTGGTAGGATCAGGGGTAGGATGTCATTTTTGAGTGGTTGCGTGAAGTACATGTTTTATTTCTAGAGATAAATATACAATGCACCCCCCCTGCGTCGTGAGTGTGTATAGAGGGTGTGGACTTTGAATTGTCCACACATCTGCCTGCCACCCCAGTTTTGTTTCCCCCAGCTGGTAGTCCACCTTCAGGAGGCCGCCCCGCAGCTGCCAAAGTGATCTTGTACCTGGACCGGCCTACAACTGGTTGCTACAGCAGCATGGCTGGCTGCAAACATGGCTTTAAGGCAGAGGCTTGTGTAAGGTTGCCATGTAGCTGAGTGTGAATAAATAATCACGGAGTTACCCGTGAGACACCGTATGGTCACTAGACTGCTCTTGATCGCTCACTCCTGCTTCCTGCCCCCTGCGTCCTGTCGTGTGACTAGGCAAGTTCAGCCACCCAGATGCGGGCCCTGATGACGAGTGGCTGGGGCAGGAAGACCACCTATCTTCGGTTGTGACGGCGATTAAAACACGGTGTGTGTCAGTAGGGGGGGAGTCAGTGTTTCCCCCCAGCTACATGTCAGCTACACGTCAGCTACACTCTGGGTGCAGGCTGGAGGCCCCATTTGTGGCCAGCATTGTTCCCATAGCCACCAATCATTGGCCGGTCCAGATATGGTTTCAATCGGGCCTTCAGCCTAGTGCCTCAGTCGCAGCTCAGATCCAATTCACCTCCCGTCTGGCCTTTCAGCCGGAGGCCACTTCGGCCAGCCACGCTTGTACTTTGGCGGGAGGCCATGTGGGTGGCCAATCATGCCTGGCCTTCTCTACCGGCCATAGGCTGGCCAATGCTCGGCCCCTATTGGGCCTTGAGTTGCCCTTACGACCGAGTTGAAGAGAGGAACGTTGCTGCCCGCCCACATATCATGAGGCTTCCCGCTGCCCCTCCCCTTCACCTCAGCTGCCAAAGGGATCTTGTCCTAATCTGGACCGGCCTACGACTGGTTGCTACAGCAGCATGGCTGGCCATGCCTGTACCCCAGGGCAGGGGGCGGATGGGGGGCTGATGACAAAAGGATAAGGACTCATCATTATCCCCCTCTCTGCCCATCGTCACCCTGGCTCCTGGCTCCTCCTGATCGTCCCTGTGGCGTCTCCCACCCGGTCCTGCAGCCTCTCCCCTCTTGTTGGTCTTAAATCGCCCCTCCCTCCATGTGGGTCTGAAACCTCCCCCCCTCATTCCCCCTTCCTCCTTTAACCTCCCCCCTCCCTTCCCCTTCCCTCCCTTCCCCCTCATTCCCCCTCCCTCTTCTCTCTGCCTGTTAGCTTCTCCCTGGATTACATATACTGCTGGCACGGCCTGCCAGCCTACTGGGCAGGAGTCATGCCAAACGCCCCAGACCTGGAGCCACTTTCTGCGACCATCGTTTACGCGGAGCCGACGCCGGGCGTGTTGGACGTGGAACCCTCAATGGCTTGGAATCCCGCGGTGCTGGCAGGTGACCCACAGGAGTGGGGCAAGGCATGAGAGGCAAACAGCCCCAACCTTGTATCCTAGCTTTCATGTCAAGCTTGTCGCGAGGTTTCTCTCGCCTGGACCATGGGCTAGCCTACGTAGGGCTGGCAGGGTATCGTTTGAAAGCTTGCAAAGAGATCATTCCATCGCACATTTGCACAATCAGTTTTTATATTTTCGACTACAAATTAACCTCCGCAGTCAGTCGCGTGGTTGCCAAAGGCCTGATTGGGTCCAAACTTTGACCAGCCGGTGACTTGTGGCAAAAGCAGCATGGCTAGCCACAAGGAGAGCCTCCGGCCTAATACTCCAGTGTAGCTGACATGTAGCTGACTTGTAGCTGTGTCCCGCACAAACACCTGCTCAAACACCTGCTCACAATATGGCATGTCCCATGCCTGCAGGTGTGGGTGTCCTTCAGGATCCAGGGGCGTTGTACAACATGATGCACAGCTACCTCGCCTCCAGCGGGGTCGATGGAGTCAAGGTGGGGGAACCCTGACAATCAGTGACCATGTCCACTGCACTTTGTTTTTTCACGGCCACAATCTGCAGGCCGCCCCACGGCCGCTAGAGGCCTCATTGGGACCTAACCCGGACCTGTGTCCGGCGGCCCAAGCAGCATGGCTGGCCACACCTGGGGTCTTGGGTAGGGAGCAGGTTTGTAGCTGATATGAAGCTGAGTCTCGAAAATCGGCCTTGGCCTAGCCCCAGTGTCACGAGGATTCAACAATTATTAAACACTTATGTTTTACTGCGTAACAGACCGTCTTACATGACTCCTGGGTCTCGATTTTACGTTGGCAAGGCCCACCACTGCCTTCCATTTATGGTGTTTCGCTTGAGGCAGCTTCCTTGTAGTCCTGGTAAAGCTAATGAGTTCCATGGGCCCTTTCCTGGTGCATTATGGGGTGAACCAAAATTTCATTTAATTCAAGATGCCTGTGTTCAAGAATGCAGGAAATATGGTACTATACCGTCAGTCTCAAATAGTATTCTTTAAAATTTGTTCCATGTCTTGGCCGGGAAAAAAACCAAGTTTTATCCAACATTGGCACAGGGTTTTAAACCCGAATTGGGTTTTTTTGGAAATCATCACCAAATTGGTTTTGGTCTTAACCAGCTGTCTCAGTCAAGGGGACCACACATGCCACACTGCACTACTTGTTCTGAAGCTGCTGTCGCTACCTCATGTGGCATGTGGAGCATCCCCACACCCACAACCCACAACCCTAACGCAATTACCTAAAAGGCTGGGGGATAAGGGGCTGTTGGCTCTGGGGTTAGGTTAGGCAGGTTAGGTCAGGGTCAGATGCATCTTCACTGCTGCTCAGGCTGCTGATTTGCACTCTGTCGTCATCATCCTTAACATTGAAGCGATATCAATATCTGAGCGATGACCCTCACAGTCGGGTCTCCCGTAACTTTCCTCAACCAAGAGGGGGTACGATTCCATGCTGAAAAGTAGGGTGCATCTTATATCGGCTCTTTCACTGCGAATTGTATCGCAAGAATACATTCATTTCGCGTTGTCATCATCTCTAAACACGGTGAAATCCCACTTGTTAGCTAAAAAACGACTTTTACGGAATCCAGATTTAGTTCAACCGTTTTATTATGCGAGGCCGCTGTATTCTTAGTGGTTTCATGTTACATTTTTTTAGACCATGGTGAATACCATTTGAGACTTTTTGTACGGTATTGAAGGGGACAACGTTAAGATTCTCAGTACCTAATCCATTGCCTGATCCTTGACTGCCGCCACAGGTGGACTGCCAGGCAGGTGTCGGGTTGGTGGGCAGCGCGTTGGGTGGCGGGGCGGCCTTGTCAAGGAGGTGAGCGAAGGGGCAGGGGAGGGTCGGGGTAGGGGCAGGGGAGGATCCATCAAAGCATCTTTCTGAGGAGACCCTTGATGTGCAGTGGTGTAAAAAGCCGTTCTCATCCGCATGCTTATACACTTGTATGTGCTTTGTGTGAGGAGTGCATCAAACACAGAGGGCTGGAGTTGAATAACAAACAGGGACCATCTTTTTCGAGTTGTATGTATGTTGGCTGCTTTGCCCCAAATTAACAAAAACTTTTTTTTGCAAATCAGCTGACATTCATAGAAGAAAAGAGACAACCCTAATAATTACAAAGCGGACATCAGCAGAGCGCGTCATGGGCACCTGTGGCTTGAAGCACAAGTTGTGAGATAGGCATCTCTTAAAATTGCAAAGGCAGCGGCCTCTTTCAGCATCTGTCATCTCAAGGTAGATGTTGACACATGCGACGCGGCCCTGCTGCCCTGCCCCTTTCCCCCCAGATTCCATGCAGCGCTGGAGAGCAGTGTGCGCAGCAACTTCTCTGACAATCACTGCCTCAACTGCATGTGCCACTCTACAGAGAATTTGTACCGGTGAGGGACAAGGGGGGAGGTTGGGATGATGAACTGCATGATGAACTGCATGATGAACTGCATGATGAACTCCACGTCACTCATGTATCCCTCAGACACAACCCTTGTCCACAAACAACACAAATTATGAGAGAAGCCTTTTCGAATATAGAGTAGGGAGGGCTCAACCCTGAATCCAGCAGGAGTTTTGTTTTTTTAGTTTAGGTTTTAGCGATGGGCTAAACGCTGAACCCAGCACTGGCTTGGCCAGCAGCCCCCAAGGGCAGTCTGAGGCACACATTGATTTATGAATAGGTTGTTTATCAATCCAAATGCGCCGATTCTTGGGCATATTATAATACGAAAAATAACCTGTTTCTCGCAGCACCGTCATACATTTATGCATTCTTATGCTCAGAACCATGGTGAGTTACAGATCTAGTTGAAGCCCCGGTAGCTGTCCCATGCTTTGGCCCAAATAGGTGGCTTACTTAATCCACACTCTTTTGCATATCTAATTATGTATTTTAAGCCCCCTGTCCAAACACCGGTTCAAGCAATGTAATCAGCTCAATACCTTCGTCTAGTCCAGCGCATGATGAAACACACAAGTTCATCTCAGGGTCCAACCATACGGCCCTGACTCAGGCTTCATCCCCAGGAGGTGGTGGGTGCCTTTAGGAGAGCCAGGAAGGAAGGAGGTTGTAAAATACAAGCCTTGCGGGTCTGGGTCAATTCCCCATCGTTTGACCTTACTTAAGCATCGTTATTCGGTGAGCCACTCCCGTTATATATCGTGCCTACAAATAAACACTGACTCAACTGGGTTTGAATCAGCTGGGTTGAAATAGGTTAGGCTCAAGAATTAAGGGCCTGAGTCCAGCCGCCTCACCCCCTCTCCCTCACCCCTGCCCGCTGTGCACTCTTTTCCCTCGAACCTCCCCCTCCTCTCCCTCTTAACTCTTCCCCCACCTCTCCCTCTCTCTGTAGCATGACCCACACCAGTGTGGCGCGAGCCAGTGACGACTTTTACCCCCGCGACCCCGCCTCCAGCCACCCACACTTGGCTGCCTGCGCCTTCAACGGGCTCTTCATGTCAGTGCTGGTGCAGCCGGACTGGGACATGTTCCACTCAAAACACGTATCGGCACGCCTGCATGCGATGGCCAGGTATGTTATTTTTAGAAGCAGGAGAGGCTGCAAGCCATAGCCAGGTATGCATGTGTTCCTAGGAGGATGGGAGACGTGGCACTGCAGGCCATAGCCAGATACGCATGTCTTGCTTTCCTCCGTCTCCTCACCGTTAGCTCTGAACCCCAACCCTCCAGGTCCATCAGCGGGGGTGCGGTGTATGTGAGCGATAAGCCGGGAGACCACGACTTTGTGCTGCTGAGGCGGCTGGTGCTGCCCGACGGATCAGTCCTACGCGCCAAGCAGCCAGCACGCCCGACAAAGGACAGTCTGTTCAATGACGTGCTGAGAGATGGGAAGAGCTTGTGCAAGGTGTGTGTGTGGTGTGAGGGCCTGGGCCAGAGGGCAGGGAGCTGGAAGGGGATGAATGTCTCTTTGGTCGGGTGCAGTGTTTATTTTCATGACTTGCATGTCAGCTACACTCGGGCCTCTGGCCAAAGCCCCATTTGTGGCCAGCCATGCTGCTTTGGCCACCAGCGCTGTGTTGGTCCAGATAAGGTCCCAGTAAGGCCTCTGACTGCTGCGGGGCAGCCCTCTGAAATAAGACATAACCTGGGGTGCGCGATAACAACGGTGGATGGAATTGGTCAAAACCGGGCAGTGTGTGGACTAGTAGGCATTCAAATTATCCCTTGAGGGACTTCATAAACGATTGAAAACATGGGGCAATTTCATTTTCTCAGGGGTGCAGGAAAGCTATTGAAATGTTCGGTACACGGCATTTAAAAAAGTTGTACCGGCACCGGTTATATTTAAATTATCCAATTGAAATTGTATTTACGCCAGCCCCTGTAGCGAGACTCTAGTACGGTGGCGTAACGGCGATCATTATTAGCAGGGGTTGGGAAGCCACTGAAGCTGGATGTGCAATCTTATTAGGGCTGGATGTAATTATCCTTGTCAAACCTAAACATATATATTTTAGGGGGATGGTTCCAAGGGCAGCGACAGGCCGAGGTTCCCTATGTCAACTCGTACGAAGTTTGTGAGTGGAAAAGGACTTCATACCATATGTTTAATCTGTTTATGAAGCAAGGTGCTTGCCTTGACATTCTTGAGGTTTGTCTTGATGAAGAAATTCAAGGTCACACCAGGGGTAACATTGGCGCCAGCTGCCGCTAGCAGGTCACTGAGTTAAAGATAAATTTAAAAAAATTATTGCTTCAGCATTACGGAACACCAGGCGCTGCAGAAAGTGGGCACAATTTAAAACGGCTCCATGCCTCCTGAAACGAGGTAGCACTGCATGACGCAGTCATGGACTCATGGGCTGCCAGGGAGGGACTCAGCAGCCAGGCAGGGACTGCCAGGGAGGGACTGCCAGGGAGGGACTGCCAGGAAGGGACTCAGCCAAAAATTCACAAAATCGGCACTCTGTAATAAGAAGCGCTGCCAAATGGCGTCAAAGCTTCCTAAAGCGTGTCAGCACGGCATGCAACAGCCATGCACGGGCTGACACAAAGAGACCAAGACTACGGTGCATGAAGTCATGTGTTTCAGAACCTTCCGGGGAGACTATGCAAAAGTATAGACTGTAGTGATACAATGTTTCAGAGATTTTTTCGAAAGAAAATTGAAAGACAAAAATATAAAGAGGTCTCAGGGGTTTGGGGCGTAGGAGGGCCATTTACCCTTAGGCATATAGTTATCATTGCGTTGCCATGCCTAGGAAACTAGTTAATTCTTCGCTCTCCTTCCCCCCTCCCCCCCTCATCCTCCTGTCCTCCCTGCCCCATCCTCTCGCAGCTGTGGACCACAAACATGTACTGCAGCGTGGTTGGCATCTTCCACCTTCAGGGCTCGTCATGGGACCGCACGCGACGCAAGTTCTTTGTGCACGACAAGGCACCCGTGCCGCTTACGGGACAGGTATAGGGGAAAGAGGGAGGCTGCAGAATAAGGAAGGGAGAAGGGGAATAGGGTTGACCCACAAAGGTGTGTGCTGTCTTGGAACGGCAGGAAGGCATTGCGCATCCAAAATAGTGGCAGCTTCCAAAGATGTGTGCTGTCTTGGAACGGTATAGGAAGGGTTGGCGCATCCAAAAGCAGCGCAAACCACAGAGGTGTGTCTCGTGTTGGAACGGGATTTGAAGGGTGGGCGAATCAAAAACAGCAGCCACCAACAAAGATGTGTCCTGTCTTGGAATGGTATGAAGGGCTGGCGTATCCTCAAGGAATTGATTTATGTTATGAAGGGCTGCCTCATACAGTATGTTCCATTGCTGCATAGGCACGTATGCATTTCGACCTCCCCCCCATTGGAGGGGATCCCCCTTGCGCTCAGTTTGGGTCCCATCTGATATATTTGTCACAATAAGCCCATGCAGGTTGCCATGCATCCAAGTGCTTCAACTGTCATGTGTGACATCATTTTTTGTCGGGAGGGGAATGGCCCATGCCGCACTGTTTACTTTCTATGAGTACAGCCTCCTTTCTCAAACTTTGATTCTTAGGAGCCTTCAAATTGAACCTATCGACTTTCTTCCCACAGATCAAAAGATCAAGCGGGGGCTCAGAAGGAGCCTGTCCCCTGGGGGATTGGACTCATATTATCAGTACTACAAAAGAAACGTAGGTGTACTGTACCGCACTCTGAACCCTGTGCCCCCTTTTGCTCAGGTGCGGCCGCGTGACGTTGAAATCCTTAAGACTGATGGCGGTGTGTCACGACCCTCGTACGCCATGTACACAATCACCACTCGTGAGCTGCATGTGGTGGGGCATGACCAACCGCTCAACATCACGCTGCCCTCGGCCACTGGAGAGCTGGTGGTCGTTTCTCCCATAATGGAGGTGCGGCTGAGGGAGGAGATAGGGTTTTGGCCCCCATCGGCCCACTGGTGGCCAATCAATGGCCTACTACCGAAGGTGGTCTGGTGTGTGCACTGAGACACAGGGGTAATACCGATCCCCATATTTGTTTCTGATGGACACCCTGCACGTGTACAGGGCTGCGGCGTGAAGTTCGCACCCGTCGGGCTGTGTGAGATGTTCAACTGCGGTGGTGCGGTGGCGTCCTGTGCCGCGCTTCCAGGCGGCAGCGGCCGGAAGGAAATGGGATTCGCCGTGTCAGTACGCGGCTGCGGCCGCTTCCTGGCGTACTGCAGCTGCGCACCGCTTCGCGCTCTGGCAGACGGCTTGGAGCTGCTGCTTAGCTACGACCAGGACTCGGGCGCAATGCACCTGGAGGTCCCTGTGACCAAGAACCTGGTCTGTGAGCTCAAGCTCGTGTTCAGCGAATAACAAGTGTGTGGTGTTTTGACTTTGAAGGGGTGGGGCCCCTAGCATGCCCTGATGGCCCTCGCTTGAAGCCCAAAGTAATCTTATAACTGAGGGGGGCTGGAGCTGAACATCATCGAGCTTCAGGAGGCCTTTTCTAGCTGCTATTAAGGACAAGGTTTGCATGTTAAGAACGGTGCAAACCCGCTGGCCCTGCTGAACGCTCGGCTACATGAAGCTTGTAGGGGATGAGCAAGCTCGATTCCAGCTGCCAGGCACAGCCAGGATCATGCTGCAGCCATGCCACCCTCCTACGTAAGGGGGCAGGAACATGGAGCCCCGCGATCTAGACAGGGGGAGAGAGAGGATTGTTTGGCGGGTTTGATCCCTCAGCCTTTGGGTATGGATGCCACCAGAAAATTTGCACGTGTGCCCTAGCGCATGTGTGTGTGTGTGTGTGTGTCGTGGTATCTGTACAAACACCTTGAGGCTTGCCTCGAGTACTGTAATGATTGTGGTTGCAAGGCTATGTTGAGCGGTTGCAGGGCCATCCGTTATATTTCATGCGAGAAAATACTCTATGATGTGAGGGGGCTGTGTTTCCACTCCTTTCAGCCCTTGTGCCGACCGTTTACTGCCTGAATCACGTGAAAAGGGACTTTCGGTTTGTGGTGTGCATGAAAAGGGGAGGCAGGCTGTGCATGAGCCATGAGGCGTTATTTTCTGAAAGGTTGTGAGCACGGAGGGAAACCATTAGTATAAGGAGTGGTGTGAGGCATCTTGTCAAAAGGTTTGAGAGGTTTGCAAGGGGCCTAAATATAAACTGTAGTGTAATCCCAAACCTTCATCGATTTGTGTGGAGTCCCCACATTCGTTGCTTTGATTATGTCGCCCCCATTGTTGTAACTGATAAATGACACTGGGTCTGGTAGGTCAATAACGTTACACCTCTGGGCCCGCTCTAAGCTCGGCCGCGTGGGCGCCCACCTGTTCATAAGGGAGTAAAGAAGGAACTAAAAGGAAGAGAGGGGGAAATGAATTTGTATGCCAGTTAACTTGGTGACGGCCTTGCGGCCTGCCATTTGGCATGTTGCCTTTTGAACACCAGGATGAGTGACATGGGACATGTTTCTTTTCAGAAAAGACACCCACCAATCCTCATTCCATCTTGCTTGACAATGTGCAAGCAAGCTTTCTCCCTAGGGAACTGGGTGCCGATCGGGCGGGTTGCACATGCCTCCGTCTCCTGTCCTAGTGTACCATGCAAGTCTGGACGGGTGGGCGACATTCCATGCATGTTTCTAGATGGGGCCCGGGCTGCATGGATGGGTGGCTACACTTGATTGCCAGGTCCTATGTCTCCAGCAGAGTGAGCAAGCAATGGCTTTGGCCATGCATGCGACTAGAAGGCCAGGTATTTCGCTGGGACCCCCATTCTTGCGGCTAGACTGAGTGGCAGCGACCTTTCCTTACGTCCGCTACTATAGAGGTTTTCCGCGTTTGAGTGACCAAGACCAACTAACGTCACGGTTGGTCTCGGCAGGGATGCGCCTCGGCCAGGGGGACCCACATCGCGGGCTCAGAAGAAAAGTTGCGTGCAATTGCAAGACGCGTTTGATACACTTGACGGTGGCTTCCGAGCTGCAGGCCTCGAGCGACACGTGTCAAACTCCAACTGCCAATTAGTGGATAGGGCCCCTGGGGCCGCGAGCTCGGCATCGAAAAATCGCAAATAATCAGCGCGACAAGCAGCTTTAGGGGGACCATTTGGCTTCTCCGCGTCGCTGACACGTGTCTGCGACACTCTTTGCCAACCGTGGAGCAGAGCGTGTGGACTCTGGAGACTTCCAGTCGCTGGGCCTCGAGCGTGGGCGCTGAGGGAGCCAAGGACTGAGCATGTGGCATGCGCACCGTCCGTTGCGATGATAGGTGACCATTGATAGGTCAGCATCGAATGGCCGATCGCTAATACAGCTGCGATACCCAATCGACCGAGTGTGGCATCGATCTCAGTGAAGTTCACACACAGAACCGATATCTGCCTGCGAAGCATAAACATACCGATAACAGCATGGACAGGCTCGTGTAGGCGAAGCTCGGAGTGTATTCAGCATCCAGAAAGCGGACGTACAAAATTCGTTCGAATATCTTAATTGTTTGTAACGACCTGCATCTATTTTCGGCTTGCTTGCACAATGCTGCGGAGCCTTGCATCGCCTGCGACCCTGCCTGCTCCAACCGGGTCCTCATCGCTCCGACTCGCTGGCAGTGATCCCGATTGCGACTTGCGATCTGAAGGCCTCAATCGTTATATGTATCACCAGCGCAATGCCGAGGTGCCGTGCACAACTTGCACCCCTGCCTGACGACTCCGACCAGACCGCCTTCGGCTTATCGTTGGTTTGCTCGAACTCGCCCGCTGATCTTTGAAATCAATCTCCGAGGAACGTTTAATTCATGATCGGTATTGCAATGTCTGCGTGAGGTGCTACATTTTGAGTTCGTTGCCTGTCACCACCGCCCTCGACCCCCGCCTGCTAGGCTGGATGAGTGATCGAGTGATAAGTGGAGCCGGGAGAAAGTTCACTTCTCGCACAGTGTATGCGACTGGCATATCTTACAAAGTCCTAGAGAACGAATCGGTATCTTGTCCCATTCCTGATCTCAGACCTTGAGTCTCTGAACTCAGTGCGCCCGAGTAGTTTTTATTTTTTTAGGGATCTCCTTCATGGGAGACTGTAAAAAAAGTGTGCCTAGAAAAAAAAGTGACTAAAAAAAAAAAAAAAAAAACACGCGCAGCAGAACCTTCTATGCCGGCCTGGACAGCTCACGACGCTCAGCAGGCACCGGGCAGGCGATCAAAAGATGCGCATTGACATTGTGATTCTAATGCACTCAACGTCGAGTGTAGGCGATATGTATTCGAAAAGTTATTGCAGTCGCTGCGAATTGGGGGCCGATGACATCTCTCGCCGGCCAACCACCCATGCTACATACCGAAACGAGTGGCGACGCTCGGCATGCACGGCCTGGGTGGCAACGCAGTGTTATGCCGCAAGTGCGGCCTCGATTGAAAGCAGCGCATTAGCAATGTGGTTATATTTTACTCAACGTCGGGTGTAGGCGATGTGTATTCGTGAAGCTTTTTGGCCGCGCGGCGATGACACCTGTCGCCCGCCACCCACCCAATCGACCGTGACTAATGCCGTACTGGTGTCAGTCGCTTACAGCCTAGCACCGACGATGCTGATCAAGCGGAGGTCGCGAGTTCGATACCTGCTGGTGTTAGCCGATGGTTGTTCGCACCCGAAAGAAAACAACCCTGAAAAAGAGCGAAGGGTTCAAGAAAAGTAAAGACACCAAAAGAAACCCGGGAAAGGTGGCAAAGATCCCCACGATTTTTTTCGGCAGTCCGTCCGTCCGTCCGTCAGCCCGATGTTTCTGGAACGTCCCGTAAACTTTACGCGCTACAGCGTAAATCAATCGACTGTATTTATAAAGGTTATTCCTGTCAGACCTCAAAGGCCGAGGTGCAGAAATGAGAAACTCAGCTACCAAGGCTGGATCTCACAGCGGATGACGTAAGGTGTCGTCACGCTGTCTCCTGGTGTCACGCGACAGGCCGACAGCTGCAGCTTCGCTTCTCTATGCGCATTTCGAAACGCATCATTAAAAACACGCACTTCGCCAGCAATAGAGTTGTGACAAATATTTTGAAATCCTTCAACATGGCGAGTTTGCATGGGGTCCGGGTGACCCCGCCATCCGCACCTGCGCCTGCCCTCTGAAAAGTCACATACCCGACTGCTCTGCCGTTTTTTGTGCTGCGCAGCAGCACCTCTGATTACTTGTTGGGTTTGTGGTCTCTATTGTACCGAAATACTGTACGGCTATATCTCTGAAACGTAGCTTAGTTAACTGTCATAAGGAACAAAAGGAGAGGCCGGGAAGGCAAAGAAGACCAAGTCCAACACCTGAGTTCCACTAGAGACTAGCCCTCAACAAAGCCTCTAAGAAAAGATAAGTCCAGGAAAGCAAGCGTATCCCACCCCTGCTTGCCGCGAGGGCGCCCCACTGATCAGAAGGGAGAAAATAAAAAACTAAAAAGGGGGCAAACAACAACAACAACAACAAAAGGAGCAAAAGAGAAGGCCGGAAAGGCCAACGACACCGGCCTCAGAAACCCTGGAGACTAACCCTCAATAATGCCCACAGCACAGTCCACAAAAGCAAGTGCGTCCCACCCATGCTCAGCCCGGTACAACTGGTGGAAGTTAGTGGCAGCGCCCGGAGGACCTGCCCACTCCCGCTCCCGTAACTGCTCCCTGACACTAGGGCACTGGAAGCACACATGCAGCGCATCCTGTACCTGCTCGCTATCCCCCCGTGCCCAACACCGCTGGCACCAGCGTGCCTGTCGCCGCTGACCGTTGCGCCGTCCTCTGGTATCAGCAGTGCTGATCGCGCCAAGCCGCAGTCACAAATTGATGCGCACACAAGCACACTCCCTCTGACTAGTACGGCTCTTGGCTTGCGCCAGCACGGCACCCGCCGTGGACTGGAACCAGGCGCGGTATGTCGCCGCAGATCTGTGCTCGGTGGTAGGGTCCCTGGGTCCCCATCGCCGCTTGCGTCCAGCCGTGCTTGCTCGTAGGCTGCGTCAACGAGTGCCAACACCTCTGTGACGGGTAGGCGCTGTAGGGCAGCTGCTGCCTCGCGCAAGGTGGGGGAGGCTGCCCCCCGCTCCAGCTCCTCTAATGCACCCAGCAGATCAGAACACCAGGTGCGGCTGCCAGTGCCTTGGCTGATTGCAAGCTGCATATCTGCTGCCATGGCTTGAACCATGAGAGGGCTGTATTGCTGTGCCTCCCGTGCCACCGATGCATTGTAGAAGCGGAGGATATGGGCCCACCAGTCTCGCTGTAGTGGCTGGAGCTGCAGCTCTCTCATGACTCCCCAACTGGCGGCTGATGCACGTAGCCCCGCAGCCTGGCGTAGGTACGGAAGCAAGCTGGACTGCATTTGCTGGAGAGACATTGCCGCGGCCGAAGATGGCTGGTGGCCCACACCATGTCACCGTAGTTGGCCGCAGGCGCTGCGTGCACAGCTGCCAGCCTGATGCGGGTTGGAAGATGGCGCCTTAGGCCCACCCTGGCTGCCATGCGGCGAACACGGTGCAGCGCGGCAGCCACAGGCGCCTGTCTACCCTCCATGGCCCTCTTCATGCCGCCGCTTTCGTGCTGAGTGATGCCCAAGAATTTGAATTTTTGGACACGCTGGTAGGTGTAACATGGGTTGTACTACCTGGGTCTGATGTACAGCCATCATGCAGGCAAAGCATGTAACCAGAAACATATTGGTTAACATGATCAGCATGCGAATGCTTCTACTACGCATTAGGTCTAGCAGCCCTAATGTGAAATACAATATTCGAAAAGACAGCACATACTAGTCCCAGCCCTTCATATTGGCAGCCAGGGGGAGGATATGGCGTGGGGTGACTATAAAATTCATGGATACCCCCGCCATGGACATCAGCGTGGTGCAGTGCACCTCAGCCAGGCCAAAGAAGCAATGGCTAGAGAGCATGCAGTGCAATTAATGGGGTAGGGTAGTTAAAGCCAGATATTGCATTCAGCTGCACCATGCACGGTCTAGCTGTGGCGCTGAGCCACGGAGTACAGATGGTTCCGAACTCGCTTCATCTTGTTCAGCTCGCTCAGGCAACGCACAAGCCGGGATCTCCCACGCGTTCCCAAAGTTTGTTTGCAAGTCCTTGTCGAGATCGTTTTTCTTTTAGGGGCCATATCAGGCAGCACGCGTATACAATCGGACGAGAACGCTTGCGCTAGTGTAACAAAGAGCCGAAAGCAGGGCCGAAAGTAGCTGAAATGCCGTACCGTAGATTTGTTTTGCCACCGCAAGCGAGACATTTATATAGTTTTTAGATTAAGCGCGCTTCACTGGAGAATTTGTTGACGTCCCCAAAGTGGCGTTTCCCACCGAAGTTGAGGTTTTCGTAGGGTGCGACGGCAAAAGAACATTAATTTCTTGCAGAGGCAAAGCGGAGGCAAAGGACGTCTACGGTACTATACCGTATATTCAGTCGACTTGCATGTATACCGTATATGATATGCCAAATTCCAATATATATGTTATCATGTATAATATACTTTATATACTATATAACATGATATCATATAGGCGATGCCTATTAGAGAATTAGTAATAAGCCTTACTTGCCTGCAATTATTGCGTGTTACATACGCTGTAATTGGCCGTGATAACTGTGGGCGACATGATGGTGCAGGCTAGGGGCCACATCAGCAAGAGAGAGTGTGCTTGTGTGCGCACAATCTTAAGGCTGGCTGTCCCCACCACCTGACCAATACTTTTCGGCGGTGACCACTGGGTGCGGGTGTATGTGTCAGTGCTTATTTTAGTCCGTGATATATCACGATTCGTGATGAAACAGGGTATTTTGGAGATGTAGGACCGTGATGAACCATGGGTTTTGGGCGCCACACGACTTTCAGTCAGAAATGTCCTCTCATGGTTAAATAATGGTCGACAAGGTTGCGAGGGGCCATGCATAGTGATGGCGTATAGAAGACTACGAAGTGGTTAGGCACAAATACTCTTCAAACGTCTTGCTTTGACGAATGTGAATTGCGGCATGCGTGGCTCGAGGACCTCGGCTTAAACACGAAAGCGAATAAAGTTGCAAGCTTTGCAAACTGCAATCACATTGGGCGGAACAGTGCACAATGCGATCCGGGCCCACGAACAGTCGAAGGGGCACGAGAAGCAACTGAGTCAGTTTAAGGCCTGGCATGCAAGCACTCGGGCAGGTAGACCGTTGAAGCAACCTTCGACACTGTCGTTGCACGCTACCAGATCCGGCTGGACAGGAAAGTCCCACAGTAGGGATGGGCAGCTGTGATTTGTAATGATTTATTTCCTGTTTCAAT
This sequence comes from Limnomonas spitsbergensis, assembly GCA_037349105.1. Taxonomy (NCBI): domain Eukaryota; kingdom Viridiplantae; phylum Chlorophyta; class Chlorophyceae; order Chlamydomonadales; genus Limnomonas; species Limnomonas spitsbergensis. The sequence continues at coordinate 3,725,095 of JAYJMM010000028.1, forward strand.
AGACATCTAAATAAGACAGTTGGATAATTGACGCATGCAGTAAAAATTGACCTCATTTGCCAAAACATGGTAGACCCCAGTTTATGAAGAAAACGCATTTTCAATGTGAATTCTTATGTTTCACGAGAGACTGTTTCTGAACTTCGGGGCTTCCATTCGCCCCCGAACCCCCATGGCAGGGGGGCTCAGGCGCCCCCCAGCACCGTGGATGTTCACCTTGCATCTGCTCATGGGATGTAAATAGCGAACATTACATGATTTATGTAATGTAATCCAAAATTCTGTAAGATTTTCGAAACGAAACCTTCTGTCTCCCATACAGAACAGCTCGGCTCCGTGCAAGATATCACGACACATGCTGACAATAAAGATATAGAACTCAACCGAGCATGGACAAGCCGATAGCGCGATTCGTTTACCAAGGAATGGTAATGGTAATACAAAGGTTTCGTGACGCAAAATATAAAATCCGTCCTGACACGAGGGAGGATGTCGAGATGAGCAGCATGAGCTGGTACTATGCTGGCTGGAAGGCTGGAATAGGTTAAAAACACGGGTTCTTAGGACTGAGTTCAACCTCTTCCACAAGTAACATGTTTGCAAACTGATTAGCCACAATTTTGTTCCAGAAGCTAAGCTTTCGTTTGAAAGAATAAAATCACAAGATCCTGTAGATATGCAATAACGGTGACCTTTCGCGCCCGCGAAAATGTCAAACTTTCAGGCACACGATTTCACATGCTTTCCGCGGACGGGGGCGTCCACGATTATTTTGTCACTGGACCGTTGTGCCAGATTCTTTCTTCAAGCGACAGCATGGCTTCCGGGACAAAACGTGGCTATTTACCTCGACGAATCGGCCACGCGATTCAAACTCTCCTGGGCCCGGTGGCTCCACCGCCGAGTTTGGCCACCCGGTTACTCCGCGCCCAGCCTGGCAGGGCACCCAGCCAGCGGGTTATAGCTATCCCAGGGGCAGCCTTTTGGGTAAATGAGGCTCGTGGGAAACAGAAGAAGGTAATCAAGTAAGTTAACCTTCTCGAAACAGCGAATGGCATTTCATGCCCTGATTGGCCGGAACCTTCCTGTAGGGTTCCGGCCAAGCAGGGCTGCAGCGATGTACGTTCACGTCGGAATAATCTCGCGTTCCCGTACATGTCAAAATGGCATTTGCACTTCATAAGCTGTTTCTGCTGGCTTCTACCTACCGCTTCCTTCGAAGCAATACGCCTTCATCCCTCACCTCCCCTAATACACCGTAATTGATATTTCGCCAGCCCTGCAATGTACCGCGCGCGATAAGCATGGGGGGGCTGTGCAGTTCCACCAACTCAATACAAGTGTCGTGGGTGAGAGGGGCTGTGATATATGCTGCTGCACAAGAAGATTCGTGTCCCAGTACAGCTGTAAACAATTGTGTGTCCCTTGGTCAAGCGGACCCAGGTCATCAATTATATGTTGAGGCTATCACTTGCAATTTAATGGGATGGCAACATTCAGGTATCTACTCTTGAAAATAATGTGTTCGGAGGAGATGAAGACGGGCAGAAAACGCGCCTCCCAGTGCCCGGGCGAGAGCAACAGGAAGATATCACTGTGATTGACCATGAGGTAAGCTGTCACCGAGTCCTACGTTCCTACGAGTTTCGCACCACGCAAATGCCATAAGGCTCTGTTCCTCCTCAGGTCAGTGACAAGCCGGCCGAACCTGCCGACACTAAGGAGCATGAAGCTTCGCCTGAAGCCCCTGAGGAGTCAAACTGCTCTCTAAGTGATGCCGGATCCATTTCCCAGCCAGAACAAAATACTGTTTTCGAGGACTTACCGAAGAGCAAGCTCCCGGTCATAGAAGAGGTGCGGTCGGGGAACTGCAAATAACACTGCATGCTCCCCTTGTACCTCGGGTTCAAACTGTATGTCTTGTTCCAAAATGGCTATCTGGTACATGCTCATGTGCTGCAAGAAGAACAAACGTTGCGGCACACATCAATGCATGCTTTGCCTTCTTGAAGCCGTCATGATGCGGAGGGCATGAGACCATCCGTCAAATCACCTCTTGAAATACACGCTTCCCTGCTACAGTGCTCTGAGCTAGCATGCCCCGCCCCTGAGCTGCAGGGACCACAGTCAAATGCAGACATCTCCGCTAGGAGCCAGCCGGTGGAACTCTGCTGTGATGACATGACACAACAGCATCGCATGCATCAAGACATGCAATCAGCAGGGAGCACGAGCAGGGCTAAGGACCTGCGACGCAGCAGCAATTCCAGCAGTGTAATAAGCGCCAGTACAGTGGCTGCCAACCTGTATGCTGAGACTTTGGAAGTGGGCGACAAGGCTGAGGAGCCCGCGCCTGTGACCAGGGTAGGCAGCGTCCAGCGCAAGAAAATCAGGCCGCCCGGTGGTCCAGTGTTGCTTTATGGAAGCCCGCAGCGACAGCAGCAACCGCAAGCAGGCCCTATGCGCATGCCGGGGGGGAACTCCCCGCAGGCGCCTGGACGGTCTGGGCTCCCCAGTCCCACCAGCAAGCTGGGTCCGAAGGTGGGGGAACCCGACGCTGGACCGCCAGTGGCGGGATTGAGAGCCCGCGAAAACCACGGGGGTGCAGCCACCGACACGTTGGCTCGGCGGAAGCTCCGTGCGCTTCAGCCTAGTGCCAGGGTGGGGGCAGGCGGGCAGAAAGCAGGTGCACGCGTTGGCAGCCCCGCACAGCGCCCTGCCAGCAGCAGGCGTGACAAGTTGGACGCCGCCTCAGCGTTCGCCGCAGCGGCGCTGGTGCGCGGTGCGTATCCGCCCCTGGCGCTGGTAAACGCTTACCCGCTGCCTCCTCCGTCGCCAAGTGCGGCCAGTGTGGCCAGCAGTGTCGGGTGCAGCGTTGACCAGCGGCTGGGCAGGGATAGCTGCACGAGGGACGAGAACAACAGCAGCGAGGAGGGGAACTGGGAGCCAGAATCAAACACCACCCTTTCGCAGGATTGGTCAGAGCTATCAGGGTCGTTGCCAGCATCGAAATTCGGCTCTTCGAAATGCTCAGACCTGCAGGTGATGTTTCTACCACCGGCAATTCAAGTGCAGGAGGGTGGCTGGACCAGACTAAGTGCATCGAGTCTGACATGCGCTCTAACCATGAACCATTAGGCCATAAACCCTGGGGGCCTGGTACCTACACCATGAACTGACAGCAGGAGGGTGGCTGGCCCAGGCTAACTGTATTGAGTCTAAACTGCATCATCAACCCATAAACCCTGGATCCCACACGCTGAACTGACTGCAGGAGGGGGACTGGTCCAGACCTAGTGCGTCCGGCCTGCACCAGCACTTGTACCCGGGTTCCAACCAGCAGCTTCCTCCTCGGAGAGCTCCGACACTGCCGCCTGGGCTCGTTGCCCAGCTGCCAGATAGCAAGTTCGACCGGCGTAGCGAGCCAGACCCCACGAGTAGAACGTACCGGGGGACCCAGGAGCATGGACAGGGCAGCGGGGGTGGGGGCGGGGGCGGGAGCTGTGCAATGCAGCTTTCGATCATCATGGAGCAATGCGTGAGCAGCGGCATGCCCATGGAGGCCAGCCTCAAGACAGGGAGCATCAAGTGCCCTGTGATGCTGAGCGACGCAAGGCCTGGGGTGGCTCCGGAGCCCAGCGCTGTTACTGCTGCATGCCCAGTGGATGTGGCAGGGGGTGCTGTGGAACAGGACAACCCCAGGCTGCGGAGCACCTCCCCTTCGAGACAGGTGCCGATGTTGGGCAACCATGAAATTGAGTCAGGCGTTGAGGAGGTGCAGCAACAGCAGCATCCTTTTGTCGCAGAACGATGGGATGAGCCTCAGGCATCTAACCTCATCAGTTCGAAAAGATCTCTGGGTTTAGTCGCATGAGGGGCTCTTTCCACACCTGCCAATGGGATGTTTTCCACACGTGCGAGACGAAGGCAGCTGGAAATGGTTTCTGAACATTGCAGCCACAATTTTGCGAGCATCATGCTGTGTTAATAACCTGTATATTTCGAAGTGCAATTACTATCGTGGATTTTATTTCATGTGTCCTACTGTCCTGTCATACATTATTTATTTCATGCTAAAGGAATGCCACCAGCCAGGACGGATGGGACAGAACAAATGTTAAACATGTTTTCTATTCTAATGGAAGGTAGCAGTAATGTCATAACTATAGATTTGATATGTCTCTCCTCGGGGACGAATTAACAATTTGTTTAATTCTGTCCTTGGTACAAAACCAATTGTTGCTTGCTGTCATGAGGACTGATCGTATGTAAACCCTTCCCTCAGCGCAGTGATTCAGTCAGTGCAGCACACAGCCGTGGCACTGTGCTCAAAATGCTGGATCTCCCAGTATCCAAGCTAGGGATTTATTCAAATGCCAAAAATGTGCGCTTTGGACCTCGCAAAAGGCAAATTGAGCACTGAGCTGGCAACCCGAAAATGCACTTGGCGCCTGACCCCTCCACTGGCACCTGCGGACCACTCACATGGCCCTGGCCACTCCCCTGGCACCTGGTCACTCACTAAAACCCTAAACCCTAAACCCTGGCACCATAGAATCGAGGCCGGGTTTTGGCTAGGGCAGGGATTCGGCGTGGGCAGGGTTTTGACAAGTTCAGGGATTTTGTTTAGCTGTGGATTTAATTAGGGCAGGCAAATTGGGACCTCTATTATGGCTGTCTTGTGTTACGCTTAAGGGCCTCACCTCTTTCGCGCAATATTTTGGTGGGCAAAACATATCAACTCTTGCATCTGAATGTCGGAGGCTGTAGGCGGGGCAGGAAGGCTTTAGGTCTTCCTCGGGCTGCTTGCCTGGCGCGCCTGTCCCCTGTGGTGCCGGCTTGTGGGATGAGGTGCCCGGTGTGCTATATTGTGAGGAATCGTATGGAGGACTTCATAATAGATGTCTTGATGGGGAGGAAACCAGTTTTGCTGCCTAGTTAGGGAAGAGGACGTGCTTGCTGTTTAGCTGCAGTGGCTCTAGATCAGTGTTCGTGTCTGAAATCCGGCAGGCTCACTCATGCACTTAGCCCCTCGGCACCATGCTCACAATTTGCCCCATTCTTTTCAGAGGCGCCGACAATAAGCGACCCCCTCGGCCTGTTTAAAGGCAAGGTTCAGTCCCAAGGCTGCCCTCTGCTGGACTCCCTGGGCTGGCCTCAAATGACTTTGCCAGTATTAATCAAATTTCTTATTATAAATTTTGTTACTGCCGATCAGAAACAAAACCTGACCTAGATCCAGCAATAAAAATCTACCATTGCAAATTGGCAAGCCTTCGGCTCCGCTCTATCGAATCTCTCACGTATAAAGTTAAATGCTTAACCACCTAGAACCACCAATACCGTAGTGATGTTAAGTGCCATTCCACACTGCCTCTACAGCCATTGTGGCAGGAATATAATATCTCTCCACGTTCGCAGCCTTTGGATTTGACTAGGATACTTCCTGACCAGAAACAAAAATTGTGGCGTGCACTCCTTGCTCGTTACAAATTTGAATCTCTTTCTCTGAAGACAGGGGGGAGGTAATGTTCATAACTCGAGGGGCACTCAAACACAAGTTCAATATACATCTCCACCCAAACACAGGTCTGCGGCCGCCTACCACGCCTGGCTTCAGTCTATAGCAGCCAGGAATCGCACTAGCAAAAGGGGTGCGCTAGTGTGTGCACTAATCTACGGCTGCGACTCGGAGCGGCTGGCACAGCTGATAAAGAGGACGGCGCCGCGATCAGCAGCGTGACGCACGCTGCTGCCAACGGTGCTGGGCTCAGGGACACGGCCAACATGTGGAGGATGCGCTGCATGTGTGCCCTAGCGTAAAAGAGAGGCTGAGGGCGAGAGGTTGGGTAGGCCCCCTGGAGGGCGCCACGGATTTTCAGCAGTTGTACCAGGGCAGGCATGGGTGGGAGGCTCTGGCTTTTGTTGAGGACGTGGTAGACTTTGTTGAGGGCTAGCCTGCTGTCTTATTTTTGCCCCCCTGGGGACTGGCTCTTTACCTTTTTGTCTCTCTCATGCTTTCAGAGCTGGGATCCTTTGGTCTGCCTTTCCGTTTTCTGGAGGGTTGTTTTCTTCGCCCATTGTGCGCCTCTCTGTTATTCTTCTAGCCTTTGCTTCCGTTCCTTTTCCTACCAACCAGACAGGACGTCGGAGAGCCGGCAGACAGGGGTGGGAGGCCCTGGATTTTGTTATTTTAGTTGAGCTTTTTAAAGGCTAGTCTCTTCAGGGGCAGGGGATACGGGTTGCCCGACCTTTGTGTTCTTTTTGTTTGGTGGGTGAACTTGCTATTCTTTCTTTCCTCTTTTGCCTTCTCCCTTGACTTTCCTAGCTGTCTTTTTGTTTGCTGACGTGGCCAGCTCATTTTAGCATGGCCCAGAGGTGTCATGTCATAAACATCTCCACGCTCACGGACGAGATTCAGCAGCTGCAGCAGCAGCAGCAGTAACAGGAGCAGCAACAGCGTCAGCGGCAGTGCTGGGAGCAACAAGAAGCCCTGCCACGCATGGCTGCATGCATGGCCCTGCTGGAGACCCGCATGACTTAACTTGAGGGCAGCAGCAGCAGCATGTCTCGAGATCTGCACATGGACAGATATCGCTGGAAGCGTGCGCCGCAGAGCTTTCAAAAGCATGTCGAACATCAGGCCCCGACCCCGCCCCCGCCCCCGCCTCCGCCTCCGCCCCCGCCGCTGCCCCCGCCTCCGCAGCCGCCTCTGCCTTCGCAGCAGCTGGGACACGGAAGGGCAACTCCGGCTGGTCGGGCCAGGCCACGAGGTGGGCCGGCACAACCAGCTGCCAGGTCGCTCCCTAGGCGGCAGGAAAACGTCTAGGCTATGGGGTCGAAGCATCCTGTTGTGGTTTGTGGATAGCCAACCTCAACTGCAATGGGCTGCGCGGCTCAGACCTCAGAGCCGCAGTCCAGGGTGTCCTCACCCCCAAGGTGGACGCACCGCTCGGCTTCATTAGGCGACATCAGATAGTGGCTCTACAGGACTTCGCTGGCATAAACGAGGCGGCGATGCAGCAGCTGTTGGCTCCCGACCACAGCTTGCTATGGGCTCAGCAGCGGCCGGGCAAGGGACAGGGGGTGGCTTCTGTGGTAGCCACCAATATTTTGGCGCTTTGCAGCTTACACAGCACCTCCACTCATAAAGGACTGGCCTGGTTAGAGTGTAGCGGCTGGCTTTTCAGCAGCCCGGGGGTAATTCTCTTGGCTTGTGTTTGTTTGCCTCTGGTAGGGCAGAATCATAATGCCGTGGAAGTTGCGCAGCGTCTCTACTCTCTAGGAGTTGCAGCAAGATACGGAGCAGCTCAGCAAGCGAGGCCCTTGCATCTGGGCGGGGGACTTCAATGCGGACGTGTGGCATGGCAGCGAGCTATCAGACGGTGGTGCGGACTACGCATGTGCAATCCACTATGCACCTGAGCTGCACATGCACTGGGGGCTCCGCGGTGAGCCGCCCTGTTTGCTGAAACCGCAGGCTCGGGTGCTGCTTAACACAGCGGCAGCCACTGGGATGCTGCTGCTCACGGGTCGCAAGGGAGATGAAGGGGGTGCGACGCTCCTAGCGGCTACTGGCCGGGCCTGCGTGGATCACATCGCGGTGCACCATACCCTGTGGCAGCAGGTGGAGACCAGCGAGGTGCCACCCACCGGATCAGATCTCTCAGATCATCGACCGGTTGTGGCAACCAGTAAGCCACCGGTAGACAGCAGAATAGACGTGGGGGGAGGAAAGCCTGGCACATTGAAAGCTGATAAAGCAGCCATTTACAGCGACGCGCTTGCCCGTGATGAGCAGGGCCTACAGCGCTTCAGCACGGCCATTACGGCAGGTGACGACGAGGAAGCCGCAACGGCGCTCACGGCCGCAATTTGGACTGCGGCCGAAGCTAGCTGCTGGCATGACGCGCACAGCCAGGCCACATGCCCAGCGCGGACAGCGTCAACGCCCCCCATGGTGGAATGAGGAGGTCCAGAAAGCCTATGCTCACCTGCGAGCTATGTCCCTCACGAGTGCCCCGGGCCCGGAGCGCAAGGCAGCCAGGCAGCGATGCAAGTCCACAGCACTACGTCGCCGCCGGCGTTACACGTGCCATATGGCTGTGGCTATAGTGGACAGATTGCAGCGTCAGGACTCCGCAGTTCACCGCCATTACGCCCCCCTCTGTTGCAGCGCCACGGCCACATCTGCCCCCTGGGAACGCTCAGCCGTAGGACCTAGGCATGTAAGCTGAACAGCTTACCTCCGGCTTCGAAAAGGCTTTCTCTCGCATGCGTGTGCATACCGTGGCGGGCCTAGATGGTATGGCAGGTCCCTTTATCAAGCTGGCCGTGATAGAAGACTCCGGTGGGGGCAATGCCACGTGCTCTGGGACCTGCTGCAGGACTGGATGACTTCGATGGCGGTGCGGGGGGCAATGCCTAGTGCCTGGCAGCCCGTCAGGATTCAGCCCATTTACAAGAAGGTCGGCCCCCTTCACCCTGTTAATTACAGGCCCATTGCCAGCACTGCTGCGCTGTACCGGCTGTATGCTGGCATGCTCACTGCCATCTTTGATGACTGGTCGCGCTCGCACGGCCACGTCCCTCGTAGCACGCTTGGGTCCGATTTCCTCCTCATGCATTCAGTTCAGGCACAACGGGCAGCTAGCGGCCGCGGCAAGCTGCATGTCGCCTTTGTGGACTTCACCAAGGCCTATGACAGCGTGCCACAGGTGCAGCTGAGGCTACATTTGAGCATCTTCACATGCCTTGATGCCTTTTACGGGTTGCGCAGTACTGGATGAGGCGCTGTGATCTTGGGCTCGTAGGGCTTACTCTTCAATGCTGCATTTAAGCGCACGGGAATTCTGGGAAGCTGATGTAGCTTGTTACAGAGTTCATGAGTGGCTGCACGAGTAGGTAAGCCCTATTTCGTGCGGAAAGAGCTAAGAGGGCACTGCGGACAAGTGATCAGAGGTGCTGCTGCGCAGCACGAAAAACGGCAGAGCGTCACGCAAGCCGTCTTCAAGAAAGAATGACTGCATGACGGATTGGTAGTTGGGCGTGATGCATTATCCAGCAGCAAAAATAATATTGCTAGGAGATACCAACTGAAGGCATGCCCTGCCAGTCTGTAATCTCTTGCATGACTTATTTGCATGACTACATGCACTGAACTGGTCACAACCTCTAAATTCAAGTGTGAGCTGTGAAAGGTCCTGAATCAAGCCAAATCGCCTTTTCAGACAACTGCTACTGCAGTCAGTGCTTGCTATGCGCAAGTCATGGCACGGCCTCGTGCAATAACCGCGCACCATGTGTATGATAGCAAGTCGAAACATGCCATGCGCACAATGAAAGGCATACCGTAGATTTGATTTGCCTTCCCTCGGGTATTAATTAATTATTTCTTTTCATGCTGCCCTCGGGGCAAAATCAATTGTTTAATGCTGCCCTCTGGGCAGATTTTTTTCTTTAATCCGTTCCCTCGGCACTCAAATTCGCTGAAGAGCAGTGTTAAAAGCCTGACAGCTGCTATGCATCACATTCAGTTCAACAACCAAAATCAGCAGAGAAACAATCATTGAAGGATACTCGACAACACTCATGACCCTCAACATGGTACCTGTACAACATGCAGGCCTCTCATCGATGTCTATGCAGATATAGTACCGGCACTACCGGAACAATTGAGTTCAACGCTTGCACTTAACAGAGTAGCAGCCATTCAAGACACACTTAGAGCAGTAGAGCACCCCTTGCCCTTTCTCACGCCCCCCTCAGACACCGACTGCTCTGAGCCCCTGTGCATCTAGCTCTTTCAGCAGCCAACACGCCATTGCGCGTGCCCTTTCGTAAGCAGTGGGTACTGACCCCAGTCCAGGCTCCTCAGCCATCATGGGGGCTGGATCCATGTCAGGCTGGCCTTTCAAGGAGGGCACGATCCCCAAGGGAGCAAATCAGATGAGAGATCAAAACCAGAAGGCCATCACATGAGATCGAAACAAGAACACATGTCAGAAGAGAGATCGAAATAAGAGGGCTGACCAGATGAGAGATCGAAACCAGAAGGCCATCACATGAGATCGAAATAAGACCACATGTCAGAAGAGAGATCGAAATAAGAGAGCAGAACCTGTGACATCGTATGCCATCATGCTAGACCTCGAACGTGCAGCCTGTTTACGAACAGCGCTTGCAAGTGCAGGTCTTGTACCGGTACGTTCAAAAATACGGTACCCGTTGTACCAGACGTCGAATGAGCGAACGGCGACAGGCTGAGGCGACAGGGGCCTCGAGAACAGCGATTTTCGACCTGCTTGATATTTAAATATTCACGCCCCTCACCCTAAATGATGAATATTTGATGTATCCCTCGGGCATAACCCTCACCCCCAAACAGCATAAATTATGAGGGAAGGCTATTCGAATCTACGGTAGCTTAATTTTAGTGTTTTGAACTAATTTCCTCATGAACATGCATGCCATGGTCATGTGACCACGTTACAAGTTTGCATTCTGCTCAGTGAGTGCTTGGCCAGGCAGGGTAGTCACTGTCAGCAGAGAGCAGAGGTACAACCCGCAGAGGTTCAGCATTTGTCTTTACAGGGTGCTTAGGGATCCTTAATCTCGATGCATATTTCTAGCGCTTCGGCTGCGCTGCATTACGTTCAGTGATCATCTTGCGCCCTTGCGCTTACTCTCGACATCAGGGCTCGTCATCGTGTCAGGATTTGAATCTTGCCACCTTCGACCTATCACGACCAGCCGAGTTTTCCAATTTGCAGTCTCCGCTTGAAGCTCTTACAGGGGAATCGTTTATAAATCAAGGCGATTCCGATGCACTGTGGCGCATAAACTTCCCCCTCCTGCTTCGCAACTTCTGCCTGCCTGTGCGGGGCTTTCAGCTACACCTCTGTAGCTCAATACTTTATCTTTGAGCGCCGGCTTATCGGCCGAGGTATAAATATATATTCTACTCGGACGAGAGCGCCAAGCTGTAGCGCACAAACTTTCCTTGGACAGCCTGGAGCCAAGGGGTGCACCCAAGTGGTACCTTAATTCGGGGTGAATCTGGGGGCGTCGCCCCCGCGACCTTCGGCCGCCCGCGCCCGGGGGGAGGTCTGCCGAAAAGGCAGGCCCTATTATATTTGAATACTGGAAGTTGCGGAAGGTTGCTACGTCAGCAGCGGACAGCTCTTCCACGGAGTTGGCACGGTCACCGAGATATCGTGTGACAGGGTTCCCCCCGTAAAAATAGTATATGACGTTCTACATATTTCAAGGCTAGTACATAAACCCAAATGGAGCTAATACGCAGTGAGGCAAGGACATTTCATATGACTAGCTTTGTGTTCTTATTTTGAGGGTCTGCTGGGCCTCGTTGTTCCATCATTCACATTCTGTCAAGTCCAGCCTGATTTTTAGCCCTGATAATTGCGTAGCCACTGCAACGTTGAGCTTCATTGCAATGTCCATGGCCCGCCGACGAGCCGCCTGAGCAAGGACCGCCGCCCGCTGTGCGCCTTGCACCGACGCGGCAACCAGGACCGGGCTTGTATGCGCCCAGTGCCGCTCTGCGCTGAGCAAGGCATGATCTGCGGCCTGGGCAGGAAAAAACAGCATCCCCGCATTTATGATGCTGATTTTGAACCAAGCTACATTTCAGAAAAAAAACTGCTAAAAATGTTTCATATTTTGAAAAACTACCCGGAACGTTATGACTATTGCAAGCCGACCACTTCAGGCTTACGATCAGGAATGAAAAAAGATGCTGATTTTATTTTCTTAGCTACCGTAGAACAGGTTTGACTCCGCTCGTAATTAAATAATTATTGGGGTGCGCGGACATGGGTGCGCGCTAATATTAATTCCAAATTGCAGCTGCGCGGAGCGTCAGTCAGGTGCCCTAACAACTATTTTGGGGGTGCGCGGTATGAATTAAAAACAGCATTTTTTACAAAAAAATGGCGCGCTAGCGCGCGACTGTTTGATTCGACATCCGTTCAGCCATCCTTGTCAAGTCTGCTCAAATAGCCATGCACAGCAACACTACTGATGACTCAGATGGGCACTACTGGCTAGAAGTGCTGAACATCGTCAGGATTCGAACCGCAGACCTCAGGGTGGACTGCCAAGTTCCGTAGTACCACTGAGCCCCCCGGGCACCACTAGCCACACGTTTCCTGAGGCCAGGAATCGTCGGAAGAAAGGGAAGGAGGCTACGGTATGCGGGTCCTGCTAGCTTCAAGCGAAATTGTAAGAGTTTGACAGTACTGGCTGAAAGTGCTGCGCGGAGTGAAATTTAAATTATTTCCAGTGATGCGCGATGTTTAATTAAATTTCCTGCTGCGCGACGTTAAATTAAATTAAAATTTCGTCGCTGCGCGACCGTTTTTTAAATTCTTTTGGAGGTGCGCGGCCAGAATAAAAAATTGTTTTTTGGGGGGTGCGCGGAGTCTAAAGTGTTTTACGGTATGCAAGATATTCAGGATGCTTCGCTGTGCGCATGGGACATACTGATAAACGATAAAATATACAAAGCCTCCAAGAAGCCCACTACCGGCCATGTCCAATGCTTCCCCCCTCTCCCATCCCAACCTATAATATCCTCCCTCCCTCATGCTCTATAGCCATGTGCCCTACCGACTGTGCCTTGCCGCGTGCCGCTCCCGCCAACTTATGGATTTCCTCAGGGACGAGGTCCGGCAAGGCATTCCCCGCATCTAGCCCGCTATCTGCAGTCAAGGGGGAGCCCATCAACGGCTGTATCCATTGCGGTTTGCTGTCCAGCCACTGTCCCACAAACTGCTGGCCTGCAGAAGCAAAACAACATGCAGTAATTTTTCAAAAATCTTATTGAGGGGATGCTTTACAAATGTCTGCATAAAAAAATGTATACCGGCACACAAAACACAAAGCTCGACAGCCGGACGGGTCTTCAGCCATCGATCTTCCTGCTACGCTGTGAGTTTGTGGTCGTCCGTATGTGCGGCCTTGATGACAAGAAGCGTATGAAGAAGGTGGTTCCATAGTATTTAACTTCATGTGGGAGATCAGTAATTGGTGACAAAGTTAATGCAAGATACGCGCTGTGAGTTGATCAAAGATCTTATGCCAACCGCCCACCAGCTATATAGTACTGCCGTCCAAGGCCCGCTCGATCTGTATATCGATGGCTAAGGGTTGAGAGTTTAAAACCTAAACCTTTAACCCTACACCTGTATATAGATGGCTTATTCTCCTTATACAGCCTGGGTTGGTGGTGAACCTAAACTTCAAACTCCATATTAGTTTATGTTACTGATATTCCTATGCTTGGCACCGTGCCTGCATTGTAGATGATCCTAACAGAAACAGGGCTGCATTTCAGCCTGCCATGGAACGGGTTTTGCCAAGCTTTCATCCCTCGTAGTGCAGTAAGTGCACCCCAACGGCCCACCCCTGGAGAGCCTCTTAACATATCCACTCACTCATTCAGGAGATCCACCCATCAGATCCATCCCAGAGATCCACACACTCACTCAGGAGATCCACCCACCAGATCCATCCCAGAGATCCACTCACTCATTCAGGAGATCCACCCATCAGATCCACCCCAGAGATCCACTCACTCATTCGGAAGATCCACCCATCAGATCCATCCCAGAGATCAACTCACTCATTGGGAAGATCCACCAATTAGATGTACCCCAAAGGTCCAACCCCAGATCCACTCAAGAGACCAGCTTACCATTATCCACTGTGTAGATGCTCCACCCATGCTTCTTGCCCTGTGACCACTCCCCCTCATAAGTCTGCCCGCTAGCAAAGAGGTAGATGCCGTGTCCACTAGGTAGGTCCTCCACGTACTGGCCCTGGTACCTGTGGAACAATGCAGGGGCGGTTTGCTTTGTCAGAAAAGGCCTCTTGACCCTAAAACCGATATTAGGGTAACACTGCTCAACGGGTTAAGATTGCGTTACATGAAAAAAAATAATTAAAACCCATTCATGATGTTACATTTGGATGCCTTCATGGTACTGACCCTGGTACATGCAGCAATGCGGGGGCGGTGTGGACAACGCTTCAGTGTCTATTTTTCCGTGTCTCAGCTCCATGTCAGCGACACACCGGCGTCTGGCCAGCGCGGCCCCATTTGTGGCCAGCCATCCTAATTTGGCCACAAGGCATACACCGGTCCAGGTTTGTTCCCAATCGGAAGTAGCATTCTTTCTTTCAGACATACAGGGACGGCGCGGCCAGAGGGCTTGCAACTTGCATCTTCAGAAACGGCTTTTCGACCCCCCAATCAAACAAATTTTGCGTTCACTGATTCATAGTTTAGGATTGCGTTGCATTGCACAAATGAAAACCCTGATTCATGACAGCAAGATTGTGGACATGGCAGGATCGAAAAGTGTGACAGGCAATAATACACACATGAGCTAGGGCTTAAGTGGCCGGAAAATCAGGACAGTCAGGAACAGTGGACCCAGCCAAATCATTTTGCCCAAATGAAATCATACCAGTGTTTATTTTTTCGTGCCTCCGCTACACGTCAGCTACACACTAACCTCTGGCTGGCAGCCCCATTTGTGGACAGGCAGGCACAGTGGGCCCAGCCAATTGAAATCAGTCACAGCGTCCACCGCATCCAGTGACACTGATCACATCATGGTAGCACGATACGACGTGATGCCGCAGGGTTAGCCGGATTGTTCTACCAAGGTAGCAAGATACAGTAGGCACATTTGAGCCAGCCAAATGCAGTGTTTCTTTTTCCTACCAGCCCACCTTCAACCTTTCCGCGCCGTAGCCGCAGAAGGATCGATTGGGACCAAACCTTGACCGGCCTAAGGCGCATGGCAAAACCAGCATAATTGGCCATAAATTGGGCCTCTGGCCAGAGGCTGTTGTTTTAGCTGACTTGTAGCTGAGACAAGGAAAAATAAACACCTGGCTAAAAGAAATCTTGCACTGTTTCCGCCGCATCTACTAACACTGATCACACAAACCCACATGACACATCGTATGAAGCCAGCTGCATCAGGTCATTTGTCACACATGATGCATTTAATGCCGTGATCCGCACCAGTACGCCTGGCAACTGCCTGTCATCCTTTGGAAAGCTGTAAACTCTATGACCGTGCCTCTTGCCCTTGACCAGCGACATCATACCATTTGTCACACATTCTACATTCACACTCACTATAATCCGCAACAGTACGCCTGGCACTTGCCTGTCACCGTTTGGAAAGCTGTACACTCCGTGACCGTGCCTCTTGCCCTTGACGTACTTGCCCACATAGTTGCTATCATCCGTGCACTGCACAAGGGGCAGCATAGGTGTACCAGCATGGCAGCATACGTGTGGCATGCACACAGGTTGGGGCAGGAGACGTGTGGGACCAGTATGTTGAGGACACAATGACCTACACATTTTTGCTACGTCCCTAGAGAATCTCTTCATGTGCAATGCATACACTATAATTTCCGTGCGCACGTGATCTCCATATTCCTCCTGATGTCTTAACCAGCAGCATATCGTACTGGAAATTTCACTGGCCAAGAACCGGTACTGACATCACAAGTACCTGTGAGTTTTGTTCTTCTTCTGTGCTCTGCAGCATCTTTTGATGGCCATCCCACGGGCCCCCTATGAGGATGCTCCATGTCCTAGGGCCACCAGCGGTAGAGCCAGGGCAAAGGTTTGATCCAGATTTTGGTTTGGCGGCAACTCAGTCAATCTTTAAGCTGGTATGTGGCATTCCTTACCGACTGCACTGCCGCCAGCCCTCCAGCTCAGGTGAGCTGACAAGCGCACCTGACTCCCTGTCTATCCACCCCATAACTTCTACCCCCCCCCCCCCCCCCCCCCCCCTCAGACCACTTACCCATTGCACCTGCTGCATGCCGTGACCATCACCCTGGGTTATGTCCCAAAGCCCCCAAACCACACCCTCTGCACCTGCTGCATGCCGTAACCGGTGCAGAGCCAGTAGTTCCAAGGTCAGCAGAAGAACACCCGTTTGGGGGAGACAGATCTGCAGGGCCTGAGGGTCCAGGGCCAGCAGGGAAACATCACTTTGGGAAGACAGATCTGCCCCTGATGCATGCCGTGACCGTCACCCTACGTTCTGTATTATCCCCCCAAACCACACCCCTCTGCACCTGCTGCATGCCATGACCGTCCCTGAGCCCATTGGACCAGCTGCCCTCATAGTAGTCCCCGTTAAAGAAGCGGCAGGCCCCACAGCCATTCCTCAGCCCCACACTGTAGTGCCCGTGGTAGGTGGAGCCCTTGCTGAACGTCTCGCTGCCGTAGCCCGAGTAAACAGCAGCCTTCCACTGACCCTCGTACCTGCACGCGTGCACAATTACATACCGGGATATAGAGAGCCTGAGTCAGATTTATGCCCTCAGGCGGCAAACAAGAGCAGTAAATATATACCGATACACAAACTTTCATTTCTGCTGCATAGTAAAAACATGTCTGGATGGAGGGAGCTGCCCAGGTTACGCCACACAAACACAAAATCACCAGTAAATGATTATGCATGCTCCCTCAACCTCCTAACTTGCTTGGGCATTACAACAAATAAATAAACGATACGCCCTGAGGCGTGGGTTAAGGAAGCTAGGCTCGGGCACTATAACCTGTGGATGCCCCTGCGCACACCCGACCACCAAGACCTGGCTAACATCTATCAAATGATACATAACCTCCAAGATTAAACGCATTCATTACCACGTCAAATCCTGCTGTGGAAGGCAACGGAATCTTTTAGATAACTCAAGCACCTTCGCTCACCTGCCCACCTGCCTCATGATGCGATAACACCTCTCCAATGGGTGGCTTCCTCAATCCACTTCTCAGGATATATATATATACACCGGTATATATTTCATGTATAATCACCTCAAAATGTTAGTCCCCCCCCCCAATTCAATGTATAATTTGTATCTCCGCGTCAAATCCTGCTGTGGAATCTTAAATATGACTAGAGTGCCTTGGCTCACCTCCCCTCATGCGTGAAGGTGTAGACGCCATGCCCATCCATGCGGTCGGAGGAAAACTCCCCCTCATACACATCGCTGTTGAGGAAGTGGTATACACCGTCACCCGCCTTCTTGCCCGAGCTGTAGCTCCCCTGAGAGGAAAGTAGAGGTACTGGGTTCAACACCCTTGACCCTAGTGGAAGGAGTACACACCCTCACCCGCCTTCTTGCCCCAACTGTAGCTGCTTTGAGAGGAGGGTGGAGGTATTGGGTTCAACACCTTAGCATATGGTTGAACATCCTAGGGTAACACCATAAATCCTTGAGGAAGTGGAACAAGGCAACGCCCGCCCTCTTGCCCGAGCTGTAGCCCAGTAAGAAATCCCATAAGCCCATAAGCAGGTGCGTGAGGGTTAGGGAAACAGCGCAGCATGGGCCGAGGCCGCGTCCACGCCGTTACCATGATAGCTGCCCTGAGAGAAGGGTGGAGAGCACAGCTCAACAGTGGCTAAATTTCAAGTGGTCGTGCAATGGTATACCTCAGATTGAGTCACTTAGGGCGAGGGTTCGGCGATCTTTTCTCCTTTTCTATTATTAAATCTAGTAAAAATAAGATTTTGTTGCATGGTCTTTTTTTTATTTAATTCCCCCCTTTTGCCTGTGGTCTGACCCTCCCCCCCATGCATGGTCAATCTTATGAAGATTGCCCCTGCATGGTCAATCGCTGCAAGATTGGGCCGACCATGCAAAATCTTATGAAGCCTTTCCCAAAATATTGCATGATCGGGGCCAAGCAGACCATGCAGGCCCTGACCCCCCCTTGCTTAATCTTATGGCCTCCCCCTGCCCCCCCTTGCTTAATCTTACGGCCCCGAAGGAGGGGGGTTCTTGGGGCTGCATGGTCAGATAAGATTATCCTGCATGGTCCTCGTACGCCGGACCGGCGTACGAGGTCAATCGCTGCAAGATTGGGGCGACCATGCAGATAAGATTACGGCCCCCCTATTCTTGGGGTCCATAAGATTACCAAAGGGGACCTCGTACGCCGGGAAGGCTTTACCTTGAGCGCCGGTCCTCGTAGGCCGGACCGGCCTACGAGGTCCGGCGTACGAGAACCGGCGTACGAGGTAAAGCCTTCCCCGAGAAAGAGGGACTAAAGAAAGAAAAAAAAAATCTGCAGGGGCCCCATAAGATTAAGCAGGAAAAGGGGATGCTTGGTAAAGCCTTCCCCAAGAAAGAGAACCATGCAGGGTAATCTTATGTCCCGAGAAAGAGGAAGGGGGGGGACCCCAGGCAAAAGGGTCCCAAGCAAAACAAAAAATATGATTTTGCAGGGACTTCCCCCTTAAAAATATCTGTAATTCCCCTGTTTCACAGGCCTAAAATAAAAAAGTTAGATAGCTTTTTTAATAAGTAATAACTACTCTTTTTATAAAAAGTTGTAAACGTAGTTTACTAAGTTTTTATCTTTTTTTTTAATAATTATATTTTAAAATGTGTTTAGTGATTTTAAATTATTAAAATCACGAATATAAAGTAATGGATCTACGGTCGTGTCCGTAAATCTTCTTACCGTGTTACGATAATTGTACAGTTCTTCAGTCAGAATACCGGTGTTACTCTGTTACTGAGCAACATATCGTCTTACGTTATACCTGATTCCGTTTTGCAGCGTCACAGCCCAACACTGTTGAGGGTGCAGCTTCAGTCAGAATACCGACTGTTTTTTCTGCGTAACAGACCGTCGCATACTTTAAAATTACTTATGAATGTTCTCATCCTCTTTTATCGGCGTCACAAACCATCACTTACGGTGTAGCTTCAGTTGTGCAGGTCTAGTCATGACCACATTTGTTCATTTGTTTTTGGCATGGCTAAAATGCATGTGGACACACGCCAAATGGGAACGCGGCTACTTTAAAGCTTAGTATTCGGAATTAAGAGTTTAGTTAACCCTAAACCCAAGACACAGACAGCCTTACCCGGTACACGTCGCCATTGCGTAGCTTCTTCAGTTGCACGCCGCCTAGCTTGAACGCCCGGGAGGAAGCTGGCCTAGTTGGGCTCGCAATCGTATCCGCCTGCGGGGTGGCACGGCATTGCAGGATCGTTATCAACCTGCTGTTGCGGCCGATACAACTGCAAACGGACAACGTAAGCTGCCATGGCCTAACTAGCTAGCCGTCGCTCCTGTTTGATGGTAACGGTGCGGATGTGTTTGGCCCCTGGGGGATGGCAGGACATTGCTGGATCATTCGTAGGCACTAGCGACCTTGCATCTTCTTCACATTTGGGGCTTCAAACATTGAACTGGTCAAAACGAAAAAACAACCTAGTACGCCATTTCCTTCTGGGGCCCAAATTGGGTGATAGAACCGGCAGCATCATGGCTAGGCATCGACAATCTATATAAGTGGGTATTGTCATACAAGCTTACACCAGTACCATACTGGTAGTATGTCAGAATTCGTTTTTTCGTCGTTTTTCAGGGAATGTAATGGTTGAATTTGACAATTAATCAAACCGAAACGAAAAACGAATTATGCCCGAGGATTTGGCACTTGTTTTGGGGGGTTATTTACTTCTTCAATTTGCTCATGCTGTTCCTATGCGACTAAGCACCAAGCTGCCGCCCCCCAGATATTGTATACCAGGATCACTCTATAACGGTTGCTACTTGCGACGTAATGAATTGTAGTATGCCTTGACACGATGACCTACCATTGGTGCAGACGACAAATTTGCTATCGCTGTGTAACTAATGCATAATGTGTGCATTTACTTTGTAATCACACATCGCCCGCACCCGACGTCGAGTATCCTAGAATGACCTTTCTGATACGCTTCTTATCATACAGGTGTTATGCGGTGTTGCGGTGTTTTTTCCCCCTTCCCCCCCCCTTTAACACACTTTTTGTACAGCGCCCTCCAAAGGAGATCCTTAAAACAAAGAACGCCCGGAATCATAAAGACAAAAGCCGGCACAGAGAGTATGGCTATTCACAACCTCTAAGCACAGGACTAGCCACATGAGCTGTGACTGATGATATGGGACTGATAGCTAACCAATGATTGCAATTTAATCAGTGCTGTGCTTCCTTACGGTTTACGCATACGGTGCAAATTGGGGGCAATTTACAACAACCGCAGGACCGCCCAGCATGCACCAAAATTACGTAAATACAGGCAAAATCTCAGTGACAGACAGCAAATGGGGTTTTCGGGTCGGGAGCTACCCGCAAATTGACGAGAAGTCGCGATAATTTAGCATGACAATTGCTCTGATCATCACGATATTTTCCTATGGGATGACGCACAACAACGTGCAACTTCCCACCTGTGAAAATGCATGACTTATGTCCCAAAAAGCCAGGCACTTCTTGAAACGTATTTTTGTGGTTTAGATTAAAGCACTCTCTTTGTTGCGTGTAATCTATGAAGCCTTACTTGCGCGCAATGACGTATTACGCTGTGATTGACCGTAATTACACAAAAGACGAATTACTGCATAATAGTACAGCAATGAAACTAATTGGTTTTATTATAGCAAGAAACGCACCTGTGATTATAACCGGTCATCAAAAAATTTGCCATTTTAAGTATTTCAGGATCAAAACCTGGCCAGTAATTAAAACAATTGCCACCATCCGATGAAAAAACGAACCATTAAACGGATAGCGCCATGAGGTGTACAGAAGGTCTCATAAGAAAAAACAAACTCTGAAGAATATAGATTCTGACTGATACTACGGGGTACATGATAAATAGCGTTGGCTAAAGGTTCTCATTAATTTTTCGAAAAAAACTAACATTGTATCGGAATATGATGTGGATGATGTACCGTGAGCATACATAAGTATAGATTAACTTATTTGATATGTTTGAGTAAGGTAAAAAGGAGTTTCAAGGGAGCACTAGAAAGCTGTAAGAGAGTGCTTGCCAGTTCTCCCACCTTGGGCCTTGTTAATGTCCAAAATGTCTCAAATGCGCATCTCTTCCATGCTTCATGATTCTTTCACCAGTCACCCCATGGGCCACTCTCGCCTTAGCGGTGTACAGGGCCTCATAAATGAAATGCCCGACATGGTCATGAAGACCACCTCAACGCAGGACACAACTACATCAACAAGCACACACACAGACCAGGGCACACACATACAAAAACAAACGCACGCACACTCACAAACCATTGCACAACCAAGTCCTGTCCCCCTCCCTCACCTCAGCGGTGGAACAGGCCTCCATCGCATTAGGCCTGAGGAAGGAGGACACCATGGATTCGGCACTCCTAGGAGGAAGGGAGGGCAGAAAGCAAGGGCAGAGTCGGTGGCAAGGGCAGACTTGGTAGTCAGTAGCATGTGAGCACAATACACTGCAGCAGGATACACTGTCCATTATATACAGGCATCCGCAATATACTTTACATGCCCCGACGATGTTAAGTATATCATGTATATAATATGTCAAGTTGCTTGTCCAGCTAGTAGCCGCAACTAGCTGAAATGCTGTATTTTGCCGTTTTCAAGTGCAATGTTTTTCCGGCCTGATATAAAGTATACAAACAGCGCATGTTACACTCCAACATAGGCATGTCCCCCCCTGCAACGCATGCTCATAAATAAAGAAATAGGGAATACGCCATGAGGCGTGGATTAAGTAAGCCAGCCGTTGAGCAGTAGCACCAGGTTACCATGGACATGCTCACTCACTTGTGCATGGCCTGCATAAGCGCAAACTGCGCATGTCCAACCGCCTTGACCGCCGCGTCTAGCTGCATCGTGCCCAACTGTGCGAGACAAGCCGCTTCTGGATGGCAGAGGTCCGGGAGCGGTGCGGCGGCCCGGCCCTCCGAGTCCCGGGGGCATGCGGTGGAGCAACACGGGAGCAACCTCGCTGACACTTGTTCGAGGTCACCCTACACATGCAGCACACACAGTCGGACATACACCGGGTTATGTTTTATGATTCGCCCTGCACAGGCAGAGGCACACTATGATGTTGCTTGTCATTCACCCTCTGCTAATGGGCAAGTAATACGACATTTGCTAATACTAATCTACAAAGGCTCACAAATAAAAATGGAAATAAATAATACGCCCTTAGGTGTGAAAGCTCCTCGTTCGGCCGTAATATCAGGTACGCCACCACCTTCATTACCTAGTCTAAAGTCTAAAAAGCTTTCAACCCGATACTGACATTCGGCCCTTCACCTGCAGTTGTGACAGGAGCTGCTGGAGCTCAGCCTTCATAGCCTCTACCACCTTTATTACCCATTTAGTCTTAAAATCTTTCAACACGATACTGACATTTCAGCCCTTCACCTGCAGTTGTGATAGGAGCTGCTGGAGCTCAGCGGCCCGACCATCAGCTGGCAGGCCCTCCAGCGTCAGGCTTATGGCCATGGTACTGACAGAAGGCTGCCCGTCGCAGCTGCCCCCCAGCGCCCGCTGCCACTGACATTGGTGACAAACATCCGCCAGCAGCAGAAACGTGTGCTCCAGAACCATACAGGCAGCTCCCTGCCAATTGAGGGTTTGACATGTTTAGAACGATTGATACTTACAGGGCCACCCTGAACGTTCGGCTGCGTGGGGCTGGCAGAGGATGAGCAACCACAATCCAGCTACCATGCACAGCCAGGACCATGGTGTAGCCATGCCACCCTCCTCTATGAGGGGGGCGGGAACATAGAGCCCAGCGATCTAGACAAGGGGAGAGAGGATCCTTAAACGGTTTGAGCCCATGGGTTTGGCATCGACAAGAAAGAGAGAAAGCCATGGGCAGTGGGGGGCATGAGGGTAAAGGAAGCAGCACAGCCAATGCCGAAGACACATCTGCGCCGTTCATGTTAAAAGTTTAAAATTAAAGGTATTTGACCCGCCCGATGCGCACATCACTTTTCAGTGTCAGCGGGCGCTCCCTCAAGTCAGGGTAAAGGGCGCCAACCAGGTAGCAGAGCAGGCATTTTGGTGGCACAAAAATGGCGATGCCTTTAATGTGCGATATAATTTATACTACCTGTACAATACTGCGCCATGTATTAAAACGAATCAGAGGGCGGATTCCCAAGAAGCCAGAAAGTGCTCCAGCCAGCCCGAACTAGCTCTGGCTCTCTGAACTCCATAATCAAGTCAACACACATTGTTTTTGTCCCGTCCTTTAGTATGACTTGAAACAAGGGGATTTGCTTTGGCCCTTTTACTCAATAATCAAATCAAAACACAGAAACATGGGCCTTCGCTCCGGGACCAGCCGCGTCTGCTCATGCCACGAGCACCGCAGCGAGAGAGCTGAGGGACATTGAAATCTGTGCCAGTCCCAAATCTGTCCCTTATACTAAATCCTTTCAACCTGAACCCAAGGCCTCCCTCTCCCTCCCCGGCAGTTTGCGAGGTCCCCTCCCCCCCTTTCCACCGCCTTTCCCAAACAAGACCCTCCTTCAACCAAGGTCGCTCCCCAAGCAGACCCCACCCCCCCTTACATGTCGCACCCTCCCACCCTCCCCCTGTCAACCTGGATCCCCTTCTTGCTCACCAGCATGCTCTTAACTTTGCCCCTCCGCATGAGGTCCCAGCTCCCGCCTGAGACCCCCTCTTCAAGTATCAGACGCAGGCCCGGCAGCACCTCCTGCACCTCCTCCAACGCGTCCTGGGACACCGCGAGTGCGTCCCCCATCACCTGAACACTCTGGAAGGGGAACCTGCAGGACATTAAGTAAAGACATCAGGGAGTGCATCCTCAAGGGGCACCGGCAACCCAAGCGAGCAGCGAGGCACTCAGCACCCGCCCCCCCCCACACACCCGTAGGCCATCCCCTGATCCCACCCTACACAAATAGGCCGCACCAGTGGGCCCCATCCCACCCACCACCAACATAGGCCCGATTGGTTCCCAACCTGGACCAGTCTGGTGTTTAAAGCAGCATGGCTGGCAACAAAAGGGGCTGCCAGCGAGCCAGCCAGCCAGACAGCCTGCCAGCGAACCAGCCGGTGAGAGGCTGGAGTGTAGCTGACATTTAGTCGAGTCACGAAAAGAAAAACTGGTCCCCCCTCACACAAGCAGGCCACACCTGTTGGCCATCCCAGAGGCATACATCAAGGATGTTGCGTCTGGTGGCAAGCGGCCTTCTTGCAGCCGCGGCTGAGTGTGAGCGAGTAAAGCGGTCCCCGGCGTGTCCCATCCACTGAGCGCGCACCCCTGCGGTTTTCTTAAGCTGCCATCCTCTGCTGCAGCTGAGGCATCAGCAGCGGCTGATGCGGCTTCTGCTGCAACCAACAGCTTTCCACTCCCTGCACGAGCAGCAACAGCAGACACCGGGCCTGGCAATGACGCCTCTGGTAGCACCAGGGCCTGCAGCACGTACGGCTCCTGTTGTCCTGCCGGCTCACAGGCACCTTGTGATTCCAGTGCCACTCGTTCGTCCTGCTCCTGTTTGCGAACCATCTCCCCCTGCCCCGCCGGTTGACAGCCCACTTGTGATCCCTGAGCCGTGGCATCTATGTCGCCCAAGTAGCCGCCACCTGCCGGGCTCAGCACCTGGTCCTCCTTGCTGTCCTCTCCCTGAGCCGGTCTGCCCAGCTCCTCGCCAGCCGGTGTGACACCATCCAGCAAGCTGCCAGCAGCGGCTAAGTCCGCGCTGTCAGCCCTGCTGCTGATCCCTGATGTGGCCTTTGCCTGGCTTCTGGTACTCCAAGGCGGACCCTCAACGCCCCTGTCAGCCCTGCTGCTAGGAGAGGTCATACCACCCGCATCCGCCAGTGCGCGGTCCAGCGCATCTACGCCGACGTCCACCCCTGATCCATGAGGGGCCTCTGTGCACGCATCAGCCCTCAAGCTATGGGGAGAGCTGGTATCACACCCCGAAATATATGGGTTTGGGGTGTAGCCCAAACCGATACGATTGGCTGAGGTCGCGCCCAAATTCTTCCCCGAGCCGCGTAAATAATCGATTTGGCTGTGGGGCAACAAACTTTCCCGGTTAGCGGCGTCCCTTGGAGTGTTGAAGCCGTCGCCTTCCGGCCCTTGCCGGCCGCTGAAGTACGCTGGAGCCAAGTGACTAATCTCAGGGACGCCGTGACCTGCGGGATCGGAGGGGGGGGGAGACGAGGTGTTGGGGTTTTGGGACATGTGATCCATGATGCACAATTCATGTTTCGGCGTTCATTACAATTACGACAAGGTGTGAACTACCCTGGAACTACCCTTAAGTTGAGATCTTTCGGCCTTGGTGGAGAAGTCTGCAGCCGCTTTGGGGTGGGTTTCTGGTGGTACCAGATCTTGGGGTGGGGTAACAGATCTTTTTTCAGACCTTCATCTATAACTTTTAACGCATGAGTTATTGCGGCCGTGTGAGTGCTTGTTGGTCTTGTGCCTTTCCTGTTCCTGATCGCCTTTTCTCAGCTGTTGACCAGGGCCACAAGCGCACCCGGGCTGCTTTTCTGCGTTTGCGTACCGGTATCAGGTTTTCTAGGGGTAGGCGGTCAGCCTCATATTTTGTTTGTCCACTCAAAATAATAGCGTGCTGACCCTGTCCAGCCACTCGGCGGTTGCTATATGTAGGTTACTACGTGCGCACCTTCTCCAACTATGTCAAGCGCTGCGGAGGCCGCTGTATCACTAATTGGTGAGTCACAGCTGTCTGAAGGGGTCCCATTGCTGTGCTGGCCGGGCCCTTCCTGGCGCGGCGGTCGCTGAACCTGGATGCAAGCAACAGAAAAAGCACTTGTATTTACAGAAAAAGCACATGTATTTACAGAAAATCAATATAAATATAATATGCCCGCAGGGGACAGCAGGTGCTGGCTGATGCCTTATAAGACAAGTTGCGGCGGGTGCTGGTCCTGAAAGCAAGCACGCGGAAAACGGCACCTTACATGTATTAACTCATATATAAAAAGTACACGTATATACATATACAACATCGTCGCACTCCTGTTTCTTGATCCCATCGCTTGTAAGGGCTCACGAATAGCAAGTGTCTTATATATCGGTCAAACACACACAGCAGTAACACTGCAGCAGTTGTGGCTGATGCTGACTGTCTCCTTTCAATGGCAGATTTGGCTTGTTTTGGATACGAAATGGACAAAAACGAGGCAAATTTAATCAAATAATTTTTATTTTTCGGGCTTGCAAGGGCTAATGAATACAAGAAAATGAGTTTGTCAGCATTTAAACAATTCAATGCTGAAGCCCTAAAGAAATTATACGGTGCTGAAATGAGAGTGTGACTACGGTTCAGGGACGCACATGTACGCATGGGCGCATGGATTAATAAATGGCCAAATGATGCCTCAAACCTGCCAATTTATATATATTTGCGTTGCGTGGTTCTGAAGTGCACTAGGCACTGCTTGAAATTGGATCCCAAGAGGTATGGAATGGTCTATTGACAGAGACACCAATAAAGGGGATATATGGCATACGGTTCCTATATATTCGGTTTACGGGACCGGTATGTACGGGTACGGTTCATGTGACATACTCACATACAAGTAGGCATCGGCAATATTATATAATATTATGGTATATAGTATATTAAGTATTTATTACATGATATCATATATATTAGAATTCGGCATATCAGATATACTTTATATAAAGTCGCGAAAATCCCGAATGTCGCGACTGAAAACGTGGAAATACGGCATTTCAGCTACTGTGCGCTACTTGTGAGACAAGCGCAGGCGTTCTCGTCCGATTCTATACTTCAATAATACTCGTGTTACCTGGAATGGCCCCTAAGAAAGTAAAACGATCTATCCTTCTCGACAATGGCAAGCAACTGCACTTAGGGACCGAGTGGGAGCCTGAGGCTCTGTGTGCCGAGCGGAATAAGATTAAGCGAGTTTGGAACAATCTCTATTCCGTCGTCCTGGGCGAGGAGAACGCTGGCGATGCGTGTTGCCACCTTCAATGCAAAGGCGATAAGCTAATCTATGTCAAGGCGAAACGTGCTGACGGCGAGGTCAAGGAGGTTCAGCACGAGGAGGTTTCTTTGAACTATTACTCTGACTGACTTGAGACCTTAGGAATAATCAAGCTATGAGTCTCAAATGTGTGCCTATTGATCATGTAGTGGCACTATAACTGAACTACCGACCCAAACCTGCCCCATTTTGCCTACCCGCAAACCACGTCAAACAAATACGGTGTTTTTATGTTTTCGGGTCTTGGCTTTCTTAGATGGGACGAGTTAGCTGCATATTCTGAATGCCCTGATTAAGCTGAATCCATACCTCCATTTTTTTTACTTTGGGCCATTTTTTTACTTTGGGTCATCGACCAGGTATAGGCTATTCTCGAATGCGTGGTTTCAGAAAGGCTAAACCGTGTCGGTTTGCGGCAGTTGGGTCGAAATTGGGCCTTAAACCGTGTCGGTTGCCCGACAGGATGCCAGTGGAAACACGACCTAATCTACACTCCTTTATAATTTACGTATCTTATCCGAATCCTCCCCTCGACGTAATTCGCCCCCCTTCCGGCCACGCCCACCCCCGGCAGGCCGTAGCCGACATATCTTATTCTGACTTGATATACTATATATAAATATATGATATATATATGTGATATATTTTACATTGGCGGGGCATGTAAAGTGTATTGCCGATGCCTACACACAAGGTATACGGAACCCGCATATGCGGTATATACGGTATATACGCATATGTTTCAAATCCATATACGGGCAAACCCACCCCTAATTATTTGCCGTAAGGACAGAGCATAGGAAGAAATAATCAAACTGTAAGGCAGCCATGTCATATATGCGGTACACCACATACCTTTCAGCATTGGGCTCATGTGAACTGTGCATCTGAGCAAGAAGAGGGCAAGCCACGCAAAGATGACGCAGAGTACGGAAAACAATAACAACAGCACAAAACACCTCAGATGCTCAAACCCTTCACCCCTAAACCCCACAGCGACATGGCACACCTCAGATACCCTCAACCCTGAACCCAGCAGCGACATGGCACACCTCAGATACCCTCAACCCTGAACCCCACAGCGACATGGCACACCTCAGATATCTCAACCCTGAACCCAACAGCGACATGGCACACCTCAGATATCTCAACCCTGAACCCAACAGCGACATGGCACACCTCAGATATCTCAACCCTGAACCCCACAGCGACATGGCACACCTCAGATACCCTCAACCCTGAACCCAACAGCGACAAGGCACACCTCAGATATCTCAACCCTGAACCCAACAGCGACATGGCACACCTCAGATATCTCAACCCTGAACCCCGCAGCGACATGGCACACCTCAGATACCCTCAACCCTGAACCCAACAGCGACATGGCACACCTCAGATATCTCAACCCTGAACCCAACAGCGACATGGCACACCTCAGATATCTCAACCCTGAACCCAGCAGCAACATGGCACACCTCAGATATCTCAACCCTGAACCCCACAGCGACATGGCACACCTCAGATACCCTCAACCCTGAACCCAACAGCGACAAGGCACACCTCAGATATCTCAACCTTGAACCCCACAGCGACATGGCACACCTCAGATATCTCAACCCTGAACCCCGCAGCGACATGGCACACCTCAGATACCCTCAACCCTGAACCCAACAGCGACATGGCACACCTCAGATATCTCAACCCTGAACCCAACAGCTACATGGCACACCTCAGATATCTCAACCCTGAACCCAACAGCGACATGGCACACCTCAGATATCTCAACCCTGAACCCAACAGCGACATGGCACACCTCAGATATCTCAACCCTGAACCCAACAGCGACATGGCACACCTCAGATATCTCAACCCTGAACCCAACAGCGACATGGCACACCTCAGATATCTCAACCCTGAACCCAGCAGCGACATGGCAAACCTCAGATATCTCAACCCTGAACCCAACAGCGACATGGCACACCTCAGATATCTCAACCCTGAACCCAACAGCGACATGGCACACATCAGATATCTCAACCCTGAACCCCGCAGCGACATGGCACACCTCAGATATCTCAACCCTGAACCCAACAGCGACATGGCACACCTCAGATATCTCAACCCTGAACCCAACAGCGACATGGCACACCTCAGATATCTCAACCCTGAACCCCGCAGCGACATGGCACACCTCAGATATCTCAACCCTGAACCCAACAGCGACATGGCACACCTCAGATACCCTCAACCCTGAACCCCACAGCGACATGGCACACCTCAGATACCCTCAACCCTGAACCCAACAGCGACATGGCACACCTCAGATATCTCAACCCTGAACCCCACAGCGACATGGCACACCTCAGATATCTCAACCCTGAACCCAGCAGCGACATGGCACACCTCAGATATCTCAACCCTGAACCCAACAGCGACATGGCACACCTCAGATACCCTCAACCCTGAACCCAACAGCGACATGGCACACCTCAGATATCTCAACCCTGAACCCCACAGCGACATGGCACACCTCAGATATCTCAACCCTGAACCCAACAGCGACATGGCACACCTCAGATATCTCAACCCTGAACCCCACAGCGACATGGCACACCTCAGATATCTCAACCCTGAACCCCACAGCGACATGGCACACCTCAGATATCTCAACCCTGAACCCAACAGCGACATGGCACACCTCAGATATCTCAACCCTGAACCCCACAGCGACATGGCACACCTCAGATATCTCAACCCTGAACCCAGCAGCGACATGGCACACCTCAGATATCTCAACCCTGAACCCAACAGCGACATGGCACACCTCAGATACCCTCAACCCTGAACCCAACAGCGACATGGCACACCTCAGATATCTCAACCCTGAACCCAACAGCGACATGGCACACCTCAGATATCTCAACCCTGAACCCAACAGCGACATGGCACACCTCAGATATCTCAACCCTGAACCCCGCAGCGACATGGCACACCTCAGATATCTCAACCCTGAACCCAACAGCGACATGGCACACCTCAGATATCTCAACCCTGAACCCAACAGCGACATGGCACACCTCAGATATCTCAACCCTGAACCCAGCAGCGACATGGCACACCTCAGATATCTCAACCCTGAACCCAGCAGCGACATGGCACACCTCAGATACCCTCAACCCTGAACCCCACAGCGACATGGCACACCTCAGATACCCTCAACCCTGAACCCAACAGCGACATGGCACACCTCAGATATCTCAACCCTGAACCCCACAGCGACATGGCACACCTCAGATATCTCAACCCTGAACCCAGCAGCGACATGGCACACCTCAGATATCTCAACCCTGAACCCAACAGCGACATGGCACACCTCAGATACCCTCAACCCTGAACCCAACAGCGACATGGCACACCTCAGATATCTCAACCCTGAACCCCACAGCGACATGGCACACCTCAGATATCTCAACCCTGAACCCAACAGCGACATGGCACACCTCAGATATCTCAACCCTGAACCCAGCAGCGACATGGCACACCTCAGATATCTCAACCCTGAACCCCACAGCGACATGGCACACCTCAGATATCTCAACCCTGAACCCAACAGCGACATGGCACACCTCAGATATCTCAACCCTGAACCCCACAGCGACATGGCACACCTCAGATATCTCAACCCTGAACCCAGCAGCGACATGGCACACCTCAGATATCTCAACCCTGAACCCAACAGCGACATGGCACACCTCAGATACCCTCAACCCTGAACCCAACAGCTACATGGCACACCTCAGATATCTCAACCCTGAACCCAACAGCGACATGGCACACCTCAGATATCTCAACCCTGAACCCAACAGCGACATGGCACACCTCAGATATCTCAACCCTGAACCCAACAGCGACATGGCACACCTCAGATATCTCAACCCTGAACCCCGCAGCGACATGGCACACCTCAGATACCCTCAACCCTGAACCCAACAGCGACATGGCACACCTCAGATATCTCAACCCTGAACCCCACAGCGACATGGCACACCTCAGATATCTCAACCCTGAACCCAACAGCGACATGGCACACCTCAGATATCTCAACCCTGAACCCAACAGCGACATGGCACACCTCAGATATCTCAACCCTGAACCCAACAGCGACATGGCACACCTCAGATATCTCAACCCTGAACCCCACAGCGACATGGCACACCTCAGATATCTCAACCCTGAACCCAGCAGCGACATGGCACACCTCAGATATCTCAACCCTGAACCCAACAGCGACATGGCACACCTCAGATACCCTCAACCCTGAACCCAACAGCTACATGGCACACCTCAGATATCTCAACCCTGAACCCAACAGCGACATGGCACACCTCAGATATCTCAACCCTGAACCCAACAGCGACATGGCACACCTCAGATATCTCAACCCTGAACCCCACAGCGACATGGCACACCTCAGATATCTCAACCCTGAACCCAACAGCGACATGGCACACCTCAGATATCTCAACCCTGAACCCAACAGCGACATGGCACACCTCAGATATCTCAACCCTGAACCCCGCAGCGACATGGCACACCTCAGATATCCTCAACCCTGAACCCAACAGCGACATGGCACACCTCAGATATCTCAACCCTGAACCCAACAGCGACATGGCACACCTCAGATATCTCAACCCTGAACCCCGCAGCGACATGGCACACCTCAGATATCTCAACCCTGAACCCAACAGCGACATGGCACACCTCAGATATCTCAACCCTGAACCCAACAGCGACATGGCACACCTCAGATATCTCAACCCTGAACCCAGCAGCGACATGGCACACCTCAGATATCTCAACCCTGAACCCAGCAGCGACATGGCACACCTCAGATACCCTCAACCCTGAACCCCACAGCGACATGGCACACCTCAGATATCTCAACCCTGAACCCCGCAGCGACATGGCACACCTCAGATATCTCAACCCTGAACCCAACAGCGACATGGCACACCTCAGATATCTCAACCCTGAACCCAACAGCGACATGGCACACCTCAGATATCTCAACCCTGAACCCCGCAGCGACATGGCACACCTCAGATATCTCAACCCTGAACCCAACAGCGACATGGCACACCTCAGATATCTCAACCCTGAACCCAACAGCGACATGGCACACCTCAGATATCTCAACCCTGAACCCAGCAGCGACATGGCACACCTCAGATATCTCAACCCTGAACCCAACAGCGACATGGCACACCTCAGATATCTCAACCCTGAACCCAGCAGCGACATGGCACACCTCAGATATCTCAACCCTGAACCCCACAGCGACATGGCACACCTCAGATATCTCAACCCTGAACCCAACAGCGACATGGCACACCTCAGATATCTCAACCCTGAACCCCACAGCGACATGGCACACCTCAGATATCTCAACCCTGAACCCAGCAGCGACATGGCACACCTCAGATATCTCAACCCTGAACCCAACAGCGACATGGCACACCTCAGATACCCTCAACCCTGAACCCAACAGCTACATGGCACACCTCAGATATCTCAACCCTGAACCCAACAGCGACATGGCACACCTCAGATATCTCAACCCTGAACCCAACAGCGACATGGCACACCTCAGATATCTCAACCCTGAACCCAACAGCGACATGGCACACCTCAGATATCTCAACCCTGAACCCCGCAGCGACATGGCACACCTCAGATACCCTCAACCCTGAACCCAACAGCGACATGGCACACCTCAGATATCTCAACCCTGAACCCCACAGCGACATGGCACACCTCAGATATCTCAACCCTGAACCCAACAGCGACATGGCACACCTCAGATATCTCAACCCTGAACCCAACAGCGACATGGCACACCTCAGATATCTCAACCCTGAACCCAACAGCGACATGGCACACCTCAGATATCTCAACCCTGAACCCCACAGCGACATGGCACACCTCAGATATCTCAACCCTGAACCCAGCAGCGACATGGCACACCTCAGATATCTCAACCCTGAACCCAACAGCGACATGGCACACCTCAGATACCCTCAACCCTGAACCCAACAGCTACATGGCACACCTCAGATATCTCAACCCTGAACCCAACAGCGACATGGCACACCTCAGATATCTCAACCCTGAACCCAACAGCGACATGGCACACCTCAGATATCTCAACCCTGAACCCCACAGCGACATGGCACACCTCAGATATCTCAACCCTGAACCCAACAGCGACATGGCACACCTCAGATATCTCAACCCTGAACCCAACAGCGACATGGCACACCTCAGATATCTCAACCCTGAACCCCGCAGCGACATGGCACACCTCAGATATCTCAACCCTGAACCCAACAGCGACATGGCACACCTCAGATATCTCAACCCTGAACCCAACAGCGACATGGCACACCTCAGATATCTCAACCCTGAACCCCGCAGCGACATGGCACACCTCAGATATCTCAACCCTGAACCCAACAGCGACATGGCACACCTCAGATATCTCAACCCTGAACCCAACAGCGACATGGCACACCTCAGATATCTCAACCCTGAACCCAGCAGCGACATGGCACACCTCAGATATCTCAACCCTGAACCCAGCAGCGACATGGCACACCTCAGATACCCTCAACCCTGAACCCCACAGCGACATGGCACACCTCAGATATCTCAACCCTGAACCCCGCAGCGACATGGCACACCTCAGATATCTCAACCCTGAACCCAACAGCGACATGGCACACCTCAGATATCTCAACCCTGAACCCAACAGCGACATGGCACACCTCAGATATCTCAACCCTGAACCCCGCAGCGACATGGCACACCTCAGATATCTCAACCCTGAACCCAACAGCGACATGGCACACCTCAGATATCTCAACCCTGAACCCAACAGCGACATGGCACACCTCAGATATCTCAACCCTGAACCCAGCAGCGACATGGCACACCTCAGATATCTCAACCCTGAACCCCGCAGCGACATGGCACACCTCAGATACCCTCAACCCTGAACCCCACAGCGACATGGCACACCTCAGATACCCTCAACCCTGAACCCAACAGCGACATGGCACACCTCAGATATCTCAACCCTGAACCCCACAGCGACATGGCACACCTCAGATATCTCAACCCTGAACCCAGCAGCGACATGGCACACCTCAGATATCTCAACCCTGAACCCAACAGCGACATGGCACACCTCAGATACCCTCAACCCTGAACCCAACAGCGACATGGCACACCTCAGATATCTCAACCCTGAACCCCACAGCGACATGGCACACCTCAGATATCTCAACCCTGAACCCAACAGCGACATGGCACACCTCAGATATCTCAACCCTGAACCCAGCAGCGACATGGCACACCTCAGATATCTCAACCCTGAACCCCACAGCGACATGGCACACCTCAGATATCTCAACCCTGAACCCAACAGCGACATGGCACACCTCAGATATCTCAACCCTGAACCCCACAGCGACATGGCACACCTCAGATATCTCAACCCTGAACCCAGCAGCGACATGGCACACCTCAGATATCTCAACCCTGAACCCAACAGCGACATGGCACACCTCAGATACCCTCAACCCTGAACCCAACAGCGACATGGCACACCTCAGATATCTCAACCCTGAACCCAACAGCGACATGGCACACCTCAGATATCTCAACCCTGAACCCAACAGCGACATGGCACACCTCAGATATCTCAACCCTGAACCCAACAGCGACATGGCACACCTCAGATATCTCAACCCTGAACCCAGCAGCGACATGGCACACCTCAGATATCTCAACCCTGAACCCCACAGCGACATGGCACACCTCAGATATCTCAACCCTGAACCCAACAGCGACA
The DNA here is from genome assembly GCA_037349105.1 of Limnomonas spitsbergensis. Taxonomy (NCBI): domain Eukaryota; kingdom Viridiplantae; phylum Chlorophyta; class Chlorophyceae; order Chlamydomonadales; genus Limnomonas; species Limnomonas spitsbergensis. The sequence goes on from JAYJMM010000028.1 coordinate 3,759,904, forward strand.
TGGCACACCTCAGATATCTCAACCCTGAACCCCACAGCGACATGGCACACCTCAGATATCTCAACCCTGAACCCAGCAGCGACATGGCACACCTCAGATATCTCAACCCTGAACCCAACAGCGACATGGCACACCTCAGATACCCTCAACCCTGAACCCAACAGCTACATGGCACACCTCAGATATCTCAACCCTGAACCCAACAGCGACATGGCACACCTCAGATATCTCAACCCTGAACCCAACAGCGACATGGCACACCTCAGATATCTCAACCCTGAACCCAACAGCGACATGGCACACCTCAGATATCTCAACCCTGAACCCCGCAGCGACATGGCACACCTCAGATACCCTCAACCCTGAACCCAACAGCGACATGGCACACCTCAGATATCTCAACCCTGAACCCCACAGCGACATGGCACACCTCAGATATCTCAACCCTGAACCCAACAGCGACATGGCACACCTCAGATATCTCAACCCTGAACCCAACAGCGACATGGCACACCTCAGATATCTCAACCCTGAACCCAACAGCGACATGGCACACCTCAGATATCTCAACCCTGAACCCCACAGCGACATGGCACACCTCAGATATCTCAACCCTGAACCCAGCAGCGACATGGCACACCTCAGATATCTCAACCCTGAACCCAACAGCGACATGGCACACCTCAGATACCCTCAACCCTGAACCCAACAGCTACATGGCACACCTCAGATATCTCAACCCTGAACCCAACAGCGACATGGCACACCTCAGATATCTCAACCCTGAACCCAACAGCGACATGGCACACCTCAGATATCTCAACCCTGAACCCCACAGCGACATGGCACACCTCAGATATCTCAACCCTGAACCCAACAGCGACATGGCACACCTCAGATATCTCAACCCTGAACCCAACAGCGACATGGCACACCTCAGATATCTCAACCCTGAACCCCGCAGCGACATGGCACACCTCAGATATCTCAACCCTGAACCCAACAGCGACATGGCACACCTCAGATATCTCAACCCTGAACCCAACAGCGACATGGCACACCTCAGATATCTCAACCCTGAACCCCGCAGCGACATGGCACACCTCAGATATCTCAACCCTGAACCCAACAGCGACATGGCACACCTCAGATATCTCAACCCTGAACCCAACAGCGACATGGCACACCTCAGATATCTCAACCCTGAACCCAGCAGCGACATGGCACACCTCAGATATCTCAACCCTGAACCCAGCAGCGACATGGCACACCTCAGATACCCTCAACCCTGAACCCCACAGCGACATGGCACACCTCAGATATCTCAACCCTGAACCCCGCAGCGACATGGCACACCTCAGATATCTCAACCCTGAACCCAACAGCGACATGGCACACCTCAGATATCTCAACCCTGAACCCAACAGCGACATGGCACACCTCAGATATCTCAACCCTGAACCCCGCAGCGACATGGCACACCTCAGATATCTCAACCCTGAACCCAACAGCGACATGGCACACCTCAGATATCTCAACCCTGAACCCAACAGCGACATGGCACACCTCAGATATCTCAACCCTGAACCCAGCAGCGACATGGCACACCTCAGATATCTCAACCCTGAACCCCGCAGCGACATGGCACACCTCAGATACCCTCAACCCTGAACCCCACAGCGACATGGCACACCTCAGATACCCTCAACCCTGAACCCAACAGCGACATGGCACACCTCAGATATCTCAACCCTGAACCCCACAGCGACATGGCACACCTCAGATATCTCAACCCTGAACCCAGCAGCGACATGGCACACCTCAGATATCTCAACCCTGAACCCAACAGCGACATGGCACACCTCAGATACCCTCAACCCTGAACCCAACAGCGACATGGCACACCTCAGATATCTCAACCCTGAACCCCACAGCGACATGGCACACCTCAGATATCTCAACCCTGAACCCAACAGCGACATGGCACACCTCAGATATCTCAACCCTGAACCCAGCAGCGACATGGCACACCTCAGATATCTCAACCCTGAACCCCACAGCGACATGGCACACCTCAGATATCTCAACCCTGAACCCAACAGCGACATGGCACACCTCAGATATCTCAACCCTGAACCCCACAGCGACATGGCACACCTCAGATATCTCAACCCTGAACCCAGCAGCGACATGGCACACCTCAGATATCTCAACCCTGAACCCAACAGCGACATGGCACACCTCAGATACCCTCAACCCTGAACCCAACAGCGACATGGCACACCTCAGATATCTCAACCCTGAACCCAACAGCGACATGGCACACCTCAGATATCTCAACCCTGAACCCAACAGCGACATGGCACACCTCAGATATCTCAACCCTGAACCCAACAGCGACATGGCACACCTCAGATATCTCAACCCTGAACCCCGCAGCGACATGGCACACCTCAGATACCCTCAACCCTGAACCCAACAGCGACATGGCACACCTCAGATATCTCAACCCTGAACCCCACAGCGACATGGCACACCTCAGATATCTCAACCCTGAACCCAACAGCGACATGGCACACCTCAGATATCTCAACCCTGAACCCAACAGCGACATGGCACACCTCAGATATCTCAACCCTGAACCCAACAGCGACATGGCACACCTCAGATATCTCAACCCTGAACCCCACAGCGACATGGCACACCTCAGATATCTCAACCCTGAACCCAGCAGCGACATGGCACACCTCAGATATCTCAACCCTGAACCCAACAGCGACATGGCACACCTCAGATACCCTCAACCCTGAACCCAACAGCTACATGGCACACCTCAGATATCTCAACCCTGAACCCAACAGCGACATGGCACACCTCAGATATCTCAACCCTGAACCCAACAGCGACATGGCACACCTCAGATATCTCAACCCTGAACCCAACAGCGACATGGCACACCTCAGATATCTCAACCCTGAACCCAACAGCGACATGGCACACCTCAGATATCTCAACCCTGAACCCCGCAGCGACATGGCACACCTCAGATATCTCAACCCTGAACCCAACAGCGACATGGCACACCTCAGATATCTCAACCCTGAACCCAACAGCGACATGGCACACCTCAGATATCTCAACCCTGAACCCCGCAGCGACATGGCACACCTCAGATATCTCAACCCTGAACCCAACAGCGACATGGCACACCTCAGATATCTCAACCCTGAACCCAACAGCGACATGGCACACCTCAGATATCTCAACCCTGAACCCAGCAGCGACATGGCACACCTCAGATATCTCAACCCTGAACCCAGCAGCGACATGGCACACCTCAGATACCCTCAACCCTGAACCCCACAGCGACATGGCACACCTCAGATACCCTCAACCCTGAACCCAACAGCGACATGGCACACCTCAGATATCTCAACCCTGAACCCCACAGCGACATGGCACACCTCAGATATCTCAACCCTGAACCCAGCAGCGACATGGCACACCTCAGATATCTCAACCCTGAACCCAACAGCGACATGGCACACCTCAGATACCCTCAACCCTGAACCCAACAGCGACATGGCACACCTCAGATATCTCAACCCTGAACCCCACAGCGACATGGCACACCTCAGATATCTCAACCCTGAACCCAACAGCGACATGGCACACCTCAGATATCTCAACCCTGAACCCAGCAGCGACATGGCACACCTCAGATATCTCAACCCTGAACCCCACAGCGACATGGCACACCTCAGATATCTCAACCCTGAACCCAACAGCGACATGGCACACCTCAGATATCTCAACCCTGAACCCCACAGCGACATGGCACACCTCAGATATCTCAACCCTGAACCCAGCAGCGACATGGCACACCTCAGATATCTCAACCCTGAACCCAACAGCGACATGGCACACCTCAGATACCCTCAACCCTGAACCCAACAGCTACATGGCACACCTCAGATATCTCAACCCTGAACCCAACAGCGACATGGCACACCTCAGATATCTCAACCCTGAACCCAACAGCGACATGGCACACCTCAGATATCTCAACCCTGAACCCAACAGCGACATGGCACACCTCAGATATCTCAACCCTGAACCCAACAGCGACATGGCACACCTCAGATATCTCAACCCTGAACCCAACAGCGACATGGCACACCTCAGATATCTCAACTCTGAACCCCGCAGCGACATGGCACACCTCAGATATCTCAACCCTGAACCCAGCAGCGACATGGCACACCTCAGATATCTCAACCCTGAACCCCACAGCGACATGGCACACCTCAGATATCTCAACCCTGAACCCAACAGCGACATGGCACACCTCAGATATCTCAACCCTGAACCCAACAGCGACATGGCACACCTCAGATATCTCAACCCTGAACCCAACAGCGACATGGCACACCTCAGATATCTCAACCCTGAACCCAACAGCTACATGGCACACCTCAGATATCTCAACCCTGAACCCAACAGCGACATGGCACACCTCAGATATCTCAACCCTGAACCCAACAGCGACATGGCACACCTCAGATATCTCAACCCTGAACCCAACAGCGACATGGCACACCTCAGATACCCTCAACCCTGAACCCAACAGCGACATGGCACACCTCAGATATCTCAACCCTGAACCCCACAGCGACATGGCACACCTCAGATATCTCAACCCTGAACCCAACAGCGACATGGCACACCTCAGATATCTCAACCCTGAACCCAACAGCGACATGGCACACCTCAGATATCTCAACTCTGAACCCCGCAGCGACATGGCACACCTCAGATATCTCAACCCTGAACCCAGCAGCGACATGGCACACCTCAGATATCTCAACCCTGAACCCCACAGCGACATGGCACACCTCAGATATCTCAACCCTGAACCCAACAGCGACATGGCACACCTCAGATATCTCAACCCTGAACCCAACAGCGACATGGCACACCTCAGATATCTCAACCCTGAACCCAACAGCGACATGGCACACCTCAGATATCTCAACCCTGAACCCAACAGCGACATGGCACACCTCAGATATCTCAACCCTGAACCCCGCAGCGACATGGCACACCTCAGATACCCTCAACCCTGAACCCAACAGCGACATGGCACACCTCAGATATCTCAACCCTGAACCCCACAGCGACATGGCACACCTCAGATATCTCAACCCTGAACCCAACAGCGACATGGCACACCTCAGATATCTCAACCCTGAACCCAACAGCGACATGGCACACCTCAGATATCTCAACCCTGAACCCCGCAGCGACATGGCACACCTCAGATATCTCAACCCTGAACCCAGCAGCGACATGGCACACCTCAGATATCTCAACCCTGAACCCAACAGCGACATGGCACACCTCAGATATCTCAACCCTGAACCCCACAGCGACATGGCACACCTCAGATATCTCAACCCTGAACCCAACAGCGACATGGCACACCTCAGATATCTCAACCCTGAACCCCGCAGCGACATGGCACACCTCAGATATCTCAACCCTGAACCCAACAGCGACATGGCACACCTCAGATATCTCAACCCTGAACCCAACAGCGACATGGCACACCTCAGATATCTCAACCCTGAACCCAGCAGCGACATGGCACACCTCAGATATCTCAACCCTGAACCCAGCAGCGACATGGCACACCTCAGATATCTCAACCCTGAACCCAGCAGCGACATGGCACACCTCAGATATCTCAACCCTGAACCCCACAGCGACATGGCACACCTCAGATATCTCAACCCTGAACCCAACAGCGACATGGCACACCTCAGATATCTCAACCCTGAACCCAGCAGCGACATGGCACACCTCAGATATCTCAACCCTGAACCCCGCAGCGACATGGCACACCTCAGATATCTCAACCCTGAACCCAACAGCGACATGGCACACCTCAGATATCTCAACCCTGAACCCAACAGCGACATGGCACACCTCAGATATCTCAACCCTGAACCCAGCAGCGACATGGCACACCTCAGATATCTCAACCCTGAACCCAGCAGCGACATGGCACACCTCAGATATCTCAACCCTGAACCCCACAGCGACATGGCACACCTCAGATATCTCAACCCTGAACCCCGCAGCGACATGGCACACCTCAGATATCTCAACCCTGAACCCAACAGAAACATGGCACACCTCAGATATCTCAACCCTGAACCCAACAGCGACATGGCACACCTCAGATATCTCAACCCTGAACCCAGCAGCGACATGGCACACCTCAGATATCTCAACCCTGAACCCAGCAGCGACATGGCACACCTCAGATATCTCAACCCTGAACCCAGCAGCGACATGGCACACCTCAGATATCTCAACCCTGAACCCCACAGCGACATGGCACACCTCAGATATCTCAACCCTGAACCCAACAGCGACATGGCACACCTCAGATATCTCAAACCTGAACCCAACAGCGACATGGCACACCTCAGATATCTCAACCCTGAACCCAACAGCGACATGGCACACCTCAGATATCTCAACCCTGAACCCCGCAGCGATATGGCACACCTCAGATACCCTCAACCCTGAACCCAACAGCGACATGGCACACCTCAGATATCTCAACCCTGAACCCAACAGCGACATGGCACACCTCAGATATCTCAACCCTGAACCCAACAGCGACATGGCACACCTCAGATATCTCAACCCTGAACCCAACAGCGACATGGCACACCTCAGATATCTCAACCCTGAACCCAACAGCGACATGGCACACCTCAGATACCCATAATATTTTTACAGCTCGGCACACCTCGGTTATCGCCTGCTGTGTGTAGGGGTGGGACGAGCGGCTATTTACCGATCTCACTCCGACACCAGGCCGGGCGGCTGATGGAGGAGCCAGCCCTGCAAGCAGCATGTGCAGATGCTGGCGTGAACAATGCTCCCGGCCTTGACAGGAAGCTGGGATACTGGCAGCATGCAGAACGGATTATTATTCCAGATTTGTTAAGAGATAATTCTGGATTGTTTTAGAGGAACCCAGATTATTTTAGATAACACTGGGTTGTCATAGTTGATGCTTAAGGTGTATACCGGCAGGGAATGTTCACATCAATAGTTTCATACTAAGGACAGAGGCGCCCCTGAACTGGTCACCACGGACGTGGTCCTCAACAATCAAGGCATGCTGCCATGCTCCTAGACAGAAAGCCAGGATACTGGCGCATGAATTCTGGATTATTATTGAGCATACTAGCTTATAGTAAGCTGGATACCAAGGACAGAGATACGCTTGAAGCGTTTCCTGAAACATCAAGGCATGCTCACGGCCTGGACTGGATGTGAGGATACTGACGGCATACATTTAAATTCCGGATTTGTGTAGATTAATCCGGATTACAATTAGTTTGATACTAAGGTCGGAGGCAACCCTGCACTGATCCCCTTGACATGAACCTCAGACACCGATTCTTTTTGAGCATATCATTAACAAGCAGAGAACAAGGATGCATGTGAAATCAAGTAGTGTGGCATTAGTCATTATTTCTTAGGGAGCATGATTACAAAGAAGTAGGAAAACAGGGACAGAGGCACACCAGTACCATTTACACGGGGACTTCATGTAATAATCATCTGTGGCAGGATGATCTCCATGTGGCAACCATGCTACCTAGGGACAGAGGCACACAAGTACCATTTACATCTGTGCACACCGAACTCTCTTTGGGGAATTGCCAGGCGACCAGGCGACCACCACCAGTGGGCGGATTGGTCAAAGCAACAGAGCTTGGCGCACCAAGCCCTGCCGGTTGCAAGCCGGGTTGAAGCAAAAGCATAGCAGAAGCAAAAGCAAGTACAACATGCCATGCGCCGAGCCCCGCATGAGGGAATTATTTGTCAACGACGAATGAAACAGCCTTCAAAGCAAGACACCAGAGGCTTGCCCCCACCACCACCACATACAAATAGTGGCAGAGCCACAACCAGTGTGTCAGCTACACACTGACCTCTGGCCGGAGGCCCCAGGTGTGGCCAGCCATGCTGCTTGGGCTGCCGGTCGTAGGCTGGTCCAGGTACCCAATCAGGCCTCGGCAGGCAGCTCAGGAGTTGCCAATGGTGATCTCATAGCCAGGGAGGAAACATAGGCGACAACGCATGCCATTGTTCATGTTATCGCACCTTATTCATATCGTGACTCGACATATGACACTTTGATGTAACCCCAGTGAGACCTCTTGAGGACCTAATACGGGCTTTGGCACTGCTAGACAGAGATCCACTGCAGTTTTTGTGGCAGGGCTGGCGGGGCTCAACGGGAGGTTCTATTCCCGCACCTTCTTTATAACGTGACACAACGTGGGACACATCAATGTTGCCCCCTGTGAGTCCTCTTGAAGACCAGACACGGGCCTTGGCGCTGCTGGTCAGAGATCCACTGCTGTGCACAGAAGGGCTGCCGGGGCTTAAGGCTGCACAGGGTGCACCCAAGTCAAGGGACGTGGGATGGTCAGGAACATCATTTGCTCTCATCAGGCATTAGCTATGCGGGGCAGCAGTGGTTATTTGATGGGAAAACATAACCGTATGCATGATATATGTATGTCCTCCCTCACAGGATCCGGACTGCCATATAGTAACAACACATTTATTTAAAAGACCAGTCACAAGTTGGATCCTAGGAAGGCAGCTGGATTCTGAGTAGTGTCTACCCTCAAGCCCAGGTGAATTCAAGTCTTGCTGGTGGTTGCTCGCCCCCTTCGTGTTGTTACGGAATGAGGTACCCCAATAGGGCACACGCCCTACAAGTATTCCTCCAGTCCAAGCAGTGGTCGTCCTTTCATCCTACAGGGTATTGATGCTCAAGCACTAGTTGGGAAGAGAGTACTTTGTGTGGCCAGGATATCTCTCGAAAAGTGAGTGCTTTATGTGGGCTTTGCCTCCCCTCTCAATGATCGTTGATTAGGGGTGAGGTATACCAAGCAGTACTACTCATTGAACATGGCCAACACTTTCGGTCGGTACTGCGAGTTTTAAAACATAATGATGTTGTATGACAGTATGCATTGGGACTTTCAGGCTTTCCCTACGCTGGTTTAAGAGGGTTCACACATTTGGAAAGGTGAAGTACCAAAACAAGAAGCAGATGTGTCCAGCTCAATCCGAAATTGTTACTCACAGGTTTTGAAGTCAAAGTTGCATGCCAGAGATGAAGGTACTGGGATGTCTTCGACGGGCCCGAACCGACATGTCATCCTGCGCAGATGAGCGTCGTAGCTCTCCAACTCCTTCTTCTCTGTGGTCCCCGCAGCAAGGTGTGCAGGGCAGCGAGGTGGCTCGGATTTAGGCCCATGATTGAAGTCTTCAAGATACCCATGTGTCCCCACAAACTCCCTTCTCATGCACATGAGGACCTCCCCAAGCATATGAGGGTGTGTGACTCTAGATGCCCACATGCCAGCAGTGCCTGGAAACTCACTCTTCAGGTATTTGAAAAAAAACTGGAGCAGTTCCAAATTGTCGCCTGCATGGCCTTTGCTCAGCTTTGGCACATCTATTACCTGTTGTGACCAACAACAAGGCATGATGGGATGAGTAACATGGCAGACTGAGAGAAGCTATCACTGAACCATGGCATGGGGACCCTGCCCCGATGCCAACAATGTGTCACAGCAGATTCTCATTCCGTAGGAGAAGTGTAATGGGTACCAGATTCACCTTAGTGATTTCCAGAAGGACGAATACAGCCTGAAGAATCTTGAAGTTAGCCCATATTTCGTGTTCCTCCCGTGCGTGGAAGTTGACCTGCTTTCAAAGAGAGAGAGAGAATTCCGGAGTTCGTTTCAAAAACGCACCCTAGCGGAATCGGCAGATTGGAGATGCAAATGCCAATAGTAGCACCTTTTGCATAGGAACAATGCCGCTGAAATGAGCGTCGCACAATTGGCAGTAAACTGCCCCTGTTGCGCATTGCTCCAGGGAGTGGATCGGAATCTGCAGCAGCTGGGCAGCCCACTGCAGCAAGTGTCGCTTGGATAAAAGCGTGTCAGTATCCATCATTGACCCGCTGACAGTGCAGCGGAGCAAAGGTAGGTCATTCATGATGTCAAAACATAAGAGTATTCAGCTACACGGCATCAGCTACTGTTCGGATCGGTGGTTCGGATCGGCTTTCCGCTCCTGCCCTTCAGCGCTTGTGGCGAGCTAACTTACACCACCTTGTGCAGTATAAATTATGCTTGGCAGCAGTGATGTGATCGACCTGTGCCAAGTTCCACATCCGTCTGCGAACGAAACAAGACATTGAACAGGTTTTCTACTTGTAATCTTCTGTGAAATACTTACATATGAGAAGCTTGCAGTCCGGACGAGGAGGGGCGCCTCTGAGCGTAAGACCGGATCGCGGACATGCGTTCGGTGCGTTGCCCAAATTGTACTCACTCAAAACGTACATACAGCTGATGTTGCAGCGATGCTCATTATCACATCTTCATTGCTGACGTGTAGCAATCCTGACGTCGATGCGGATGCGGATGTCACAAGGCACCAGGGTGCGGCGATGCACTGCGATGACCATGCAGCTTCTCCTTGTCCGCTCCTTGCTATCATCCTGAGTCATGTTGCCCTGATTCCCCGTTTTTGCAGGTGGCCCTAGAAAAAGACGTTTTGCGCACCGGACGAGGTCTCGTTGTTACTTCGATTCTGCGCGCAACGACAGGAAAAAGACAGGTCATCAACACGCCCCGCACGCGTTAACCTGCCACATGAACTGACAGCGTATAGCATAGAGTGCGAAACCGCTCCTCGTGAACCGACAAACCGCTCCTCTCGCCCCGCTCTGCATGCGTTCAGGAGCCATCGCCCCGAGGCCAGGAGCCGGGCGATCTGTCATCTGCGGCCAAAGATGAGTCAGCAGACGTCCTGAGCGGCAAGGACGATGTGCACAAAGTAAAGAATACCACGGGTATCAAACAGAAGCAAGGAGGCACATCAGCTGCTCAGGCCATGGTGGGTACAAGCTCATGCACCTGCGCGCACCACATGCAGGCTGTTGCTGCATCCTTGCTCACTCTGGTTTCCGCTGCCTGCTCAAGTTGCATTCAGCATGAAGAGACGCCCTGGGAATGGTGTGGGTGCAACACCTGCACATGCCGACATTTCGCGTGGCATGACGTGGCATGGCATGACATTTTACTCAGCATGGCACAGCATTGCCTGGCATGATATTTGGCCCAGAGTCACCCAGCAGACTTGGGCCAAGTCTGCTAGCTATGAGCCTCAATTCTGGTACTTGGTGCAGGGGGGGGGGGGGGCGAACCTGGAAGATACTAGACACTAATGGTAGCCTGCTTAGTGCTACGGCCGAAAGGTGGCTTCCTTAATCCACACCTCAGGTCCTGAGCCAAAGACATTACGAAACTTGATCCTGAAGACTCGAGACTTGAAGTCAAAGATTTTGCTTGACTGCTTCCCCACCTCCACCCCACCCCCCCTGTCTCCCCTGCTCAGGCCAGTATGTCGCTGCCTGCCCCTGAGCCCCCGCCAGCATCCGAAAGTGATAAGCGCAATAGTAAAGCGCCGACACCTCAGACCAAGGGCTTCGGAGCTGGACCCAAGACCTCGAAAAAGGGCACCAACCGAGCGGATAAGGGGAAGGCGGCCAGTGTGCAGCAGTGGCAGGCCATGGCGGCGGGGAGCCAGCAGGCGCCGGCGCCGGCAGGTACGATGCCGCCCGTCATTGCTGCCAAGGAGGCCCTGCCCGCAGCGTTGCCTGTGGCGGCGCGGATAGAAGTTTCTACGACGTTGGTCCCTGAGGCGTCAGAGCCAACAACGGAGGTGGAGACAGGGGTGGCAGCAGATGCGGAAGCAGAGGTGGTAGCAGAGGTGGTAGCTGAAGCGCCAGACGCAGAGATGGTGGCCACAGCACCGCCGGCAGCTGAATTAAACCCAGTACCTGAAGAGGCATCCGAGCTGCCGTCTGTGTCACTGGTGAGTAGGGTACCAAGGGTGGGGGGGTATCATGTCCCATGCTTCAGCCAAAATTGTGCTTCCACAATCCACGTCTCAGGACGAGACTAGTGTTTATCTATTTATACTGGGTTTTTGCGGTACTGTAGATCTGCTTTACCTTTCCCAATAATTAACGTTGTTTGGGGTTGCGGGATCCACGGAATTATGACTAATTATTGTTTGTCAACGCCAGATTTCAGTCAGAAAATAAGAGTTTTGGTCGAAATCTTGCCCTGAAGACGGCATTAGAAAGTCATATTTTCAAACCCGAGGGAAGGCAAAATAAACCTACGGTACCGGGTACCCTGTCTGTTGGAGGCTCATTGTGACCTCTCCTTCAGCTGAACAGCAAACACGCGAGTGCCTGATGCCTCTCACAGCGGCCGAGGGGCTGGGGTGCCATGATGTGCCTTGTGTTGCGCTCCTTGACCGGTACCTCCTTTGCACTCGTACCTCATGCCTGTTGCAGCAGCAGCCTGGGCCTACCCAGAGGATGGGCTGGGGTGCCATGACGCGCCTCAGGTCGCTTTCCTTGATGAGCAGCTCCTTTGCAGACAGCGTCCTAAATCCTGAACCCTAAGCCTGCCATGAGGGCCCAAACGTGCCTTGGGGTACTTTCCTTGATGGGCACATCCTTTGCTCTCTGACTTGCCCACATTCTGCCCCCGCTCCAATCCGACATGCCCGCCGTTACGCTCGCCAGGAGGCAGGGACTGTACTTGACGCCACGAGCAGTGATGAGGGCGCAGATGAGAGGGGGGTGCTGGCAGCGCTGGAGAGCCGGCTGCAGGTGTGGATGGCTTCCTTAAACCGTGACTCAGGAGGCGTATGATATAATTTATATTGAACACACTGTGCCTGGCATGGCTGGGATTTAATTTGTTTCTATCTACTCTCCTTAGCTTTAATGTCATGACAAATCCGTACCATGCGTTACTACTCTTTGAAACAGAGTTCTGGTCTGTCGGCATTGGTACAATTTAGGCATAATGCCATACTGGTATGGTAGGTACTTTCCTTTCTGGTACTTTCAACTTAATACCGTATCTCCATTTGTATACCGGTGGTCATCAGTCATAAGGGGGTACCCGAATGGCATTTCCCATACCTATGCGCTGGCCAGTAATGACCATGGACGAATTGCATGTTACCTAGGTTGACGTCATTCACATAAGACTCCCTGACCCCCCTCAGATTTTATGCATGCCTTGATTTAAATGACCGTGTAAAGGACACAAAATTGGGAACTGAATGAATACCCGATCCAAGCCCTGCTCATGAGCTCTGCACACACACACAAACAAAGTGTAAAACAATCAAAATAGACATAGCAGTTCAAAAACACGTTTGAGGCCGGTCCGTCGCGTCCTGTCCCCCACTCCCCTTGCCTTTGCCCACTCCTTAGGAAGCCAGCGTCAGCGCCGACGAGCTATATGAGCTGCGCAGTGACCTGCACGTGCTGGCCGAGGCATTCCAAGAGAAGGAGCATGAGGCCTTCCTGCTGCAGGAGGCGCTGAGCGACGCCGCCATGCTGCAGGAGGCGGTGCAGCTGCAGCTTAAGGCGGCCACGGACATGCAGCAGGTGGCGGAGGGCGAGCTATCCTCGGCCAAGGAGGTTGTGTCCATGCTGCAGGTGTGTGTTTGTGTGGGCTTGACTGCATGTGTCGGCGACTGCAGGTTTGTATGTGTGGGTGTGTTGCATATATCAATGAAGTACCGTAGATTAGCTTTGCCTTCCCTCAAAAGTATAGGTTACGAGGGGTGGGCGATAAGCTGGGCGGAATTGGTTATAATTGTTTGGTATCAGGGATGGCATCAGTCGGAATCGGTTGAAAGCGGGCAGTGTGTGAACCAGCAAACAATGAATTTCACACTGCTGGGCTAAATAAACCCTGAAAAAGGGGTGCGGGGCTTCATACACAAAGTTATTTTCCTACGGGTGCGGGAAGGCAAACTAATAAAAAAAATCACGGTGGGCTTGAATGGAATCCACATGCAAAGCTAAATGATCAAGCCATTCTAATCAGGAAATTCTCACAAACCATGCAATTTTTTCGTTGTTTGCATATAATAATGGGACCAAAACATGTTTGAACCTGGTGGCATTCACCCCCCCCCACACACACACACACCTTGCAGACCCAGCTGTGCAATATCACTGACGGAAACGACGTGCTCGAGCTCCGTAACCTTGAGCTGCTAGAGGCGATCCGTACACGCGATGAGATCTCCGGCGCAGTGGAGGCCAAGACGGCCGAGTTGGAGGGCAGCGTGGCTGGGCTTGTGTCACAGATCCAGGCCTCAAGAGATCAGCTGGCTATCAAGGAGAAGGTGGGAAGGCGAGGCGGCATGGGATCCACACTTGTCGTCTTAACATTCAATATGAGTAAATGATTATATTACACGTTCGGTTTGCACGGAACGGTACCTTGCAGCCTGTCCCTAAGCCAGCGTCCCAGAGCCAGGGGCCTTGAGGTAGCAGGTGGCAGTTGGAGAGAGGGTGAGTTATGTAGGGAGGGAAACATGGCTAGGTTTGTTGTTGTCACAAAGCTAACGCAATCACTCACAGCCTTTTCCGAATGGGCCAGGGTGTGTCATGTATGTATCTATGGGAAGCTTTCAAGGCAGCACAGCAGCGCAACGGGCCCTCTTTATTTGTACCTAATAATCTGGATTACGAGTTGGAATTAAGCCATGAGGGAGCAGGGTCGCAAGCCCCATTATTTGAACGTGGATTTCAAAATAAGGGCCTTTACCTCGACGAAGCAGCGCAACCGAGGAGACCAAGTGAATCTGCAAAAGCAGCGCCGTAAATTGCGCTTTTTATTTTGTTTGCAATGAATAAATGGCAATTAACACGCTGTGAGGCGGTAAATAAGGAACCCACCCATTCGAGCAAAGCGCTGGGCAGGTTACCATTTATTTTCCATTCTGACAAGCAGCAAGAAGGGCGGCTGATCAGCTCGACAAATGGCAGAGCATCTTGCACTTCGGCTTAAAATCCCAAGCCCTGAACCCATTTCCTTGAAGAGAAAAAGACAGGCGGATTTTCAGGTTGTATTCAACAATCACGTCATCCTGCTAGGACATCCAAACTCCAGGCATGTCCCACGGATCTGTCATCTCCTGCCTGACCTAGTTGCATGGCTGCATGCACTTGTCATGCATTATAAACCCCCCAAAAGGGGGGGGGGCAAGGTCACGCATTAGCCATGTGCAGGCCCTGCAGCACCATTCCAGCCATCTCTGCTTGCTGCGAATTAGAGAACAGCATCATGCTTTCCCTGTGAACCATACACATGGTAGCAACGTGCTCCATGCCATTGTGTGCATGACGTCGCATGTATTGAACAAATGAAGGTATTCATGGCTGCGATGTTGCAGATGCCTTGTGTTGCAGATGCCTTGTGATGCAGATGCCTTGTGTTGCAGATGCCTTGTGTTGCAGATGCCTTGTGTTGCAGATGCCTTGTGTTGCAGATGCCTTGTGTTGCAGATGCCTTGTGTTGCAGATGCCTTGTGTTGCAGATGCCTTGTGTTGCAGATGCCTTGTGATGCAGCATTATGTTATGCTGCCTTACTATTTGTGGGTTGTATGACGAGACGTTTGGGGACAAGTTGCAGCACATATTTGCACGCAAGTGTCGGTAACATAATGTACTGATGTGATATAAGTTTTGCTTTGGACTTGGCATTTCTATACACGGAAAGACCTCGTCAGGAAGTTTCGATACGCGTGTTTTACTCAGGTCTGCGTGCAGGCAATACAAACGCAGCAAGCGGGGTCAACGTTCGGTTGGAGATTGCGAGCTTGGTGATGGTCATTTGTTTACACTTTGTGTGAAGCGCTGTTCTCACGTGTTGCTTCAAGCACAGCGGTGCCAGAGCTGCCCACTGGATGACAGACTTGGTATCGGCGGGCACAGGCTTATTACAAGCAGTGCGACATCAACCTGAGACCAAGCAACCGTCGAGTCATCTGCATTTTATTTTATTTGAAATTGTACAGACCAGGGGTGGGGAGTACCGAGAGATTGATTTGTGAGTGCGTTATTAAACTGACCAGATCTGTTTGCCGGCACTCCATGGCTGACTGACATTCGAACTGGCTAACCGGAATTCAAAATGGCGACAGCAGTCCGTCTGCACTCTATATGGCTGACTGGCACTCAAGCTGACTAAATGAAAGTAACCACAACTGTTTGTCTGCACTCCGTGGCTGCCTGCCATTTTAACTGACTACAACTGCTTGTATGCACTCCATGGCTAACTGACATTCAAATTGACCAGATCTGTTCTTCTGCTCTCCATGGCTGACTGGCATTTAGACTCTCTAACTGGAATCCAAACTGACCACAAATCTTGGGGCTGCACTCCATGTCTAACCGGCATTCAAACTGAGCACAACTCTTTGTCTGCACTCCATGGCTAACTGGCATTCAAACTGACTACAGCTGTTTGTCTGCAATCCATGCCTGACTGGCAGGCGCTGGCGGAGGCACGAGGGAAATTGATGAGGTCTGAGACGTCGGCAGCTGAATCAGCCTCGATGGTTGCCAAGCTGGTGGAGGACAGCCAGACGCAATTTAACCAGATCCAGGCGTTGATCCCAGAGCTGACTGCTGCCAAGGCCGAGGTGAGAAAGAGGAGGCTGCCTATATATTTCGGAGGCCCCAAACAAACAACCAACTGTACAGTTCCTTTTGCAGTGTATACGTCCTAACGCGTCTGCATTGAGGCCGCCGCTAATTTTGGCCGGTGCATGGGACATAGCGGATAGGAGACGGCCTTCTCTTCCCCCCTCCCTTCACCACACACATCCGCATGCACAAAAGGAGTTAGACAGATAGGAAACTGCCCTTGTGCACACACTAAAAGAGGATAAGTAGGGGAGAGAGGATAAATAGGAGAGAGGGAGAAGAAGGGACACGGACCACGTGGGTACTGCATTCCTTGTCAGTCCTTTACTGCGGTGAAGGCCACTTTTGGTGATTGGGCGGTCACCATTGGACCATTGGGCATCTGCCTTCAGTACCCGGCCTGTAATGCAGTGAATATCATATCCGCCGCTTCGTCCCTGCAGCCCTCCTCTATAAATGTTCAGAAATATCAAATATTAAAAGTGTGGCAAGGACCACCTTTTGCAGACTGGGCGGTCACCAGTCACCACTGAACTGATGGGCATACATCTTTTGAGGGGTGGACATTGGGTATCCCAAGCAGGGGTAGGGCTTGCTAAACTAGCTCCCACCAGGTCCCAGGCCATGAGTCCATGACGTAGCTGAATTGTAGCTGAAACTTCCTTCATTAATTTGCAGTTACTAGGGATATAATTGACGGATTATAAAGTGGTAATCGTCACTTGGGCCCACCTGGCACCTGCTGGCAGTGGCGATCTCTGTCCTACCTGGCACCAAGCCAACCCCGCCTGGGAGCATAGCATGGTGGCTCAACAACCAGTCGATGCATAATTGCTCTCACCAGAGATCATGCTTATACACGCTCTGAAAAGTCACGATGCAACAATTGTCGCATGGTCAATACGCGGGGTCTGCAGTGCCACGTGCTATATGTTCATATTTTAAGCAACCTGCCCACCCATGACCACGGACGTGGTACTGCATGGCACTACTACCAGCAACGGACGTGCCCAACGTGTCTGACTCGCAGCCGGATAGATGCTCAACGTAACTCGAAATTAAGCACGGGTAATGGAGCAGCCCTCATCGGTTACGCGGTTTGTAATTTCTCAGTCTTGGTCAGGGCTGGGAAGATCACCTCGGCCTGCGGCGGCCTTGGTGATTATCCCCAGCCCTGAGCTGGACCTCAGCATTCTAAACTGCTAACTGATGCGGGCAGTCCATCATCACACCCATAAACATTTATGCATGGTGGAAAGTTGTTGTCTCAAGTGGTAGAAGGGCTGCTTGAACCAGCCCCCCCCAGGTCTCAGGCCATGACGTAGCTATATTGTAGCCGAGCCACCCTTCAGGTCCTAGGCCACGATGAAACTGAATCGTAACTGGAAAACGCTTGCCTGACGTCCCCCCAGCCCCCCCTACCGCCTTTCAACCGCCCCACTACCCAGTCCCCTCAAAATCATGTACCTGCTCAGCCAAGCCGTGTGCCTGTCCGTGCTCCAGACCAGAAGCAGGCCTCTGCCCCTCCGCCTTGGACTCCCTGTCTCTTATCATGGCCTGCAAGTCTTGGATCCGATTCCTGCAGTCCATACATGCAGAGGGAAGGACAGCACATCAGAAACATCCCAAATCCATATTAGCAGGCATGGCAGCTATGTTCAAATTGCACAGCTTAAGCCTGCCATACAAAAATGATCATAATCTGGATGCCTGAGGGTACTGACGCGGATGTGGTTCTGGCCCCAAGCTGCTTTGTTTCATAATCCCAGTAGGGCGAAGCTTTCCAGATGCATTATCCTGTGAGAAGTGATCATTTTCTGGATGTGCATGTTACTGGTTTTGTGAAAATGTATCATAATTCTGATGCGTGATCTTGATCCCGATGCTTGATCCACAGGTCAAAAAGCTCCAGTTTCTAGACAGGGAGCTGGCCACGGCTTTGTCCGCGTTACAACAACGTGATGCAGAGCTCAGTGCGGCCAAGGCTGCACTTGAGACCGAGAGGGCCGAGAAGGAAAAGATTAAGGGTGCCTTGGACAGGTACGCCACCCAGGCTTCACCCTTAACTGTAAACCATCAACCCTTCACTAGGCTTAACCCTAAACCGAGAGGAAAAGGTAAAGGGTGTCTTTGATTGGTAAGCGACATAAGCGAGCTTCATATGCTGAACCCTAGACCCTAGCTACATAGGCTACACCCTAGACCCTAGCTTCATAGGCTAAACCCTAGACCCTAGCCGTGTATGTTAAACCCTGGACCCTAGCTGCATATGCTAAAACCTATACCCTGGTTTTACAGGCTTAACCCTAGACCCTATCTGTATAGGCTTAGCCCGCCCTAGACCCTAGCTAAATAGGTTGAAACCTAAGCTTGGCCGAGAAGGAAACGACGGAGGTCGGCTTAGACAGGTAGGCTACGTGCTCTAGGAACAGGGTTATACCATGACCGTTGAAAAACATCGTGAAGAACCCGGTTACCTTAATGGATCAGGCTTACATGGGTTGCACAGGAAAAGATGAAGGCCGGCTTAGACAATTCGGCGACACACTGGGAACGGGAGCTTTGGCCACCTAGGCTGAACCCTTAACCTTTTATCATGAACCATTAACCCTTAAGGCCGAGTTGGACAATGGAGCGGAGGTGGTCACGCCCTTAACCCGTAACTATGAACCCTAGGAAGCTACGCCCCTCAACCCTAGGAGGTCATTTCCTAAACTAATAAAAATCTTCAAAATCGCGCCCTGCACCCTGTACTTCAATTCCTTAACCATATGAAGCCACGTTGGGGACAAAATGTGTCGACGGAGCTTACATCATGTTTGTGTGCTGCTTATGTAAGTCAGGCAAGCCCAAGTGAACTGAATCTCGATCACTGATTGCCCCTTTTGATGTTGTAGAAGTACCCTTCCAACGCGTGGCCTTCTGTTACATATCAGTGTATGTTGCATGGGGAAAAAAAATGGAATCAAGGAAACAGAAACACGCAGTTGCAGAAGTGCGCGTTGTTGTGTGTTGCCATGTGTCAGAATGTGTCATCCTCAGGTAAACGCAACCCCGACCGCTGATTGCCGCTGTTTTTTGTAGTAGCGTCCTGCAGCTACAGGGTCTTCAGGTTTAGCCTAAGCCCTGAACTCTTAACCCTAGACCCTAAACCCTTTCCGCTGTTGTTGATTTAGGAGTGTCCTAGAGCTCCAGACTATCAAGAGTGAGATGCTTGTCTCAGATGAGCGGCGTGTGGCGGAGCTAGAGCAAGCCATCAAGACCACAGCTGTGCTCGCCAAGGTGGGTCGAACTCATTATTCCGAATGATTGCTGGCCTGCTTGCCAAGGTGGATGCGTAGCCGGAAAAATAAGCGCTCTCCTCGCATGTGCTACCCGGTATTGTTTAGAGGCATTGGGAACTAATTGTAGGTGATCAGAAGATGCGTGTCCTTGGTGAAGATTTCACTGTAGGCTCTGATGTCTTCCGGATCCTGATTGATTTCATTCCTTTTCGCTACTGCACGATTGAACATTTACTGACTTCATAGTTTGGTTACCACTTTGGATTCCTAACCAGTCACCACTCAACAATCCCCGTTTGTCACTTCACATACCTCAAGGGCACAAACACGCTGCTCAAGCGCTGTTCCTCTAATCACACTGACATGCGCAACCTTCACCTTGAGCACGCACCTCACTGGGCCTTTCAAACAAAGCTCGTTGATGCCGAACATCCCCCTCCACACATTCTGACACATGCCCCCTCCTCCCTGCTGCTGCTCAGCATGTTGAGCAGCAGGAGGGGGGGGGGGGGGGGGCATCAATGAGCTTGATCCCTGATGCTTGATGGAAGCATTGTTCTCAAGGAACTTACCCCTCCACAGTCCACACATTCTGACACATGCCCCCTTCCCCCTGGCCCCCTGATGCTCAGGAAGTTGAGTCCCTGAAGCTTGGTGGCGCTCTGACGGGAGGCAGCAGCAATGGCTCATTGTCGGAGACCTTTCTCAAAGTCCAGGGACAGGTCAGCGCGGGTCCATTCGGGTTTGGGGGGGGGGGCTGCGAGGTAGGGTGTAAGCAGCAGAGGTGTACCAGGGTGATGGGTTCTGGTATGATCAGCAGGGGTGAGGCGATGTGGGGAACGTGTGACGTGTGCTTAGCTCCTTACTAGCAACATGCAGCAGGCCTCCTCAACCTCACCCCTCCTTAACCTCCCCCCTTAGTCCTGACCTGCAGAGATTCTTCTGAGAACTCGATTCTTACTGAGCCCCATGAACCCTGATTCATGGGTCTGAGCGCCATGGACCCTGATTATGGGTGTGAGCGTTGTGGGTAGACCTCATATGTCCTGAAAGACCGCAACCCTGGCATGGACGCTGGCTTTGTTTTTTAGAATGATAGCTGAAGCCTGTTAGCTAACCAAGACTCTTTAGCCTCACAGAGTTGGGATCCTGATACGGGAGTAATGCTGCAGGGTCCCAGGATCAGCTCTCTCGACCCCAGCCAGCAGGAAAAACTTGAGAGAATATATCGTTGATTTGTAAACGCCAAATGGGTCCAATATTTCAATTGTTTGTTGCCACCAAGTGGCGCGGCGTTGCAAGGGCAGTTGAGGGCTAGGGACTTTGTTCATGGTCGTAAGATGTGACAGGCCTAGAAGGACACCTTGCAGCACAACTGCAACTGTACTGCTCGTACTGCCTGGTACAAGAGTTCGTGTCGCACATCTGGCCGCATATCTGTGACTACTTAATCCACATGTTGACGTGTAGCATGTTTCTGTGTAAAGGTGGCGGCGCTGCAAGCAGAGGTGCGGGCCAAGGACGGCAAGCTGGTGGAAGCTGCTCAGCAGGTGCAAAATTACGACGACGAGCTAGCCCTGGTCAATAAGCAGGTGGGTACGTGTGGGGTCATTGTGTTATGAAATCTGTCACTGAGTTAGTGAGTTGTGACCCGAGGCCCAGGCCAGGTCGAGGGGGATTATCCCCCCAACAGGTGCAGGTGCAGATGTACGGCAAGGAGCTAGCCCTTGTTAAGCAGCAGGTGTGTGTCCACGTTTTCTTCGGTGTCAGCATTTCAGCAAGTACGGCAGCCACAGACGTGTTGCAATGTTATGATAGTTCTGACGGGAGCAACAAATTCAAGTGTGAAATTGCTTTCCGCTGGATTTTTTCTCCTCATGGGGCAAGGAATCATGACCATTGAAATCACTGCAATTTATCAGTAGCATCAAGGAAAACTGAAAATGTTTAAATACCGTTGAGACTGCGGTGCCTGTGTTGATCACTGTGGAGTTACCCATGCCAGAAAGTGGGTGTGGCCTGTATTGGCATGATGTGTCTGTTGAGCATGCACCTGTTCCTACCATTCTGCTAGCTCCTGTTTCTGCCATGTTGCATGCCTCCTGTCATTCAGTGCCTCATGCCATTCTGCTCGCTCCTGTCTCTGCTATGTTGCATGCCTCCTGTCATTCAGGATGCACCTGTTCCTATCATTCTGCTTGCCCCTGTTTCTGCCATGTTGCATGCCTCATGTTGCATGCCTCCTGTCATTCAGGATGCACCTGTACCTGCCATTCTGCCTCCACGTGATGGATGATGACTGAGATCGTCACCCTGTGCTCATGCTTCCTGCCCGCTACCTGGCTTTTGCCGATGTTCGGTACAAGAAAGTGACGCATGAGCTGGCCGTCTTCTTTGTGTGCCGCAGTTACATGTATACATGTTTTTACATTTCGACATATTTTCCTCCATGTAGTATGATCAGGCGTTGCAAGAGCTGGCCTCGGCGCAGCAACAACCGCAGCCGCAGGCGCCTTCCCAGGGCCAAGCGACGGGTCAAGCCTCTCTGGTGAGGTCTGCCGTCTGTTGATGACTGATAATGTGTTGGTCACGAGGGTCCTTTGAGGGACTTTTGACAACGGTCGTGTCAGCCTGACCCCTCTTCTTCTTGGTCGGATGAAGACGATCAGGTGGCCAGTGGCCGCTGTCTAGCATCATCAGGGGAGGCGAGCGCACCATCATGAACTGCGGTCATCCCAGTATCCCACTTATCAAGCTTGCATCATGAAGTTCACTTTTCGCTGCACTGCCCTGCTCTTGCTGGGTATTAATGCTGACGGCCCCCATCCCATGCTGCCTTGATGCACTCCCCTGCTCTTGCTGGGTGTTAATGCTGACGGCCCCCATCCCATGCTGCCTTGATGCACTCCCCTGCTCTTGCTGGGTATTAATGCTGACGGCCCCCATCCCATGCTGCCTTGATGCACTCCCCTGCTCTTGCTGGGTATTAATGCTGACGGCCCCCATCCCATGCTGCCTTGATGCACTGTGTTATATTAGGATTGCAAGGCCCTACCCGCTTGCGCTGCAATCCATCCACATGCAGTGTGCTCTGCCGAAAAGCACAACACCCTTGCCAAAGGGTGAATCCCCCGTGCCTCCGTTCCCCAGCAGGCTGAGGCTGCCCTGGCGGAGCTGCGGGCGGATCTAGCGCACGAGTGTAGGAAGACGCAGGAGCTGCTGGCCCAGGCGGAGTGGCTGGTGCTGCAGAGCTCGGCGAGCAGGGAGGAGAAGGACGGTGAGATCATAATATCGCTCTTGCTTGGCTGGGTTGGGCTGGGCTGGGCTGGGCTGGGCTGGGCTGGGCTGGGCTGGGCTGGGCTGGGCTAGTCTGGGCTGGGCTGATATGTCATGGCTGGGCTCGGCGGGTATCTGGTGGCTTGGCCAGATCTCCTGCTGGAATCTACCAGGGTATGGGCCCCGAGATAGGGCATGCCTTGTTTTACTGGCTTGATATGTCGTACAAGCCACCATAAGATGCAGTAGGCAGGCGGTGAGTGGATTCATGGTAGCCTACCTACTGTAACGGTCAAATGGGTGGCGGCCTTCAGCCACACCGC
The DNA here is from genome assembly GCA_037349105.1 of Limnomonas spitsbergensis. Lineage (NCBI taxonomy): Eukaryota > Viridiplantae > Chlorophyta > Chlorophyceae > Chlamydomonadales > Limnomonas > Limnomonas spitsbergensis. The sequence goes on from JAYJMM010000028.1 coordinate 3,783,448, forward strand.
AGGGCGTTTTGTTTTTCAGCCGGTGAGATAGATATCAGGATGTGGGACTTGAAGGGCATGTCTTGTTCCAGGTTTCAATAATTTAATTGTCATATACTCATATGTATCTCACCAAATAAGCAGTAGAATTAACAGAGAATCATTCAGACAAAAAGATACAGCAGAAGATCACACTATTAATCCTTTAGGAGGATGCCAAAGAAGTAGGATATGTATGAAGTGCCTGGTCAGCCAGGCATTGAGGAGGAAAGTTGTTGTACTGTGATTAGCACACCTCTGTGGAGATCAATACCTAGATCCTCTGTTATGACCAGATATAAAATCTGCATAACCTGCCAGGATCCCTAGGCGAGTCGATCTGGAAAGGGCCTTAACCCTTCACCCTGAACTCTTGCATCTCAGTTTCCGCCGAGCCTGTGACTGGAGGGGATGCCCCAAAGCTGAAGGAGGAACTGATGAGGGCGACCAAGGCGGCCTTGGCCTCGACAGAGAGAGCAGGCATGCTGGAGGGCCAGGTTATAGCGTTGCAGGTAAGGAGGGAGAGGCAAGCTGCTTGGCAACACGTTGCTGTTGTGGTCTAGCCTCGGCAGGCATGCTGGAGGGTGGGGTCATAGTATTGCAGGTGGGGAGGAAGAGGGAAGCTGCTTAGCAAGGATGCTTTGCAGTTGCGCCTTGATTTAGAAATGGTGTGAGTAATTACGGTACTTTGCTGGTAAAAGAAGCTGAATTCGCATTGAAAGTACGGTCATATGAACTCAGCTGCGCAATTCAGCCTCAATAAGGACTGTGCATTGTTATTTAAGCTGGGCAGGCATGCTGGGGGGGGGGGCAGGTCACTACAAGTGAGCGGATTGCTGGATAAATAAAGAGCGAGATAAGAAGCAGAGCCGCAACGTAACCTCCTGAAGCTCAATTTGGGTCCCAGACGGTGAGTACGCAACACGCTTCTGCGTCTTTAAAGAGTTGGAGAAGGGGGCCTCGCTTCTTCCCCAACTCTTTAAAGACGTGCCGCGCTTAAGAGAATCATCGGGATTTCTAGAAAACCTGCGCCTCCACTACGTGGAGGGCGGGTTTTGGGTCCCGGACAATCAGCGTAGAGAGATAACTGGGCCCATGGGAGCAGGTAGTTTGAATCTCGCTGGAGGGCCAGGGTGCCGCACTGAAAGTGAGTGTGATGGTTGAGTCGGTTGAAACTCCGAGCATGCCTTCTCACAACCCAAGCAGGCAAACACTGTGCTGGCCTTTTATGTGCTCACTGGTGATTAATGTAGAGCCAGCAGGTGAGGAGGCTGATCACAGTCGCAACGGCTGTTGCGTTCATGTTGCGTTTATGTTGCGTCGCTGCCTCTCTGTTTGTAGGCAGAGCTGCGGGCAATGCTGGAGAGGGTAGAGCTGGCGGACCGCCGGGCAGCGTCGCAGCAGACCGGGAGCAGCTATTTGGACGTAGTCGCCGCAGAAACACAAGTTTCCTCCTACGAGGCAGAGGTGCAGGCACTCAGGTTAGTCACCTGGGTCCAAGCTGGCTTTGACGGTGGCTAGGGTTAAGCCACTTCATGAGGAGTGATGCGATATCTGAAGGAAAGACATTTCGACCCCATCCTGTCCTTCCTTGCAGCTAAGGTTATTGAGGCTGTCTGCTTAGGGAACTCATGGCAACTGGGTCAGTCTGCTCGGTTGTTAATTTGGTCAGGTGGCAGTGCTAGGTAGCTGTAGACTGAGAACAAGAAGATGGCGGTGTTTCGTGGTGTGTGGGCTGAGATTCAAACTCCAGTTTTACAGCTTGTTGCGTACAGACAGATGTAAGGGCCTTTGACGCCTGTTTTTATCTTTATTTTCGGCCGATGCCAGCCCGGAGGTCGTTGATGTGGGGCTGAGAGCTGTGGATGCTGCTTGATTGCACTCGTTTTGATGTTTGAGTGTCCTTTCTGTTTACGTGCGTTGGTTTGTCTTTGTCGAAGCGTTGTCCAGGTGGATGCAGCTTCGGCTGCAACCATCCACTCCACCAGCCAAGGGACTGACAAACACAGCTGGCGGTGAGTGACAGAGGGTAACATAGGGTAACATAAAGTGGCATGGGGAAACATAGGATTTCAGATGTTTCTGATGTGCTGTCCTTCCCTCTTTATGTATGGACTGCAGGAATCGGATCCAAGACTTGCAGGCCATGATAAGAGACAGGGAGTCCAAGGCGGAGGGGCAGAGGCCTGCTTCTGGTCTGGAGCACGGACAGGCACACAGCTTGGCTGAGCAGGTACATGATTTTGAGGGGACTCGGTAGTGGGGCGGTTGAAAGGCGGTTGAAGGGGGGGGGGGACGTCAGGCGCACGGCTTAGCTGAGAAGGTACACGCTTTGGAAGGGGGTGCGACAATTGAAGGGCATGGCTTGGACAGGAGGCAGTGATGCCGCCACAATCTGTGGCCCTGTGCGTCTGCGTCAGAGCTAGAGGGTCAGTCAGAGCTAGAGGGTCAGACTGAGCTAGAGGGTCAGTCTGAGCTAGAGGGTCAGACTGAGCTAGAGGGTCAGTCTGAGCTAGAGGGTCAGTCTGAGCTAGAGGGTCAGACTGAGCTAGAGGGTCAGTCTGAGCTAGAGGGTCAGTCTGAGCTAGAGGGTCAGTCTGAGCTAGAGGGTCAGTCTGAGCTAGAGGGTCAGTCTGAGCTAGAGGGTCAGTCTGAGCTAGAGGGTCAGTCTGAGCTAGAGGGTCAGTCAGAGCTAGAGGGTCAGACTGAGCTAGAGGGTCAGTCTGAGCTAGAGGGTCAGTCTGAGCTAGAGGGTCAGACTGAGCTAGAGGGTCAGTCTGAGCTAGAGGGTCAGTCTGAGCTAGAGGGTCAGTCTGAGCTAGAGGGTCAGTCTGAGCTAGAGGGTCAGTCTGAGCTAGAGGGTCAGTCTGAGCTAGAGGGTCAGTCTGAGCTAGAGGGTCAGTCAGAGCTAGAGGGTCAGTCTGAGCTAGAGGGTCAGTCTGAGCTAGAGGGTCAGTCTGAGCTAGAGGGTCAGTCTGAGCTAGAGGGTCAGTCTGAGCTAGAGGGTCAGTCTGAGCTAGAGGGTCAGTCTGAGCTTAGAGGGTCAGACTGAGCTAGAGGGTCAGTCTGAGCTAGAGGGTCAGTCAGAGCTAGAGGGTCAGTCTGAGCTAGAGGGTCAGTCTGAGCTAGAGGGTCAGTCTGAGCTAGAGGGTCAGTCAGAGCTAGAGGGTCAGTCTGAGCTAGAGGGTCAGTCTGAGCTAGAGGGTCAGTCTGAGCTAGAGGGTCAGTCTGAGCTAGAGGGTCAGACTGAGCTAGAGGGTCAGTCAGAGCTAGAGGGTCAGTCTGAGCTAGAGGGTCAGTCTGAGCTAGAGGGTCAGTCTGAGCTAGAGGGTCAGTCTGAGCTAGAGGGTCAGTCTGAGCTAGAGGGTCAGACTGAGCTAGAGGGTCAGTCTGAGCTAGAGGGTCAGACTGAGCTAGAGGGTCAGTCAGAGCTAGAGGGTCAGTCAGAGCTAGAGGGTCAGTCAGAGCTAGAGGGTCAGTCAGAGCTAGAGGGTCAGTCTGAGCTAGAGGGTCAGTCTGAGCTAGAGGGTCAGACTGAGCTAGAGGGTCAGTCAGAGCTAGAGGGTCAGTCTGAGCTAGAGGGTCAGTCTGAGCTAGAGGGTCAGTCTGAGCTAGAGGGTCAGTCTGAGCTAGAGGGTCAGTCTGAGCTAGAGGGTCAGTCAGAGCTAGAGGGTCAGTCAGAGCTAGAGGGTCAGACTGAGCTAGAGGGTCAGACTGAGCTAGAGGGTCAGTCAGAGCTAGAGGGTCAGTCAGAGCTAGAGGGTCAGTCTGAGCTAGAGGGTCAGTCTGAGCTAGAGGGTCAGTCTGAGCTAGAGGGTCAGTCTGAGCTAGAGGGTCAGTCTGAGCTAGAGGGTCAGTCTGAGCTAGAGGGTTAGTGTGAGCTAGAGGGTCAGTCTGAGCTAGAGGGTTAGTCTGAGCTAGAGGGTCAGTCTGAGCTAGAGGGTCAGTCAGAGCTAGAGGGTCAGACTGAGCTAGAGGGTCAGTCTGAGCTAGAGGGTCAGACTGAGCTAGAGGGTCAGTCTGAGCTAGAGGGTCAGTCTGAGCTAGAGGGTCAGACTGAGCTAGAGGGTCAGTCTGAGCTAGAGGGTCAGTCTGAGCTAGAGGGTCAGTCTGAGCTAGAGGGTCAGTCTGAGCTAGAGGGTCAGTCTGAGCTAGAGGGTCAGTCTGAGCTAGAGGGTCAGTCTGAGCTAGAGGGTCAGTCAGAGCTAGAGGGTCAGACTGAGCTAGAGGGTCAGTCTGAGCTAGAGGGTCAGTCTGAGCTAGAGGGTCAGACTGAGCTAGAGGGTCAGTCTGAGCTAGAGGGTCAGTCTGAGCTAGAGGGTCAGTCTGAGCTAGAGGGTCAGTCTGAGCTAGAGGGTCAGTCTGAGCTAGAGGGTCAGTCTGAGCTAGAGGGTCAGTCTGAGCTAGAGGGTCAGTCAGAGCTAGAGGGTCAGTCTGAGCTAGAGGGTCAGTCTGAGCTAGAGGGTCAGTCTGAGCTAGAGGGTCAGTCTGAGCTAGAGGGTCAGTCTGAGCTAGAGGGTCAGTCTGAGCTAGAGGGTCAGTCTGAGCTTAGAGGGTCAGACTGAGCTAGAGGGTCAGTCTGAGCTAGAGGGTCAGTCAGAGCTAGAGGGTCAGTCTGAGCTAGAGGGTCAGTCTGAGCTAGAGGGTCAGTCTGAGCTAGAGGGTCAGTCAGAGCTAGAGGGTCAGTCTGAGCTAGAGGGTCAGTCTGAGCTAGAGGGTCAGTCTGAGCTAGAGGGTCAGTCTGAGCTAGAGGGTCAGACTGAGCTAGAGGGTCAGTCAGAGCTAGAGGGTCAGTCTGAGCTAGAGGGTCAGTCTGAGCTAGAGGGTCAGTCTGAGCTAGAGGGTCAGTCTGAGCTAGAGGGTCAGTCTGAGCTAGAGGGTCAGACTGAGCTAGAGGGTCAGTCTGAGCTAGAGGGTCAGACTGAGCTAGAGGGTCAGTCAGAGCTAGAGGGTCAGTCAGAGCTAGAGGGTCAGTCAGAGCTAGAGGGTCAGTCAGAGCTAGAGGGTCAGTCTGAGCTAGAGGGTCAGTCTGAGCTAGAGGGTCAGACTGAGCTAGAGGGTCAGTCAGAGCTAGAGGGTCAGTCTGAGCTAGAGGGTCAGTCTGAGCTAGAGGGTCAGTCTGAGCTAGAGGGTCAGTCTGAGCTAGAGGGTCAGTCTGAGCTAGAGGGTCAGTCAGAGCTAGAGGGTCAGTCAGAGCTAGAGGGTCAGACTGAGCTAGAGGGTCAGACTGAGCTAGAGGGTCAGTCAGAGCTAGAGGGTCAGTCAGAGCTAGAGGGTCAGTCTGAGCTAGAGGGTCAGTCTGAGCTAGAGGGTCAGTCTGAGCTAGAGGGTCAGTCTGAGCTAGAGGGTCAGTCTGAGCTAGAGGGTCAGTCTGAGCTAGAGGGTCAGTCTGAGCTAGAGGGTCAGTCTGAGCTAGAGGGTTAGTCTGAGCTAGAGGGTCAGTCTGAGCTAGAGGGTCAGTCTGAGCTAGAGGGTCAGTCAGAGCTAGAGGGTCAGTCTGAGCTAGAGGGTCAGACTGAGCTAGAGGGTCAGTCTGAGCTAGAGGGTCAGTCTGAGCTAGAGGGTCAGTCTGAGCTAGAGGGTCAGTCTGAGCTAGAGGGTTAGTCTGAGCTAGAGGGTCAGTCTGAGCTAGAGGGTCAGTCTGAGCTAGAGGGTCAGACTGAGCTAGAGGGTCAGTCTGAGCTAGAGGGTCAGTCTGAGCTAGAGGGTTAGTCTGAGCTAGAGGGTCAGTCTGAGCTAGAGGGTCAGTCTGAGCTAGAGGGTCAGTCTGAGCAAGAGGGTCAGTCTGAGCTAGAGGGTCAGTCAGAGCTAGAGGGTCGGTCTGAGCTAGAGGGTCAGACTGAGCTAGAGGGTCAGTCTGAGCTAGAGGGTCGGTCTGAGCTAGAGGGTCAGTCTGAGCTAGAGGGTCAGTCTGAGCTAGAGGGTCAGTCTGAGCTTACAGGGTCAGACTGAGCTAGAGGGTCAGTCTGAGCTAGAGGGTCAGTCAGAGCTAGAGGGTCAGTCTGAGCTAGAGGGTCAGTCTGATCTAGAGGGTCAGTCTGAGCTAGAGGGTCAGTCAGAGCTAGAGGGTCAGTCTGAGCTAGAGGGTCAGTCTGAGCTAGAGGGTCAGTCTGAGCTAGAGGGTCAGTCTGAGCTAGAGTCAGTCTGAGCTAGAGGGTCAGTCTGAGCTAGAGGGTCAGTCTGAGCTAGAGGGTCAGTCTGAGCTAGAGGGTCAGTCTGAGCTAGAGGGTCAGTCAGAGCTAGAGGGTCAGTCTGAGCTAGAGGGTCAGTCTGAGCTAGAGGGTCAGTCTGAGCTAGAGGGTCAGTCTGAGCTAGAGGGTCAGTCTGAGCTAGAGGGTCAGTCTGAGCTAGAGGGTCAGTCAGAGCTAGAGGGTCAGTCAGAGCTAGAGGGTCAGTCAGAGCTAGAGGGTCAGTCAGAGCTAGAGGGTCAGTCAGAGCTAGAGGGTCAGTCAGAGCTAGAGGGTCAGTCTGAGCTAGAGGGTCAGTCTGAGCTAGAGGGTCAGTCTGAGCTAGAGGGTCAGACTGAGCTAGAGGGTCAGTCTGAGCTAGAGGGTCAGTCTGAGCTAGAGGGTCAGTCTGAGCTAGAGGGTCAGTCTGAGCTAGAGGGTCAGTCTGAGCTAGAGGATCAGTCAGAGCTAGAGGGTCAGTCTGAGCTAGAGGGTCAGACTGAGCTAGAGGGTCAGTCTGAGCTAGAGGGTCAGTCTGAGCTAGAGGGTCAGTCAGAGCTAGAGGGTCAGTCTGAGCTAGAGGGTCAGACTGAGCTAGAGGGTCAGACTGAGCTAGAGGGTCAGTCTGAGCTAGAGGGTCAGTCTGAGCTAGAGGGTCAGTCTGAGCTAGAGGGTCAGTCTGAGCTAGAGGGTCAGTCTGAGCTAGAGGGTCAGACTGAGCTAGAGGGTCAGACTGAGCTAGAGGGTCAGTCTGAGCTAGAGGGTCAGTCTGAGCTAGAGGGTCAGTCTGAGCTAGAGGGTCAGTCTGAGCTAGAGGGTCAGTCTGAGCTAGAGGGTCAGTCTGAGCTAGAGGGTCAGTCAGAGTTAGAGGGTCGATCTGATAGATGCACCCGCCACCTACCTCAGTGTTGTGATGAATGGCCCAAACCCCTATCATGCAGATGAAGGCCTTGCAAGCAGAGAGCACAAAGCTGCGCCATGTCACACCCTTCATGCAGATGAACCAGATTTGATGCTGCAGATGAAGATGTGCCAATGCAGATTATCCAGATTTGCTGCAGCATACTCGCACGGGGTTGTGTATCCACACACGTGTATTGCACACGTCTAGATATTTCAGTCCCATTGGCAGGAGCACTTCTCATAACGACCAATCGCTACAATTGCAATTGCCCACCCCGTCATGCAGATGAACGCATTGCAGAAAGAGAACACGGAGCTTCGCCAGCTCAATGCGCGCCAGCTGCAGCTGTTGCGTCAGGCCCGCGGCTTCCTGCAGGATCAGGCTGAGAAGAAGCTGTCTGTGTCAGGGAGCTAGCAGGATCAGAGATAGGCCAGAGATATTGTTTTGTCACCATTGGCAAGCCGCCCAAACCTGGACTGGGCCACAGCCGGCTGTGCATGTAGCATGGCTTGTGACGTATGGGAGGCGGAAGCGTAGCTGACATGCAGACGAGTCCTGGAGACAAGAAACATTGAGGTAGCCCGACGCGAGCTGGGTAGGGAGTGGCTCTATCCCTTGGGGGCGTTACCCCATTTTCTCTGCCTTAGCTGGTTTACCATGTCGTTACCTGTTGTCGACTTTTCAAAAGTCTTGGGGGTTAGCCCGTCATCTCTCTGCTTCAGCTGGTTTCCTTCTCCTTGCCTGGTCATTTTAAACATTTTTCCTGTGGATAGCATAAGTTGCCCATCACCGTTTGTTTTGCATCAGGAGTTGCTTCGCACCTCTTGCCCGCCTTCCCTCAGCTGGCCAAGGAGGCGAGGAGGATCAGTGTTTACGCAAGCACAGAAGTGGCATTGCGGTCCCCTGCTTCAAAGATTCTCCGACTGCTTGCCGTCGTGGCCGAGCTTTATATAAGCAGGGCTCAGAGGTGTAACGTCATTAAATGCGGAGGGGTGATCCTCCAACTGCCGGGGGTATTATAGCAAAGTGCCAGGGGAGTGTCGGAGGTTCCTCAGAGCGTTGTCTGTGAAGTTAAAGAGTTTGCCACAAATATCGCATGGACAGTCTATCATCCATAGTGTATAACATATGCCATACGGTGTACACCGTTTCTTAAGCTCGTGAATGGGATGCATGTTTTGTTAATAACAGTAGTACCGGTACTTGCATTTGCGGTGCTGATTTATACATAAGACACATAAACCCAAGGGGGGGGGGCAGAAACAGGGACCCCATCATCCCTACTTCCACAAACTCATCCGTTTGACATGGGAGTTGCACCTAAGGACTTTTGGGAGTACGGTATATCTCGGCTTCAAGAAAAAAACAAAAGTTTTCCTAGGGCTTGGACTCGTTTGGCATGCGTTGACCGGGTACTCGACGTTGACCATGCACAGGGGTTGTTGGAAAGCCCTGCCTTATGCAGTGAAATCTCCACGTCATGCAGTTTTCTAGGGGTTGGGATTTTATTTGTGAAACAAGTTATTGTGAAACCTACAAAATCCTCGTTGTTTGGCTCTCTGCACCTCAGTCACCGTTGGTCCCCAAAGCATTTTAATATCAGGTATGGAAAGCTTTAATAAATTTAGAAAGAGATTCATATCTAGGAAATATTCCGAGAGATGGCATGCAGGGGGGGTATGACACTATGATGTTTTTGTATGCCATGTCAATGTTCGAAATCGATAGCGTTTGACGTGTGGGGGGGGGTACTTATGTTTTCAACCTGATGCCGAGAAAGGTTGGAAATATTCATAAATTGGCCCTTTCGACCCCGCCCCCCAACCTACCCCCTCCAATTTGTCGTATCATATCGCCCCCCCCCCTCTGGACAAAAAAGACAAGTGTATGACCAGATTTAGATAGCTCTAGTTAAGCTCTATCACTTGGAGTTCGAGGCGACCCACGAAGGCCGCCTCAGGAAGCAGCTAGAAGATGGAGTTTGAGGCGACCCACGAAGGCCGCCTCAGGAGCTGCTAGAAGATGGCGTTTGAGGCGACCCATGAAGGCCGCCTCAGGAGCAGCTAGAAGATGGCGTTTGAGGCGACCCAAGAAGGCCGCCTCAGGAGCAGCTTCAAGATGGAGTTTGAGGCGACCCATGAAGGCCTCCTCAGGAGCAGCTAGAAGATGGAGTTTGAGGCGTCCCATGAAGGCCGCCTCAGGAGCAGCTAGAAGATGGAGTTTGAGGCGACCCATGAAGGCCGCCTCAGGAGCAGCTAGAAGATGGGAGTTTGAGGCGACCCATGACGGCCGCCTCAGTTTGTAGCTAGAATGGTTTCCGGGAGAGACTTGCATGGGGATTCTGGCTCTCCAACTTGTCTTGGCCTTTACCGACGGTTTCGCTTGGGACAGGTGCCTGCTTTATAGTTGAGGAATAATTTCCTGTTTTTCTTTTCTCCTTTTCCCCCCTTTCTGACAGTGGGACGCCCACGCGGCCGAGTCTTTTGAGCATGGCCCCGACGTCTTTAGCTTCCGCTAGTTGGATTGGGGATTAGGACTTTTTGTTTTGTTTTTGAGGGGGTCTCTTTCCTTCCCTCTCTTAAGTTTCCAACCTTGCTGTTGGACGCCGACGCAGCCGAGCTTTGCAGCATGGCCCAGTGGTGTAACGTCATTGACTTGAGAGGATGGGGTATGCACTTATGCACTTTTTCTCTTGCCCCCCTCGTGTCTGGCTAGGTATTATGTTTCTGATCTGAAACTCACTGGTCAAGAAACGCGCTGGCACAAAACGTGCGTACACAGCCCAAATGAGATGCCACTGCCACCACCTCGCCATACTCCTCCCGCTGGAAGTTCTTATGCCATCCTTGTGACAACGGTCCATGATAATCACCACGTGTAATGGTGGTTATAAACCCTGGTTTTATTTACGAGTGGTGGAATTAGGGGGGGACACTTTATATTGGTGAGTCAAAACTTGTATGCCACTATTTGCCTTCTGCTCAAGCTGTGTTAACATCTGTGAAATCAGACCCAGTAAACCCAAATTAATAACTATGTGATGTGCTTGCGTTGTTGCCTAACCCATAGGCAGCGTTGGCGGTGGAGGCACAAAGTATAACTTTTTCATCCGCTGTCATGAGGGCACTGATTTAAGTTTTGATGAAAAAGGATTTCCAGTACAATCAGGACCATGGATTCTTTAGAGCCTCAGTAAAGCGGATTTTCCGATGCGGCAGCAATCGCCATCAAAGCTGCAGCCTGGTCAGGGGGACTTCAAAAGCAAATTAATATCGAGAGCAACTGTATCAACATGTTTTGATGGCGAGTACATGCGCTTGAGGACAGTTTAAAAAACAATTTACTGCGTCGAGGGATTTAGTCAGAATGGTAGCATGCATGTCATCCCCCACCACAGCAGCGTTAGGGTCGGCTATGATATCTTTATAAGCCTGAATGGGGCCCTGACTCTCAATGGATGACTCTACATACATTTTTGACTTGGCACGCCTCCCACTAAAACCTCCTACCGTTTTTATTTAGGCTTGTAACTCCACATCAGTGTTCCACACCTTTTGAAAACTGCAGACTCCTGCCAGCCCTTGGTTTTGTTTAATCTTTGAACTCCATCAACAATGGGGTTTAGGCATTCAGCATGTCACGATGAGACGAGAAGGATTTAGACCGAACGAAGCCGTTCATCGTACCAGAAACTCTCACCTGACTGGGGGAGGTGTGTAAGAATAACAGAGACAGTAGGTAATTTGAACAGAAACTACTGTCATGCCATTTTCATCGACAAGATTGACACGTTCCTTATCCAAAATTTCGGCCGATGTGGCAGTGTGGACCTCATAAAGACGGAAGTACTCTTCAATTTTCAATGCCGCCAAACTGTCATGCCTAGCAAAATACTTCTCTAGTACCATGGGGGTGGTATCAGCTCTTTGCATGGCTCTCTTAAATAACTGACTAGTAGGGGATTTAATGGCAACATGCACAAGCTTGTGTGTGCCAGGTTGTATCACGAAGTCAAACTTATGCAATTCCCATGCAGCCTTAGGGGTGGTGATGATACGAGTGAGGACACATGCAACAGGCGTGACAGTTGGGCGCCCACGCGGCCGAGCCTTTTTGAGCAGGGCCCAGAGGTGATGTCATTGACATGCAACAGATGCGGTAACCACGCCGGCACATAAAAAAGATACCTGCGATGAATAGCTGGCCTGCATGCGCCTCGCGTGGCAGGAGATTTCTTACTGATTTAAATTCCCAGCAACTTCGACAGCAACGCCCGATTACGACGACAATTTCGACTTGATATTCCTCGCGGTCCGACATGGAAAGATGTGTGAACGTGTGAACATTTGAAACTCAGCTGTCAGCGGTAACCGACCTCGCCATCCTGACTGGGCCTTGCTGCCTCGCTGACTCGCTGTTTTCATTCGCTGTTCCACTCAAAGAGTTACGAGGGTTATTAGCAGCCCACTACACCTGAGTTGTAGAGGCTAAAACACCTCTGCGAGTCTATGACGACGATATGGCACCAGTGACACCTGGTCGGTTGCTTGTCGGTTTGTACGGGTCGAAAAATGTGATATTATATATTTTTATCTACTGTGGTGCCGTACGCGACGATATGTACGGGGGAATTGTACGGGTCGAAAAATGTGGTCTTCAATAATAGACCGGGGCATGACGTTCCACCTCTGGGCCATGCTGAAATGAAGCTCGGCCACGACGGCAAACAAAGCGGTCCATGTATCCTTTGCATCTGCTTGGAAGCCGGTGGTGCCAACGGGGCTGATGCCAGCCTAGGTGGTTCTACCCAGCTGGTTCACTCCCTTGGACGCCTTGATCTCCTCTGTCTGGAGCAGCAATTAATGAAGTTTCACCCCCTGCTCCTGCTCAAAAAGGGCTCAGCCGCTAGCTGCCCAAAAGTTGGGAGAAATAAACGTACGGCGAGGTAAAAGAGAAGAGAGAAAGCAAAAGAACAACAACAAGGGAAATACCCCTCACCTCCCTAGAATAAGGAAACAAAGTCCGAGTGCCCAACCTCCTTAAAAAACTAGCCCTCAACGATGTACACAACGTCCTCCAGGAGAGCCAGACCCTCCCCATCCATGCGTACCCCGGCACAACTGGTGGAATTCAATGGCGCCCTTTCGAGGGCCTGCAACCTCTCTCCCCAAGCTTCTCCTTGGCGCTGGGGCACTGGAAGCAAACATGTGACACATCCTCCACATACTCGCCTTCTCCATTTGCCCAACAGCATTGGCAGCCGCAAGTCTCTCGCAGTTGAATACTATATATGACGTCCGGTAGCGCCGTCCTCGGGTGTCAAGCTGTGCTAACTAAATCGAGCCGCAACCCTAAGTTCGTTTGTGCGCATGAGTGGGGGCAAAAGACCGGCCGGCCTCGTCAGGGCACTGTCACAAACCGGTTCCCTTCAGGTAGCAGAGGCCATGCACGTCGCATCCCAAAGTGCTGCTGTTGTGCACCCCAGACGGCTGGGATACTGTGCCACCAGGAACGGGTGTTACGGTAGGCTGCATTGGGGTCAATGGTCAGAGCTGCCTCATAAAGAGTGGCGGTGGGTCTCCCTTTGAGCTGCAACGTGTGTCCAGACGTCGACGCAAAACCAGAAAAACATGATGGTAGCCTCTCCCCCAGCTGGCATGCAGCTGGGGGCCTCTGCTAGAGCTGGCATGCAGTTGGGGGGCACCCTCACATCGAGGCAGAACTTTAAGGCCTACCGAGCAAGAGGAAACCAGCTGTTAGCTTCCCCCAAAGCTGGACATTAGCAAGGTCCCTCCCCTGGAGGTGGGTAGCAGCAGGGTCCCTCTCCTGGAGGTGGGTAGCAGCAGGGTCCCTCTCCTGGAGGTGGGCAGCAGCAGGGTCCTTCTCCTGGAGGTGGGTAGCAGCAGGGTCCCTCTCCTGGAGGTGGGCAGCAGCAGGGTCCTTCTCCTGGAGGTGGGTAGCAGCAGGGTCCTTCTCCTGGAGGTGGGTATCAGCAGGGTCCTTCTCCTGGAGGTGGGCAGCAGCAGGTTCCTTCTCCTGGAGGTGGGTAGCAGCAGGGTCCCTCTCCTGGAGGTGGGTAGCAGCAGGGTCCTTCTCCTGGAGGTGGGTAGCAGCAGAGTACTTCTCCTTAAGGGGGGTAGCAGCAGGGTCCCTCTCCTGGAGGTGGGTAGCAGCAGGGTACCTCTCCTGGTGGTGGGCAGCAGAAGGGTCCTTCTCCTGGAGGTGGGTAGCAGCAGGGTCCTTCTCCTGGAGATGGGTAGCAGCAGGGTCCCTCTCCTGGAGGTGGGTAGCAGCAGGGTCCTTCTCCTGGAGGTGGGTAGCATCAGGGTCCCTCTCCTGGAGGTGGGTGGCAGCAGGGTCCCTCTCCTGGAGGTGGGTAGGAGCAGGGTCCCTCTCCTGGAGGTGGGTAGCAGCAGGGTCCTTCTCCTGGTGGTGGGCAGCAGCAGGGACCTAGGTGGGTCACAGGGCAGCCATGAGAGCGGAAACTCGGAGCAGGATGGGTACGAGAGATTCTGTGTTGTGCCATTCAGCCATGTTGACGGTCAGGATAAAGATAATATGCATGAGGTCTCCGATAGTCTGGATGTGGGGATGGCTGACAAGAATGGGGGCAAAGCCTTGAGCCCAAGTTGTGAACAGAGGGTGAGGAAGAGGGGGGAGAGAGAGGGGGAGGCTGCAGTATGACTGGCCATGCTATCGGCCGACAGTGAGCGGGGAACTATTGTTACAGGAGTGGGTTGCCTTAAAGGGAGCCACGGCAATACACCAGGGACCAAGGTTTCCACCGAGCTCTTCGACAATGGAGGCTGGCTCCACCGCCCGGAGCCCTGCCGCCATACAGGTTATGGGGCCCATCGGGAGCGCGGGGGATGGGGTCCATGGGGCGGGGCAGGGGGAGGCACGAGGCCCCATGTTGGTCAGTGGTGAGGGCCAATGTGAGGAGGGTGAGATGAGGGTGTGTTTGGGGGTAAGAATTCTGAAGGAGATCCTCAGTGAGCTCGATCCAGAGTGGCCGGCGAGACATAGCGATGGGACGGACTTCCTCCTCCAGCGTGAGATCCATGTCATGTTTGCGTTCTATGGCTTCAGTAAGGCAGTGGCGCCCAGGGAGGAGCACGCCCATGATGCCCGCAGTACAGGATAGGAAGCGGTGGGCATGGGCGACACCCCCAACGAGGAGATGGGCCACCCTGGGAATGGTGCCCATACCGCCTTCCTCCAGATTCCTAGGAATGAGTTGCGAGTACACCTCTGGCAGTCACCGGTGGAGGGGGGAGGATCCGGCTGAAGAGCGCCCCCCCCCGGCCCTGGTCAATGAGGCTGGAGGTCCAATGGTGGAGTTTGAGGAGAAGTGGTGAGGCGAGAGCGCAATGTTCAGTATGGCAGAGGATTCGGGAGGTTCCAAACCCAAAGCCTACCATGGCTCGGCCGAATGTGGAGAGGGGGGAAGATATTTGTCAATGACATCACACCGCTGGGCCATGCTGAAAAGGCTCGGCCGCGTGGGCGCCCGACTGTCTGGTTGGGAGAAATATATAGGAAAGGCTAGAGGACAAAGAACAGGATCAGGCGACATACGGAGAAGGAAAAGACCGGCCACAAAAAGGATAGGAAGTTTGAAGAATCTCAGTCTGGGTGCGCTAGTGTTTGAAGAAGCTTGTCCGAAATTCTGAATGTCTGCACAACTTTGAAGACACAGGGTGTGAACCAGGGGTGTGAACGATGGACACATTGCGAATGGGTGGGACGTTGCAATTTATAGCTCTGCTGTTTTACGTTAATTTACGTCGTTTGTAGCGGCAGGTCTGTAGAAATAATAAGGAAATGTGAGTGATTAAATCTTGGCGAGTCCTTTGTCGGCATTGTGTAAGCACACATCGCGATGCCTTTGCTTGCAGGGTGGAGTATACCGAGGAAGACCCCAAGCCTCAGGTGAGGAAGCTGGTTGCCGTTATTCGTCCAACATCAACAACTTGATCCTACTCACATTCCTCGTCAGATTGAGGAGCATTGCAAGGCCCACTGCGTAAAGGAATGGGCGCAATACCAGGTTTGTCACGGCGCAGTCGCTTGAAATGAAACGTCGGGAGGATGAGATAATTTCACATGAGCAGGCCTGTGCGGAGCGCATCAAGAGCGACACCTCGGGACAGGCTCATTGCACCGGGCAATATTTTGATTTCTGGCACTGCGTCGACCACTGCGTGAGTATCATATTCCGTGCATGCAGTTGTCCATGAGGAATGCAGGCAGTCACTGACGCATATGCCCGTCACCTTTCTCTCAGGCTGCCCCCAAGATTTTCGCACACATCAAGTAGCTAACTGGCAAGCTGCTTCAATCTTAAGCTCAGCTCGCTGTTGGTTGAAGGGAGGTAATGATTCCGCTTTCCTCGCCCAAGCCGCCATGCACGAATTGCTTGGCTAGTCACTTGTCAGCATGTGCATCGTTTGCCGGCGGCTATGTGATTAAGGAGGCTGTATAAGCGACTTTGTAACATGGTAGAAATATTTATCAGGACACAGTCCACTAAACTGTTTTGAGCCGGGACAAACTGATTTCGGTTTAGACTAGGTCACCTTGCCCCTCACGTTAGGAGTGTTCTTGCACTGCGCATGGTGAAATCGCTGAACATGCAAACTATTTGAATATCTTGGTCTTTGGATACGAGCTTCATTGAAAGCGTATGTCTTTTGAACAACATCTGGTCTCATTGAGTTGTGCCTGGTCTCTCGTGGGGCCTCAGATAGGTGACCCGTGGCTACAGAGCAAGATAGCAAACATGACATATGGTCAATGACGTTACACCTCTGGGCCATGCTGAAATGAAGCTCGGTCTCGACGGCGAACAAGAAGTCAGTTAGGAAAGGCACAAGAGGAAATAAAGGATAGCAAGTCAACCTGTGGGGGGGCAAAAAAAGTCGCACATCCCATACAAAATAATGTTTATAACAGTGCATGCCCGCTGGGCCCTGCTGAACGCTCGGCCACGTGGGGCTGGTAGGGATTGACTAAGCTCAATTCCAGGTTCCATGCACAGCCATACAAACTAATGTGAAACGACCCCTGCCTACCACCCCCCACCCGCCTCCGAAACCCAGTAAACCCTTCATTCCTCAGTCAAAAATCCGAATTTAAGGGTCCCTATGCTCATGCAAACGAACTGTTGGCCATGGGCGTGGATTGGTCACGGTTTTAGTTTTATGCCTTGTTAAATGACTTCACGTCATCTTCATGCTCGCTCCTTGCACCCCATGTTCCTCAAAGCGGGGCTGCCGCACACCAATTAGCATGTGGGAGAGCTGCCTGCTCCACATCAAAGGTAGGGCCTGAGGCATGGAAACCAGCTGCCCATCGGGAGAGGGGCCCCTTTGGCAGAGAGGGACCTGTCAGCATGCGGCCGGCCAGCTAAGGAGGTTAGGACACCGCTTTGGTCACAGGCGAGGCCAAGGCTGCCAAAATAGCAAATACTGGGTAGACCGTTGGGCCGAGGCGGATGATGATGTCCTGTGCTAACGATACCCAGACAGGGGTGCGGCTGGGTTGGGGTGGCCAGGCAAGGGCATCCTCTGACAGTGTGAGCTGCTGCTCGACTGGGGGGCCTCGGGCAAGGGCGCCTTGACAGGCGCGTGATCCACATGGCAGAGCGGGCGAGGTAGTTCTCGCGCCAGGCCAGCACACCGAAATTACGGTACCCTCCTGAACGCGGCCCACCAGCAGCGCTGAGGAGATCCCCGGCATCCGCCAGCGCGGCTGCCCAGCACGTAGTGCCACATGGCCCATATCCACCAGGCAGGTGGTAAGGCGGTGCACGTCCTATTGCACCGCCTCTGGCATGCCTACATGCTTCAGATGATGCAAGATGCGGCTGACTCCATAGGAAGCTGCCGCCTGAGCACGACCAAAGTCGGAGCCAGAGGCTTAGAGGCCTAGGCGCGACTCGCGAGATGCGCTCATAGGAGGCCTTCTGCCGTTCCATGAGCTGCTCCCATAGTCCCATGCATGCCGCTGGGCTCAGTGAGGCTGAGTCGTTTCTGAAAGGATCCCCAGCGAGACGGCTTGCTGCACTATCTAGATGCCACAGATGTTTGAGCGACACAGTTCGACAGCAGGGACGTTGATGATCAGGGATTGGAAGTGTGGCTTCCGCTTAATTTACGGGATATAATATTCTGGAGTTTGCTGTGTCCAAGTCGGTGAACAGAAACCAGATGGCCTGCAAGCTGTCGGGGACATTCGCTGACTAGGGACGGGTCAGGGATTCGCGCCCCGGTATCGACCCCCGAAATATTTTTGCCATTGGTTCCCTGGCTTCGAAACACCTGCTGGGACAATGAGTGCTTCAGAATCGCCATTCACCTTTACTTCGCTGACTGAAGGCACTAAGCTGCAGAGGGGGTCATACGCTCTCCGTGATTTCTGGGGACCTGGGGAAGGATCACAACATCCCAACGGTAGGAACACAACCGGACAAGGAAACCACGAGGCTACGCGCCTACGCCGTCACATTCAGGTTGGAACCGGGGCAGGAGCTGGGTGGTGCAACAACTCTCACTGCCCAACGGGCCAGTCTAAACCACTGGCCTTAGAGGGTGCGTGTGAAACTGTGAAAGACACAGCACAAAATTATGTTGCCACCCTGCATCCCATGTCACCCCAGTTGACGTAAGTTGAGCCACAAGGCATGGGCCGGCTGCAAAAAAAGGGGAAGGGAGATCTCTTCAATCCTGAAAGAGCTAAAGAAAGAGCGCCCGACTCTAGGAAAGACATAGAAACAAGTCAGGCATGCCACTCCAACATGCAACGTCAAGGCAAAGACCGAAAGCCCAAAAGACCTGGCCCAATCCAAATATCCAATCAAAGACACTATCAAGAGATAAACCGACAAGCGCGTCTCGGAAAAGCTCCTAAACCGGGAGTCCGGGACAAAGACTATAGCAGCAAAGGAAACTGCCATGAAGGAAAAGACTGAAGCCATGGCTATGAGCAACATGAAGCAAGGGCTTTCCCGATCCCAAGAAAGAGAGCACCCCGACCGAGGATAGGGAGGGTAATACAAAAATCTGCACATGCAACATGAACTGTCAAGGCAGAGACATGCAGCCTTTAGATCTGACCCAAAGTAACTACCAAGAGTTCAAGGGTCAAGCGCCATTTAAAAAACCCAAAGCCGGGCAGGGACTACGGTATGACCGCAAGGGAAACTGCCCTACAAGTCGAGACGGGAACTGGCCACAAACAACAGAATATTAGGTAGGTGTTGTCATCATCCCAAGTCACCCTAGGCGGCAAGTTGAGATGCATGGCAAACGCTTTTGTGCTGGACAAGCATGATGTCGGGTTGCAGCTTCTTTTCCTCCCCGGGCTTCGTATTGAGATCTAGCAACATGTCTTCCGGGACCCTATTGCACGAAATTACTGGTGCGCCTGCCTTTTCACATTTGTGAGCTGACCCAAGGTCAGCCATTACAAGGTCTCCCCCCATGCTGCCCTTCGAAATGGCCCTTAGCAATATCCGTCCCGTGTGGTGGTGCCGTTCAGTGTACATTTTCCCCATTTCTGGGTGTTGGCATCCCCCGGTGATATGTCCTGCACTGTCCGGATGTTTACACAGGGGGCACTTGTCTGTGTTGCTTTTGCCGTACCTGTACGCCAGCTTGTTATTCCATAGACACCCATGCCGCCACTTCAGCGTGTTGTTCCGTTCAGGTAGAGTGATGGCAGGATGAGTCAGGAAGCTGTTGCTGATTGCACCGTAAGCTTTGGCCTTTATCTTTTGCCAGCCCTGGAAATACACGCCAGTCGTGTCAGACTGCCCCAGTCTGCGCATCTCATGCATGTGAGTGTGGAGTGCCCCCCTTCGGTTTTCAAGGCTCTGGGGCATTGTATCAGTGGTGTCCTCGACTCCTCGGTAGGCTCGCTGGGCCGGCTGAACAGCCAGTAACTGTTTTGGTACGAGGGTTCGGGGGAAACATTCACCGTAATGTCACACTTTCATTCGAGCGTTGCTGCTTTCTATGCGTCTGCGTCCACCGTTTCATTGCCGATATCCCCATTATGTGCCTTCACTTTATAGAGCTCAACTGGCACATTTTCACGCGTCAGTTGGCGTAACCTCTTCGCGATGTCTTCCAGCATGTCCCTATGTTTGTGATAGAGCAGCCTATTCGGGAATCTGATAGCCGTTCGGACTTGGTATAACGCAGTGGCGCTATCAACCGCTATTCTATGCTGCTTCTCCAAGGCTCCGGAAATCCCTGCGAGCTCGGCCCTGGTGATCGTGTCCGTTGGCCCTTTTCCTGCTGGGTCGATCGTGAAGTTTCTCTGGCCTTCTGCTGCATCAGGTATAAAGAGGCCGGCACCAGTCTTCTGAATTTTCCCTGTGGGGAGGGTGACGTCGATGCAGCTGCCGTCTGTGTAGGCAATTTTCCTCCTGTCGTGCCTCAATTGGCTGTTATCACAGCTGAAGTCGCGAGAGATGCCCAGGGTTGTCATGACTGTTTCTGTCCAGTGTGGGAGGGTCTTATCCGAGGGCATTTCGAGGAAGAAGCAGGGCACTTTAGAATGGGTCCCGTCTGCTTGCTCGGTTGGGTCAGCTCTTGGGCCCAGCGTGTTCCAATATCCTGAGGGATGGTGTTGTTTTCTCTGTGGCTTGTTAGTCGGGGGTGATGTTTTGCCGCCTTGTCTGAGGTTAGTGAGGCTTCAAGCGCTATCTTCAGGTCCTCTATCAGTCGTTGCGTCGTGTAGGAATCCCATGCTGTTGCACACTTTGGATTTGGGGATCTGGCCGATGAGTTCCACACAAGGATGATGTCCATGCGGCACTTCCCTTTAGGCTGGGGTGTTGCTCCTTGCGTCCATTGCTCGTCTTGTGATAGGGGGAAGGGTGAGCCAGAGGTGCTGGCAACGTGCGTGCAATATTGCGGATATTTGTCAAGCCATTTCTGAAATGCTGGTTTTCCTGGTGACCGCAGTGTCCTCGGCAGGAACATGACGGTGGCTGTTGGGCACTCTGCATGGTGGGCAGACCAGAGGGCCCATCGTACAGCTTTGTCTAGCGATGGATCGTCATGGTTGGGGAATGCATGTGAGTAACCGGTCCACCTGTGTTTGTATGCATCAGTTTGTGCCCCGAAGGCTTGATCTCTTTGGTGCAAGCTCCAGTACCGGGTTTTATGGCATGGGTGACTGTGCCCATGCGGCCTTTGTCCCTCAAGGATTCAACAAGGAGGGATGCATTCTTTCTGGCATACTCAGTTGCCAGAGATTCGCTGCCCAGTCCAAAAGAGGCGACATCTTCTTGAACCGTGGCGGTTCCTACACTCCTTGGTAGGCCGTTTGCTTTCTTCACTGCCATGCTTGTAATGCTGTCGAGGATTTTGAGGTCTGTCCCAGTACACGGGGTTATGCCAAACGTGTTGGTGATTGCTGGCTTGATTGTTTTGTTTATTATATTCTGTATCTGCCTGGGTGTCGCACGTGAGGCTTGTAGCTCCTCTGTTTTATTTCTGGCTTTTTTATGAGTTCCAAGTGTTGGAATTTCCAGTTAAGTGTCATTGTGAGTTCAGCTCGAAGGTATCTGAATGGTTTTGTAGGCTCGAGGTACTGTACATGTTTTCCCTGGACTTTCACCGAGTTTTCAAGTTGTCTCCGGACTTGTGTAAGAGGGTTCGTATTGCCGTATTGCCGGCTCAAAATGTTTTGGTATAGCACCCCTGACACCTGGGTTTTACCGTTATTGACTTTCATTTCAGCCCAGTCTGAGTACAAGCTTAACTTATCTGCTTGGACATGCAAGTGATGTGTGCCTGCCTGGTTTGGCGGTGGGATGGAGGGCGCGTCGGGACTCAGGACATATCACTATAAGTCGGGCCACGACAGGGTCTGGTGCACGATGGGCCACGGGTATAAAAGACTCACCAATGGGTCCAGGCCTGTCACAGTTTACGCTCCCATGCCCATGCTCTCGTCTTCTGCTGACACCACCAGGAAGTGATGGCTGTGAAGCTCAGCAGATAGCACCGGCTTGACGCTAGGCTCTGTAGCAGGCTTGCTGAACACCCTGACCCACAGTCCTGGCTGCTTCAAAGCCAACGCTGCTCCCGATGCGAGGTCCTCGTTCAGAGGGCTAGGGACTGAGGGAACACCGAGTGGCTCCCTGGCTGCATGGGTGGTCTTGTCCTTTTTATTGGATGACCTACAGGTAGGTGCAGTCGATAATAATTCAGTCGAAAGCACAGTCACAAACCGATAGGGTGTGGAGATAATGGATACTGCGCACCGTGTCATTCGGAGAAATCCCGAACTTTCGAAATAATTGGACAACGAAGGCGTAGATCTGGATACGGCGCTAGCTAATGACGTAAATTTGCTATGAAATGCTCAGTTCAAGATTTTCTTCTGTACACAAGCCATTACACTTTCTTACCCCCTGGTTCTTGTCTCCCCCTGACAAAAACAGAGGTAAGAAAGTGTGAGAGAAGACAAGAGAAGAAAGGTGACGACCAGTTTTCTTTAAGTGCACCTTCCAGCAAGAAAGAACCTTCCAAAGTGATGACGAAGGGAGACACTACGGTAAAAGGATTAACAATATATTAAACAATACGCTACCGGTACGAATACCAGTAGGGTACTCTATCAAAGACTCACTCTTTGGGCCTTCAAAAAAGAAAGAGCTCACCCACGCACTGCCCTGGTTTCTCCAATATTTCCATCATTTCAAGCTGTGCTCGAAGGCTACTTCGAGCGGTTGTCTGGTACCAGGTGCTTTCTGGCTAGCTTGCAATCACGTCCGCTTTGAGGAAGTGGCTTAGGGGCGTATGCCCTCGACATCCCCAGCCGGCCAGCCGCTCCTCCACCCCAAGTGACCTGAGCGTGCGCTTGCCTACCGTTGGCGACCTGAGCTGCCCATCCACCCCCAGCAACCTGATGAGCTTGCGCTTGCCAGGCCAGAGCACCGAAACCGCCCTCCTTAGCGCGGCCCACTAGCAGCGCTAAGGGGATCCCCGGCATCGGCCAACGCGGCTGCCCAACACGGAGTGCCACCTGGCCCTTATCCACCAGGCAGGTGGTAAGGCAGTGCACGTCCTGTTGCACCGCCTCTGGCATGCCGAGATGCTCCAGATGGTACATGATCCGGCTGACTCTGTAGGAAGCTGCCGCCTGAGCAGCGGAGAGGCCTAGGTGCGAGATGTGCTCATAAGCCTCTCTATCTTAGGCATATGCATAGGCAACACAGCGGTGGATTCCCAGGCAAGCAACACAACGGTGGATTCCCAGGCAAGCAAACATAGCGGTGGATTCCCAGGCAAGCAAACATAGCGGTGGATTCCCAGGCAAGCAACACAGTGGTGGATTCCCAGGCTAGCAACACACTGGTGGATTCCCAGGCAATGAGGCAAGCAATCATAGCGGTGGATTCCCATGCCAGTAACATAGCGGTGGATTCCCAGGCCAGCAGCATAGGGTAGATTCTCAGGCAAGCAACACGGCGGTGGATACGAAGGCCAACAGCACGGCGGTGGATACGAAGGCCAACAGCACGGCGGTGGATACGAAGGCCAACAGCACGGCGGTGGATACGAAGGCCAACAGCACGGCGGGGGATACGAAGGCCAACAGCACGGCGGGGGATACGAAGGCCAACAGCACGGCGGTGGATACGAAGGCCAACAACACGGCGGGGGATACGAAGGCCAACAACACGGCGGGGGATACGAAGGCCAACAGCACGGCGGTGGATACGAAGGCCAACAGCACGGCGGTGGATACGAAGGCCAACAGCACGGCGGGGGATACGAAGGCCAACAGCACGGCGGGGGATACGAAGGCCAACAGCACGGCGGGGGATACGAAGGCCAACAGCACGGCGGGGGATACGAAGGCCAACAGCACGGCGGGGGATACGAAGGCCAACAGCACGGCGGGGGATACGAAGGCCAACAGCACGGCGGTGGATACGAAGGCCAACAACACGGCGGGGGATACGAAGGCCAACATCACGGCGGTGGATACGAAGGCCAACAACACGGCGGTGGATACGAAGGCCAACAGCACGGCGGGATATACGAAGGCCAACAGCACGGCGGGGGATACGAAGGCCAACAGCACGGCGGTGGATACGAAGGCCAACAGCACGGCGGGGGATACGAAGGCCAACAGCACGGCGGTGGATACGAAGGCCAACAACACGGCGGTGGATACGAAGGCCAACAGCACGGCGGGGGATACGAAGGCCAACAGCACGGCGGGGGATACGAAGGCCAACAGCACGGCGGGGGATACGAAGGCCAACAGCACGGCGGGGGATACGAAGGCCAACAGCACGGCGGTGGATACGAAGGCCAACAGCACGGCGGGGGATACGAAGGCCAACAGCACGGCGGTGGATACGAAGGCCAACAGCACGGCGGTGGATACGAAGGCCAACAGCACGGCGGTGGATACGAAGGCCAACAGCACGGCGGGGGATACGAAGGCCAACAGCACGGCGGTGGATACGAAGGCCAACAGCACGGCGGTGGATACGAAGGCCAACAGCACGGCGGTGGATACGAAGGCCAACAGCACGGCGGTGGATACGAAGGCCAACAGCACGGCGGTGGATACGAAGGCCAACAGCACGGCGGTGGATACGAAGGCCAACAGCACGGCGGGGGATACGAAGGCCAACAGCACGGCGGTGGATACGAAGGCCAACAGCACGGCGGGGGATACGAAGGCCAACAGCACGGCGGTGGATACGAAGGCCAACAGCACGGCGGGGGATACGAAGGCCAACAGCACGGCGGTGGATACGAAGGCCAACAGCACGGCGGTGGATACGAAGGCCAACAGCACGGCGGTGGATACGAAGGCCAACAGCACGGCGGGGGATACGAAGGCCAACAGCACGGCGGTGGATACGAAGGCCAACAGCACGGCGGGGGATACGAAGGCCAACAGCACGGCGGGGGATACGAAGGCCAACAACACGGCGGGGGATACGAAGGCCAACAGCACGGCGGTGGATACGAAGGCCAACAGCACGGCGGGGGATACGAAGGCCAGCAGTATGGCGGGGGACAGGAAGGCAAGCAGCATGGCGGGGGATACGAAGGCCAACAACACGGCGGTGGATACGAAGGCCAACAGCACGGCGGGGGATACGAAGGCCAACAGCACGGCGGGGGATACGAAGGCCAACAGCACGGCGGGGGATACGAAGGCCACTAACACGACAGTGGATTCCCAAGCAAGCAACACAGCGGTGGATTCCCAGGCAAGCAGCATAGCGGTGGATTCCCAGGCGAGCTACACGGCGGTGGATACTAAGGCCAACAGCACGGCCGGGAATACGATGGACAGCATCAAGACAGGGGATACGATGGCCAGCAGCGCGCCAGGGAAAAGAAAACCAGCAGCACGACAGGGGATAGGAAGGTCAGCAGCATGGCGGGGGATAGGAAGGCCAGCAGCAAGGCGGGGGATAGGAAGGCCAGCAGGAAGGCGGGGGATAGGAAGGCCAGCAGTATGACGGGGGATAGGAAGGCCAGCAGCATGGCGGGGGATAGGAAGGCCAGCAGTATGGCGGGGGACAGGAAGGCAAGCAGCATGGCGGGGGATAGGAAGGCCATCAGCATGGCGGGGGATAGGAAGGCCAGCAGCAAGGCGGGGGATAAGAAGGCCAGCAGTATGACGGGGGATAGGAAGGCCAGCAGCATGGCGGGGGATATGAAGGCTAGCAGTATGGCGGGGGATAGGAAGGCAAGCAGCATGGCGGGTGATAGGAAGGCCAGCAGCATGGCGGGGGATAGGAAGGCCAGCAGCAAGGCGGGGGATAGGAAAGCCAGCAGCATGGCGGGGGATAGGAAGGCCTTCAGCTTGGCGGGGGATAGGAAGTCCAGCAGCAAGGCGGGGGATAAGAAGGCCAACAGCAAGGCGGGAGATAGGAAGGCCAGCAGCATGGCGGGGGATAGGAAGGCCAGCAGCATGGCGGGGAATAGGAAGGCCAGCAGCAAGGCAGGGGATAGGAAGGCCAGCAGCATGGCGGGGGATAGGAAGGCCAGCAGCAAGGCGGGGGATAGGAAGGCCAGCAGCAAGGCGGGGGATAAGAAGGCCAGCAGCAAGGCGGGGGATAGGAAGGCCAGCACTCCAGCAGTATGGCGGGGGATACGAAGGCCAGCAGCATGGCGGGGGATAGGAAGACTAGCAGCATGGCGGGGGATATGAAGGCCAGCAGCATGGCGGTGGATAGGAAGGCCAGCAGCATGGCAGGGGATAGGAAGGCCATCAGCAAGGCGGGGGATAAGAAGGCCAGCAGTATGGCGGGGGATATGAAGGCCAGCAGCATGGTGAAGGATAGGAAGGCCAGCAGCATGGCGGGGGATATGAAGGCCAGCAGCATGGCGGGGGATAGGAAGGCCAGCAGCATGGCGGGGGATAGGAAGGCCAACAGCATGGCGGGGGATAGGAAGGCCAACAGCATGGCGGGGGATAGGAAGGCCAGCAGCATGGCGGGGGATATGAAGGCCAGCAGCATGGCGGGGGATAGGAAGGCCAACAGCAAGGCGGGGGATAGGAAGGCCAGCAGCAAGGCGGGGGATAGGAAGGCCAGCAGCACGACAGGGGGGCAGGAGGACCACTAGTATGGCGGGGGATACAAAGGCCAGCAGCACGCCAGGGAAAAGAAAGATCACGAGCACAGCAGGGGAAGGAAGGTCAGCAGACGGCGGGGGATAGGAAGGCCAGCAGCAAGGCGGGGGATAAGAAGGCCAGCAGCAAGGCGGGGGATAGGAAGGCCAGCACTCCAGCAGTATGGCGGGGGATACGAAGGCCAGCAGCATGGCGGGGGATAGGAAGACTAGCAGCATGGCGGGGGATATGAAGGCCAGCAGCATGGCGGTGGATAGGAAGGCCAGCAGCATGGCAGGGGATAGGAAGGCCATCAGCAAGGCGGGGGATAAGAAGGCCAGCAGTATGGCGGGGGATATGAAGGCCAGCAGCATGGTGAAGGATAGGAAGGCCAGCAGCATGGCGGGGGATATGAAGGCCAGCAGCATGGCGGGGGATAGGAAGGCCAGCAGCATGGCGGGGGATAGGAAGGCCAGCAGCAAGGCGGGGGATAGGAAGGCCAACAGCATGGCGGGGGATAGGAAGGCCAGCAGCATGGCGGGGGATATGAAGGCCAGCAGCATGGCGGGGGATAGGAAGGCCAACAGCAAGGCGGGGGATAGGAAGGCCAGCAGCAAGGCGGGGGATAGGAAGGCCAGCAGCACGACAGGGGGGCAGGAGGACCACTAGTATGGCGGGGGATACAAAGGCCAGCAGCACGCCAGGGAAAAGAAAGATCACGAGCACAGCAGGGGAAGGAAGGTCAGCAGACGGCGGGGGATAGGAAGGCCAGCAGCACGTTGGGGGATAGGAAGGCCAGCAGCACGGCGTGGGATAGGAAGGCCAACAGTCGAGGGAGAGGGGGGAGGATACCAGGGCCAAACTCCAAGGCAAGGGAGCTGCATCTGCTTGTCCACTAGGTGTAGCACCTCTGGGACGGGGAGCGGCTGCATGACAGAGACTGCCTCGCACAGTTTGAGGACAGCTGCTCCACGCTCCAACTCCTTCAACGCATCCATTAGCTCACTGCACCACGTGCATCCTCCGGTAGTCTGTCGAAGCGCGATCGAGCTGTATATCGGCCGCCATGCCTTCTGCCATAAGTGGGTTGTCTTGCTGTGCTGCAGTTGCCACCGCTGCGTTGTAGAAGTGGAGCCCGTGCTGCCACGAGTCTCGATGTAACGGCTGGATCTGCAGCTCCCTCATGACCCCACAGTTGGCAGCGGAAGCAGGCAGCCCCGTAGTCTGGTGCAAGCGCTGAAGTAGGCTGGACTGCATCCTGCTATGGAGGCAGTGTTGCGGCCGAAGGTGACCGGTGGCCCACACCACATCTCCATAGTTCACCGCATGCGCTGCATAGACAGCCACAAGCCCACTAGCCGGATGCGCGTAGGCAGATGATGCCTCAAACGCACCCTAGCGGCCATGTGGCGAACACGATGCAGCGCGGCAGCCTTAGGTGCCTCTACCTTGAATGACCTTCCTCATGCTGTCACTTTCGTGCTGAATGATGCCCAAGAATTTGAATTCTTGGACACGCTACAACACTGTCCTATCTGAGCTGTACACGCAGACATGGGCTTGCAGGCGGCGTTGCGTTGCTAAGCGGCTGCCAAACTCCAAAATCTCTGTCTTCCTGTCTTTGACCGCCGCATATTCATGCAGGGCGTCTAGCATGCGCTGCAGTCCTGCCGGGCTGCTGGCTAGCAGGGAGAGATCTTCCGCACACAAGAGGCACTTTAGTCGCCGCCCTGCCCCCAGCGCAATGCCCTCTACCGGGCACTTGGCTGCGATCGTGCCCGGCGCTAATATAGAGGCTGAAGAGGAGGGGGCTGAGAGGGCAGCCCTGTTTGATACTGCGGGTGCAAGGCACAAGGCTAGTGGTTTTAGGGCCGTCTGTGAGCTTGTTTACGGAACCGTTTTAGCCGTAACATGCCTGTTGGCATGTGAAGGTGCCCTGACAGATGCCGCCAGAGCTGCCCATGTGGCACACAATCATAGGCCTTGGTGAAGTCCACAAAAATCACATGCATCTTGCCACGGCCTCCGGCTGCCTGCTGTGCATGGACTGCATGCCTCAAGAGGAAAGGACCTTGAAGCGTGCAACGGTGCCGCTGGAATCCAAACTGCTCAGGTTAAATGTGTGCGTGCAAGCGCGCCCACTGGTCAGTGATGGCAATGAGCATGCTAGCATACAGCCGGCACGAAACGCTGGTGATGGCTGCACATATATGGTCCATGTACTTGCAACTTGCAAGGTAAATGTAAATAAGGCCCATACAGTACAGTCCCCTAGAGCTTCACACATCCCCACCTGCTTCTCTATCACTCATCTCCATGGTTCTTACACACACTTTCGATTCCACACTTTTGCAACAATTTGCTCAATGAAGCTATGCATCACACAGAATTGTTCACACATGGGAGGTGGCATGCATGTGAAAGACGCTTTATAGGCTTGCTCTCAGGTCTCAACTATGCAAGATCATCGATAAGGGGTCTTTGGGAGCCACTCGAATGACGCTGTCGTGATGTGCGGAACCCGAGTGGATGTGCGGCAGACCGTGACCGGGCCATGAATGTTTTGGGGTATTGGATGGTATATTGTAATAAGCGCATGCGTGGCGCTTTGCCCAAGTCACAAGTTGTGTTCTGTTGAGTGAGGACCTCTTCTGATTCATCAGAAAATTCCATTGAAAAACATGATCACAGTGTAAGTATGGTCAGACATTCTGAACTACAACATGGTGGCACAGCCAGTTCGAAAATGCAGCACACCGATCCACGGCTGAGAGAGGTTGCGATGTTTCTGACTGCAAGAATCGATGTATGGAATCATGAGCGGTGCTTCATGTAGGATTGCAGCATGTAAATGTCGCACCATAAAGCAGTAAACGCGCCAATATGGTAAACTCCGTAATCTCCGGTAAAGGCGCCTTAGAGAGGTGTCCTTCTACTCACACACAGGCTCCTTGTTCTTCAGACAAGAGCTGTTAACTGGCTACTGTAAGGTTCAGCCCTAGCAGGAAGTCTCTCTGCCTAGGGGTAAGTCTGGGTGCCCCTGTCTCGTGGGTACCGCCCCTACTACTTCACTCACGCGTTGTGCGCTTCAGGTCCGTGGCGGACTTCTCCCTCACGACAGTGATGGGCGCCTACGGGCAGACTTCGTGACTACTCACTGGCTGCGGGTGCTCATCGAGTTAAGCTGCTAGATTTGTATTTGTATGTCAGGCAATAGCAAGGGTTGGCGCAGGCCTTCAGGCTGTCTGGTCGCGAACCAGCTAGGCAATCAGGAGCACTTACCGCGTCACACGCGGTGAAGGTACGGGATCGTAGACTGCGAACTACTTGTTCGGCAGGGATCTCGTTCTTCAACTGAGGTCTTGTTCTCTTGCTATCTCAGCGGAAGCTAAGGTAGTCTTGACTTGATGTAGGTACTGACTTAAAGCACAACTCGGGTCTCACGCACTGGGTGACGGCCGGAGCTTGTTACAGAAGAGGTCTGTCCTTTTGAAAGGGACGAAGTAACTAGTTTAGGCAATTGCCGGGATACAGGGACCCGGCAGGCCCAATTCAAAGTACGGGACAGCTAAACCCCTGGCGTAAGCGGGTTTCTAGGTTCCTATTCAAATAAGGAGGATCCGCAGGGAAGCTGCGGATCCTCCGAGGTCGCAAACTGCGGCCTAAACGGTTTTGGCACGTATACCGTAATATACCGTGACAGCTGTCGCACCATAAAGCAGTAAACGCGCCAATATGGTAAACTCCGTAATCTCCGGTAAAGGCGCCTTAGAGAGGTGTCCTTCTACTCACACACAGGCTCCTTGTTCTTCAGACAAGAGCTGTTAACTGGCTACTGTAAGGTTCAGCCCTAGCAGGAAGTCTCTCTGCCTAGGGGTAAGTCTGGGTGCCCCTGTCTCGTGGGTACCGCCCCTACTACTTCACTCGCCCCCCCGCTCCTCAGCGTTAAGCCTATCGGGCATGCGCTGGGAGCCGGAAAAAAGGGTCGGTACTGTTAGGAAGAAATTTCTGGCAATATGTACACCTCAGAGGATCAAAGTATCAAAGCAAATCTGCCTGGTTCAGGCCTTCTACACGAATCTGCCTGGTTCAGGCCTTCTACACAAATCTGCCTGGTTCAGGCCTTCTACACGCATCTGCCTGGTTCAGGCCTTCTACACGCATCTGCCTGGTTCAGGCCTTCTACACAAATCTGCCTGGTTCAGGCCATATACACAAATCTGCCTGGTTCAGGCCGTCCATACGCATCTGCCTGGTTCAGGCTTCCTTCAAGGCAAAATTCACATAATCTCTGCAAGCAATGCGCACATACTGCTCGTCATTCTAAGCATCTCAGTTGCTCATCACCAAACTTGGCTGTTAATCAGAATCATCAGGCCAGGCTAAGTATAACCGCTGCTCTCGCCCCACTGCGCCATAGACGCCTGGTCTTTTAAGGCCACAGGAAATGTGCGCCGCAGCAGCGGCTTCTGCCCCCTTGGTTACTATCACTACTCCACAAAATCAAGTCTTGTTGTCCACGCTCCAGCATATGTACTACCGCAGCCTTGCTGCTGCGGCTCTGGAGAAACAAATTTTCATAACCCGTTGCTGCTCTAGGTCTTGTCGCCACCTAGCAGAAACTTGTCATTGACTCGCTGGCCTCCGGACCAGCACTTGCCGCGCACTAGGACCAGGTGCGCTGTGCCTGAAAGCGTCTTCTGCTGCTCAGCCTCTGCCCTTTTCCTGTCGGTTGCGGTGTGAGTACCGTCACATGCTCAGCAGCCTTGCCGCTCTGGGCTCGGCCTTCCATGAGGTTCAGGTATCGGTGCACCCTTCAAGTGCCGATTCCTCCTCCTCCTTCGCTACTTCTTTGGCCACCTTGGCCCGTCTGGCAACTGCCCTCGGGGTGACATTGGCCTCTCCCCAGCCAGTGGTGTACGAGATGTCGTACAACCCGTTCGCCATTGGCCTTGCGATGCCCCGCTCCATTTGCCGCGTAGCTGGGTTGGTGGCCATAACCTCCACCTCAGGCTTATCCATGATGTCGGCATCCGGGGCCGCCCTGGCTGCTGCCCTGGCAGCTGGGCTTGGCCGCCCCTGGACGGCTGCGCTACGCTCTGGCTCTGCAGCGGGCCCTGCTATCTCAGCTGGCCCAGCGACCTTGTCGTCCGGCTGGCACCGTGGGCACAACCAATCGCCCTCAGGCACCTCATCAAGAGCTGGTACCAAGCAATCCATGTGCCAACCCGCAACTGGCAGCGCCTCTTTGATCCTCGCCACTCTGGCCAGGAGCAGGTCCGCTGCCTCCTCTGTTGTTGCCACCTTGGCGGTGCTCCATAGGTCCGCCCCCACTCTGGAGGGGAACGTGGGTCTCTGCCCAAAAAGAACCTCGTATGGCGCCATGCGCGTGGCCTGCTGCGGCGAGCAGCGGAAGCCCAGCGCCACCCATGGTACCATCTTGTCCCAGGAATCGTCGCTGCTGCCCTCCTGGCAGCACTTGCGCAGTCCTGTCTTGAGAGTCTGGACTGCCCTCTCGGACAGCCCGTCTGCCTGGGGGTGATTGGCAGAAGTGGTGCGGTGATCAATAAAGCAATCCAGTAACATGTCCTGGAATTCTCCCTGGAACTCTGTCCCCTGGTCCGTCACCACCTCTGCGCAGCCCCCGAAACGTGCTACCACATTCTGGAAAAAAGCCAAGGCCGTCACATCTGACGCCTTGCTTGGAATGGGGATTAACTCCACCCATTTGGAGTAATGCTCCACACACACCATCACAAATCGATTGCCCCTGGGCGTGGTGGTGAATGGTCCACACAGATCCACTCCCCACCGAAAAAACAACCCCTCGATGGGCAGCGGATGCAGGTCGGGCTGTATGTGATTGAATGTGGACGCCCTGGCCCGATCACACACACCACACTCCTGCACCACCTTCCTGACTGCTGCCCTGAGCCCCCTCCACCAGTGCTGCTGCATGACCATGAAAGCTGTGCGGTGGCTGCCAAAATGGCCCGTACCAGCATGGGCCTCCTGGATCACTGCCAGCCTGTCCTCTGGCCTGGGTACTACACATCGTCTTCCGTCAGGCATAAGCCGTATCAACACTCCTCCCCTCTCTGATTCCCACAGAAAAGGAGCGGCTCTGCGCTGTACCCGTGCCTGCTCTCCTAGCTCCGTTCCTGGAGCGTGTATTTTCTCACGTAGGAATCTCAACACTGGCGCATCAGACCACACGTCCACCTTGGCTGGGGTCCCTGCCCCGAACCCAGGTGGATCACATTCTCCCCCACCGTCAGCGCTCTCAACACTGCCAACATCTGCTTTGGCCACATGTGTATTCCCACCTGGTTCCTGTGCTGCATCTGCCCAATCTGCCGCAGCTGATTCTCCCATGCACTGCCTGTACGTCGCTGCCACCTCCCCACTGCCAGAGCATGCGTTTCCTGCGGTAGCAAGGGCGTAGTGGCTGGACATTAAAGTGGCACCAAGCGCAGGATCCCTGTCCTGGCCTGGCAACCTTGCTCTGCGCACCAGTTCACCCGGTAATATTTTTGCACACTCAAGTGCCACATTGAACCATGCACTCAACGCCCACGAATCCATGCACCTGCCCAAGGCTGCCCTCCTGGCAGCCTCTGGGAAGTCTGGTCGCGGCAACGTGGATCCAACAGCATACCCCATGGCACGTTCACGTTCATTTGCATTGGGCTCCTGCAGGTCCCCCATGGGCCTGTACACCATCCCATTCTGCCCATTCCTGAAAGAATATGATGCGGGAGTCGCCATCAAGCAGGGCAGCACCCTCCTGGGCTGTCCTGTCACATTGATGCGATACCCTCCATTGTCTGGACAGGCGACCACCTGGGCCCTGCTGCCCTTGTCCAGAATATCATCCACGACCCCCTCATGGGGCCTGGCCGAAGCGCAAATCACAAACTCGATATCCTCAGACGGGGCTATGTTCCCCCAGTAGTTGCGGGTACGGTGGGCGTAAGACCCCACTTGTGCCGCATCAAACAGTGCAGGCGTCCCCAGGACCCTACACACTTCATTGAACCCGTCTACACTGGCCTTGGTGCTCCTTTGATTCAGCTGCATCGCAACATTCTCAATCAGGTATGCGGGCGGTCTGGACAATTGCAGGACCTGCAAAGTGCCCAACAACTTGACCAGCGGGAAGAAGGACTTGCTTCGTTCCCCCGCCAGCCCGCGCCCCTTGCCTGCCGAGGAGAGGTCCTGACACTCCCATCCAGCCACCATAAACCACTGGCGCCCATCCTGGGCGCCTGCTCCCTGGAGGTGCTCTGCCGTAATGGCGTACACATCCTGGGGTAGCGCTCTGAACACATCCTCAAACGCTTTCACTGGAAGCAGCTGGGGAAATCGCTTGTGCAACTGCACCAACCGCCCCCCAGAAATCTCCCTCACTTCTTCGCTGATATCCGCATACAAATATCGAACCACTGGAATTCCTGCTTTGAGCACCATTTCCAGCCCAGAGCACATACCTCCAAAGGGCTCGAAGAGGACCACCCCTTCTTTCTCCATGGTCCGCACAGCCTGTACCGGCAGGCACGCCGTGTCCACCCCTGCGTGTGCGTGAGGCGGTGCAACCCGGGGCAGGTCAGACAGTACATCGCTGATCATTGTCCTGGCTCTGTCCCTGCCACTGAACGCCTGTTCTGCCGTACTGACAGGCTGAGCCTGCTCATCATCCTCAGTGGCGGCAGAGGATATCTCCTGCCCAACTACGCTTGTCGCGCAAGCTGCCTCTGCAGCCCGCAACAGCTTCACTCCCCTTCGTCCTTCCTGTGCCATACGGACCAACTGGTCGGCATGCCACTGGTTCACCCTGCGCATCCCTGTGAGCATGGCTACCTGCCTCCCACTCTCCTCCCCCCTGACCGCCGGCTCTGATGCAACCGCATCTAGCCTAGCTCCTGTGCGATCAGCGGAGGACGGGAGAGGCGACCTGGACGGAATGTCCGCATTCTGGTGGCATGCTCCAGAGCGGTGGACAATGGTAATGTCCAGCTCCTGGAGCATGAGTGCCCACCTAGCGTGCTGGCCCACTAGCGTCTGGTTGTCCATGAGGTAGGTCAGTGGCTCATGGTCAGTGATGAGGTGCACCTTGCACCCAAACAGCATGTGACGGTATGTGCGTGCGGCATATACTGCAGCCAGCATCTCCCCCTGAAACGAGGAGTAGTTCTTCTCACTCTTGTTCAAGGATCTGGACGTGCATGCAACCATATATTCCCGACCGCTGTCATCGCACTGCCCTAGCACTGCTCCAATACCCTGCTTAGAGAAGTCAGTGTACAGCAAGAAGGGCCTTGGCGGTCCTTTGCCATCTGGCCCCGTTCCACTGTAATCCGGTCTGCGCAGGACCCTACCGCCCTCGCACATCTCTGTTTTGAGCAGCTGGAACGCCTGCGACTGCTCTGGCCCCCACACAAACGGGACCCCCTTGACCAGCAATGCATTGATGCATGCTACCTTCTTGGAGAAATCCGGAATGTAGCAGCGGTAGAAGTTCAGGAAGCCCATGACTTCCTGAATGTTCTTCACCGTTGCGGGCTCAGGCAGCGCCATAACCGCTGCAATTTTGGCCGCATGCGGCGTGAGACCCCGGGCCGACACGTTGTGACCCAGGTATTCCACCGTCGCACATCCAAACAACGACTTGTCGGGATGTGCCCTCAACCCGACATTGTGGAGCATGTCCAGCATGAGCTCCACATGCTTGATGTGCTCTGCTGGTGTATCATACACCAGCAGATCATCAATGAAAGCCACACAAAAGGAACTCAGGCCCGCTCTGGCGATCTCCTCTTCCATCATTCTCTGGAAGAAAGGAGGCCCATTGCGCAGCCCAAAATTGAGCTTGGTGTACATCCACAGTTCAGGTCCCATCCAGAATGCCGTCTTAGGCTGGTCCTCAGCTTTGATCGGTATCTGCATGAACCCCGACCTGAGGTCCACCTTACTGAAAATCTTGGCCGTACCCAGGTTCTGAAAAATTGTTTCCATCCTGGGGATGGCAAACTCCTGCTTAGCCGTTCGCAGGTTCAACCTGCGCATATCGTGCGCTATGCGGTGATCAGTCCACTCGCCAGTCTCAGCACTCTTCTTGGCCGCAACCACAGAGTTGGCTGCAAACTTGATGGGACCCCCTTGGGGTACTTTCACAATGATACCTGCCTGTATCATCGGCTGGCACTTCTCTTTAAAGATGGCAGCCTTTGGAGGCGGCATGTCCCGCGACTTCTGAAAGCACGAGCTGACCTCGTCTTCCAAAGCCAATGTAAACTCACCCTGCGTGCCGCAGTAGCCTGGCAGGTCTTCCATGGAGTAAGCGAATGCTCCCTGGCGGTCCCTGAGGCTCCGCTCGAGGGACGCCTGCTGCTCCTCCGTGAAGTCAGGGTGCTTGCCCAGCAGCCATCCTTCTTCAGTCTTGAAATATTCCGAAGGTGGTTCAACCACACCTCCTGGCTGGAACATGTCGATCATCTCTGCTGCCTGCGGGTCGTCCTCCGCGGCTGGTATTTCCCCCTCGGTGCTGCTGTTGCGCTGCCATTCCTCCTGCTGACTGTAGGCGCCCCCTGCCCCGCTGGCATCCCCCACAGAGATGACAGCCGGCGGGCGCAGCCAGCCTGACGTAAGCTTGGCTGCCGCCTCCTGGCTGGACACAAAAGCACCCTGGCTGGCTGTAAATCCCCCTCCTCGGACGCCCTGCCCAGTGGCCCTGGCACCCGGGATGCACGCTGACAGCAGGAGCCACACCAGCAACAGCTGGAATGCACCCGTAAGCACTCCCTTGAATGCCGTACAGTTCAAGAGTCCCTTGCATGCTGGCGGCTGCCGCCCAGCAGGCGGCTGTTGCCCTGCTGGCTGCGCCACTAAAGGTTCTGCAGGTGGCCCTGGCCGCAACTGCTCTGTGGCCCATGTGATCTCCAGCTCCACCCGGCTGATCCTGCCTGGCAGGCAAGGGCAATCCTTGCCCGGCCTGCTGCCACGATCCCTGTCTGCAGCCTTCCCCTGCGCATTCCTTGCGCGGCGCCTAGCCTTTTTTGACTTCTTCCCCTGAAGCTCGGCTGTTTCCGTCCAGGCTGCGTCTGCCCCCACTGGCCGCGCCTCTGACTGATAACCCTTGCAGCGCTTGGCTTGCTGCCCCTGCCCGCTGGCTGGATGCGGCCCTCCGCTGGTGCTAGGCCTTCTGCAGCCTTCTGCCTTGTTTGCAGGCAACTGCTGCCTTCTGATGGCTTCCAAGGGCGTGTCCCCCTCTGGGCAGTCCTTGGTCTGGTGGCCGCTCTGGGCGCAGCTGAGACACCTGCCTTCCCTCTCCACTGGGACTGGACAGGTGTGATATTCGTGCCCACGCTTGCCGCAGCGCAGGCACGGCTCCCTGGCAACTGACCCTTGGCCCCAGGCCGGGTGTACCAAGTCACTGCATTTATGGCATGCCCACACTCCTCCGCGGGTGCTGCCTATGCCCTGAGTGCCGGCACACGCCCCGCAGGCTGTACCGCCACACTTGCAGCACCTCCTGCCGGTCCCTTCCTCTAAGCTGACCATGCAGCCCAGGCACCGCTGGGGCATGTCTGCGACAGTTCTGTTCGGTGGCTCACGGCTGACTGCGCTGCCGCTGGCTAGGCTGCAAGCTCCACGGGCTGCGCCTCCGTCCTGGCTCTCTGGCCTGGGTGGGTGCCGCGCTGGTGCCTGGCTGCTGGTGGGTCCTACCCGGCCCATGCCGCCTGCCGCTGCCTGTGCATCCCTGTCGCCCTGCTCATCGCCTGAGCTAGCGCTGTCTGTTTCTGCACCCCGCCTGCACATATGCCAGGGGAGATTGCTTGGTCGCCACAACACCCCCTGCCCTTCTCGGGTGCTAACCCACTCTGCAAGCTGGCGTTTTACCACCCTCAGGTTGAGGCAAATATCATCGGCGTACACCAGAGCCGCCTGCTCTGGTCCCCTGCCGCTGGCCCACTTGGCCGCGCCTCTGAGTTGGTGCAATCTGCGAGCCAACCCCGTTTGCAATTGTCTGATGGCTGCTTGCCACCCCGCTTCCAGCAAACCCGCTCCCTCCAGGAGCTCAGTCATCATGCTCAAGTGTTCTGCTATGGTTCCGGTATCGTCCTCTTCAGGCTCTACCGCTGTCCCCTCAGCTTTCCTCAGCTGGTATTCCAGGATATGCCTGGCAACCCGCAGCCCTTCCAGCTGCCTGTCCGACTGCGCTCCGGCCTCGTCCAAGCCTTCCCCTGCTGATGAATCTCCGTCACTCCGCTCCTCAAGGCAAGCCCGCCAAAGCGCGGTGACCTCCGGCGCCACCTCGCCTATGAGTGCGAGCATACTGCCGCCCAGTTCCTTCTCCAGGTCTTCCAACGCCTGGTTGTACCTCCACATCCTGGGATATGGACTCTGCCCTGGCAACACTCTGATTTTGAACCACAGGCTGGATTCTGCCACGGCTGCGCTGCTGTTGACCAGCTCCTGGCCTGCCTCATGCAGGCCCATCTCCTCCTTCCTCTGCTGATCAAGTTTTTCTACACAACTCTTCAAGGCAGACTTCCAGCGCTGAGTGCTGTACAAGGCTGGGTCCCCCCAAGGGTCCCTCGCCACTGGTTGCACCGGCTCATTCACTTGTCTGTCCCTTGAGCTGTTGCTGTTGGCCCTGCCATCCACTGTTACGCAGGAAGCTGCCATGGGCGGGACCGCAGCCTGCCGTCGGTTCTTCCTCAATGCCGGCAGGCGCTCCCCTAGCTCAACCTCCCACTCACGGTTGCGCCTTGTGTCCTCAATGGCGGCTCTCTCCCAACTTCCATTGCTCATCCACTGCTGCTGCAGCTGCTCCATTGACTCCTCGAAACTCTGCTCTGGACTTTCCGGTCCTGGGCATGCTGAGGCTGACTCCCCCGGCATGTCTGCACACCTGGCCACTGGCCATCCGCTGCTGACCATGCCCACAGGCCGCTGGGAGCTGCTTGCTCCATACTCCCCATCCGACTCTGCGTCAGCGACCAGCGGTGGCAACCCCTCCAAGGGGTCTTCGCTCTCCCCACCTGGTAGGCTCATGTCCCACTGGCCTGGATCCTCCCCCTCACGGAACCCCTGGTTCCTGTCAGCAGGGTGTCCTGCTACCCATCTGCGTTCGCTGTTGTCCCTCAGAACACTGGTTCCGCCGCAGCTACCCGAGGGCGTCCGGGGC
Source organism: Limnomonas spitsbergensis (assembly GCA_037349105.1). NCBI lineage: Eukaryota > Viridiplantae > Chlorophyta > Chlorophyceae > Chlamydomonadales > Limnomonas > Limnomonas spitsbergensis. Next base: position 3,821,339 of record JAYJMM010000028.1, read on the forward strand.
TCCGCCCGGTCCCTGGTTTCCGCTGACGGTGCTGCCAATTCCAGCTCCTGGTCAATTGTTTCTAGCCACTCCCACTCTGATGCCGTTGCACCTAGTGTAGTGACAAAAGCCGCCTGAAACGGCGCAAACGGCCCTGGCTGCTCTGAAGACTCTTGGGACCCGTCGCTACTGTCAGGGTTGGGGTCCCATCTGCGGTCGCCCCACCTGCCGATCCTCCATTGACCCAGCGCTGGCTGGTCCCTCAGCTCCATCAGCTCTTCCTCGTAGGTTCCTGATCCCACTCCCCGGAACAAGGGATGCAGCGTGCGCACCCCTGCTGGGTGCGCCTGCTTCCACAGCTGCACCGTCACGGCATTAGCCTGCCAGTGTGGCTTCACGCTGCTGGCCCTGTCCTCCTGCCAGGCTTTCCTCTCCTTGCGCACCCACTGCTGCACGCAGTCCTCCAACCGTTCTAGCGCGAACGGCGAGCGCGCCAGCTCAAACTCCTCCTCCCACATGGATCCGCTGTCGGACGCTGGTCTCGCCCCGTATGGCCATGTGGGGCATTCATATTCCGCAGGCGCCCACTGCGCTCCCACGCTCCACACCTCCTGCATGGCTGCCGACATTTGTCCAGGCAGCATGGTCCTTTGCAGCACCATCATCATGATGGTCCACACTGCTGGATCTGCACCCCTGGCGTACTCGTGTGCGTGGAATTCTGCTTCATCTACATTGGCACATCTGATAATGGCTACGTTCCCCTCGCTCCTTGCGAAGAAGAACACCGGCATGTCATTCCTGGAGGCGTGCATGTGGATCCACGCCTCTGACACCGGGATCTCCTCCTCCTGCACCTCCTCATAGTAGTATGACACGGCCCGCTGCACTGGGATGGCTGCCCTGGCGTCTCCCGGCGCCAATCCCCATGGCACAGCCTGGCCTGCTACCACCCTGGGTATGAGGATGGCTGCCTCGATGATGTCCTCAATCCTCCTGGGCTTGCCCCCATGGCAGAGCCCCGCGCCGTCGTAGGTTCCCTCGGCCGCCTCACTGCTCCTTCCATACGTCCCTGCAGCCGCTGCCTGCACGGGCACGTAGAAGGCGCACTCCCTCAGGCTGGGGTGTCCCAGCAAGCTGTGGGCACAGTGCTGCGCCCAAGGCGCACTCATGAATCCCAGCTGCGCTCCTTGCCACACACCATCGGTGCGCACGCTGTCGGGCACCTCCCATCGTGCCATGTCCGCAGCGCTCACCGCTGTTATTCCCTCTTGGCACACCAGGCGCACGGCTCTGTCTACGCATTGTAACCAGACGGGATGCCGCCACTCTCGCTGCTTCAACTCCGCCATCACTGTGCTGGGCTTGATGTACCCCCTGAGAGCTACGATCAGCAGTACTGCTGCCGTAACTGCATCCCATGGGAACACCAGCCTGGCGACTGCCTGCATGGCTGCCTGCCTATTGACGCACACCACCTCACGGCTAGGCAGCAGCCTGTGGTTTTGGATCCTGCAGATCCCATCCTGGGCATCCTCTGGTACTGTGAGCATCGCTTCAGTAGCCGCTGACCCTGGCAGCTCGTCTCCCAAGCGATACCACTGCACGAAGCTCCTGCCCTCTGGCTGGCCCGGCGGCAGAGGCCTGGGCTGGACATGCTCCCTGTCGCTGGCTTGGTTGCGGTGGTCCTCACCGTCCTGGTCATAAGCTGTATCCTCGTCCCTTCCGGCGGACCGCCTGTCGCTAACACCCCTGCTGGGCGGGCCACTGGCCGCCTCCCCCCATCCTCCGGGGTTGTACCTGGAGGTGGTGCAGCAGTGGTTTCTAACGGGTTCCGTGCCACCCGAGCTCCTCGTTGCGGCTTCCTGGGCCTCTCGGTGGCGACCAGTCCTGCTGACTGACCCCTGAGCCCTGGCGGCTGCCTCGTTTGCCGCGCTTCCGATATGCAGCTGTACCTCCGGGGTGCCTGGGCATGGTAACACAGACCCTTGGTCAGGCATGGGAGTGTCCTCCCGTGAATCTGACCCCCTATCGGAGCTGGCGGAGCCATCCTCACTGGGACTGGCCTCCCCCTCCTCATCATTGTGCTGGTGCATCTCAGCCTGTGCCCTCCTGTTGGCTGCATTCATATTATCATGGTGATCTGACTGCTCCTTTATCAGAAATCTCTGCAACATGTTGGGCCAATCCTCACAAGGAACTGGGCACCCCCTGCTCTGGAGGTCCCTCAGGACCCACCCTGCATGATGGATGGACCTGGCTGATCCTGCGGGCATAGTGCCGTAATGGTTCATAGCTAACGACTCTATCACCACCTTCCAGTGGTGCTTCTGAAGGGGCACCTGCCCTTCTCGCACCCATTGGGTATCCCCCGGTACCTCTGCCACCTGGTTGCTCTGAACCTGGGCTGTGCCGGCGGTCTGAACAACCCCCCCATGGATCGATACCAGGCACGTGTGCCTTGCGAGACCCTCCCACCTGGGCGCCTCTTGCATCACTGCGCCCTGTCGGCCCGGTGGCCCCGGCAGCCTGCTCTGGCTTGCAGCAGCCTTCTGCGCCTTCCACTCCTCGAAGGAGGTACGCTGCTCGGCCTCGTAGGCCCTCCTTAACCTGTCCTCTGGACCCTCCAGGCTGTGGCCTGGTCCATCAGCCTTCACACCCCTCTCTGGGCCGGCTGGGACCCTAGACTTGTCCAAGCGGCCGCTGCTGCCCGCCATCACCGACCTCCAGTCTGGGCATGCGCTGGCGAAGTGCCCTGGCTGATGGCACTTGAAACACACTCCTCCATCTCGGGGTCCCAGGTGGGCTGGCTTGGCTATCCGTCCCTGTCCAACCGTGGCCCTGCCCGGCGGACTTTGGTCAGCTGCCCTCCTCCTGTCTTGTTCTTGGTCGCCCTTTTTGAACGATCTGGCCAGGCTCCCTGAGCCTCGCTCTAGGGAGCGGCCTCGGGGCATGCTGCCCCTCTGCTCTGGTCCTGGGCTCTCCTTCCTTGCGTGGATACGCCTGTCGCTGTCCCCCTCACTCGGGGACCTGCGCCACCTGCCCTTGGCCTGTACATCGGCCGGGCTGCTATCTCCTGTGTTGTGCTCCGTCAGCTGGCTCTTGACCCCTGGCGTGGGAGCCACCGCCTGGTGCTCCCTCACTTGCCCTCTCTGGGCGCTCCTGCTGCGCTCCCTGGGAGCCTTGTCCTCGGCCTCAGCTGCTGCCTCTGTCCCCCTCCGCTCCCTGCGGGCATCGGGACTAGCCATCTGAGCTCTGTTGGCGCCCCCTGAGTTGTTTAGCCCAGGGTTCCTCTGCTGTGCTTCCGCTGGTGCCGCCGTGCTGGGGGGCTCGACTTCCCCCTCCAGGTCGCTATCCCACGGGGATGCGGGCACAAACGCCTCCTGGATGCTGGCTGCCAGCTCCGGGTCCACTTGCACCCGGTTTTGCGGCCTCCCCGCCTGCAGGTCCCCAATGGCCTGATACAGGCCTGGCAGTTGGCCTGCCCGCAGAACATACTCCTTCTGTACGTCTGTCATGACGCTGTCCACTGACTTGATGTCATCCCACCTTGCCATCTGCAAGCGTAGGTACTGCACAAAAGCCGCGCTCTGTTGGTACAGCTGTACCTCCATGTCTCTCAACGCCTTCTGCGCGAACCGCTGCTGGGAGTGCAGCCTATCCAACTCTTTGGATGCCCTGCTGCGCAGCGCCCCCTGGGGTTCCGCCTCCCTTTCGCTGTCTTCCTCCTCCTCCTCATCCTTACTGCCGGACTGGCCCTGGCTGGGATCTGCTTCGCCACCCTGGGCTGCTGCGCCCTGCTCTGCAACTTCCACCTCCGGGGCGACAACCTTGTCCGCCTTCCGGGTACCTGGAGCTGGCCTGCCCCTGCAGACCTCTTGCTGCTTGGATTTTGGCGCCTCTGCCCGCAGCCCTGACTTGCTGAGGTCCAGAACCCTGCTGTCACAGCATTCCGCTGTGTGCCACCCCTTTGCCCCGCACAAGGTGCACGGGTTCTCCTCGCTGGGTGGGTTGTTCCTCCTCAGGAACTCCTTCCTGACTACCGGCATGGTTGCTGCCACGTGTGCTCTGCGGATGTTCTCCGCCATCTCTGCCGCGGCCTCCGCCTGCAGCTCTGCACGGCTTTGAGGTTCCTCCGCCTGTCTGCGCTCACGCCTTTCCTGAGGCGGCGCTGTTGCGGGTCCGCTCGGCACCTCCCTGTGCAGCCTCTGGGTGCCCCGCGCCTGCTGCGGCTTGCTGTCTTGCAGGGACGCCTCGTGAGGCTCTTCATAGTTTGCTGAAGCCTTCATGGCTGCACCTGCACGGTGGGCCATGGCATGTTGTAAGAGGGGCTCATGCTCGTCCTCGATACTGGCCTCAGGCCATCCTCCCCTTTCGGCGAATCCGCACTGGATCCCTGCCCACGCCACGGCTGCTGCCTGGTATCCCCCCACTGGGGATGCCAGCTCCAGCGGCAGCGTAAGGTCCCTGGACCCGCGCGCCCCCTGGGCACCCTCTCTGGGGCGTAAGGTCAGCCTTCCTGCTGCCTCGAGGACTCCATCATATTTGAGAAACTCAGGGTTCCCCACCAGATGTTCATATGCGTCAGGCGGCGTCTTCACCACACGGACCACTGTGGGCTCCATGATGGCGTTAGGCCCACCGTAACCATACACCACATAAATAAACAGGATACCATACAGGTCTGCTCCTGCATTGTCCGTGGTACGGATCTTCTCATCCGTTCGCACCAGCTCAGCGCCCATGGCCACTAGCTGTTCAGCAATGTTCACTGTGATAACATGGCAGGAGCAAGCAGAGTCCATCAGTGCTTTCTGAGCCACTAGGACCTTGCCCTTCACCATGAGACCCACACACTGCTCCAGGTTGCTCCTGTCGTTTCGGAAGTACTGCAGCTTTGGCGCTGCTGGCACCACCCTGCTCTCTTGCTTGCCCCTACTGGCCTCACCACGCTGGTCGGTTCCCATGGGTAAGGTAGCGCAAGAGAGCGACGACAACCTCTCGTTCAGCTTGAGCACCTGCAGGCGGATATCAATCATATCGTCAGCCAATCTGCTCAACACCAGCCTCTTTTCTCCCTTCCTGGAGGCAGGTTCCCTGAGGCTCTGCCCAGGTTCCTCCTCCCTGAAAGGTTCTGGCAAGAATGACTTAGGGCGGGCATTGTGACTGCCTGTTTAAATTCCACAGGCTTGGGCATCAGCCCAACCTGCGTCATTAGAGCCACCGACTCGCTGAGCATCTCAGCCATCGTCTGGTGCCATCCCTCAGGCTCAGCCTGCCCTGTTGGGCTGGTCAGGTGCGACACATGTGCCGCCTGTTGCGCCTGACCACCCTGGCCTGGCCCTGGCCTTGGATACGGCCTGTTGCTCTGGTTCCGATCATACGGCCTGCCAGCCGCCTGTCCCTGCGGCGGCCTGGGCGGTAGAGGATACTGTTGCGGCGGCGGTCTGGCCTGCCCAGTTGTTATGTCTGTAGCTAGCGGCGCTGGCCTGCGCTCATCCCTGCGCTCATCTCTGCGTTCATCCCTGGCCCTGGGTACTCTGCAGTCCCTGGCCAGGTGCGCTGTGCTACCACACTGGTAACACGCCTTGGGTACCCCCATAGCGCTCCCTGCGCTGTTGTGCTGCGCTGCGGGTTGGTCTGCCCAGGAAACTCCTCTGGGTTTACCCTCACTTCGCTGTGGCTGTGCTGCAACTGGGCCTGCGGGAATCACTGCCCCGTCCAGGCGAGCCCGCATCTCCCACTGTCCAGTCCGCTCTCTCCTTCCTTTGTTGTACTGCGCCTCGCCCTGGCCCAGTCCACTGCTGGCCACCTGCCTCAGGCTTGCTCCTCCTAGGTCCCCCATTTCCAGGGCGAACTTCTCCCACAGCACCACCTGCTGAGTCAGCACTGTGATCTGGTCTTCATCCGTCATACTCAGGTACCCTGGCACTGTGACGACGAACTCGCTGAGCTTTGCTTATGTAGCTGCTGGCAGCCCGTCATGAAACATGTGCGAGACTGAGTGTCGCCTGCCAAAGTGGTCCACTGCATCCCTCGAGATCTGCAGCAACTGCGCTGTTGACAGTACTCTGTGGGCAAACGCCTCCACAGTCTCCTCTGACTTAACTTCCGGATCAAGAGTGGTCTTCACTCCCAACCTGAGGTTGGAGATAGCTGTCCTCTCCTCTGAGGTTGGCTTCCCCACCTCCGCCTGCACCACCCTGATCCACAGAGTGAGCATCGATGTCTCTTGGCACTGCTCCCCCACTGGGGCAGTCCACAGATCCCTGATCTTGTCCACCTCTCTGGTAGCCCTTTCTCCTGCGTGGGGCGCTGCCCTGATGGCCGACATCAGCGGCCCTACACACGCAGGCTTGCTGTCCCACAGCTTGACCAGTGACTTCACCAGCATAGCCATAGCTGATGGTGATTGGCACGATCCTGTAATTTCCCCTGCTACCACAGCCAGGGCTGGCGGTTCATCTGACAGCGCCAGTCTGTTGTGTGAACCCCAGTAGCCACAAGCTTGGCAATACGTCCTGGCTGCAACCGCGCCTGGGTGCGACATGTCCAGCACCGGCACATTGCCTTGGATAGTGGGAATCTTGGCAAATTTGGCAACACCTACCAACTGCGAGATCATCTGCTGCTGCAGCTGTAGATTGTTCCTTGCCTGCTCCCACTCGAGCCTTCTCATTTCCTGGTCACCTGACTCCCGCCTGGCCCCTGGCCCGCGCCTGTCTGCTCCAGTTGCTCCTGAACCCTCTGATCCAGAGTGTGATCCAGATCCATCTCCGCCGCCCCCTGATGGGTTGCGATCCTGCTGGTATCCGCTGTGTCTGTTATCTGGCTCCTCCTGAGCATGGTTCTCTCCAGACGGCCGTCTGCCTGCCCTGCCTGCGGAGTCCCTGCTTCTTGCAGGTGGCGACCATCCCGCCTCACTTCTATTTTGCTGCTCCACAGGTCTGGATCTCCAAGGCTGTGCTCCTCTGTCCGATTCTGCCTGCCCCCTGGGCGTCCCCTGGTTTTGCCAACTTTGCTGCGCTGATCCGTTGTTTCCAGCCTGCCCCCTGGGCGGCTCCTGGCCCTGCCAGTTTTGCTGCGCTGATTCGCTGTTTCCAGCCTGCCCCCTGGGCGGCTCCTGGCCCTGCCAGTTTTGCTGCGCTGATTCGCTGTTTCCAGCCTGCCCCCTGGGCGGCTCCTGGCCCTGCCAGTTTTGCTGCGCTGATTCGCTGTTTCCAGCCTGCCCCCTGGGCGGCTTCTGGCCCTGCCAGTTTTGCTGCGCTGATTCGCTGTTTCCAGCCTGCCCCCTGGGCGGCTCCTGGCCCTGCCAGTTTTGCTGCGCTGATTCGCTGTTTCCAGCCTGCCCCCTGGGCGGCTCCTGGCCCTGCCAGTTTTGCTGCGCTGATTCGCTGTTTCCAGCCTGCCCCCTGGGCGGCTCCTGGCTGTATCCACCTGGCTGTTCCGTACTGCCTGCCTGCCCCCTGGGCGGCGCCTGGTACTGCCTGCCTGGCTGTGTTCCACCAGTATAGTCTCTGGCGTAGGAGTCTGATCGCGTCTCCTCCCTGGCCTCCTGCCTTCTGGGTCCGCTGTTCCTGGTGCTGCCTGCAGGTTCAACTTCCTGCAGGGTCCCCCTTGCTGGTCCCACTTGTCTGTTCCTCAAGAACTCCTCGATGTGGTCCACTTGCACCTCTTGGCAAATATTCTCCTTGCCCTCCACTATGCGCAGCAGCGCATATGACTCCTGTCTGCTGGCTCTGCGCGTGTCTACGCCTTGCTCTGCCATCCTGGCGAGCGATCGGCTAGTCAGCTCTGCCCTTTCACTGGCAGCTGGGCTGCTGGCCCTGGGCGCTTCCCCGCCTCTTGGCCGCCCCCTGAGGCTCGGCTCACTGCTGATCTCAAAAACTTCTGATCTGGGTATCGGCGTTGGCGCGGCCCTTGCCTGCTGCTGCCACCTTTGGACCTCTCTGAGTTCCTCAGGCCGCTGCGCCACTGTTTCAAATCCTTCCCAATCTTGATTCTCCTCGTCCTCAGGCTCAGATCCAGGTTCCTCCTGATCTCCTGTCACGCCGTTACACCATTCGTCTGCGAAGGTCTTAACAGCCAGGGCCGCTTCGTGCTCCGCCCCTCCCTTGGACACCTGTCCAAGGGCGGCTAACAACGTCGCCCTGTCCTGGCCTGTATGGGGAATACCCATCATGGCCTTTGTCGCCCACTCCCTCAGGTGATGGACCTTGAACTCCTCAATTGCTATGACCTGGTCACTGAAATGAGCGAACGTCCTGGAGCAAATCTGCTTCCACAGGTGCGTTGCCCACAGCAATATTCTTGCCCAGCCAAACGGCTGCAGCTGTTCCTCTATTGCCTCTTCCACCTTCACCACAGTCCTGGCTCTGGATCTCTCTGGATCTCCTGAGCTTTCCTCCTGTGCCCAAGCTGGGTTGTGGAAGAATCCATACAGGCTGTCCTTCTTGCTGGTGCCTGTCCGGACCCTGCTGCCCGCTTCTGCCTTGGATCGCTGCGCCGGTTTACCCACACTGGGTGGAAACCTGGACAGTGGTGTCCCGTAGGCCGTGGACCCTGCTCCTCTTCTAAACAGCATTCTGCGCTGTCGCAGCTGCTGCGCAGGCCTCCTCCCTTCCTTGGATCGCTGCACCCTTTCCTCCTGGGCTGGATCTGACATCTCCTCCTCGGATATCAGGTCAGCCCAAGGCTTTCCTACCGGCACCGCTGAATTTTTAAATGCTGCCAGCGGCTCTGCATTGTCCTGCCAAGTCTGCCTGGCCACCGCTGGCTGGGCACCTGCCCCCTCGCGCCTGACCACTGCAGGCACTTGCCTGCTTCCCATGTCCTTTCCACCTGGCTGTAATTTGTCATGGCCTGCTAGCCCCTCTGGGTCTGCAGCGCTCTCTGAACTGTGTTCTGGCTGGCAGGGCTCTACCAATACTCGCTGCGCAACCCTCGTCCCCTTGGACGGAATCCGTTGCGGCGCGGCATCTGGTTCGCTGTCACGTCGTATGCTGCTGCTCTGGGACACCTCAGCCACCTGATCCAAGAGCCGGGGTTCCCGCCTGCGTCGGACCCTGCTCAAATTCCAGGCTGCTCCTGGAATCCGCAGGCAGTGGGCCTCCTCGCCCAATGCCTGTCCTTATTACACACACAGCGCCACCTTCCAGCATTCCTGCCGCTCCGGGCAGGAAGTGGTCAGGTCCTGTCACCTTGCCGGCCCGTGCGGCCGGATCCACTGGCCTTGCCAGTTTCTCCGCCATCCGCAGGGCTTCCTCTGCAATCAGTGAATCAGCCACCTCTATCAGGTCTGCACCTGGCTCCAGCCCCCGTACTCGCCCGTTGCGGCGCTGGACGTCGGGGTGCTGGTGCCTATCAGGATGCAGGTTCATCTCTGCCATTCCTACAGGCAATTTATACGATCCACACGATCCTGCAATGTGCTGGCAACACCAAAACAGGATCTGCTAACGCTCAGGCTTCTGCCTCTTGCACCTACTGCAGCCTGGTGAGGACTTGCCAGTCAGGTCAAGTTGACAGGTACAGCAAAAAACAGGACAGGTCTCTCCCTTCCTGCTTTTTCTTGCTAATAACAGAATCTGGCGGAATCCTCCGTCGCCTTCAGCACTTCCCACCTCTTTCTGGCTGGGTGGCTTCTAGAAGTCGCACGCCCTGCGTGGATGGGGCTTCTTGTTTGGTACCCGCTCTGCTCTGCGGTCCTGCGGGGATGCTTTGGCCCACCAAGAAAATTTTAACCTTGGATCTTCTATCCACAAGTTAACTTAAAAAAAAGAGAAAAAATAAAACGGAAAAACTGTCAATGATGACAGATTGGATCCACCTGATCACAATCTTCAATCACACAGGTACAAATTGCTGGGTGTATAAAGCCACAGCCAATTCTTCAAGCCTCTCCTGGACCCAGCACTGTGTTGCCACACACAGTGATTCACAGGGCTTAACTTGGCAATCTTTCTCTGGAGACTACCTCAGCCAAATTGCAGTTCAAGCGTCAAATTCCAGGCTGTTTGCTGACAAGCAAAATTCAAATTTTCGCAGCACAAACACCTTCTGCAGGAACTGGCAAATCAGGCTGATCAGGCTCAATCTACTTCGTCCCTTTCAAAAGGACACGCGTTGTGCGCTTCAGGTCCGTGGCGGACTTCTCCCTCACGACAGTGATGGGCGCCTACGGGCAGACTTCGTGACTACTCACTGGCTGCGGGTGCTCATCGAGTTAAGCTGCTAGATTTGTATTTGTATGTCAGGCAATAGCAAGGGTTGGCGCAGGCCTTCAGGCTGTCTGGTCGCGAACCAGCTAGGCAATCAGGAGCACTTACCGCGTCACACGCGGTGAAGGTACGGGATCGTAGACTGCGAACTACTTGTTCGGCAGGGATCTCGTTCTTCAACTGAGGTCTTGTTCTCTTGCTATCTCAGCGGAAGCTAAGGTAGTCTTGACTTGATGTAGGTACTGACTTAAAGCACAACTCGGGTCTCACGCACTGGGTGACGGCCGGAGCTTGTTACAGAAGAGGTCTGTCCTTTTGAAAGGGACGAAGTAACTAGTTTAGGCAATTGCCGGGATACAGGGACCCGGCAGGCCCAATTCAAAGTACGGGACAGCTAAACCCCTGGCGTAAGCGGGTTTCTAGGTTCCTATTCAAATAAGGAGGATCGGCAGGGAAGCTGCGGATCCTCCGAGGTCGCAAACTGCGGCCTAAACGGTTTTGGCACGTATACCGTAATATACCGTGACATAAATGACGTTACACTGCTAGGCCATGCTCAAAAGGCTAGACCGCATAGGTGTCAATCTGCTGGCTTCAAGAAGAGGCACACAGGTACGAGGGAAAGAAACAGCTAAACAAGAATAAAGGCCAGAACAAAAGGATAGCAACATGCGCACCATGCCCCTATCTTTCATAGATAAGGCTTGAGCAAGAGCAAAGCGACATGCCCGGTGATGGGTATGTGATACATCCATTCTGACAGCAGCAACACAACTGCATGATGCCCACTATCAGCAACACAACTGCATGATGCCCACTAACTTGATTACCTAGCTCCGTCATATTCGCTGGTTCGCCTCACGGGACGTGACGCCTCAGCCTCCTCAATTGAAACGACAATCCCTGCAGCTGGCACACGCGCTCAAATATCCAACCAATGCCATACATCCAGAAGGACTCAAAGCGAATCTGGGCAAACGAGCTTCGCTCAGGAGCAGGAGGGTGACGACAACGTAGAGCATGTATCATTTATAATGGCACATGTCCCATACTCAATTGCGAAAATCTGTTGGCCTGGAATTCAAGCAAGACTCACCCCCTAGATCTCTTCTTTGCTAAGTCAGAATGCAAGATATTCAATAGATTATGGTCGTCATGGGTGAGCTTTGAGACAACAGCAATATCCTCCAGCTTTTCCAGGGCAACCTCCCTCATTTCTGAACTTGTGCCAGAGCCTTGAGCCTCCAAGACGCACTTCTCCCAGATGTGCTCTGCAAAACAGGTTAGAGAGGTCAAATTAAAACAGAGCCTGGAAATTCAACCAGGGGTTGACCCCAGCCCTACCAAGTTTAAGGCAATTTCCATGGTTAAGCGACAGATCTGCTCCTTGGGCCAATGGGCATAGCCATAACTTCAAATTCAGGAGGTAAATCATGAAGAACAACTGGGGCTAGGGCAGGGGTTGGAGATGAGGCAGGAGATGGGGCTCGGTATGGGCATGGGCATGCCTTCCTCAGTAGTTGATAATGATAATGAAAGCTGATGATGCAATGAGATTGACGAACACAGCATTGCTCTTGCAGCACCTCACCTAAGCCCCAATGGTTATGCCTGGCCCTGCCCACTCCTAGAGCCCTCATCATCTTATTAACAACCCAACACCAATGGAGGTATGACAGTAGCGCAATCCAGCCCAGCCATGCCATGCCATGCCCAGCCCTTAGTTGCCACCATGTCCCTAGCCCCAGCCATGCCCACTTGCCTAGCAACCCAGTCCAGCTCTACCTACCTAGCCCAAAGCAATAGTGGTAGGACAGGGATCTTGGTAGATAGATATTGCACCATCCATTTACGCATGGCCATTGCATGTCAGGTATTGCAACCATCATATATTCATATGCATGCTCATCGAGTGGGCTTGGGGGTCTTACCGCTCAGTCACACAAAGATATACCATGGCTATTTATTATGTATGCTTCTATGGACGAATGGTTCATGGTTCAATATGTATACCATCATGTAACCTAGTTGGCCCAAGATTACGAGCGCCATCGGTCTCACGGTAACCATGGAAAGCTTTGGTGCCAATACAACATCAGCCGCACCTTCACACCGTCGACGACGCTTGCCCACAGTACGGCTAGCTGACAAAATCCGCACAACAGATTCATGCCCACCACGGGCGGCCAGGAGTACTGCATGCCCGTCTTGGCAGTCAGCGTTGGGTGCATACTGGGGCCAACGCAGCAGCATCTGCACAATTGCCTGTCTTCCACACCTGGCAGCATCCAAAAGCGCCTGCCCATTCCTGCAGTCAGCTCGAGGTGCATGTTGGGGCCATTCCAACAACAGCTGCACAATCGCAGGATGCCCATGCTTTTCGGCCAATATCAACGCTTCGCTGTCTTGACAGTCAGCCTGAGGCGCACCCTGGGGCCATTCCAACAACAGCCGGACAACAGCCTCATGCCCATGCCTTGCAGCTACCATCAAGGGTGGCTGTAAATCCACCTCTGGATATTTGGCCACTAACGTGGTGACCAGATCTGCCATCCAGATCAAATGCCTGGCTGTGGCTGCGAACAGTTCTCAGGAGAGCAAATATGGGATCGCTGTGGACTGAAATCAGCAAGCCTGTCAGGAGATCAGGGGTAGACATGATTGTGTCGCGCCACGACCGGCACACGCTCCATGCAGCGATCCAGGTACTGCCCGGGATGTCGGGCTGCCACGCACACACGATGCTCAGAATCATCTTCAGGGAGGGCCCTTCCAGATCGTTGATACGAGTAACGGTATCGTCGATCATCATGGGTGCAGGCAATTCAATTTCCATCGGGGCAGATGTTTTTGAAGTATTCTGATCCCGATAAGAGGTATCTGTGACAAATCGCAAAGCAAATTCAAATGTAGCAGCGACAGATATGTCTATGATGATACCGTACGCGTACGTATACCAGATTTCTTTCAACAACATAATGGCCAAGCGCCAAAGACACTGGTCTGGCAAAGGTCGTGAGTGCGTCACCTGCCGATGGCAGACACAGTTATTGCACACTGTGCCAGCCCCCTTCAAACCAACCAGGATCTGACTGATCCGATCTAGGTTCCATTTGAAAAGTAGTCAAGAACCGGACCATACGCTTGCCATATCATTAATTAGATTTTTCGGCAGAGCCCCCCGGGCGGCCGAAGGTCGAGGGGGCGAAGCCCCCAGAGTCACCCCGTATCCGTCCGTCAGTCAGTCAGTCTGTCTGTCTGTCCGTCAGTCCGATGTTTCTGGAACGTCCCGGAAACTTTACGCGCTACAGCGCAAATCAATCGAATGTATTTATAAAGGTTATTCCTGTCGGACCTCAAAGGCCGAGGTGCAGAATTGAGAAACTCAGCTACCAAGGCTGGATCTCACAGCGGATGACGGAAGGTGTCACGCTGTCCCCTGGTGTAACGCGACAGCTGCAACTTCGCTTCTCTATGCGAAATTCGATACGCATCATTAACAACACGCACTTAGCCAGCGATAGAGTTGTGACACATATTTTTAAAATCCTGCAACATGGCGAGGGGGTTTGCATGGGGTCCAGGTGACCCCGTCCGCACCTGCGCCTGCCCTCTGAAAAGTCACATACCCGATTGCTCTGCCGTTTTTCTTGCTGCGCTCCACGCTTGGGTTTCCTGGCTGCTCGTGGCTGTCGGCTAGCCACCTCCTCTTCCTCGCCATGCTCCTCCGCATCATCCCCACCGGCTGTTGTCTCCTGTAGCTCCATGTTGTAAGAGTCACGCAACATTTCCAGAATGTCTTACACAGACATTCCTAGCACGATGAGTCCATTCACTGCAGTTGACAGAGCTGTCATTTCAGTAATGCTGTGATATCTTGCTGCATCTGCTGCCAAAGCTTCTGCACCCTCTGGATCTTGGGCCAGTCGGTAACGGGCCCGAAGCATAGCTGTTGCATGGGACAAAGACCACCTATGCGGCCTTTAAACTGCCATGCGGCCTGCCACGACTATCACTGCCACTGCTATTTCCGTGAGATGAAGCTGCTGGGCTTGCAAAGCGTGGTCGTTTCGGCTGTGTGGAAGCGGTGAGGCTTTTGGGCTGACTGAACGGATGCCTTTGGGATGTGCTGGTGCCCTCAATGATGACTTCAAAGCCTCGCGGCTGGTGGTGGCTGACATCAGCAAGTTTCACAGTGATGCCAATCGAGATATCAGGGATATTTAACTGGGTCTTCGGCGTATTAAGTGACAATTATCTACATGGTTCAGTGATTTCCTAGGTGCTTTGCTGGAGCTGGAGATGGGATCAGCCGATCCCAAACTGCGTCAGGCAGCAACTTACCTACAGCCGCTGCCTGTCAGAGAGGTGCTAGCGCTAGTTGATGCAGCATACGAGCGGGCGCAGCTGGATGCTGCTGGCAGAGGGGACCCCAGAGACTTTGCTATGAACACAGGTCTGCGGCCGCCTATCGCACTTGGTTTCAGTCTACGGCGGACGCCGTGCTGGCGCAGGCCAGGGGCCTGCATGACTGACATGGACTTAAATGCCACCTCAAGAGCCCCCATCATCATAGCCGCATGACAACCAAAGGTTTCGACATGGTTTAGGTCAATTGTCGCACCATAAAGCAGTAAACGTGCCAATATGGTAAACTACGGAATCTCCGGTAAAGGCGCCTTAGAGAGGTGTCCTTCTACTCATAACTACGGTACAGCGCCGTACACTCATGCTCCTTGTACTACATACAAGAGCTGTTAACAAGATAAGAAAGGCACAGCCCTAGTAGGAGAGTCTTCCTGTCTAGGGCCTGTCTGGGTGTCCTTGTCTCGTGGGTACCGCCCCTACTACTTTACTCGCGATGTGCGCTTCAGGTCCGTGGCGGACTTCTTTCCTCACGGCAGTGACGGACACCTACGGGCAGACTCAGTGACTATTCACTGGCTGCGAGTGCTCAGCGAGTTAAGCAGCTGAGCTGGATATTTGTATGTATAGCAATAGACTAAGGTAGCGTAGGCCTTCTGGCCGTCTGGGCGCGATCCAGCTGGGCTATGTTAAGGGCACTTACCGCGCGTCTCGCGGTGAGGATGACGTGACGTGGACTGCGTACTTCTTCTTCGGCAGGGTCTCGGTCCTCTTACTGGGTACTTGTCTCCAGCTATCTCAGCGGAGGCTGAGCTAGTCTTGACTTGAGTTAGGGTACTGACTTATGTGAACGTAGGAGGCCTCATACACGGATGACGGCCGGCGCTTGTTTACAAATAGAGGTCTGTCCTTTAGAAAGGGACGAAGTAACTAGTTTAGGCAATTGCTGGGATACAGGGACCCGGCAGGCCCAATTCAGAGTACGGTAAATTATGCACCTCACCCTGCGTAAGCGGGTTTCTAGGTCTCAGCTCCCATCAGGAGACTCCGCAGATAAGCTGCGGAGGCTCCGAGGCCGCTAATGGCGGCTCAAACGGTTCTGTCACGTATACGGTAATATACTGTGACAGCTGTCGCACCATAAAGCAGTAAACGTGCCAATATGGTAAACTACGGAATCTCCGGTAAAGGCGCCTTAGAGAGGTGTCCTTCTACTCATAACTACGGTACAGCGCCGTACACTCATGCTCCTTGTACTACATACAAGAGCTGTTAACAAGATAAGAAAGGCACAGCCCTAGTAGGAGAGTCTTCCTGTCTAGGGCCTGTCTGGGTGTCCCTGTCTCGTGGGTACCGCCCCTACTACTTTACTCGCGATGTGCGCTTCATGTCCGTGGCGGACTTCTTTCCTCACGGCAGTGACGGACGCCTACGGGCAGACTCAGTGACTATTCAATGGCTGCGAGTGCTCAGCGAGTTAAGCAGCTGAGCTGGATATTTGTATGTATAGCAATAGACTAAGGTAGCGTAGGCCTTCTGGCCGTCTGGGCGCGATCCAGTTGGGCTATGTTAAGGGCACTTACCGCGCGTCTCGCGGTGAGGATGACGTGACGTGGACTGCGTACTTCTTCTTCGGCAGGGTCTCGGTCCTCTTACTGGGTACTTGTCTCCAGCTATCTCAGCGGAGGCTGAGCTAGTCTTGACTTGAGTTAGGGTACTGACTTATGTGAACGTAGGAGGCCTCATACACGGATGACGGCCGGCGCTTGTTTACAAATAGAGGTCTGTCCTTTAGAAAGGGACGAAGTAACTAGTTTAGGCAATTGCTGGGATACAGGGACCCGGCAGGCCCAATTCAGAGTACGGTAAATTATGCACCTCACCCTGCGTAAGCGGGTTTCTAGGTCTCAGCTCCCATCAGGAGACTCCGCAGATAAGCTGCGGAGGCTCCGAGGCCGCTAATGGCGGCTCAAACGGTTCTGTCACGTATACGGTAATATACTGTGACAGCTGTCGCACCATAAAGCAGTAAACGTGCCAATATGGTAAACTACGGAATCTCCGGTAAAGGCGCCTTAGAGAGGTGTCCTTCTACTCATAACTACGGTACAGCGCCGTACACTCATGCTCCTTGTACTACATACAAGAGCTGTTAACAAGATAAGAAAGGCACAGCCCTAGTAGGAGAGTCTTCCTGTCTAGGGCCTGTCTGGGTGTCCCTGTCTCGTGGGTACCGCCCCTACTACTTTACTCGCCCCCCGCTCCCCAGCGTTAAGCCCTCAAGGGGAGCCGGAAAAGGGGTGGTACTGAAAGAAACTTCTGGAAAATATGTACGTAGAAGCTCAAACTGTTTTAGCAAATCTGCCTGGTTCAGGCTTTCTTTAAAAAGAAAATTCCGCAGAGTTCAGCTGCTGATGCGCACATGCGCGGAATCCTACAAATCCTAACTGTTCAGCCCACTACTGGCTAGCTAACAGAGTTTTCTCCAAATTCATCAGGGCAGGCTAAGAATAACCGCTGCTCTCGCCCCACTGCGCCATAGACACCTGGTCTTCAAGGCCACAGGAAATGTGCGCCGTAGCAGCGGGGTCTGCCCCCCGCTGTGTTATCAACACACGAACTGACTGATTATCTTCACTCATCATATTCATAACATATGTACGACTGCAGCTTTGCTGCTACGGTGTTTGAGAAACAAATTTTCACTATGTTGCTGCGAAAGCTTTTAACTCCAATCCTGCATCTTCCATCTTCGGTCCGCTGGCTGCCGGCCCACTGCCTGCCGGGTACTAGGACAAGCTGCGTTGCGTCTGCATTTCTGCTCTGTAGGCGCCTGCCCGCTCCTTGCCAGTTACTGCGTGGGTAACGTCACGTGCTCAGCGACCTTGCCGCTCTGGGCTCGGCCTCAGGTCTCGGTAAGCTCCTCAAGTGCTGACTCCTCTTCCTCTCTTGCTGCTTCTTTGGCCACCTTAGCCCTTCTTGTAACTGCTCTCGGGGTGACATTGGCCTCTCCCCGGCCAGTGGTGTACGAGATGTCATACAATCCGTTTGCCATTGGTCTTGCGATGCCCCGCTCCATTTGTCTTGTGGCTGGGTTGGTGGCCATGACTTCCACCTCAGGCCTGTCCATGACACTGGCCTCCTGGGTTGTTCTGGCAGCCGCTCTGGCTGCTGGGCTTGGCCGCCCCTGGGCCTTCAAACTGCGATCCTCTGTAGCGGGCCCTGCTATTTCAGCGGGCCCAGCTCCCTTGACATCAGGTGTGCATTTTGGGCACAACCACTCGTCCTCAGGCACCTTCTCGAGCACTGGCACCAAGCAATCCATGTGCCAACCTGTATTGCAGGCATCACACAAAAGCATCACCTCTCCGCGATCAGGCAGCTGGCATACCTCGCATGACAGGCCGTTATTGAGATTGGGCAAGTGGCATGGAGAACACTCAATTGACAGCATTCTCTGTTACTGTGAGGCCATCTGCCCCCTCCAGAACCAAGGTTCCTGTCGCCCCCATCTTTTTCACCCTGAGAATCTCAGGCCTAGCCTTGGGATCGAGGCTGCGGCGCTCAGATGAGTACCTCACATACACATAATCTCCCTCTGCGAAACGCCTGACCTGGGGGACATACCCTCCCCCACGAATGCGTGCATATCGCAGCTTGTCGCGGTGTTGCGCAATTTTCAGATGCTCACCCGCGACTGGCAGCGCCTCTTTGATCCTGGCCACTCTGGCCAAGAGCAGGTTTGCTGCCTCTTCTGCTGTTGCCACCGTGGCTGTGTTCCAGAGGTCCGCCCCCACTTTGGAAGGAAAGGTGGGCCTCTGCCCGAACAGCACCTCGTACGGCGCCATGCGCGTGGCCTGCTGCAGCGAGCACCGGAAGCCAAGGGCTACCCAGGGCACCATCTTGTCCCAGGACTCGTCGCTGCTGCCCTCCTCGCAGCACTTGCGCAGGCCTGCCTTGAGGGTCTGGACAACCCTCTATCTCTGATAGCCCATCTGCCTGGGGATGGTTGGCGGAAGTGGTGCGGTGATCAATGAAGCAGTCCAACAACATGTCCTGAAATTCACCCTGGAACTCTGTTCCCTGGTCTGTCACCACCTCTGCGCATCCTCCGAATCTGGCAACAACATTTTGAAAGAATGCCAAGGCCGTCACATCAGACGCCTTGCTTGGAATGGGGATCAACTCCACCCATTTGGAGTAATACTCCACACACACCATTACAAATCGATTGCCCCTGGGAGTGGTCGTGAATGGCCCACACAGGTCCACTCCCCAGTGTGACCAACAGCTAGGAACAGTCAGGCATTTTCTTTCGAATGTAGTTTTCACTTATTTAAGACCAGGAAATGTTCCCTAATTGATATATGGGGCCAGAAATTATGTAGTAGGGGGGAAATTTGGGGGGGAATTCTCACTGTGCATTGGCTGATGCATGTAGGAGCATTAGCCCTCCTTTTATAATTTTCCCCTTTCCATTTCCCCCCCCTCCCTTTCTTTTTCCCCCCTGGCTCCCTGGTAAATGCACTTTTTTACCCCCACGGACATGGTAAACGCGCGCCATATTTTTCTAGTCAGCAAGCTCATCTCGCTGGTGAGCACGTGCACGAGCACGCGCTAGCGCCGCGGCGTCAGCGTCGCGGGCCTGGGCCGCAGTGTCGCGGGCCTGGGCCGCAGCATTCTCCTTTTCCTTCTCCTCCTGGCGCTTCCTTTGGTAAAAGCGGAAGGCCGCGGGGGCCTGGATTTCCTGGAGCTCCTTCATCGCCCGCGCCTGGGCTTGCTGTGCCTCATTCTTGAGGTTCAGCCACGGCTGCATTGGCATGGTATTGGGCCGGAACCGGAGGCTATCCGTGGCTGCCGCTGTGGACACCAGCTCCTCCCACAAAGCTGCAGCCTCGGTGTTGTTTACGAGCGTGTCGTACGTCAGACCGTCCGTGTTGAAGGCCGGAACCAGCCTCTCAATCATCGCTAGCTGCTGCATAAAGTGGCCACGGTTCCTCTCGAGAACTCTCAGGGCCTCGTCGTCTGCCTCCTCCTCTGCAAGCTCAGCTGCAGGCTGAGCTGCAGGCTCGGCTACGTCCTCCGCTGCAGGGACGGGTTGGTTGGTCGCAGCAGTGGCGCTAACAGCCGGTCCCAAAGTATCGTGGACGAATTCCACCACTTCGATTATCTTTGCAGTCATCGTGTCGAACTTTTCGTACAGGATGCGCAAGGTGGCCTCAATCCTGTCCTAGACAAGAGCCGTTTCTTTGAACGCCCTGTCCAGTCCTGCTCCCTGCGAATGCACCAATCGTTTGATGAGTGACGAGCATTTGCGTTGAAGGGATAAGGGGACCGCATTGTCTTTCTGAAGACTTGGTAAGATCGCCCTGCTGGATTTGCCCTGACGGTTTCTTACCGGGGACGGATGTTCGGTCAAATCTGCCGCAACGGGCTGTTTGCCCGGTGTTTTAGCAGGGGATGCTGGTGGAGTTGTGCTGGGACCAGCCACGTCTATGATCGTAAGATCCTCCATAGCTCTGTTGGCGAGGGTCCTGTTCTTTTTACTGAGATTCTTCCTTTGCTATTTTGTCAGCTCAGGCATTCTCGATTTCTTTTTGCCGACCACGGTCTTATTTTGAAGATCCCTGGCGGTCTGTTGATTGTCGGTTCGCTGTAAGCGAACTCGTGTGAGAAGAAATATACGTGCGTAATTCTGACACGGTCTTCCCAAATGTCAGATGTCACGTTCTCTTTATTTTCTTGAGTGAGGTAAGTGATGACAATTGTTTATCTGTTTCACTTAGACTCAGGTGCTGGTCGTTGCTTCAGTCTTCAAAGACGCGCCCGCCAAATGTTTGTGATGTTTTACACACGACCACCGAGTTTCAGAACTCGTGTATGGTGTTGTAATGCCAATATCAGTATTGGCAACCCCTAGGCTTAGGTCTTGAGACGCGTTGACTTCTTCAACGTCGCGCCCCCCAAAACAAAGCTCGGTAAACCAATGTAGCACTCTGCTATAAGGTTGAATAGAATATGTGTTAACCAGTGTAAAGAGCCCCGTCTCGCTCTATACTGTCAGTGTCTCCTCAACAAATCCTCCTGGATCTGTTACACTGTCCATTATATCTATGTACATCAGTGTACATCTGTACAGCCTTAGACGTTAACGTCCTGGGACGTTATAGGATGCAGGGTGGCAACATAATTTTGTGCTGTGTCTTTCACAGTTTCACACGCACCCTCTAAGGCCAGTGATTTAGACTGGCCCTTTGGGCTGTGAGAGTTGTTGCACCACCCAGCTCCTGCCCCGGTTCCAACCTGAATGTGACGGCGTAGGCGAGTAGCCTCGTGGTTTCCTTGTCCGGTTGTGTCCCTACAGTTGGGATGTTGTGATCCTTCCCCAGGTCCTCAGAAATCACGGAGAGCGTATGACCCCCTCTGCAGCTTAGTGCCTTCAGTCAGCGAAGTAAAGGTGAATGGCAATTCTGAAGCACTCATTGTCCCAGCAGGTGTTTCAAAGCCAGGGAAGCAATGGCAAAATTATTTCGGGGTCGGTACCGGGGCGCGAATCCCTGACCTGTCCCTAATCGTCGAATGTCCCCGACAGCGTGCAGGCCATCTGGTTTCTGTTCGCCGACTTGTACACAACGAACTCCAGAATACTATATCGCGTAAATTAAGCGGAAGCCACACTTCCAATCCCTGATCATCAACGTCCATGCTATCCAACTGTGTCGCTCAAACATCTGTGGCAGCTTGATAGTACAGCAAGCCGTCTCGCTGGGGATCCTTTCAGAAACGACTCAGCCTCACTGAGCCCAGTGGCATGCATGGGACTAGGGGAGCAGCTCATGGAACGGCAGAAAGGCCTCCTATGAGCGCATCTCGCGAGTCGCGCCTAGGCCTCTGAGCCTCTCCGGCTTTGGTCGTGCTCAGGCATATTTTATGTAGGGTTCTGTGTGTATTGCCCAAGGGTCCACGTGTTATGCTTAGGGTTCTCTGTGTACTGCATCAGGCTCTGTGTGTACTGCTTAGACCTATAACATGCACCAAGTAGGGCTCCAGGTATCCATCCAGGGTCCACGCTCACCATGATCCAGCGCCAGCATCTGAATGGACTCTGTATGCGTAGTGTACGTGTTGGGGGCTGCGGAAAGGCAAGGGGGACCATGAGCTCGAATTCGACGCCGAGGCGTCCGGTCCCGCCGCGATGCCCACCCTTCCCCCGTTGTTCTGTTGCGCTCCGCTGCTCCACGCCGGCGGCGTTGTTGAGCGCACCATCCCATCGCTGGCTTCAGACGCCACCGAGCCGCCGCCGCCGCCGCCATGGTGGCCGTTTACCAAGCGCCGGCAGGCGGTGGCCGAGGGCGCACGGATGTGGTGCAGTTGTTGCTGCGCTCTCGCAAATTCCTGCAGCCATTTCTGGTACTGCTGCAGCGTGTCGTGCACCAGCGCCGCGGGGCCTCAAACAATGCCGGCGTACAACACAGCTAGCTCACAGCACACGAGCACGCTCGGATCGTAAACCAATTGCCAGACCTGAGGGAATACCGAAATCAGGGTGGAGGAGAATTAAGAGTTCAGGAGTTTAGTTCAAGGTTCAGGGCGAAGGATCTCGTGTTTTTAGGGTCGTGGTACTATTCCAGATTTCCAGGAGGCAAGGTGAGCTGGTCTGGGGTCTGGGTGAGAGCATGGGAGATAATGAGCTCCTTGTTCCTTTTTGACATCATACCCACCTAGCTGGCCTGATCTGCTGGGCAGGGTCACAAGAGCCCCTCATCAGGGGCAGGCAGGGATGAGGCAAAGTTCATAGGATCTGGGGCAAAACATATTTTCTCTATGCATTGCAGATAATCCAGTTTTGTATGTACAGAATCTGGAATAACGATTTTGGTAGCCCATATTCATGTTTATCTCTAACGTTGTGGGAGAACTAGCAGAAACCACGGCCTTCGATTAAGCTGCGGCAATCCCACAGTCCTTTATGCGCAGGAAACGTGTTGTTTCCTTACCTGTCAATTACAAAGATGACAAGCTTCACCTAGCACTCTAAATTGTGAATTTGCTTTGCTTTCAGTGCTCTGTCGCATCTGTAGAGTACCATCCAACACTCCAACCCACCCTCTTTGGATATCTTCGTTGTGCTTCTCTTGCCAGCACTTTCGCATGATAGACTTGAAACCCCGAGTTTCACACCTGTAATGACGAGGACAATTTCCATGTTTTTTCATGATGGCAGCTTCCTCTTTCAGCATTCACAATGTGTTGTTCTGCAGGCAGCCGGTCGTCTATCGGTGTCATGTTTAGGGCCATAGTGGGTGGTCCGACTGGCTGGGGTCCAGCTGCACAGGGGGGAGGGGGAGTGGTCAAATGAAACGAGGGAAAACATAACGAGAGGGGGGGTACAAATAAAGGAGAGGGGCATGGACAAGACTAGAGCGCATGAAAGCTAGGGGTTGATGGAATCAAACGAAAGGAATACAATTAAAGAGGGGGAGAGGAGAGGAGCAGAGGCGAGGTTATAAAGCATAAAAGCAAAGGGGTCAAGTGGAATCGAAACAGATAATATGGTATGATCCAATGGAATCAGAATCGCTCCAACCCAACCAGATTTGACAGGCAATATCTTACGTGATCAAATTCACCAAGAAAAAGAGGTAGAGCCTGCTCCATCAAAACACCTCAACAATTCCAAACAAAAAAGCAATGCCAAGCTTCCCTCTCATTTAGATCCCAAGACAGATGTGGACCATTCAGCTGCCTCCTCCCTCCCAACCCTCACACTAAAGTCAGGACAGATGTGGATCAGTAAGCAGCCGTCTCCCTCCCACACCTCACCCTTATCTCAGAACAGCTGTGGATCAGTCAGCTGCCTCCTCCCTCCCACCCTTCACCCTTACCTCAGGACATATGTGGATCAGTAAGCTGCCTCCTCCCTCCCAACCCTCATCCTTATATCAGGACATATGTGGATCAGTCAGCTGCCTCAGCCAGCTGCCTCCCTCCCCTCATCCTTACCTCAGAACAGCTGTGGATCAGTCAGCTTCCTCCTTCCTCCCACCCCTTCACCCTTACCTTAAAACAGCTGTGGATCAGTCAGCTGCCTCCTCCTTCCCACCCCTCACTCTCACCTCAGGACATATGTGGATGAGGCAGCTGCCTCCTCCCTCCCAACCCTCACACTTATTTCATGACAGGTGTGGATCAGTCAGATGCCTCCTCCCTTCCCCTGTGGATCAGTCAGCTGTCTCCTCCCTCCCCTCAAAAGTATCTCAGGACAGGTGTGCACCAGTCAGCTGCCTGCCCCCTTCCCCGCACCTTTACCTCAGAACACTTGTGGACCAGGGAGCCCAGAGCAAACACCGCCGCGGCTCGGATCACCGGGCTTGCCACCTTCAGCAACTGCACCAACGGGTATGCCGTTCCCCCCCTGATCGCCATGAGGAGGGCCTCGAGAATGTTCTGGCAGAGCTTGCCAAGGCACAGCCACAGCCCCTTGAGCAACAACAGGTGACCCGATCGTGCAAACGTGACCTAGGGCAGGAAAAGGTTCCAGAGCCACTTTATCAGGACAGCCAGGTTGATGGTGGCGCATACAGCCTGGCACTGCAAGGGGGGGGGGGGGCGATGGGAGGCAGAAAGGGGGGGGGGATCAGAGAGGGGAAGATTGGGAAGGGAGGGCAGAAGGGGTGGGAGAGAGGGGGTGACAGATAAAAGGGAAGGAAGGGAAGAAGGGTGGGATAGAAGGGGTGAGAGAGGGAAGGGGAAGGAGGGCATGTGGGGTGGGAGTGAGGAGGCAAAAGAGGGAAACCTGGCCCTGCAAAGGGGACGGGGGGGGGGGGAGGGGGGGGAGAGGGGGGGTCTCCACTAGCCAGGTGTCACAAAAAGATGAGAAGGGGGTCAAGGGACCATCATGGTGAGGTGATGAGCAGACAACATACATGTTTAGGGCATGGCTCAGGACCCAGGTTTGGGGGGGAGAGCATACACTTCAAGAAGCAAGGCCCTCATATCATTCAGTTCCCCATGTTAAAAAGGCCAATGTTATTTCACTCCATCCACCCTCCTCCCCCCACCTCTGTTGGCAGTTAACGGCTAAATTTTCCTGGACCTCTACACGGTTATCAGTTTTTCACCGTGCTCATGTTCTCATCCAACCCACCTCCATCACCTGTTCCAACATCCCCGCCTAGACAGCCTTTTTGTCCCATCGCCCACACCTTCCTCGCTGTCTTTCGATCACAGCCCTACCCCCACAGCTGTGACTCACATCAATGTTGCAGTCCGCAACCAAGTTGCCTGTTAACAGCAACGTGTACAGATGCCTGCTGAACCCTGCGAGCAACGCGCCTCGCAGGGGCTCAAAACTCCCGCTAATCGGCGTGGTGGCTGCCCATGCGATGGCCGCCAGCGTCGCAGCCGCCACCGTCCCCACAAAAGCTGAGAAGGCCGCCACGCCGCCGCCGTCCCCCTTTTTTCCGGTGGGGCTGGGCCATTGGACGCAGGGGCCACAGTTAAGGCGCTGCCTGGCAGCTAAGAGCGCTTGCGCAACAACGTGGTCATGGCGGCTGCGGAATAATTCAACATTTATCCCTTATGCAGAGATTTAAGGGAAAAGTGCAGACAGGTGGCAGGCAACAGGGTGATGGTAGCCGTGGGAACAGATGCATGGGTGCAGGTTTAAAAGGTTGAGGATCGGAGCTTTGGGGCAGAGAAGAGGTACAGTGTCAAGATTGTGGCGTTTGGGCGGGTAAAGGAACTCTTGCACAGCGGCTTTGATACCAGAGGGGGGGGGGCAGGGGCATCTGTTGCTCGGCTGATCATTGTAGCATTAGGGTGGGTACTGGAACCTTGCACAACGACATGCCTACGGCGGTTGCGGTCCTTGAGAGAATGGCAGGGGGCACCTTATGCTGGGTTGAGGATTGGAGCATTAAGGTCGCTCGCGAAAGCAGCAAGCAGTTGCCTAATTTAGGGAGAAACAGCCCACTCCAGAGCTCACTCCAGTGCCCACTCATGTGCCCACTTTAGTGCTCATTGCAGTGCCCACTCCAGTGCTTACTCCAGTGCTTACTCCAGTGCCCACTCCCGTGCTCACTCCAGTGCCCACTCCAGTGCTTACTCCAGTGCCCACTCCAGTGCTGACTCCAGTGCCCACTCCTGTGCTCACTCATGTGCTCACTCCAATGCCCACTCCAGTGCTCACTCCAGTGCCCACTCCAGTGCCCACTCCAGTGCCCACTCCAGTGCCCACTCCAGTGCTCACACCAGTGCCCACTCCAATGCTCACTCCAGTGCCCACTCTAGTGCTCACTCCAGTGCCCACTCCAGTGCCCACTCCAGTGCCCACTCCAGTACCCACTCCAGTGCCCACTCTAGTGCCCACTCCAGTGCTCACTCCAGTGCCCACTCTAGTGCTCACTCCAGTGCTCACTCCAGTACTCACTACAGTGCCCACTCCAGTGCCCACTCCAGTGCCCACTCCAGTGCTCACTCCAGTGCCCACTCCAGTGCGCACTCCAGTGCCCACTCCAGAGCCCACTCCAGTGCTCACTCCAGTGCCCACTCCAGTGCTCACTTCATTGCCCACTCCAGTGCTCACTCCAGTGCCCACTCCAGTGCTCACTCCAGTGCCCACTCCAGTGCTCACTTAAGTGCTCACTCCAGTGCCCACTCTGGTGCTCACTCCAGTGCTCACTCCAGTGCTCACTGCCTCACTCCAGTGCCCACTCCAGTGCCCACTCCAGTGCCCACTCTAGTGCTCACTCCAGTGCTCACTCCAGTGCCCACTCCAGTGCTCACTTCAGTGTTCACTCCAGTGCCCACTCCAGTGCCCACTCCAGTGCCCACTCCAGTGCGCACTCCAGTGCCCACTCCAGTGCTCCCTCCAGTGCTCACTTCAGTGCCCACTCCAGTGCTCACTCCAGTGCCCACTCTAGTGCTCACTCCAGTGCCCACTCCAGTGCGGCCGTGCTCACTCCAGTGCCCACTCCAGTGCGGCCGTGCTCACTCCAGTGCCCACTCCAGTGCTCACTCCAGTGCTCACTCCAGTGCTCACTCCAGTGCCCACTCCAGTGCTCACTCTAGTGCCCACTCCAGTGCTCACTCCAGTGCCCACTCCGGTGCTCACTTCAGGGCCCACTCCAGTGCTCACTCCAGTGCTCACTCCAATTCCTAGCGGGCTGTGCGTATTTGTTACCGGGAGGCAGTGTTCAGGTTTTACCGGAAGGCGTACAGGCCCTACGAATTAAGTTTACTAGATTTCCCTTGGGGGAACCCTGTGCATGGCAGGTTTTCCTGGAGGATTCTCATTCAGAGGGAAAACAATGGGAAAAAAGGGAAAACAATGGGTTTCCCATCGGTGTTTCGTTATATGTCCCTCAGGATTTCCCTCTGTTTTCCGTATCCTGTCTTGAACACGCAATTGTCATTATTACCTGCAGGTACCCAGCTGGGCACACACGTACGGCCATGTGCCCGAGCTTTTTTGAGCAGGACCCAGAGGTGTACCGTAGACTCGCTTTGCCTCCGCAATAAATCAATGTTCCTTTGCCTTCGCGTTTTTTTTAATTATTTAACAATTTATTCATAGACGCATTTGCGGCTTAACACGCAACATAAAATGGCTTGTGCGCGCGTCACACCTTGCTAGCTTGTCCGTACAGATCCAAATGCAATATCTGCACCGCGACCACTTTCTTACTGTTTCAAAGGCACTGCCGTTAGTACCGTGCCGGTACTAGCTGCATGTACCGTATATTATCGGTGCAAGCAAGCCGCACGTGAATCACCGGTGCAGCTTTACCGGCAGCTACAGCCCAACCAGGAGCATGCATGGTGCCCGCAGCATGATACCGGTACCTGACGCATTAATTTACAGCTGCTTCCCAGGTCCACAAGGTGCGCGCTGCAGGGGCATGCCGAAGACCGTCCTGGTGGTGTGATCCCAATCAGTGCAGGTGCAATAATAATACCAGTGCAGTTGTTACCGGAACCATAGTCTCATGCATGCATGCCCAGCCAGGAAATTGCATGATACCAATATAATGATGTCAGTAGCTTTGAGCTGACGATGCAGCACGTATCCATACTCAAATGCGCGTAGTGGGGGCAACCAGCAGAGGTACGGTAGTAGGCCAGTCCATGTGTGGTCCCAATCAGCGCAAGTGCAGCACCGTTGCAGCTGTGAGCTACATGCGCAACCAGGAGCATGCATGATACCCACATGATCTTATCAGTAGCATCGATCTGCCGCTGTGGCACGGGTCCATTCTCAAATAAAGCGCGCTACGGGGGCAACTGGCCGTAGGCTGGTCTGGGTGTGGTCCCAATCAGTTCAGGTGTAACACCGGTGCAACTGTTAGCCTTGGGCCCAACCAGGGGATTGCATGATAGCCACATAAGGTTATCATTAGCATTGAGCTGCCGCTGCGGCACGAGTTCATTCCAAAATGCGCGCTGCGGGGGCAACCGGCCGTAGGCTGGTCTGGGTGTGGTCCCAGTCACAGTGCAGGTATAACACCGGTGCTACTGTTAGCCTTGTGCCCAACCAGGGGATTGCAATATTGCATGATACCCACATACTTACATCATTAGCATTGAGCTGCCGCTGCAGCACTGGTTCATTCTCTAATGCGCGCTGCGGGGGCAACCGGCCATAGGCTGGTCTGGGTGTGGTCCCAATCAGTTCAGGTATAACACCGGTGCAACTGTTAGCCTTGCGCCCAAAGATCCTGCTACTGAACACAGGTTTGCGGCCGCCTATCGCACATGGTTTCAGCCTACAGTACGGCTGGCGCCGTGCAGGAGCAGGCGAACGGTGCTATAGACTACTTCGAGGTGTACCGGGGCTTGGATGGGATGCCCTGGCTTTTGTGGAAGACGTGGTAGATATCGTTGATGTGTAGACGTTTTCAAAGGCTGGACCTTACTTTGTCTTCCTTTTCCAGCCTTTTGTCTGTCCCTCCATTTTATTTCCCTTTTTCTTTTTCTTTTTTCTGCCCCCTTGCCTTTGTTATTCTCCCATATTTAGGTGCCCACGCGGCCGAGTCTTTTTGAGCATGGCCCAGAGGTGTAACGTCGTTGGCCTATGTCTCAGATGTCTGCTCATTGGAATCTGATGTCAGCTACCTCCTTCATCTGCAGCTTATCAGGGTACCCTTATCTCAGAAACACATGTCAAGTACATCATTCAGAAGGCCAGGGACTGATTTCATGGGAGGGCCTGAGTGGATCTACGGTATGGCCTAGGATATCTGGCTGTAGGACGTGATGTTATTGAATGTAATAAGAAACCCAGTCCGGAAAGCTGCAAAGCCGCTCGATTGCATTGCACATCCGCTGTCGGTTGATTAATTTTCTGTTAAGGCTTTGTGCCTACAGGCCTGAGTGGATCTATGGTAATGGCCTAGGTTTTTTGGCTGTAGGACATGATGTTATTGGTTAAATTAAGAAACCCTGTCCGGAAAGCTGCAAAGCCGCTTGATTGCATTGCACATCCGCTCTCAGTTGATTTACTCTCTGTTAAAGCTAGGTGCATACCAGCCTGAGTGGATTAACGGCATGGCCTAGGGTATCTGGCTGTAGGACTGCTGGTTATTGAAAGGATCAAGAAACCCTTGCAGGAAAGCTGCTCGATTGCATTGCACATCCGCTCTTAGTTGATTTACTTTATGTTTAGGCTTGGTGAATACCGGCCTGAGTAGATCAGCAGTATGGCCTAGGGTGTCTGGCTGTAAGACTGGTTGTTGTTGAAAAAAAAACCTGGCGGCACGCTGCAAAGCCGCTCGATTGCATTGCACATCTGCTCTCAGTTGATTCACTTTCACTGTGTACCGGTAGGTTGGTGGTTTCAAATTTTCAAATCAGGCAGCTGAACAAAAGCCCTGCTGTATAAAAGCCCTGCAGTATAAGGTGCCGTACTTGGCTGTTAAGTCCTGCTGTATAAGCCCTGTCGTATAAAACATATTATAAATTTATTGAACTGTCCTGACCCATGGCAAATTGGCTCCTGAGGAATCAAAGCATACCACTGGTGCCAGTCTTATTAGTTTCCACTGCCGGCCTGTTTACGGTAGGTAACGAGTCACTTTGAATGTCATGAACTTCATGATGAGCCGCAATGTTAAATTAACACTCACTGAGTGTGGCTACGGCCCTTGAAAGGTTACACACTAGCAGCCAACAATAGGATGAATCAAAGATACAATCTGGTACACAGAGGACCTGAATAAAGGCAAATCAGCTAAGCCAACCTCGGTAAATGTGCACACAAAACCTCCCTCCTCTATAACTATTTATTGGCCTTCTTCACGCCTCGTCTGGCCAGTTGCCGCAGTGCCGCTCCCAGCCACCTTCCAAGCGCATTGAGGGGGATCCCTGTTGTTACCACCGCTGCCATTGTTGCACCGGGTCCCGCTCCCAGCGGCCTGCCAAGTGCAGTGAGGGGGATCCCTGCTGCTGCCACCGTTGCCGCTGTTGTGCCGGTCGCCGCTCCCAGCGGCCTGCCAAGCGCAGTGAGGGAGATTCCTGCTGCTGCCACCGCTGCCGCTGTTGTGCTGGCTGCTGCACCCAGAGGCCTGCCAAGCGCAGAGGGGGATTCATGCTGTTGCCATCGCAGCCGCTGTTGTGCCGGTTGCCGCTCCCTGCGGCCTGCCAAGTGCAGTGAGGGGGATTCCTACTGCTGCCACCGCTGCCGCTGTTGTGCCAGTCACCGCTCCCAGCGGCCTGCCAAGATCAGTGAGGGGGATTCCTGCTGCTGCCACCGCTGCCGCTGTTGTCCCAGTCACCGCTCCCAACGGCCTGCCAAGATAAGTGAGGGGGATTCCTGCTGCTGCCACCGCTGCCGCTGTTGTGCCAGTCACCGCTCCCAACGGCCTGCCAAGCGCAGTGAGGGGGATTCCAGCTGCTGCCACCGCTGCCGCTGTTGTGCCAGTCGCCGCTCCCAGTGGCCTGCCAAGCGCAGTGAGGGGGATTCCTGCTGCTGCCACCGCTGCCGCTGTTGTGCCGGTCCCTGCTCCCAGCGGCCTGCCAAGAGCAGTGAGGGGGGGGTTCCTGCTGCTGCAATCGCTGCCGCTGTTGTGCCGGTCGCTGCTCCCAGCGGCCTGCTAAGCGCAGTGAGGGGGATTCCTGCTGCTGCCACCGCTGCCGCTGTTGTGCCAGTCACCGCTCCCAGCGGCCTGCCAAGCGCAGTGAGGGAGAATCCTACTGCTGCCACCGTTGCCGCTGTTATGCCAGTCGCTGCTCCCAGTGGCCTGCCAAGAGCAGTGAGGGGGGTTCCTGCTGCTGCAATCGCTGCCGCTGTTGTGCCGGTCGCTGCTCCCAGCGGCCTGCTAAGCGCAGTGAGGGGGATTCCTGCTGCTGCCACCGCTGCCGCTGTTGTGCCGGTCGCCGCTCCCAGCGGCCTGCTAAGCGCAGTGAGGGGGATTCCTGCTGCTGCCACCGCTGCCGCTGTTGTGCCAGTCACCGCTCCCAGCGGCCTGCCAAGCGCAGTGAGGGAGAATCCTACTGCTGCCACCGTTGCCGCTGTTATGCCAGTCACCGCTCCCAGCGGCCTGCCAAGCGCAGTGAGGGGGATTCCTGCTGCTGCCACCGCTGCCGCTGTTGTGCCGGTCGCCGCTCCCAGCGGCCTGCCAAGCGCAGTGAGGGGGATTCCTGCTGCTGCCACCGCTGCCGCTGTTGTGCCAGTCACCGCTCCTAGCGGCCTGCCAAGCGCAGTGAGGGTAATTCCTGCTGTTGCCACCGCTGCCGCTGTTGTGCCGGTCGCCGCTCCCAGTGGCCTGCCAAGCGCAACGAGGGGGGTGTTCCTGCTGCTGCCACCACTGCCGCTGTTGTGCCGGTTGAGCTCCCAGCGGCCTGCCAAGCGCAGTGTGGGGGATTCCTGCTGCTGCCACCGCTGCCGCTGTTGTGCCAGTCACCGCTCCCAGCGGCCTGCTAAGCGCAGTGAGGGGGATTCCTGCTGCTGCCACCTCTGCCGCTGTTGTGCCGGTCGCCGCTCCCAGCGGCCTGCCAAGCGCAGTGAGGGGGATTCCTGCTGCTGCCACCGCTGCCGCTGTTGTGCCAGTCACCGCTCCTAGCGGCCTGCCAAGCGCAGTGAGGGTAATTCCTGCTGTTGCCACCGCTGCCGCTGTTGTGCCGGTCGCCGCTCCCAGCGGCCTGCCAAGAGCAGTGAGGGGGGTTCCTGCTGCTGCCACCGCTGCCGCTGTTGTGCCAGTCACCGCTCCCAGCGGCCTGCCAAGCGCAACGAGGGGGGTTCCTGCTGCTGCCACCACTGCCGCTGTTGTGCCGGTTGAGCTCCCAGCGGCCTGCCAAGCGCAGTGAGGGGGATTCCTGCTGCTGCCACCGCTGCTGCTGTTGTGCCGGTCGCCGCTCCCAGCGGCCTGCTAAGCGCAGTGAGGGGGATTCCTGCTGCTGCCACCTCTGCCGCTGTTGTGCCGGTCGCCGCTGCCAGCGGCCTGCCAAGCGCAGTGAGGGGGATTCCTGCTGCTGCCACCGCTGCCGCTGTTGTGCCAGTCACCGCTCCCAGCGGCCTGCCAAGCGCAGTGAGGGGGGTTCCTGCTGCTGCCACCGCTGCCGCTGTTGTGCCGGTCGCCGCTCCCAGCGGCCTGCCAAGCGAGTGAGGGGGATTCCTGCTGATGCCACCGCTGCCGCTGTTGTGCCAGTCACCGCTCCCAGCGGCCTGCCAAGCGCAGTGAGGGTAATTCCTGATGCTGCCACCGCTGCCGCTGTTGTGCCGGTCGCCACTCCCAGCAGCCTGCCAAGCACAGTGAGGGGGATCCCTGCTGTTGCCACCGCGCCGCGAGGGGGGTCTGCTGCTGCCACCACCGCCGCCGCCCTCGTTTCACCGGATGCCGCTCCTGGCGGCATGTTGAGCGCAGTGAGGGGAGGACTTGCGGCTGCCACCGCTGCCAGTGTTGTGCCGTATACCGCACCTCCTGTTGAGCGCATGAGGTGGGCCCTGCAGCTGCCACCACTGCCGCTGCCACTGTTGTGCTGGACACCGCTACCAGCGGCTTGGAAAGCGCTGGGAAGAGGCCCCCATGCTGCTGTCATCGCCGCCACTACTTTTGCGCTGGTCGCCACTCCGTGTGGCCTGTTGAGCGCAGCCAGGGGGGGCCCTATTGCTGCCACCGCCGCCGCTCTTTTTGTGGCATGGGATGCCTCTCCCAACGTTATGTTGAGCGCAGCGAGGGGAGGCCTGCTGCTGCAATCACCGACACTATTGTGATGGATGCTCTTCCCAGCGGTGTCTTCAAGGCAATGAGGGGGGCCCCTCCTATTGCTACCGCCGCCACCGCAACTCTGCATGCCGCGCCGAATAGCAGGTTGAACGCAGCGAGGGGATCCCCTGCAGTTGCCACTGCCAACACAGCCATGGTGTGCCGAAGGCCGCACCCAACGGCCTGTTAAGCGCTTTGAGGGGATCCCCAGCTGCTGCCACCGCGCCACCGCCGCTATTGGACTGGATGCCGCTTCCAGTGGCCTGATGAGCGCAGCAAGGGGATGCCCTGCTGCTGCCACCTCTGCCGCTACGACTGTAGCATTGGATGCCGCTCCCAGGGGCTTGTTGCGCAACAAAGGGAGCCCCCCACTGCTGTCATTGCCGCCATTATTACGCTGGATGTCGCTCCCAACAGCCTTGTTAGTGCAGCCAGGGGGGACTCTGTTGCTGCCACCGCCGCCAGTGCAGCTCTAAGCGCCCCTCCCAGCGCCTGCATTACAAAAATAAAAGACTGTAGGTGCTGGGCAATTGAAACCAGCCAGCCGTTAGGTAGCCACCACTTAGGTTTCAGGAGATGACCGGGCTAGGGCTCAAGGAATGACAGGGCCAGGGTGAAGGGGGTGACATGGCTTGGGTTCAGGAGGAGACATGGCTAGGGCTCAAGGCATGACAAGGCCAGGGTTCAGGGCGTCAATGGGCCTGGGTTCAGGGGGTGACTGGGCCAGGGTTCAGGGGGTGACTGGGCTAGCATTCAGGGGGTGACATGGCTAGGGCTCAAGGAGTGACAGCATGACAGGGGAAGGGTTCAAAAGGTGACTATGATCTGATTTAGTACAAGCGCACAAGGGGGGTCCTGCGGCTGCCACCACTGCTGCCGCCACTCTTGCGCTGGACGCCGCTCCCAATGGCTTGTTGAGCGCAAGGAAGGGGCCCTCATGCTGCTGTCATCGCCGCTACCAATAGCATACTGGAAGCTGCTCCCAACAGCCTTTTGAGCGTAGCGAGGGGAGGGCCCTATTCCTGTCACCGACGCCGCTGCTATTGTATTATCATGGGATGCTTCTCCGAGCAACCTGATGAGCACAACGAGGCGGGGCCCTGTTGCGACAATCACCGCCACCGCCAGTGTGGTGAATGATGCTCCTCCCAACGGCATGTTCAGGGTAACGAGGGGGGGTCTCCTATTGCAACCGCCGCCACCATAACTCTGGATGTTGCTCCCAACGGCATGTCAAACGCAGCGAGGGAATCCCCTGCGGTTGCCACTGCCGTTGCCGCCTGCCCCTGCCCACCCGAACCCTAAGCCCTGGCCTTACCTGCATGGCATGCACTACCAACCCATGCACCCAAAATCCTTAACAGCATGCAATACCAGCCCACCCTAACCCTAAGCCCTGGCCCTATGAGCATGGTAAGCAGCACCATCCCTCCTACCCTTCTCCCTTCAAGACGCACTAGGCTAGCCCCCCCCCAGGTTTAAGCCACTGGGATCTTACCTGCTATGGCTGCAGGTTCATTGTCCTCTCTGTTGCCGCGGGTCCAGTTGGCACCCTAACCTCCACTGCCGCCGCTCCCTCCGGATGCCGCTCCTGGTGGCATGGTCAGCGCAGTGAGGGGAGGACTTGCGGCTGCCACCGCTGCCAGTGTTGTGCCGCATACCGCACCTCCTGTTGAGCGCATGAGGTGGGCCCTGCAGCTGCCACCACTGCCGCTGCCACTGTTGTGCTGGACACCGCTACCAGCGGCTTGTAAAGCGCTGGGAAGAGGCCCCCATGCTGCTGTCATCGCCGCCACTACTTTTGCGCTGGTCGCCACTCCGTGTGGCCTGTTGAGCGCAGCCAGGGGGGGCCCTATTGCTGCCACCGCCGCCGCTGTTTTTGTGGCATGGGATGCCTCTCCCAACGTTATGTTGAGCGCAGCGAGGGGAGGCCTGCTGCTGCAATCACCGACACTATTGTGATGGATGCTCTTCCCAGCGGTGTCTTCAAGGCAATGAGGGGGGCCCCTCCTATTGCTACCGCCGCCACCGCAACTCTGCATGCCGCGCCGAATAGCAGGTTGAACGCAGCGAGGGGATCCCCTGCAGTTGCCACTGCCAACACAGCCATGGTGTGCCGAAGGCCGCACCCAACGGCCTGTTAAGCGCTTTGAGGGGATCCCCAGCTGCTGCCACCGCGCCACAGCCGCTATTGGACTGGATGCCGCTTCCAGTGGCCTGATGAGCGCAGCAAGGGGATGCCCTGCTGCTGCCACCTCTGCCGCTACGACTGTAGCATTGGATGCCGCTCCCAGGGGCTTGTTGCGCAACAAAGGGAGCCCCCCACTGCTGTCATTGCCGCCATTATTACGCTGGATGTCGCTCCCAACAGCCTTGTTAGTGCAGCCAGGGGGGACTCTGTTGCTGCCACCGCCGCCAGTGCAGCTCTAAGCGCCCCTCCCAGCGCCTGCATTACAAAAATAAAAGACTGTAGGTGCTGGGCAATTGAAACCAGCCAGCCGTTAGGTAGCCACCACTTAGGTTTCAGGAGATGACCGGGCTAGGGCTCAAGGAATGACAGGGCCAGGGTGAAGGGGGTGACATGGCTTGGGTTCAGGAGGAGACATGGCTAGGGCTCAAGGCATGACAAGGCCAGGGTTCAGGGCGTCAATGGGCCTGGGTTCAGGGGGTGACTGGGCCAGGGTTCAGGGGGTGACTGGGCTAGCATTCAGGGGGTGACATGGCTAGGGCTCAAGGAGTGACAGCATGACAGGGGAAGGGTTCAAAAGGTGACTATGATCTGATTTAGTACAAGCGCACAAGGGGGGTCCTGCGGCTGCCACCACTGCTGCCGCCACTCTTGCGCTGGACGCCGCTCCCAATGGCTTGTTGAGCGCAAGGAAGGGGCCCTCATGCTGCTGTCATCGCCGCTACCAATGGCATGCTGGAAGCTGCTCCCAACAGCCTTTTGAGCGTAGCGAGGGGAGGGCCCTATTCCTGTCACCGTCGCCGCTGCCATTGTATCATCATGGGATGCTTCTCCCAGCAACCTGATGAGCACAACGAGGCGGGGCCCTGTTGCGACAATCACCGCCACCACCAGTGTGGTGAACGAGGGGGGGCCTCCCGAACGAGTGCTCCTCCCAACGGCATGTTCAGGGTAACGAGGGGGGGCCTCCTATTGCAACCGCCGCCACCATAACTCTGGATGTTGCTCCCAACAGCATGTCAAACGCAGCGAGGGAATCCCCTGCGGTTGCCACTGCCGTTGCCGCCTGCCCCTGCCCACCCGAACCCTAAGCCCTGGCCCTACCTGCATGGCATGCACTACCAACCCATGCACCCGAAATCCTTAACAGCATGCAATACCAGCCCACCCTAACCCTAAGCCCTGGCCCTATGAGCATGGTAAGCAGCACCATCCCTCCTACCCTTCTCCCTTCAAGACGCACTAGGCTAGCCCCCCCCCAGGTTTAAGGCACTGGGATCTTACCTGCTATGGCTGCAGGTTCATTGTCCTCTCTGTTGCCGCGGGTCCAGTTGGCACCTTTACTTCCACTGCCGCCGCTCCCTCCGTTGCCGTGGGCCCAACACGCACCACTCCCGATGTTGCCGCTGGTAAGGCCCCTGTCACTTACTGGGGGGTCGGACCCATTCCCCGGCTTATATTAAGCTATATGCTTCCAAATGGTGTTCTTACGAGATTCCTAAAGCCTGTTTCGCTCGCGTGGGTTGTGAAAAGGCGCCATCCTGGGCCCTGAAAGCCCCCGTTTGGGGGGGTGGGCACTCGGGGGATGGGTCCGGCCAGGGTCCCCTGGGTCCGAACTCTTAAGCGACATGCCCCTTTGTTGGGCCGCCTCACACCTTCAAAAGCAATATTCTTGCAGCGATTAAGCAGCAGCCAGAAAAGTCTTTCCTGCAGATTTTTTTATTTAGTCGGGCCAATCTTGCAAAGGGTCCTCGTACGCCCGGACTTCAAGCGGTAGTGAAAACAGCTCCCCTCGCGTTGATGTCACTGGAGAATGTGTTGCGCCACCAGCTGTCCCTGTGAGCGGCATTGCACCCGGCACATCTACTATCCCCCCTTGCCCTCGCCCTCCCAGTTCCCCTCCCGTCCCCCCTCCCGTTTCCATTCCCGTTCCCCCTCCTGCTCCCCCTTCCACTCCTGCTCCACCGTTTGCCACGAAGATTGTGACCTAGCGAGTGAGATGTTCAAGACCTTGAAAGAGAGTCTCAAACATGGTGTTAAGCCATCTGGTGGTGGTCAGCTCACGGGCATCAAGCGAGCAAGAGTTTCGGCCCTATCCTCATAGGCACTACGCACTACACATATATGCTCATACGCACTACCTGACATGATGCAGCCATGACACCTTCTGTTACGCACTACCTGACATGATGCAGCCATGACACCTTCTGTTACACACTACCTGACATGATGCAGCCATGACACCTGCTGTTACGCACTACCTGACATGATGCAGCCATGACACCTTCTGTTACGCACTACCTGACATGATGCAGCCATGACACCTTCTGTTACGCACTACATGACATGATGCAGCCATGACACCTTCTGTTACGCACTACCTGACATGATGCAGCCATGACACCTTCTGTTACGCGCTACCTGACATGATGCAGCCATGACACCTGCTGTTACGCACTACCTGACATGATGCAGCCATGACACCTGCTGTTACGCACTACCTGACACTGGACTGAGCGCAAATCAGAGTCTGTCAGGGACGGCAACGCAAGGCGGAGAACAGCAGACGAAATCGGGCTCAACCTCTCCCGCCAACTGGGCCGACTCTCTCCGAACATTGATCGCATTGTTGCTGTCAGGTGAGATGACTATGCACAAGGCTGGCTGAAGTGTTGATTATTAGTTTTCACTCGTTGGCTAAGAAGCTCCCTTGGTCATTGGAGGCACGAGAATGCCAGACTTCTCTCTCACTAGTTTTTCACAGTCTGAGCAATTAATAAAAGTGTCTGAGGTGTGAATAAGTGTGAAAGGTGCAGCGCAGCCGCAGGGGTGTGTGGGGTGGGCGGGCCCCCTGCCTAGGGGTCTGGGGGCCAGCGGCACCCGGTCGATTTAGCTCAGAAACAGTACGTAGCTTTAAATCTCGAGAACCGCGTCCCACACATATTTATAATTCCACTGTTCATGTCCAATCAGGCATTGTTAAGAGCTGAGCGGCAGCTGCTGCTTCGCAGAAGTAAATACTTCAAGGTTTATATTTCCAGTCAGGTATTTTTCTACTTCTGTCGTAAATCAATTTTGCCTCTTTTGTGGCCTCAGACCATTTATGGCCCCCCCCCCCCCAAAAAAACTGCCTCTAACTGTTTTTGCATCTGTGGCCATTTCCAGGCATGATGACCCAATCTTCGCTGAAACGTACGACTACTTGCTGAGAGTCACGGCGAACTACTTGGCACCTGGTGGTCTCCCGAAAGCTATGACAGACGACTACGGCGCAGGATTTGGCAGGACGTCTCTGGTCTTGGAGGGTTCCTACCTTTGAGCATGTTCCTAGCACCCCGTTGACAGTTGGCCCCTCAGCAGGTGTTGGTCCCTCGACGGGCATTGACTCTGATGAGGATCGTGCAGGCCCCCAGTTTCATTTGATTGCTGATAAAAAAGCCTTGGTTTGGGCACACTCAGTCGTCGTGGCCAATATCAAAGTTACATCGAAGTTGCTCCCTAGACGTAAGGGCGCTGCAGCCGGCAAAGGCGTGTACATCATTACAAGCGACGAGGATGCCCGCATCGTTCGAAGGTTAAAAGGAGATGCCAGCGACGATGATGATGACGCACATGCCGTGGATGGTGGGGGGCAGTCAATAGCACTCTCAGACTACCAATAGGCCGTGATGTAGCTGATTTGTAGCTGAAACACCACGCCTGCCTCCCCTCCCCTCCCCTCCCCTCCCCTCCCCCCCCCCTCCCCCTCCTCTTACTCCACCTCCCCCTCCTTACCCCCCTCCTGCTGCCCCTCCAGTCCCCCCTCCTGCTCCTTCCCCCCCCTCCCCCCCCTGCTCTCCCTCCCACTCCCTCTCCCGCTCCCCCTCCTTCTCCCGCCCCCCCTCCCCCTCCCCCTCCTGCTGTACCTCCCCCTCCTGCCCCCCTCATGCTCCTCCTCCTGCCCCTCCCCCCTCCCTCGCTTATGCCCCCCCTCCTGCTCCCTTCCCCCTCCCCGTCCCCTCTCTGCCCCCCCTCCTTCTCCCCCTCCCTCTCCTTCTCCCCCTCCCTCTCCTCCTCCCCCTCCCTCTCCCCCTCCCCCTCTCCCCCTCTCCCTCTCGCCCCTCCTCCTGCTCCCCCTACCCCTCCTGCTCCCCCTCCCCACAGCCCCTTCCCCTGCTCCCCCTCCTGCCCCCCTCCCCCTCCTGCTCCCCTCCCCACAGCCCCTTCCCTTGCTCCCCCTCCTGCCCCCCTCCCCCTCCTGCTCCCCCTTCTCCTCCCTAAATAAAAAGTGTGGCTTGGACGAATGCCCTGCGAGTATCATTGAAATTTCAATGGGGAATTAGTACCGTTTTTTGTGTTTGAAGTTTTCATAGCATGCTCTGTGCTGGTGTAAATTCCCCTAGAGTAATTTGGGTATTGGTTTCGCGAATGGGGAGTTTTAAGCGGCTCGATAGCAGGCTCCATAGCTTGTGAGGGTTTTCTCTAGATGATGTTTGGGATCAAGGATTTTAAATAGCTCCATGGCAGGTTTTGTAGCGCGTACGTGTTTCCCCTTGTATCATTGGAATTTGTACCAGTGTTTAGGAGGCTTCATGCAGCTTGTGCTGGTTTCCCCTAGAGCATCATTGGTATTGGTACCAGCGGTGCGGGCCAGGAGTTTTAGACAGCTCCATAGCAGAGGCTTCACAGCTTGTGCGGGTCTCCCCTAGAGCATCATTGGTATTGGTACCAGAAATAGAAGCAAGAGTTTTAAATAAATGAATCTATGCCTTTCAATTTAAGGGACCATTGCCTTGTTATATTCTGTTAGTATAAGGGTCATTGGTATTATCACATGTGGTTAGCCTGGTGTGGAATTTAAAATGATGTCTTAGTTGGCTTGGTAGCCGAGGTAATTTCCATTTACAGCTTATGCTGGGCACGTCCAACACATCATGCTCCTCCCAAAAAGTTGTAAGGGAATATCGTGTTTCTGTATTTGATGGCTGCTGGCATAAAATGTTGCAACCATCCAAAGATTACTCCTCACAAGGCCAAGCGCAAGAACCACATTAAGCCAAGGCCCGCCTTACATGGCTGTCCCAGGGATCAGCGATACAATTATGGGCTGCGCTGAAAGACTCGGGCGCATTTAGAGGGGGGAAATTCAAGTGGCAGTGGGGGAAGCAAAGGAGAAAAATGGGGAAGGGATCCCTAAAAGATACCAAATTGCAGCCAAGCAAACTTGCGCCCAGCGTGCTCAAAGGTAATAGGTATAAATATGTAGAGAGAGGCCCTTTACGTGGTGCCTAAGCGTCATGTGCTAGAAACAAAAGCCAATGCCACTTCGATGCAAACGCTGGTGACTTGGCCTCGGGCACTGTGGATCAAATGGAGAAGAGCATCCCCGCCTCTGAAAGCAAGAGTGAGACAAAAAGGAAAGAGCTAGTCCCAAAGGAGGCATGAAAAACAGACCGTAGCAAATTTGCCCTCAACAAAGTCTACGACGTCCTCAACAAAAGCCAGAGCCTGCCACCCATGCCTGCCCTGGTACATCTGTGACAGTAAGTCCGTGGCGTCCTCCGGGGGGGCTGCCCAACCTCTCGCTCTCAGCCGCTCTTTCACGCTAGGGCACTGAAAACACGTACATGAAGCGCATCCTCGACCTGTTGGCCGTGTTCTCAGCCCAGCAATGTTGGCAGTAGCGCGTGTCACGCTGCTGATCGCTGCGCCGTCCTTTATCATCAGGTGTGCTGGCTGCTCTGAGACGTAGCCTTAAGTTAGTGCACACACGGGCGCATTCGTTTTGCTATTGCGGTTCTAAGCGTGCTATGATGCTGCATATGTATTGTCGCGCCTGTGTCTG
Source organism: Limnomonas spitsbergensis (assembly GCA_037349105.1). NCBI lineage: Eukaryota > Viridiplantae > Chlorophyta > Chlorophyceae > Chlamydomonadales > Limnomonas > Limnomonas spitsbergensis. The sequence goes on from JAYJMM010000028.1 coordinate 3,862,118, forward strand.
GGTACATCTATGCCGTCCACCCTACTGAGGCTTTTACGCACCCCTAGCTCTACTGTCAATCCTGGCCCATGCTACTTGCACTGGGTTCCTGACCGATCTGGCATGGCAGCGCAGCAACTCTGCGTCGTCTGGGCGCAACCAGCCCTTTTTTCCAGCCCCAAACGGCCAAACGGGAGCATGCCTGACGCTGCCAGGAGGTAAGCTTTGCTGAGGAGTCGGACCTGCAGCCTGGGGAGGTAATGGATGTAACGAAAATTACCAGTTTGAAATGGGATGTGGCTTAAGCTGATTTGTTTGGTCCACATGCATGCGTCACTGAGCCAACGCCTCTGTGACAGGTTCACATGTGCCAAGCCAAGGGTACAATTCAGGTAAATTTCTGATAATCAGAGGCATGACGCTGCACCTCGATCTTTGCATGTCGCTTCTTGCCCCACGCTCAGCTCATCGCTGTGGGCGCATGACGTCTCGGTATGAAAACTTCACAAGTCTGCGTCCACTTGCATCTCGGTTAGAAAGACTTGACTTTGGTGCCGCTTCTAGAGTCCTGGCGCCGATACCTCAAGCTCTCGATCCGCTCTGAAAGATGATGCCACGGCCCAGTGCGAACGGTGGCGCACGACATCAATAACTGTCAAGTAGGCCTCTTCGAAGGTCCCTCCCTGATAATTGCGAAAACAATCGTGCTGGCCAAGTTAACTGCATGATTGAGACGCCCTGGTGTAGGGGCCAGACTCCTGCATACCGGCCAGCGAATTCGTACTCTACACACATCGATACTCCCAGAAATCCAATTCACAGACCTGCGGCGTCAAACATGTATCCATACCTTGATTAACAAGATTACATTCTAGCCAGGTTGATTCGGAGGCGAAATCTACCAATCTGCCCTCGGCGAGGGCAGTACCGACAAAACGGCACTTGCGAGAGTGTAGTTTAATATCAGAACCTTAATCTACATGTTCGATTATGCAATCCTGTTTGCGGGAAGGGCGTTTGGTGCTGTTTCGATAACGCCCTGCGAAACCGCCGAAACCCCTGCTGCCATTCAGAAATCCACCCTCAACTACGCTAGGTTCTCCAACTTCTACCCTCCTAACTCCAAAGAAGCTCAGCGTCCTCTGTTTGTTCCGGCTATCGGATACTGTTGCTGTTCCGTACGCTGGGGGTGGTCGCGGAGGAGGGGTGGTGCCCTCCATAGTGAAGAACCCGTTTTTATGTCGAAGCCCACCAAAACCTCGTGGCAGTACGGTACGTATATCGTTTTAGGAGAGGCTGCAGATTTGAATAGCCTGTAGCTGCATGCTTCAATCAAACACTTAAGCCTAGAACCCTGGATCGTTGCTTGCAACTTGCAGCTGCATAGGTCAAGCTTGGGCCTTTTCTGCGCAGTTTCCTTTGCTGCTATAGTCTTTGTCCCGGACTCCCGGTTTAGGAGCTTTTCCGAGACGCGCTTGTCGGTCTATCTCTTGATAGTGTCTTTGATTGGATATTTGGATTGGGCCAGGTCTTTTGGGCTTTCGGTCTTTGCCTTGACGTTGCATGTTGGAGTGGCATGCCTGACTTGTTTCTTAGTCTTTCCTAGAGTCGGGCGCTCTTTCTTCAGCTCTTTCAGGACTGAAGAGATCTTTCTTCCCCTTTTTTTGCAGCCGGCCCATGCCTTGTGGCTCAACTTACGTCAACTGGGGTGACATGGGATGCGGGGTGGCAACATAATTTGGTGTTGTGTCTCTCACAGTTTCACACGCACCCTCTAATAAGGCCAGTGGTTTAGACTGGCCCTTTGGGCAGTGAGAGTTGTTGCACCACCCAGCTCCTGCCCCGGTTCCAACCTGAATGTGACGGCGTAGGCGCGTAGCCTCGTGGTTTCCTTGTCCGGTTGTGTCCCTACCGTTGGGATGTTGTGATCCTTCCCCAGGTCCCCAGAAATCACGGAGAGCGTATGACCCCCTCTGCAGCTTAGTGCCTTCAGTCAGCGAAGTAAAGGTGAATGGCAATTCTGAAGCACTCATTGTCCCAGCAGGTGTTTCAAAGCCAGGGAAGTAATGGCAAAAATTATTTCGGGGTCGGTACCGGGGCGATCCCCTGACCTGTCCCTAATCAGCGAATGTCCCCGACAGCTTGCAGGCCATCTGGTTTCTGCTCGCCGACTTGTACACAATGAACTCCAGAATACTACATCGCGTAAATTAAGCGGAAGCCACACTTCCAATCCCTGATCATCAACGTCCATGCTATCGAACTGTGTCGCTCAAACATCTGTGGCAGCTTGATAGTACAGCAAGCCGTCTCGCTGGGGATCCTTTCAGAAACGACTCAGCCTCACTGAGCCCAGCGGCATGCATGGGACTAGGGGAGCAGCTCATGGAACGGCAGAAAGGCCTCCTATGAGCGCATCTCGCGAGTCGCGCCTAGGCCTCTGAGCCTCTCCGGCTTTGGTTGTGCTCAGGCGGCAGCTTCCTATGGAGTCAGCCGCATCTTGCATCATCTGAAGCATCTAGGCATGCCAGAGGCGGTGCAATAGGACGTGCACCGCCTTACCACCTGCCTGGTGGATATGGGCAATGTGACACTACGTGTTGGGCAGCCGCGCTGGCCGATGTCGGGGATCTCGCTCCTCAACGCTGCTGGTGGGCCGCGTTCAGGAGGGTAATTTCGGGGTGCAAGGAGCGAGCATGAAGATGACGTGAAGTCATTCAACAAGGCATAACACCATGACCAATCCACGCCCATGGCCAACAGTTCGTTTGCATGAGCATAGGGAGCGAGAGCATTTGCTTGGGTGCCATGTGCAGCACTGCGGAACAATAGTACATGTTGTGCATGACACTGCATGGCGCTGCTTTACTCTGTGTCCTGAGTACGGCTGTGTGCATTATGTCCCATTATGGCATTGTACAACGGGGGCATATTTTGATCCTTGCCTCAAGGCAAACATCTTTCCTCGTGCCTGTCTTTTGAACATCCAAGGCAGTCCCACACTCCCACTGTTGTATGCCCAAGCATGTTTCATGGCATAATATAACGGCACGCTGAGAAATGAAGGATGTTTGTTGACGTATATCGTTTTAGGAGAGGCTGCAGATTTGAATAGCCTGTAGCTGCATGCTTCAATCAAACACTTAAGCCTAGAACCCTGGATCGTTGCTTGCAACTTGCAGCTGCATAGGTCAAGCTTGGGCCTTTTCTGCGCAGTTTCCTTTGCTGCTATAGTCTTTGTCCCGGACTCCCGGTTTAGGAGCTTTTCCGAGACGCGCTTGTCGGTCTATCTCTTGATAGTGTCTTTGATTGGATATTTGGATTGGGCCAGGTCTTTTGGGCTTTCGGTCTTTGCCTTGACGTTGCATGTTGGAGTGGCATGCCTGACTTGTTTCTTAGTGTCACGGTATAATGCAGTATACGTGCCAAAACCGTAGGGACCGCTGATGCGTCCCCGTAGACTCCGCAGCTTCCCTGCGGAGCCCCCTTTTTAGGGTTAGGAGCCCAGCTTCCCGCTTTCGGGAAGGTCTGAGGCAGGGTTTCCCGTACTCAGTGCACAGGGCTTGCCGGGACCTTTGAATCCCGGCTTGCACGCTTGACGTTTACTTCGTTCCTTTTAAGTGGACAGGCCTCTATTTGTAACCAGCACCGGCTAGATCTCGGAGACCTACCCAGTGAAGTGCATCAAAGCCAGTACCACTAAGCCAGTCAAGCCTAGAACAGCGACCCCGACTTCTAGCAAGCTCGAGAACACCTAACCCGAAGCCCAGCCCTGTCTAGGACTACGTCGTCCGCAGTCTACGGCTACGGCTTCGCCCGCTACACGCGGTAAGTGACTCATAACGACCTGCAGGGTTCGCGACCCGACAGGCCATTAGTCGCAGCTCTACAAGCGACCAGCTCCACGCCAGTCATCTAGAAGTTCCAGCCACAGCTTAACGCGTTGCGCATTCGCGGCCAGCGTGTAGACGCTGAGTCCGCCCGTAGGTGTCCGCCACTGAGTGGGGAAGAACCGAAGAAGTCCACCACGGACCCGAAGCAACCATCGCGTGTCCACTTAAAAGGAACGAAATGGGTCTAAGCCTGATCAGCTTGACCCAGTGAATCCTGCTTAAGGTGCATGTGCTGTGAACTTGAATTTCTTTTTGAAGGCAGTGATCTGCCTTGGACAGCTCGAAATCACTTAGCAGAGGATTCTCCATAGAACCCAAGTCAATACCTGCTTGCGCTGGGCGTGGCAACCCAGAAGCAGACGTAGCTTGAAGATCAGGCTGTGGAGTTATAAACCCAGCTGATATTGCCTGTGCACGTGGCCTGCATCCGTGGTAGAGTGCACAGCCTGCGTGTTGACAGAAGTGAGCAAGGATCCGGGATCCGAGTTTAAAAGCAGGCAACCCAAGACTGTGTGCAGGAATATCCAAAGCTGCAGATTGCAGCCCGAGCGGGACCTGCAGAGATTGAGGAGGAAGCTGCGCGGCAAATCAGCGGAGGAATAGCGGACGAGACCGGCAAGATAGCTGACGAGACAGCAGCCCAGAAGGTGAAAATACCCGCCAGAACCAGTTTAAAAATTTTACCCGTGCTTGACCTGTCTAGCACCGCCTAACCAGCCTGCAGAAGGTAGAGGAGAACGGAAGCAAGCTTTGAGCTAGTGACCTGCTGCTGTGAGCCCACACAGCGAGCCGGCACAGCTGCTCAGCACCCAGCAATAGTACAATGCAGGACGCAGTGGTAGATCATGATCGTCACCTGCATCCAGAGGCTGCAAGACGCAGTGCGCGAGTGAGAGGAATGGAACCAGGAAGTGACCCCATGACACCCATCAATGCAGCCGTAGCAGAAGAGGCTAGGCTAATTGCCATTGGGTTGTCAGATGGTGAATATGCAGGCATAGGGGAAAACAAGGTCCAAGGGGCCGACAGCACCCTAGCCTTGGATGCGGGTATGGTGCAAGTTCAAGTGACACGCAGGGGTATCGGACGAGGCGGCATAGCGCGCATCCCCCCTGGCCCAAGCCAGGAGGACGAGCAATGGCCGGTTCCCGACGATGAGTCCCTGGACCCGACCTCAGAGCCACCCACTGTGAGGTCTCAGACCGGTGGTGTAGGAGAGGGTGGCGGGCCAGCGCGACCTCCGGATGACCTGCCTGCGGAGGCAGAAAGGGAAGGAGGCGAGGCTGAGCCCAGACCAGACCAGGAGCCCCAGCTTGAACCCACAGTGGTCAGGGGGATGGTCCAGTCAACGATGGTCAGGATGGAGCGGACGAGATCCAGCGAACAACAGTCCCAAGGGGAGTCAGCGGAAACAACAGGGAGGCTGCAGGAGCTGCAGAAATACAGCGACACACAAGCCACGACAACGCAGGCTACCAGAATATGGCAGCCGCAGGCTGATCCGCACGCCAAGGTAGTGCCGCCAGATCAGTACGGAAGAATGCAGGCGCCAACGGGAATCCCGCCCAGGCCAGATCTGCACAGGGTGAAACAGGCAAGGCCGCCCCGTATCCCGGCAGAGGAAGCAACAGAGGCATCGACATACGGCACACCCCAGTCCAGGTTCCCAGCCAGTGCAAACAGGCCAAGACAGGAGGCCGTGGCAGAGGGCAGCAGCAGGGGAAAGGAGGGCAGCGGCCAGGCCCACAGCCTTTACGGATATTTCAGCAATCCAGAGTGGACGCCCATCCCAGGAGAGCGGCGCCCGGCAGTGGGAGAACGCGCAGGGAGCATAAGCCAGCCGGGTGCGGCAGAGCCACCAGGACTCCAGCCCATTGGATGGGCAGACATCCTGCAATGGGCAGCGCGGCTATGGCAGCAGGTGTGCTCCAAGTGTTTCGTCCACCTCAGCGATCAGACCCGGGCTATCAAGGAGTTCCAAAGCCACCACCTGGCGAAATGGGCAACAAAGGCCCTTATGGGCATCCCGCACACGGGACAGGACCGGGCAACGCTGCTGGCGGCCCTGCGCAGAGTGTCCAGAGGAGCAGCAGGGCCAGAGGCGGCCCTGGCTGTCAAGGCCTTTGCCGACGAGTGGTGCAACGGCACAGCAGGGGATCTGGAGGAGCCCGAATCAGAGCAAGAGGAGCTCGAGGAGTGGGAAGGGTTCGAGGCATCCTGGCTACAGCAAGACGACCGCAGGGAGGTGCAATGGCAGCAGCAGACGGAAGGGACCATTCCTGCTGCAAGACAGGCCAGATGGGAGAACCTGGAAGCCAGCAGTGAGCCCAGCCTCCGAAACCAGCGGCTGGACGTAGAGCGCAGACCCAGACCCAGCAGCCCAGCGGCCAGCGAACAGCCCAGGACAACCGGCTTCCAGCAGGATCAAGCGCCAAGGAGGGCCAGCAGGCAAGAATCTCACGACTTGTTGCGCTTCGTGGATCAGCACGGCGGCCAAGAAAACCCAGGTGGACCACATTGCTGAGTTCCTGCGAGGACAAGCAGCACAGGCACATGGCAGGCCGGAAAGGAGCCAAGGCCCCAGCCAAGGAAGGCGGGTCGTTCAGGAAATCAACCCGGCAGGCTCCACGGGGGGAGACTACCAGCAAAGACAGGAAAGCAGGGACGACTGCCTGTCAGCTTCCGAGGCAAGGGAGTACACAGGTGGAACGCAGCCCAGCAGGCATGGCAGCTACCAGCCCAGCAGGCAGGCGGAGTCAGAAGGGGGTAGGCGCCAGGACCCGGCAAGGCAGCCTTCGGAGGGCAGTAGGCCATCCGGCAGAGGGCAATCCCACCTGAGCGCAGACCGCAGAGACCAGCGGGATCGGCGCAGGCAGAGCCCGACCAGGAACGGCGGCGGCGGATCTGGCTCGGACCCCAGCATATCAGGCTCGGAGGATACAGAGGGGCACGGCCCAGGCTCCGGCAGGGAATCTGCGAGACATAGAAGGGAAAGGTTAGCCCAGGAGCAGGCGGAGACAAACATACGGCTGCAGCAACAGATGATCCTGCAGTTGGCTGGGGGAACGCGGTTCACCAAGATCCCCAACATTCAGGGCAATGTGCCAGTGCTGGACATGTCCCACCCAGGGGCAGTCGCAGCCAGGCAATACTGCCAGGCCTGCAGCTCTTGGGGCTCGCACAACCGCCTGGCTTTATCGGACGAGCCGCCAGCCCTGGCAATGGTGGCTGGAGAGATTGCAGGGTCTTGCCAGTCTCCCTCAGCCATGGCCCTGTTGGTCCGCTCCTTGGTGGGCATGTGGACAGCCAAGCCGGCCTGCGTGGGACCACTGGTGGTCGCCATACGATCAGCACCCCAAGGAGACAAAGCTTCCAGGGAGGTCGAGCGGATCCAGGAAGCATGGAGAGCCCCAGTGGAGGAGCCGCCCTGCGAGGTATCCTTGCTAACCCTGTGGATCAGGGTGGTCCAAAGGGAGGTGGGCAAGCCAACTTCAGATGAGAGGGCCGCAATCACCGGCCTGAAGCTGGGGGTCAAGACCACCTTGGACCCAGGCGTCAAGCCAGAGGAGACAGTGGAGGCATTCGCCTTCCGAGTCATGTCTATAGCAGAGCTGTTGCAAATCTCCAGAGACGCAGTGGACCACTTCGGCAGGAGGCATTCGGTGGCCCACATGTTCTACGAAGGGCTGCCAGGGGCAGTCAGAGTGAAGCTGACAGCTTTTATCATGACCGTGCCAGGATACCTGCACATGACAGACGAGGCCCAGGTAGAGGTCCTGACGCAGCAGGTGCTGCTGTGGGAGAGGTTCGCCCTGGAATTGGGGGACCTAGCTGCCATGGACACCATGCAAGGACCAGGAGACCATCAGCAGAGGAGTCAGGGGGAGCAACAGGCGGGACGCGGCAGACGAGATCGGCCCAGCCAGTGGAAGCCAGGCCCAGAGGGGATGGACCAGGAATTGCGCCATACCAGAACAGCAGCCAGCCTGCCAGGCAGGAAAGCAGAGCCAAGGGCGTCACGTGGGCCGACCAAGCCACAGCCTTGACAACCAGCACCCACAGCACTGGGGGCGCCCCCAAAGCCTGCTTCCAATGCGGCAGCCTGGACCACCTGGCAAGGGACTGCAGGACTCCCAGGGCTAGAGACGAACGCCGCCCTGCTCCCCTGGCCACTGACATCACCACGGGGCAGGCGCGGCCGCCTCAACAGCAGTACCCGCCGCCTCCAAGACCGCAGGGGCCACCCGCCAACAGGACCTACGACAGAAACCAAGGAGGCAGGCCGGCCCAGAGGCAGCCGCAGGGGCAGGCGGGGCATGGCCAGCAGTCAGCTCATCTGTCTCACCTTTCTGGCCCCTCCGAGCTCGCTGAGCCGGATGGGTGGCACCAAACGGTGGCCGAAATGCTCAGCGAGTCCGTGGCCCTACTGACGCAGGTTGGGCTGGCACCCAAGCCTGGAGAGTACAAGCAGGCAGCCCACAACGCCAGGCCACGGTCCTTTAGACCCTCCTCTAGCAGTGAGGAGGAGGAAGAGCCGTTGGTTATTGAACACCCTTCCAGGAAGGGAGAGAAAAGGCTTGCTCTTAGGCGACTAGCTGACGGCCTGTGCGATGTCCGTGCGCAGGTGGGCTACATCAACGAACGACTTACAGCGCTGGCGCACACCACCATGCCCATGGGAGTCACGCCGGTCCGTGGTGAGCCGGGCTGGATAGGTCAGGGTCGTAAGATCACCATCAGCCCGAGGCTGCAATACGTCACAAACGACAGGCGAGATTACAGCCAGTGCGTAGGCCTCATGGTGAAAGGGAAGGTGCTGGTGGCCCAGAAGGCACTAATGGACACGGCATGTTCATGCCATGTCATCACCGTCAACATAGCAGAACAGCTGGTAGCCATGGGGGCCAAGCTGGTACGGACGGATGAAAAGATCAGGACAACCGATAATGCAGGAGCAGACCTATACGGGATTCTGTTCATCTACGTCGTGTACGGGTATGGAAGCCCGAATGCGATCGTGGAGAAAGCAGCGGTCAGGGTGGTCAAGACGCCTCCTGACGCGTATGAGCACCTGGTGGGGAACCCCGAATTCCTCAAGTATGGGGGAATCCTAGAAGCAGCAGGGCGCCTAACCCTGTTCCCTCAGGGGGGGGCCAACGGGCTTACCCTGCCGCTAGAACTGATATCACCAGCAGGAGCCCACCAGGCGGCCGCGGCAACCTGGGCAGGCTTGGACGACCCCGCCTGGGTGCCTGAGGAGTGGCCGGCAGATTGGGGCGAGATGAACCCAGACTTAACCCCACAATGTGCCATGGTGACAGGTACAGGAGGCGGCCCTGCGACGCAAACTACAGTCGTCGCAAACCGCGTCGTCCGTCTGCCCGCAGCAGAGGCACATGCGGCAGCACCAGAAGGGGCCAAGCAGGCCAGGGCCAAAGGGGCCCGAGGCGCAGGTACTGAGGCAGCACGCCAGCAAGCAGGGCAAAAGGGAACCACCCCCGCTGCAGCGCCAGAGGCAGACCCAGTAGCCTGTACCCAGGCTCACGCAGCGCCGGCGGACCCGGACGGTACCAGGGGTACCGGGAGCCGGTCCATCAGCGGAGACAAGGGCGGCAAAGCCGTGGGCCCCTCCGTAGCAGCGCGGGACAAGGACGGCAAAGCCGTGGACCCTCCCGTAGCAGCGCGGGACAAGGCGAGGCTAGCCATGGAGCAGGAGCACACCGTCCGACAGGAGGTCAGGAGTACCCTGCGCAACAGGGACGGCCCCTGCGCGTATTGCGACATGCGCATATCGCATACGGACCAGGAATGCGAGCGGCGGCTAGGGGAGCTCCTGGAGAACGAGCCGGGCCGGGGAGTAGACACGTACAGCAGAGGCAGCTGCCAGCCAGGCTCTCCGGCTACGCACACTCGGGACACCAGCTCCAGCGATGAGGGAATCACCGAATCAGAGACTGAGCTGCAGGCGGACAGGGACGCTCCCAGGGCAGCCGTCGTCAGCAGCCTGGAGGCCCATGTCCAGGTCCTGAACAGGGCCATCCGGACCGCAGCCAGGCAGAGAATCGCCAGCAGGGAGGCAGACATATATTCCTTCAAGACGGAACAGGCCCGGGCAATGGCGGACGGCGCTTCAGAGAGGGAGATGGCCCGGTGGAAGGGCGAGTGCGCCAAGTGGATCATAGAGGTGAATGAGCTCAAAAGGAGGTACAAGGAGGAGTACAAGGGCACAGAAGCAGCCCCTGAGCCGGCCCCCCATCGCCCCTGTGGGGCCCAGCGGGAGGCCTGCAGCGGGGCGAGGGAGGCCAGGCAGCAGCAGCCTGCGGCAGAAACGACTGTCGAGCCCCCGCAGCAGGACGCGGCACCAAGCGAAGGAGCCAGGGGAGGAGGACAGGACGGCAAAGAAGGAACGCCCAGGGGTAAGCCCACTGAGGTGCAGGAGGTCCTGCGCGAGCTCGACGACCCTGACCTAGGGGACTACCCGGAGGACCTGTTGCAGTCTCTACGGGACAATAGAGCCCAGCCCAAGCAGAGCAATCACCCCAAGGCAAGGGCCAGCCGCACCCCCTCTCCACGGGCAAGGGAGTCAGGCAGCGGCCCAAGCCGCAACCCCGACAGCGGCAGGGCGCCCAGGAGCGCCAGCGCCGCAGAGCGTCAGCTAAGGGGAAGGAGCCCACGGCGCAGTAGCCACAGCAGGGAGCGGCGGGCTCCAAGCACCGAGCAGCACCATGACGGACGCTGGCCGGAGGGACCGACAGAGAGAAGGACCGGCGCACAACAGCCTCGGGCGAGGTCGCCGGACAGAAGGCCACCTCCACCCCCGCAGGGCGCCAGCGGTGGCAACCAGCGGCCCAGGGGCAGGGAGGCCCTCAGCCCAGACGGCAGGAGCCGGAACAGAAGAACCCGCAGCCGCAGTCCCGTTACCCCGGGGAACCCACCCAACCACGGCAGCAGAGAACCCGAGGGCGGGAGCGGGAGGCGCTGGGAAGGGGAGGCACCACGCAGCCCCCGCGGCGAGCGTTGGCCGCAGGGCAGAGCCAGAAGCCCCATCAGGCAACGCCAGGCCCACAGCCCCGGTAGGCATTCGACAGCCGAGGAGCCAGGGGAGAACATGATGATCAGGTGGGCACCGCCGGAGGACTCTGCCCGGGGCAGGACCGGCAGAGCACCCCCTACCCAGAAGGAAGCATGCTACAAGTGCGGAGGCAGTGGCCACTTCGCCTTTGAGTGCAACCAGACGCAGGCCCAACCTTGGAGGCCCAGCGGCGGGGGCGAGGGCCGAGCGCAAGCCCAGGACAACCTGGGACACAGTCGCTTCAGGCAGGAGGAACCCCCCAACGGCAACCAGCAGCGCGAACGCCTCCGCGACCTGTTCGAGGCAGCCAAGGACGAGCCATTCGAGGTATGGGCAGCCAGGCAGGCAAGCGCCCCGCCCGCCAGCTTTCTGCCAGGACCGCCGGAAGGACCCAGGTGGGCGGACAAAGGGGCCCATGGGTGCTTCGCCACCATCCCCAGTGGGCACGACCCAGGGTTCGACGAACCAGACACCTGGTTTGAACAGGAGTGGGATGACGCATACCTAGAAGGGCAGGAAGAGCAGGCAAGGCAACCATTGGGCCTTCATGAAGGACCTGAGCCGGAGCCAGGGTTAGACCCAAAGGGGATAGCCACGGAGGCACGGAACGGAGAGGTACCCCAGCAAATCCACCATTGGCGGGTGGCCGTGGAAGCAATTGCCACCAATGGCCTCCTGACCATGCCCGCAGACGCCCCTAAGAGCACAGCCCATGCCCTAGAACTCCTGGACTACCTGCGACGCATGGGAGCACCAGCCCCTCAAGAGGGGTGGCTCGCCTTCCTAGTCACGCTCAGGGCCAGGGAAGACCAGGGCAACAGCGATTCAGAAGGCAGCTCCCACAGACAGGACCCCGAGATGTCAGGGGAGGCCTCAGGGCAGGAGGGGGAGTCAGACGACCCTTCCCAGGGCATTTACGACCCCCCCGACGTGTTGTGCCCAGGTACCCCGGAGGCAGGGGAACTCGCCGCAGGCCCAAGGCCAGCAGCTTCCGCGGAAGGAAGCGGTAGCAGCCCCATGCTGCAGGCCCATGGGGCCACAGGGGGCGTCACCAGCCGGCCCCCAGCCGCAGGCAGCGGGCACCGCAGCTGCAGGACAGAGCACGGACCAACAGAAAGGACATGGATGCAGGAGGAAGTACCCAGCGAAAGAGAGCAGTGGTGGGAACCAGAGGAGCCGCAGAACCCAGACCACTGGGGAGACAGCGACCTCAGCGCGGTAGAAGACGCAGAGGACCTCGACGCACCGGGCCCAGGGCCTGGCGAGCCCTGGCCTAGGCAGTGCTTCGTGCAGTGGTACCCGGCAGGTACAGACATGCCAGAGGTAGCCACCACCGCGGCCATGATCACCCTTCCCGGCGCGGGCGCGGACGGCCTGTGCAGGTTGCAAAACCATTGGTGCGTACCGCAGGGGGAAGTCATCTGTGTTGACAGACAGGCAGCGATGCAGGCAGTAGCAAGGTTGGTTTTTTCCATGGACGCTGTCACAGCGGGGCTCCTGGCTGCGGCCATTAAAGGTCACATCAGACCTAGCACGGCCATGGAAGAGTTCATGAGCTCCACGTGGCCAACCCCCCTCTACGCGAACTGCGTCAGCGAGCTCCTGGGCAGCGTCGTCAAGGAGGGGATTACCGCAGCAGAGGAGCAGATCAGGACCAGCCCGGAGATACCAGATGCGGCACGGACATATGGCATGTGGCAGCACGCCCACGACGGGTTAATGCGGACACCATGGGCAGAGAACTGCGTCATGACTCTCGCTCGCCCTGGTCGCATCTTGCATCATCTGAAGCATCTAGGCATGCCAGAGGCGGTGCAATAGGACGTGCACCGCCTTACCACCTGCCTGGTGGATATGGGCAATGTGGCACTACGTGTTGGGCAGCCGCGCTGGCCGATGTCGGGGATCTCGCTCCTCAGCGCTGCTGGTGGGCCGCGTTCAGGAGGGTAATTTCGGGGTGCAAGGAGCGAGCATGAAGATGACGTGAAGTCATTCAACAAGGCATAAAACCATGACCAATCCACGCCCATGGCCAACAGTTCGTTTGCATGAGCATAGGGAGCGAGAGCATTTGCTTGGGTGCCATGTGCAGCACTGCGGAACAATAGTACATGTTGTGCATGACACTGCATGGCGCTGCTTTACTCTGTGTCCTGAGTACGGCTGTGTGCATTATGTCCCATTATGGCATTGTACAACGGGGGCATATTTTGATCCTTGCCTCAAGGCAAACATCTTTCCTCGTGCCTGTCTTTTGAACATCCAAGGCAGTCCCACACTCCCACTGTTGTATGCCCAAGCATGTTTCATGGCATAATATAACGGCACGCTGAGAAATGAAGGATGTTTGTTGACGTATATCGTTTTAGGAGAGGCTGCAGATTTGAATAGCCTGTAGCTGCATGCTTCAATCAAACACTTAAGCCTAGAACCCTGGATCGTTGCTTGCAACTTGCAGCTGCATAGGTCAAGCTTGGGCCTTTTCTGCGCAGTTTCCTTTGCTGCCATAGTCTTTGTCCCGGACTCCCGGTTTAGGAGCTTTTCCGAGACGCGCTTGTCGGTCTATCTCTTGATAGTGTCTTTGATTGGATATTTGGATTGGGCCAGGTCTTTTGGGCTTTCGGTCTTTGCCTTGACGTTGCATGTTGGAGTGGCATGCCTGACTTGTTTCTTAGTCTTTCCTAGAGTCGGGCGCTCTTTCTTCAGCTCTTTCAGGATTGAAGAGATCTTTCTTCCCCTTTTTTGCAGCCGGCCCATGCCTTGTGGCTCAACTTACGTCAACTGGGGTGACATGGGATGCAGGGTGGCAACATAATTTGGTGTTGTGTCTTTCACAGTTTCACACGCACCCTCTAAGGCCAGTGGTTTAGACTGGCCCTTTGGGCAGTGAGAGTTGTTGCACCACCCAGCTCCTGCCCCGGTTCCAACCTGAATGTGACGGCGTAGGCGCGTAGCCTCGTGGTTTCCTTGTCCGGTTGTGTCCCTACCGTTGGGATGTTGTGATCCTTCCCCAGGTCCCCAGAAATCACGGAGAGCGTATGACCCCCTCTGCAGCTTAGTGCCTTCAGTCAGCGAAGTAAAGGTGAATGGCAATTCTGAAGCACTCATTGTCCCAGCAGGTGTTTCAAAGCCAGGGAAGCAATGGCAAAAAATTATTTCGGGGGTCGGTACCGGGCGATCCCCTGACCTGTCCCTAATCAGCGAATGTCCCCGACAGCTTGCAGGCCATCTGGTTTCTGTTCGCCGACTTGTGCACAACGAACTCCAGAATACTATATCGCGTAAATTAAGCGGAAGCCACACTTCCAATCCCTGATCATCAACGTCCATGCTATCGAACTGTGTCGCTCAAACATATGTGGCAGCTTGATAGTACAACAAGCCGTCTCGCTGGGGATCCTTTCAGAAACGACTCAGCCTCACTGAGCCCAGCGGCATGCATGGGACTAGGGGAGCAGCTCATGGAACGGCAGAAAGGCCTCCTATGAGCGCATCTCGCGAGTCGCGCCTAGGCCTCTGAGCCTCTCCGGCTTTGGTTGTGCTCAGGCGGCAGCTTCCTATGGAGTCAGCCGCATCTTGCATCATCTGAAGCATCTAGGCATGCCAGAGGCGGTGCAATAGGACGTGCACCGCCTTACCACCTGCCTGGTGGATATGGGCAATGTGGCACTACGTGTTGGGCAGCCGCGCTGGCCGATGTCGGGGATCTCGCTCCTCAGCGCTGCTGGTGGGCCGCGTTCAGGAGGGTAATTTCGGGGTGCAAGGAGCGAGCATGAAGATGACGTGAAGTCATTCAACAAGGCATAAAACCATGACCAATCCACGCCCATGGCCAACAGTTCGTTTGCATGAGCATAGGGAGCGAGAGCATTTGCTTGGGTGCCATGTGCAGCACTGCGGAACAATAGTACATGTTGTGCATGACACTGCATGGCGCTGCTTTACTCTGTGTCCTGAGTACGGCTGTGTGCATTATGTCCCATTATGGCATTGTACAACGGGGGCATATTTTGATCCTTGCCTCAAGGCAAACATCTTTCCTCGTGCCTGTCTTTTGAACATCCAAGGCAGTCCCACACTCCCACTGTTGTATGCCCAAGCATGTTTCATGGCATAATATAACGGCACGCTGAGAAATGAAGGATGTTTGTTGACGTATATCGTTTTAGGAGAGGCTGCAGATTTGAATAGCCTGTAGCTGCATGCTTCAATCAAACACTTAAGCCTATAACCCTGGATCGTTGCTTGCAACTTGCAGCTGCATAGGTCAAGCTTGGGCCTTTTCTGCGCAGTTTCCTTTGCTGCTATAGTCTTTGTCCCGGACTCCCGGTTTAGGAGCTTTTCCGAGACGCGCTTGTCGGTCTATCTCTTGATAGTGTCTTTGATTGGATATTTGGATTGGGCCAGGTCTTTTGGGCTTTCGGTCTTTGCCTTGACGTTGCATGTTGGAGTGGCATGCCTGACTTGTTTCTTAGTCTTTCCTAGAGTCGGGCGCTCTTTCTGCCATCTGGTTTCTGTTCACCGACTTGTACACAACGAACTCCAGAATACTATATCGCGTAAATTAAGCGGAAGCCACACTTCCAATCCCTGATCATCAACGTCCATGCTATCCAACTGTGTCGCTCAAACATATGTGGCAGCTTGATAGTACAGCAAGCCGTCTCGCTGGGGATCCTTTCAGAAACGACTCAGCCTCACTGAGCCCAGCGGCATGCATGGGACTAGGGGAGCAGCTCATGGAACGGCAGAAAGGCCTCCTATGAGCGCATCTCGCGAGTCGCGCCTAGGCCTCTGAGCCTCTCCGGCTTTGGTTGTGCTCAGGCGGCAGCTTCCTATGGAGTCAGCCGCATCTTGCATCATCTGAAGCATCTAGGCATGCCAGAGGCGGTGCAATAGGACGTGCACCGCCTTACCACCTGCCTGGTGGATATGGGCAATGTGGCACTACGTGTTGGGCAGCCGCGCTGGCCGATGTCGGGGATCTCGCTCCTCAGCGCTGCTGGTGGGCCGCGTTCAGGAGGGTAATTTCGGGGTGCAAGGAGCGAGCATGAAGATGACGTGAAGTCATTCAACAAGGCATAAAACCATGACCAATCCACGCCCATGGCCAACAGTTCGTTTGCATGAGCATAGGGAGCGAGAGCATTTGCTTGGGTGCCATGTGCAGCACTGCGGAACAATAGTACATGTTGTGCATGACACTGCATGGCGCTGCTTTACTCTGTGTCCTGAGTACGGCTGTGTGCATTATGTCCCATTATGGCATTGTACAACGGGGGCATATTTTGATCCTTGCCTCAAGGCAAACATCTTTCCTCGTGCCTGTCTTTTGAACATCCAAGGCAGTCCCACACTCCCACTGTTGTATGCCCAAGCATGTTTCATGGCATAATATAACGGCACGCTGAGAAATGAAGGATGTTTGTTGACGTATATCGTTTTAGGAGAGGCTGCAGATTTGAATAGCCTGTAGCTGCATGCTTCAATCAAACACTTAAGCCTAGAACCCTGGATCGTTGCTTGCAACTTGCAGCTGCATAGGTCAAGCTTGGGCCTTTTCTGCGCAGTTTCCTTTGCTGCCATAGTCTTTGTCCCGGACTCCCGGTTTAGGAGCTTTTCCGAGACGCGCTTGTCGGTCTATCTCTTGATAGTGTCTTTGATTGGATATTTGGATTGGGCCAGGTCTTTTGGGCTTTCGGTCTTTGCCTTGACGTTGCATGTTGGAGTGGCATGCCTGACTTGTTTCTTAGTCTTTCCTAGAGTCGGGCGCTCTTTCTTCAGCTCTTTCAGGATTGAAGAGATCTTTCTTCCCCTTTTTTGCAGCCGGCCCATGCCTTGTGGCTCAACTTACGTCAACTGGGGTGACATGGGATGCAGGGTGGCAACATAATTTGGTGTTGTGTCTTTCACAGTTTCACACGCACCCTCTAAGGCCAGTGGTTTAGACTGGCCCTTTGGGCAGTGAGAGTTGTTGCACCACCCAGCTCCTGCCCCGGTTCCAACCTGAATGTGACGGCGTAGGCGCGTAGCCTCGTGGTTTCCTTGTCCGGTTGTGTCCCTACCGTTGGGATGTTGTGATCCTTCCCCAGGTCCCCAGAAATCACGGAGAGCGTATGACCCCCTCTGCAGCTTAGTGCCTTCAGTCAGCGAAGTAAAGGTGAATGGCAATTCTGAAGCACTCATTGTCCCAGCAGGTGTTTCAAAGCCAGGGAAGCAATGGCAAAAAATTATTTCGGGGGTCGGTACCGGGCGATCCCCTGACCTGTCCCTAATCAGCGAATGTCCCCGACAGCTTGCAGGCCATCTGGTTTCTGTTCGCCGACTTGTGCACAACGAACTCCAGAATACTATATCGCGTAAATTAAGCGGAAGCCACACTTCCAATCCCTGATCATCAACGTCCATGCTATCGAACTGTGTCGCTCAAACATATGTGGCAGCTTGATAGTACAACAAGCCGTCTCGCTGGGGATCCTTTCAGAAACGACTCAGCCTCACTGAGCCCAGCGGCATGCATGGGACTAGGGGAGCAGCTCATGGAACGGCAGAAAGGCCTCCTATGAGCGCATCTCGCGAGTCGCGCCTAGGCCTCTGAGCCTCTCCGGCTTTGGTTGTGCTCAGGCGGCAGCTTCCTATGGAGTCAGCCGCATCTTGCATCATCTGAAGCATCTAGGCATGCCAGAGGCGGTGCAATAGGACGTGCACCGCCTTACCACCTGCCTGGTGGATATGGGCAATGTGGCACTACGTGTTGGGCAGCCGCGCTGGCCGATGTCGGGGATCTCGCTCCTCAGCGCTGCTGGTGGGCCGCGTTCAGGAGGGTAATTTCGGGGTGCAAGGAGCGAGCATGAAGATGACGTGAAGTCATTCAACAAGGCATAAAACCATGACCAATCCACGCCCATGGCCAACAGTTCGTTTGCATGAGCATAGGGAGCGAGAGCATTTGCTTGGGTGCCATGTGCAGCACTGCGGAACAATAGTACATGTTGTGCATGACACTGCATGGCGCTGCTTTACTCTGTGTCCTGAGTACGGCTGTGTGCATTATGTCCCATTATGGCATTGTACAACGGGGGCATATTTTGATCCTTGCCTCAAGGCAAACATCTTTCCTCGTGCCTGTCTTTTGAACATCCAAGGCAGTCCCACACTCCCACTGTTGTATGCCCAAGCATGTTTCATGGCATAATATAACGGCACGCTGAGAAATGAAGGATGTTTGTTGACGTATATCGTTTTAGGAGAGGCTGCAGATTTGAATAGCCTGTAGCTGCATGCTTCAATCAAACACTTAAGCCTAGAACCCTGGATCGTTGCTTGCAACTTGCAGCTGCATAGGTCAAGCTTGGGCCTTTTCTGCGCAGTTTCCTTTGCTGCTATAGTCTTTGTCCCGGACTCCCGGTTTAGGAGCTTTTCCGAGACGCGCTTGTCGGTCTATCTCTTGATAGTGTCTTTGATTGGATATTTGGATTGGGCCAGGTCTTTTGGGCTTTCGGTCTTTGCCTTGACGTTGCATGTTGGAGTGGCATGCCTGACTTGTTTCTTAGTCTTTCCTAGAGTCGGGCGCTCTTTCTTCAGCTCTTTCAGGATTGAAGAGATCTTTCTTCCCCTTTTCTGCAGCCGGCCCATGCCTTGTGGCTCAACTTACGTCAACTGGGGTGACATGGGATGCAGGGTGGCAACATAATTTGGTGTTGTGTCTTTCACAGTTTCACACGCACCCTCTAAGGCCAGTGGTTTAGACTGGCCCTTTGGGCAGTGAGAGTTGTTGCACCACCCAGCTCCTGCCCCGGTTCCAACCTGAATGTGACGGCGTAGGCGCGTAGCCTCGTGGTTTCCTTGTCCGGTTGTGTCCCTACCGTTGGGATGTTGTGATCCTTCCCCAGGTCCCCAGAAATCACGGAGAGCGTATGACCCCCTTTGCAGCTTAGTGCCTTCAGTCAGCGAAGTAAAGGTGAATGGCAATTCTGAAGCACTCATTGTCCCAGCAGGTGTTTCAAAGCCAGGGAAGCAATGGCAAAAAATTATTTCGGGGGTCGGTACCGGGCGATCCCCTGACCTGTCCCTAATCAGCGTATGTCCCCGACAGCTTGCAGGCCATCTGGTTTCTGTTCGCCGACTTGTGCACAACGAACTCCAGAATACTATATCGCGTAAATTAAGCGGAAGCCACACTTCCAATCCCTGATCATCAACGTCCATGCTATCGAACTGTGTCGCTCAAACATATGTGGCAGCTTGATAGTACAACAAGCCGTCTCGCTGGGGATCCTTTCAGAAACGACTCAGCCTCACTGAGCCCAGCGGCATGCATGGGACTAGGGGAGCAGCTCATGGAACGGCAGAAAGGCCTCCTATGAGCGCATCTCGCGAGTCGCGCCTAGGCCTCTGAGCCTCTCCGGCTTTGGTTGTGCTCAGGCGGCAGCTTCCTATGGAGTCAGCCGCATCTTGCATCATCTGAAGCATCTAGGCATGCCAGAGGCGGTGCAATAGGACGTGCACCGCCTTACCACCTGCCTGGTGGATATGGGCAATGTGGCACTACGTGTTGGGCAGCCGCGCTGGCCGATGTCGGGGATCTCGCTCCTCAGCGCTGCTGGTGGGCCGCGTTCAGGAGGGTAATTTCGGGGTGCAAGGAGCGAGCATGAAGATGACGTGAAGTCATTCAACAAGGCATAAAACCATGACCAATCCACGCCCATGGCCAACAGTTCGTTTGCATGAGCATAGGGAGCGAGAGCATTTGCTTGGGTGCCATGTGCAGCACTGCGGAACAATAGTACATGTTGTGCATGACACTGCATGGCGCTGCTTTACTCTGTGTCCTGAGTACGGCTGTGTGCATTATGTCCCATTATGGCATTGTACAACGGGGGCATATTTTGATCCTTGCCTCAAGGCAAACATCTTTCCTCGTGCCTGTCTTTTGAACATCCAAGGCAGTCCCACACTCCCACTGTTGTATGCCCAAGCATGTTTCATGGCATAATATAACGGCACGCTGAGAAATGAAGGATGTTTGTTGACGTATATCGTTTTAGGAGAGGCTGCAGATTTGAATAGCCTGTAGCTGCATGCTTCAATCAAACACTTAAGCCTAGAACCCTGGATCGTTGCTTGCAACTTGCAGCTGCATAGGTCAAGCTTGGGCCTTTTCTGCGCAGTTTCCTTTGCTGCCATAGTCTTTGTCCCGGACTCCCAGTTTAGGAGCTTTTCCGAGACGCGCTTGTCGGTCTATCTCTTGATAGTGTCTTTGATTGGATATTTGGATTGGGCCAGGTCTTTTGGGCTTTCGGTCTTTGCCTTGACGTTGCATGTTGGAGTGGCATGCCTGACTTGTTTCTTAGTCTTTCCTAGAGTCGGGCGCTCTTTCTTCAGCTCTTTCAGGATTGAAGAGATCTTTCTTCCCCTTTTTTGCAGCCGGCCCATGCCTTGTGGCTCAACTTACGTCAACTGGGGTGACATGGGATGCAGGGTGGCAACATAATTTGGTGTTGTGTCTTTCACAGTTTCACACGCACCCTCTAAGGCCAGTGGTTTAGACTGGCCCTTTGGGCAGTGAGAGTTGTTGCACCACCCAGCTCCTGCCCCGGTTCCAACCTGAATGTGACGGCGTAGGCGCGTAGCCTCGTGGTTTCCTTGTCCGGTTGTGTCCCTACCGTTGGGATGTTGTGATCCTTCCCCAGGTCCCCAGAAATCACGGAGAGCGTATGACCCCCTCTGCAGCTTAGTGCCTTCAGTCAGCGAAGTAAAGGTGAATGGCAATTCTGAAGCACTCATTGTCCCAGCAGGTGTTTCAAAGCCAGGGAAGCAATGGCAAAAAATTATTTCGGGGGTCGGTACCGGGCGATCCCCTGACCTGTCCCTAATCAGCGAATGTCCCCGACAGCTTGCAGGCCATCTGGTTTCTGTTCGCCGACTTGTGCACAACGAACTCCAGAATACTATATCGCGTAAATTAAGCGGAAGCCACACTTCCAATCCCTGATCATCAACGTCCATGCTATCGAACTGTGTCGCTCAAACATATGTGGCAGCTTGATAGTACAACAAGCCGTCTCGCTGGGGATCCTTTCAGAAACGACTCAGCCTCACTGAGCCCAGCGGCATGCATGGGACTAGGGGAGCAGCTCATGGAACGGCAGAAAGGCCTCCTATGAGCGCATCTCGCGAGTCGCGCCTAGGCCTCTGAGCCTCTCCGGCTTTGGTTGTGCTCAGGCGGCAGCTTCCTATGGAGTCAGCCGCATCTTGCATCATCTGAAGCATCTAGGCATGCCAGAGGCGGTGCAATAGGACGTGCACCGCCTTACCACCTGCCTGGTGGATATGGGCAATGTGGCACTACGTGTTGGGCAGCCGCGCTGGCCGATGTCGGGGATCTCGCTCCTCAGCGCTGCTGGTGGGCCGCGTTCAGGAGGGTAATTTCGGGGTGCAAGGAGCGAGCATGAAGATGACGTGAAGTCATTCAACAAGGCATAAAACCATGACCAATCCACGCCCATGGCCAACAGTTCGTTTGCATGAGCATAGGGAGCGAGAGCATTTGCTTGGGTGCCATGTGCAGCACTGCGGAACAATAGTACATGTTGTGCATGACACTGCATGGCGCTGCTTTACTCTGTGTCCTGAGTACGGCTGTGTGCATTATGTCCCATTATGGCATTGTACAACGGGGGCATATTTTGATCCTTGCCTCAAGGCAAACATCTTTCCTCGTGCCTGTCTTTTGAACATCCAAGGCAGTCCCACACTCCCACTGTTGTATGCCCAAGCATGTTTCATGGCATAATATAACGGCACGCTGAGAAATGAAGGATGTTTGTTGACGTATATCGTTTTAGGAGAGGCTGCAGATTTGAATAGCCTGTAGCTGCATGCTTCAATCAAACACTTAAGCCTAGAACCCTGGATCGTTGCTTGCAACTTGCAGCTGCATAGGTCAAGCTTGGGCCTTTTCTGCGCAGTTTCCTTTGCTGCTATAGTCTTTGTCCCGGACTCCCGGTTTAGGAGCTTTTCCGAGACGCGCTTGTCGGTCTATCTCTTGATAGTGTCTTTGATTGGATATTTGGATTGGGCCAGGTCTTTTGGGCTTTCGGTCTTTGCCTTGACGTTGCATGTTGGAGTGGCATGCCTGACTTGTTTCTTAGTCTTTCCTAGAGTCGGGCGCTCTTTCTTCAGCTCTTTCAGGATTGAAGAGATCTTTCTTCCCCTTTTCTGCAGCCGGCCCATGCCTTGTGGCTCAACTTACGTCAACTGGGGTGACATGGGATGCAGGGTGGCAACATAATTTGGTGTTGTGTCTTTCACAGTTTCACACGCACCCTCTAAGGCCAGTGGTTTAGACTGGCCCTTTGGGCAGTGAGAGTTGTTGCACCACCCAGCTCCTGCCCCGGTTCCAACCTGAATGTGACGGCGTAGGCGCGTAGCCTCGTGGTTTCCTTGTCCGGTTGTGTCCCTACCGTTGGGATGTTGTGATCCTTCCCCAGGTCCCCAGAAATCACGGAGAGCGTATGACCCCCTTTGCAGCTTAGTGCCTTCAGTCAGCGAAGTAAAGGTGAATGGCAATTCTGAAGCACTCATTGTCCCAGCAGGTGTTTCAAAGCCAGGGAAGCAATGGCAAAAAATTATTTCGGGGGTCGGTACCGGGCGATCCCCTGACCTGTCCCTAATCAGCGAATGTCCCCGACAGCTTGCAGGCCATCTGGTTTCTGTTCGCCGACTTGTGCACAACGAACTCCAGAATACTATATCGCGTAAATTAAGCGGAAGCCACACTTCCAATCCCTGATCATCAACGTCCATGCTATCGAACTGTGTCGCTCAAACATATGTGGCAGCTTGATAGTACAACAAGCCGTCTCGCTGGGGATCCTTTCAGAAACGACTCAGCCTCACTGAGCCCAGCGGCATGCATGGGACTAGGGGAGCAGCTCATGGAACGGCAGAAAGGCCTCCTATGAGCGCATCTCGCGAGTCGCGCCTAGGCCTCTGAGCCTCTCCGGCTTTGGTTGTGCTCAGGCGGCAGCTTCCTATGGAGTCAGCCGCATCTTGCATCATCTGAAGCATCTAGGCATGCCAGAGGCGGTGCAATAGGACGTGCACCGCCTTACCACCTGCCTGGTGGATATGGGCAATGTGGCACTACGTGTTGGGCAGCCGCGCTGGCCGATGTCGGGGATCTCGCTCCTCAGCGCTGCTGGTGGGCCGCGTTCAGGAGGGTAATTTCGGGGTGCAAGGAGCGAGCATGAAGATGACGTGAAGTCATTCAACAAGGCATAAAACCATGACCAATCCACGCCCATGGCCAACAGTTCGTTTGCATGAGCATAGGGAGCGAGAGCATTTGCTTGGGTGCCATGTGCAGCACTGCGGAACAATAGTACATGTTGTGCATGACACTGCATGGCGCTGCTTTACTCTGTGTCCTGAGTACGGCTGTGTGCATTATGTCCCATTATGGCATTGTACAACGGGGGCATATTTTGATCCTTGCCTCAAGGCAAACATCTTTCCTCGTGCCTGTCTTTTGAACATCCAAGGCAGTCCCACACTCCCACTGTTGTATGCCCAAGCATGTTTCATGGCATAATATAACGGCACGCTGAGAAATGAAGGATGTTTGTTGACGTATATCGTTTTAGGAGAGGCTGCAGATTTGAATAGCCTGTAGCTGCATGCTTCAATCAAACACTTAAGCCTATAACCCTGGATCGTTGCTTGCAACTTGCAGCTGCATAGGTCAAGCTTGGGCCTTTTCTGCGTAGTTTCCTTTGCTGCTATAGTCTTTGTCCCGGACTCCCGGTTTAGGAGCTTTTCCGAGACGCGCTTGTCGGTCTATCTCTTGATAGTGTCTTTGATTGGATATTTGGATTGGGCCAGGTCTTTTGGGCTTTCGGTCTTTGCCTTGACGTTGCATGTTGGAGTGGCATGCCTGACTTGTTTCTTAGTCTTTCCTAGAGTCGGGCGCTCTTTCTTCAGCTCTTTCAGGATTGAAGAGATCTTTCTTCCCCTTTTTTGCAGCCGGCCCATGCCTTGTGGCTCAACTTACGTCAACTGGGGTGACATGGGATGCAGGGTGGCAACATAATTTGGTGTTGTGTCTTTCACAGTTTCACACGCACCCTCTAAGGCCAGTGGTTTAGACTGGCCCTTTGGGCAGTGAGAGTTGTTGCACCACCCAGCTCCTGCCCCGGTTCCAACCTGAATGTGACGGCGTAGGCGCGTAGCCTCGTGGTTTCCTTGTCCGGTTGTGTCCCTACCGTTGGGATGTTGTGATCCTTCCCCAGGTCCCCAGAAATCACGGAGAGCGTATGACCCCCTCTGCAGCTTAGTGCCTTCAGTCAGCGAAGTAAAGGTGAATGGCAATTCTGAAGCACTCATTGTCCCAGCAGGTGTTTCAAAGCCAGGGAAGCAATGGCAAAAAATTATTTCGGGGGTCGGTACCGGGCGATCCCCTGACCTGTCCCTAATCAGCGAATGTCCCCGACAGCTTGCAGGCCATCTGGTTTCTGTTCGCCGACTTGTGCACAACGAACTCCAGAATACTATATCGCGTAAATTAAGCGGAAGCCACACTTCCAATCCCTGATCATCAACGTCCATGCTATCGAACTGTGTCGCTCAAACATATGTGGCAGCTTGATAGTACAACAAGCCGTCTCGCTGGGGATCCTTTCAGAAACGACTCAGCCTCACTGAGCCCAGCGGCATGCATGGGACTAGGGGAGCAGCTCATGGAACGGCAGAAAGGCCTCCTATGAGCGCATCTCGCGAGTCGCGCCTAGGCCTCTGAGCCTCTCCGGCTTTGGTTGTGCTCAGGCGGCAGCTTCCTATGGAGTCAGCCGCATCTTGCATCATCTGAAGCATCTAGGCATGCCAGAGGCGGTGCAATAGGACGTGCACCGCCTTACCACCTGCCTGGTGGATATGGGCAATGTGGCACTACGTGTTGGGCAGCCGCGCTGGCCGATGTCGGGGATCTCGCTCCTCAGCGCTGCTGGTGGGCCGCGTTCAGGAGGGTAATTTCGGGGTGCAAGGAGCGAGCATGAAGATGACGTGAAGTCATTCAACAAGGCATAAAACCATGACCAATCCACGCCCATGGCCAACAGTTCGTTTGCATGAGCATAGGGAGCGAGAGCATTTGCTTGGGTGCCATGTGCAGCACTGCGGAACAATAGTACATGTTGTGCATGACACTGCATGGCGCTGCTTTACTCTGTGTCCTGAGTACGGCTGTGTGCATTATGTCCCATTATGGCATTGTACAACGGGGGCATATTTTGATCCTTGCCTCAAGGCAAACATCTTTCCTCGTGCCTGTCTTTTGAACATCCAAGGCAGTCCCACACTCCCACTGTTGTATGCCCAAGCATGTTTCATGGCATAATATAACGGCACGCTGAGAAATGAAGGATGTTTGTTGACGTATATCGTTTTAGGAGAGGCTGCAGATTTGAATAGCCTGTAGCTGCATGCTTCAATCAAACACTTAAGCCTATAACCCTGGATCGTTGCTTGCAACTTGCAGCTGCATAGGTCAAGCTTGGGCCTTTTCTGCGTAGTTTCCTTTGCTGCTATAGTCTTTGTCCCGGACTCCCGGTTTAGGAGCTTTTCCGAGACGCGCTTGTCGGTCTATCTCTTGATAGTGTCTTTGATTGGATATTTGGATTGGGCCAGGTCTTTTGGGCTTTCGGTCTTTGCCTTGACGTTGCATGTTGGAGTGGCATGCCTGACTTGTTTCTTAGTCTTTCCTAGAGTCGGGCGCTCTTTCTTCAGCTCTTTCAGGATTGAAGAGATCTTTCTTCCCCTTTTTTGCAGCCGGCCCATGCCTTGTGGCTCAACTTACGTCAACTGGGGTGACATGGGATGCAGGGTGGCAACATAATTTGGTGTTGTGTCTTTCACAGTTTCACACGCACCCTCTAAGGCCAGTGGTTTAGACTGGCCCTTTGGGCAGTGAGAGTTGTTGCACCACCCAGCTCCTGCCCCGGTTCCAACCTGAATGTGACGGCGTAGGCGCGTAGCCTCGTGGTTTCCTTGTCCGGTTGTGTCCCTACCGTTGGGATGTTGTGATCCTTCCCCAGGTCCCCAGAAATCACGGAGAGCGTATGACCCCCTCTGCAGCTTAGTGCCTTCAGTCAGCGAAGTAAAGGTGAATGGCAATTCTGAAGCACTCATTGTCCCAGCAGGTGTTTCAAAGCCAGGGAAGCAATGGCAAAAAATTATTTCGGGGGTCGGTACCGGGCGATCCCCTGACCTGTCCCTAATCAGCGAATGTCCCCGACAGCTTGCAGGCCATCTGGTTTCTGTTCGCCGACTTGTGCACAACGAACTCCAGAATACTATATCGCGTAAATTAAGCGGAAGCCACACTTCCAATCCCTGATCATCAACGTCCATGCTATCGAACTGTGTCGCTCAAACATATGTGGCAGCTTGATAGTACAACAAGCCGTCTCGCTGGGGATCCTTTCAGAAACGACTCAGCCTCACTGAGCCCAGCGGCATGCATGGGACTAGGGGAGCAGCTCATGGAACGGCAGAAAGGCCTCCTATGAGCGCATCTCGCGAGTCGCGCCTAGGCCTCTGAGCCTCTCCGGCTTTGGTTGTGCTCAGGCGGCAGCTTCCTATGGAGTCAGCCGCATCTTGCATCATCTGAAGCATCTAGGCATGCCAGAGGCGGTGCAATAGGACGTGCACCGCCTTACCACCTGCCTGGTGGATATGGGCAATGTGGCACTACGTGTTGGGCAGCCGCGCTGGCCGATGTCGGGGATCTCGCTCCTCAGCGCTGCTGGTGGGCCGCGTTCAGGAGGGTAATTTCGGGGTGCAAGGAGCGAGCATGAAGATGACGTGAAGTCATTCAACAAGGCATAAAACCATGACCAATCCACGCCCATGGCCAACAGTTCGTTTGCATGAGCATAGGGAGCGAGAGCATTTGCTTGGGTGCCATGTGCAGCACTGCGGAACAATAGTACATGTTGTGCATGACACTGCATGGCGCTGCTTTACTCTGTGTCCTGAGTACGGCTGTGTGCATTATGTCCCATTATGGCATTGTACAACGGGGGCATATTTTGATCCTTGCCTCAAGGCAAACATCTTTCCTCGTGCCTGTCTTTTGAACATCCAAGGCAGTCCCACACTCCCACTGTTGTATGCCCAAGCATGTTTCATGGCATAATATAACGGCACGCTGAGAAATGAAGGATGTTTGTTGACGTATATCGTTTTAGGAGAGGCTGCAGATTTGAATAGCCTGTAGCTGCATGCTTCAATCAAACACTTAAGCCTATAACCCTGGATCGTTGCTTGCAACTTGCAGCTGCATAGGTCAAGCTTGGGCCTTTTCTGCGCAGTTTCCTTTGCTGCTATAGTCTTTGTCCCGGACTCCCGGTTTAGGAGCTTTTCCGAGACGCGCTTGTCGGTCTATCTCTTGATAGTGTCTTTGATTGGATATTTGGATTGGGCCAGGTCTTTTGGGCTTTCGGTCTTTGCCTTGACGTTGCATGTTGGAGTGGCATGCCTGACTTGTTTCTTAGTCTTTCCTAGAGTCGGGCGCTCTTTCTTCAGCTCTTTCAGGATTGAAGAGATCTTTCTTCCCCTTTTTTGCAGCCGGCCCATGCCTTGTGGCTCAACTTACGTCAACTGGGGTGACATGGGATGCAGGGTGGCAACATAATTTGGTGTTGTGTCTTTCACAGTTTCACACGCACCCTCTAAGGCCAGTGGTTTAGACTGGCCCTTTGGGCAGTGAGAGTTGTTGCACCACCCAGCTCCTGCCCCGGTTCCAACCTGAATGTGACGGCGTAGGCGCGTAGCCTCGTGGTTTCCTTGTCCGGTTGTGTCCCTACCGTTGGGATGTTGTGATCCTTCCCCAGGTCCCCAGAAATCACGGAGAGCGTATGACCCCCTTTGCAGCTTAGTGCCTTCAGTCAGCGAAGTAAAGGTGAATGGCAATTCTGAAGCACTCATTGTCCCAGCAGGTGTTTCAAAGCCAGGGAAGTAATGGCAAAAAAATATTTCGGGGGTCGGTACCGGGCGATCCCCTGACCTGTCCCTAATCAGCGAATGTCCCCGACAGCTTGCAGGCCATCTAGTTTCTGTTCACCGACTTGTACACAACGAACTCCAGAATACTATATCGCGTAAATTAAGCGGAAGCCACACTTCCAATCCCTGATCATCAACGTCCATGCTATCGAACTGTGTCGCTCAAACATATGTGGCAGCTTGATAGTACAACAAGCCGTCTCGCTGGGGATCCTTTCAGAAACGACTCAGCCTCACTGAGCCCAGCGGCATGCATGGGACTAGGGGAGCAGCTCATGGAACGGCAGAAAGGCCTCCTATGAGCGCATCTCGCGAGTCGCGCCTAGGCCTCTGAGCCTCTCCGGCTTTGGTTGTGCTCAGGCGGCAGCTTCCTATGGAGTCAGCCGCATCTTGCATCATCTGAAGCATCTAGGCATGCCAGAGGCGGTGCAATAGGACGTGCACCGCCTTACCACCTGCCTGGTGGATATGGGCAATGTGGCACTACGTGTTGGGCAGCCGCGCTGGCCGATGTCGGGGATCTCGCTCCTCAGCGCTGCTGGTGGGCCGCGTTCAGGAGGGTAATTTCGGGGTGCAAGGAGCGAGCATGAAGATGACGTGAAGTCATTCAACAAGGCATAAAACCATGACCAATCCACGCCCATGGCCAACAGTTCGTTTGCATGAGCATAGGGAGCGAGAGCATTTGCTTGGGTGCCATGTGCAGCACTGCGGAACAATAGTACATGTTGTGCATGACACTGCATGGCGCTGCTTTACTCTGTGTCCTGAGTACGGCTGTGTGCATTATGTCCCATTATGGCATTGTACAACGGGGGCATATTTTGATCCTTGCCTCAAGGCAAACATCTTTCCTCGTGCCTGTCTTTTGACATCCAAGGCAGTCCCACACTCCCACTGTTGTATGCCCAAGCATGTTTCATGGCATAATATAACGGCACGCTGAGAAATGAAGGATGTTTGTTGACGTATATCGTTTTAGGAGAGGCTGCAGATTTGAATAGCCTGTAGCTGCATGCTTCAATCAAACACTTAAGCCTATAACCCTGGATCGTTGCTTGCAACTTGCAGCTGCATAGGTCAAGCTTGGGCCTTTTCTGCGCAGTTTCCTTTGCTGCTATAGTCTTTGTCCCGGACTCCCGGTTTAGGAGCTTTTCCGAGACGCGCTTGTCGGTCTATCTCTTGATAGTGTCTTTGATTGGATATTTGGATTGGGCCAGGTCTTTTGGGCTTTCGGTCTTTGCCTTGACGTTGCATGTTGGAGTGGCATGCCTGACTTGTTTCTTAGTCTTTCCTAGAGTCGGGCGCTCTTTCTTCAGCTCTTTCAGGATTGAAGAGATCTTTCTTCCCCTTTTTTGCAGCCGGCCCATGCCTTGTGGCTCAACTTACGTCAACTGGGGTGACATGGGATGCAGGGTGGCAACATAATTTGGTGTTGTGTCTTTCACAGTTTCACACGCACCCTCTAAGGCCAGTGGTTTAGACTGGCCCTTTGGGCAGTGAGAGTTGTTGCACCACCCAGCTCCTGCCCCGGTTCCAACCTGAATGTGACGGCGTAGGCGCGTAGCCTCGTGGTTTCCTTGTCCGGTTGTGTCCCTACCGTTGGGATGTTGTGATCCTTCCCCAGGTCCCCAGAAATCACGGAGAGCGTATGACCCCCTTTGCAGCTTAGTGCCTTCAGTCAGCGAAGTAAAGGTGAATGGCAATTCTGAAGCACTCATTGTCCCAGCAGGTGTTTCAAAGCCAGGGAAGTAATGGCAAAAATTATTTCGGGGGTCGGTACCGGGGCACAAACCCCTGACCTATCCCCAACCAGCGAATGTCCCCGACAGCTTGCAGGCCATCTAGTTTCTGTTCACCGACTTGTACACAACGAACTCCAGAATACTATATCGCGTAAATTAAGCGGAAGCCACACTTCCAATCCCTGATCATCAACGTCCATGCTATCGAACTGTGTCGCTCAAACATATGTGGCAGCTTGATAGTACAACAAGCCGTCTCGCTGGGGATCCTTTCAGAAACGACTCAGCCTCACTGAGCCCAGCGGCATGCATGGGACTAGGGGAGCAGCTCATGGAACGGCAGAAAGGCCTCCTATGAGCGCATCTCGCGAGTCGCGCCTAGGCCTCTGAGCCTCTCCGGCTTTGGTTGTGCTCAGGCGGCAGCTTCCTATGGAGTCAGCCGCATCTTGCATCATCTGAAGCATCTAGGCATGCCAGAGGCGGTGCAATAGGACGTGCACCGCCTTACCACCTGCCTGGTGGATATGGGCAATGTGACACTACGTGTTGGGCAGCCGCGCTGGCCGATGTCGGGGATCTCGCTCCTCAGCGCTGCTGGTGGGCCGCGTTCAGGAGGGTAATTTCGGGGTGCAAGGAGCGAGCATGAAGATGACGTGAAGTCATTCAACAAGGCATAAAACCATGACCAATCCACGCCCATGGCCAACAGTTCGTTTGCATGAGCATAGGGAGCGAGAGCATTTGCTTGGGTGCCATGTGCAGCACTGCGGAACAATAGTACATGTTGTGCATGACACTGCATGGCGCTGCTTTACTCTGTGTCCTGAGTACGGCTGTGTGCATTATGTCCCATTATGGCATTGTACAACGGGGGCATATTTTGATCCTTGCCTCAAGGCAAACATCTTTCCTCGTGCCTGTCTTTTGAACATCCAAGGCAGTCCCACACTCCCACTGTTGTATGCCCAAGCATGTTTCATGGCATAATATAACGGCACGCTGAGAAATGAAGGATGTTTGTTGACGTATATCGTTTTAGGAGAGGCTGCAGATTTGAATAGCCTGTAGCTGCATGCTTCAATCAAACACTTAAGCCTATAACCCTGGATCGTTGCTTGCAACTTGCAGCTGCATAGGTCAAGCTTGGGCCTTTTCTGCGCAGTTTCCTTTGCTGCTATAGTCTTTGTCCCGGACTCCCGGTTTAGGAGCTTTTCCGAGACGCGCTTGTCGGTCTATCTCTTGATAGTGTCTTTGATTGGATATTTGGATTGGGCCAGGTCTTTTGGGCTTTCGGTCTTTGCCTTGACGTTGCATGTTGGAGTGGCATGCCTGACTTGTTTCTTAGTCTTTCCTAGAGTCGGGCGCTCTTTCTTCAGCTCTTTCAGGATTGAAGAGATCTTTCTTCCCCTTTTTTGCAGCCGGCCCATGCCTTGTGGCTCAACTTACGTCAACTGGGGTGACATGGGATGCAGGGTGGCAACATAATTTGGTGTTGTGTCTTTCACAGTTTCACACGCACCCTCTAAGGCCAGTGGTTTAGACTGGCCCTTTGGGCAGTGAGAGTTGTTGCACCACCCAGCTCCTGCCCCGGTTCCAACCTGAATGTGACGGCGTAGGCGCGTAGCCTCGTGGTTTCCTTGTCCGGTTGTGTCCCTACCGTTGGGATGTTGTGATCCTTCCCCAGGTCCCCAGAAATCACGGAGAGCGTATGACCCCCTCTGCAGCTTAGTGCCTTCAGTCAGCGAAGTAAAGGTGAATGGCAATTCTGAAGCACTCATTGTCCCAGCAGGTGTTTCAAAGCCAGGGAAGTAATGGCAAAAAATTATTTCGGGGGTCGGTACCGGGCGATCCCCTGACCTGTCCCTAATCAGCGAATGTCCCCGACAGCTTGCAGGCCATCTAGTTTCTGTTCACCGACTTGTACACAACGAACTCCAGAATACTATATCGCGTAAATTAAGCGGAAGCCACACTTCCAATCCCTGATCATCAACGTCCATGCTATCGAACTGTGTCGCTCAAACATATGTGGCAGCTTGATAGTACAACAAGCCGTCTCGCTGGGGATCCTTTCAGAAACGACTCAGCCTCACTGAGCCCAGCGGCATGCATGGGACTAGGGGAGCAGCTCATGGAACGGCAGAAAGGCCTCCTATGAGCGCATCTCGCGAGTCGCGCCTAGGCCTCTGAGCCTCTCCGGCTTTGGTTGTGCTCAGGCGGCAGCTTCCTATGGAGTCAGCCGCATCTTGCATCATCTGAAGCATCTAGGCATGCCAGAGGCGGTGCAATAGGACGTGCACCGCCTTACCACCTGCCTGGTGGATATGGGCAATGTGGCACTACGTGTTGGGCAGCCGCGCTGGCCGATGTCGGGGATCTCGCTCCTCAGCGCTGCTGGTGGGCCGCGTTCAGGAGGGTAATTTCGGGGTGCAAGGAGCGAGCATGAAGATGACGTGAAGTCATTCAACAAGGCATAAAACCATGACCAATCCACGCCCATGGCCAACAGTTCGTTTGCATGAGCATAGGGAGCGAGAGCATTTGCTTGGGTGCCATGTGCAGCACTGCGGAACAATAGTACATGTTGTGCATGACACTGCATGGCGCTGCTTTACTCTGTGTCCTGAGTACGGCTGTGTGCATTATGTCCCATTATGGCATTGTACAACGGGGGCATATTTTGATCCTTGCCTCAAGGCAAACATCTTTCCTCGTGCCTGTCTTTTGACATCCAAGGCAGTCCCACACTCCCACTGTTGTATGCCCAAGCATGTTTCATGGCATAATATAACGGCACGCTGAGAAATGAAGGATGTTTGTTGACGTATATCGTTTTAGGAGAGGCTGCAGATTTGAATAGCCTGTAGCTGCATGCTTCAATCAAACACTTAAGCCTATAACCCTGGATCGTTGCTTGCAACTTGCAGCTGCATAGGTCAAGCTTGGGCCTTTTCTGCGCAGTTTCCTTTGCTGCTATAGTCTTTGTCCCGGACTCCCGGTTTAGGAGCTTTTCCGAGACGCGCTTGTCGGTCTATCTCTTGATAGTGTCTTTGATTGGATATTTGGATTGGGCCAGGTCTTTTGGGCTTTCGGTCTTTGCCTTGACGTTGCATGTTGGAGTGGCATGCCTGACTTGTTTCTTAGTCTTTCCTAGAGTCGGGCGCTCTTTCTTCAGCTCTTTCAGGATTGAAGAGATCTTTCTTCCCCTTTTTTGCAGCCGGCCCATGCCTTGTGGCTCAACTTACGTCAACTGGGGTGACATGGGATGCAGGGTGGCAACATAATTTGGTGTTGTGTCTTTCACAGTTTCACACGCACCCTCTAAGGCCAGTGGTTTAGACTGGCCCTTTGGGCAGTGAGAGTTGTTGCACCACCCAGCTCCTGCCCCGGTTCCAACCTGAATGTGACGGCGTAGGCGCGTAGCCTCGTGGTTTCCTTGTCCGGTTGTGTCCCTACCGTTGGGATGTTGTGATCCTTCCCCAGGTCCCCAGAAATCACGGAGAGCGTATGACCCCCTTTGCAGCTTAGTGCCTTCAGTCAGCGAAGTAAAGGTGAATGGCAATTCTGAAGCACTCATTGTCCCAGCAGGTGTTTCAAAGCCAGGGAAGTAATGGCAAAAATTATTTCGGGGGTCGGTACCGGGGCACAAACCCCTGACCTATCCCCAACCAGCGAATGTCCCCGACAGCTTGCAGGCCATCTAGTTTCTGTTCACCGACTTGTACACAACGAACTCCAGAATACTATATCGCGTAAATTAAGCGGAAGCCACACTTCCAATCCCTGATCATCAACGTCCATGCTATCGAACTGTGTCGCTCAAACATCTGTGGCAGCTTGATAGTACAACAAGCCGTCTCGCTGGGGATCCTTTCAGAAACGACTCAGCCTCACTGAGCCCAGCGGCATGCATGGGACTAGGGGAGCAGCTCATGGAACGGCAGAAAGGCCTCCTATGAGCGCATCTCGCGAGTCGCGCCTAGGCCTCTGAGCCTCTCCGGCTTTGGTTGTGCTCAGGCGGCAGCTTCCTATGGAGTCAGCCGCATCTTGCATCATCTGAAGCATCTAGGCATGCCAGAGGCGGTGCAATAGGACGTGCACCGCCTTACCACCTGCCTGGTGGATATGGGCAATGTGACACTACGTGTTGGGCAGCCGCGCTGGCCGATGTCGGGGATCTCGCTCCTCAGCGCTGCTGGTGGGCCGCGTTCAGGAGGGTAATTTCGGGGTGCAAGGAGCGAGCATGAAGATGACGTGAAGTCATTCAACAAGGCATAAAACCATGACCAATCCACGCCCATGGCCAACAGTTCGTTTGCATGAGCATAGGGAGCGAGAGCATTTGCTTGGGTGCCATGTGCAGCACTGCGGAACAATAGTACATGTTGTGCATGACACTGCATGGCGCTGCTTTACTCTGTGTCCTGAGTACGGCTGTGTGCATTATGTCCCATTATGGCATTGTACAACGGGGGCATATTTTGATCCTTGCCTCAAGGCAAACATCTTTCCTCGTGCCTGTCTTTTGAACATCCAAGGCAGTCCCACACTCCCACTGTTGTATGCCCAAGCATGTTTCATGGCATAATATAACGGCACGCTGAGAAATGAAGGATGTTTGTTGACGTATATCGTTTTAGGATAGGCTGCAGATTTGAATAGCCTGTAGCTGCATGCTTCAATCAAACACTTAAGCCTATAACCCTGGATCGTTGCTTGCAACTTGCAGCTGCATAGGTCAAGCTTGGGCCTTTTCTGCGCAGTTTCCTTTGCTGCTATAGTCTTTGTCCCGGACTCCCGGTTTAGGAGCTTTTCCGAGACGCGCTTGTCGGTCTATCTCTTGATAGTGTCTTTGATTGGATATTTGGATTGGGCCAGGTCTTTTGGGCTTTCGGTCTTTGCCTTGACGTTGCATGTTGGAGTGGCATGCCTGACTTGTTTCTTAGTCTTTCCTAGAGTCGGGCGCTCTTTCTTCAGCTCTTTCAGGATTGAAGAGATCTTTCTTCCCCTTTTTTGCAGCCGGCCCATGCCTTGTGGCTCAACTTACGTCAACTGGGGTGACATGGGATGCAGGGTGGCAACATAATTTGGTGTTGTGTCTTTCACAGTTTCACACGCACCCTCTAAGGCCAGTGGTTTAGACTGGCCCTTTGGGCAGTGAGAGTTGTTGCACCACCCAGCTCCTGCCCCGGTTCCAACCTGAATGTGACGGCGTAGGCGCGTAGCCTCGTGGTTTCCTTGTCCGGTTGTGTCCCTACCGTTGGGATGTTGTGATCCTTCCCCAGGTCCCCAGAAATCACGGAGAGCGTATGACCCCCTTTGCAGCTTAGTGCCTTCAGTCAGCGAAGTAAAGGTGAATGGCAATTCTGAAGCACTCATTGTCCCAGCAGGTGTTTCAAAGCCAGGGAAGTAATGGCAAAAAATTATTTCGGGGGTCGGTACCGGGGCACGATACCGACCTGTCCCTAACCAGCGAATGTCCCCGACAGCTTGCAGGCCATCTAGTTTCTGTTCGCCGACTTGTGCACAACGAACTCCAGAATACTATATCGCGTAAATTAAGCGGAAGCCACACTTCCAATCCCTGATCATCAACGTCCATGCTATCGAACTGTGTCGCTCAAACATATGTGGCAGCTTGATAGTACAACAAGCCGTCTCGCTGGGGATCCTTTCAGAAACGACTCAGCCTCACTGAGCCCAGCGGCATGCATGGGACTAGGGGAGCAGCTCATGGAACGGCAGAAAGGCCTCCTATGAGCGCATCTCGCGAGTCGCGCCTAGGCCTCTGAGCCTCTCCGGCTTTGGTTGTGCTCAGGCGGCAGCTTCCTATGGAGTCAGCCGCATCTTGCATCATCTGAAGCATCTAGGCATGCCAGAGGCGGTGCAATAGGACGTGCACCGCCTTACCACCTGCCTGGTGGATATGGGCAATGTGGCACTACGTGTTGGGCAGCCGCGCTGGCCGATGTCGGGGATCTCGCTCCTCAGCGCTGCTGGTGGGCCGCGTTCAGGAGGGTAATTTCGGGGTGCAAGGAGCGAGCATGAAGATGACGTGAAGTCATTCAACAAGGCATAAAACCATGACCAATCCACGCCCATGGCCAACAGTTCGTTTGCATGAGCATAGGGAGCGAGAGCATTTGCTTGGGTGCCATGTGCAGCACTGCGGAACAATAGTACATGTTGTGCATGACACTGCATGGCGCTGCTTTACTCTGTGTCCTGAGTACGGCTGTGTGCATTATGTCCCATTATGGCATTGTACAACGGGGGCATATTTTGATCCTTGCCTCAAGGCAAACATCTTTCCTCGTGCCTGTCTTTTGAACATCCAAGGCAGTCCCACACTCCCACTGTTGTATGCCCAAGCATGTTTCATGGCATAATATAACGGCACGCTGAGAAATGAAGGATGTTTGTTGACGTATATCGTTTTAGGAGAGGCTGCAGATTTGAATAGCCTGTAGCTGCATGCTTCAATCAAACACTTAAGCCTATAACCCTGGATCGTTGCTTGCAACTTGCAGCTGCATAGGTCAAGCTTGGGCCTTTTCTGCGCAGTTTCCTTTGCTGCCATAGTCTTTGTCCCGGACTCCCGGTTTAGGAGCTTTTCCGAGACGCGCTTGTCGGTCTATCTCTTGATAGTGTCTTTGATTGGATATTTGGATTGGGCCAGGTCTTTTGGGCTTTCGGTCTTTGCCTTGACGTTGCATGTTGGAGTGGCATGCCTGACTTGTTTCTTAGTCTTTCCTAGAGTCGGGCGCTCTTTCTTCAGCTCTTTCAGGATTGAAGAGATCTTTCTTCCCCTTTTTTGCAGCCGGCCCATGCCTTGTGGCTCAACTTACGTCAACTGGGGTGACATGGGATGCAGGGTGGCAACATAATTTGGTGTTGTGTCTTTCACAGTTTCACACGCACCCTCTAAGGCCAGTGGTTTAGACTGGCCCTTTGGGCAGTGAGAGTTGTTGCACCACCCAGCTCCTGCCCCGGTTCCAACCTGAATGTGACGGCGTAGGCGCGTAGCCTCGTGGTTTCCTTGTCCGGTTGTGTCCCTACCGTTGGGATGTTGTGATCCTTCCCCAGGTCCCCAGAAATCACGGAGAGCGTATGACCCCCTTTGCAGCTTAGTGCCTTCAGTCAGCGAAGTAAAGGTGAATGGCAATTCTGAAGCACTCATTGTCCCAGCAGGTGTTTCAAAGCCAGGGAAGCAATGGCAAAAAAATATTTCGGGGGTCGGTACCGGGCGATCCCCTGACCTGTCCCTAATCAGCGAATGTCCCCGACAGCTTTCAGGCCATCTGGTTTCTGTTCGCCGACTTGTGCACAACGAACTCCAGAATACTATATCGCGTAAATTAAGCGGAAGCCACACTTCCAATCCCTGATCATCAACGTCCATGCTATCGAACTGTGTCGCTCAAACATATGTGGCAGCTTGATAGTACAACAAGCCGTCTCGCTGGGGATCCTTTCAGAAACGACTCAGCCTCACTGAGCCCAGCGGCATGCATGGGACTAGGGGAGCAGCTCATGGAACGGCAGAAAGGCCTCCTATGAGCGCATCTCGCGAGTCGCGCCTAGGCCTCTGAGCCTCTCCGGCTTTGGTTGTGCTCAGGCGGCAGCTTCCTATGGAGTCAGCCGCATCTTGCATCATCTGAAGCATCTAGGCATGCCAGAGGCGGTGCAATAGGACGTGCACCGCCTTACCACCTGCCTGGTGGATATGGGCAATGTGGCACTACGTGTTGGGCAGCCGCGCTGGCCGATGTCGGGGATCTCGCTCCTCAGCGCTGCTGGTGGGCCGCGTTCAGGAGGGTAATTTCGGGGTGCAAGGAGCGAGCATGAAGATGACGTGAAGTCATTCAACAAGGCATAAAACCATGACCAATCCACGCCCATGGCCAACAGTTCGTTTGCATGAGCATAGGGAGCGAGAGCATTTGCTTGGGTGCCATGTGCAGCACTGCGGAACAATAGTACATGTTGTGCATGACACTGCATGGCGCTGCTTTACTCTGTGTCCTGAGTACGGCTGTGTGCATTATGTCCCATTATGGCATTGTACAACGGGGGCATATTTTGATCCTTGCCTCAAGGCAAACATCTTTCCTCGTGCCTGTCTTTTGAACATCCAAGGCAGTCCCACACTCCCACTGTTGTATGCCCAAGCATGTTTCATGGCATAATATAACGGCACGCTGAGAAATGAAGGATGTTTGTTGACGTATATCGTTTTAGGAGAGGCTGCAGATTTGAATAGCCTGTAGCTGCATGCTTCAATCAAACACTTAAGCCTAGAACCCTGGATCGTTGCTTGCAACTTGCAGCTGCATAGGTCAAGCTTGGGCCTTTTCTGCGCAGTTTCCTTTGCTGCCATAGTCTTTGTCCCGGACTCCCGGTTTAGGAGCTTTTCCGAGACGCGCTTGTCGGTCTATCTCTTGATAGTGTCTTTGATTGGATATTTGGATTGGGCCAGGTCTTTTGGGCTTTCGGTCTTTGCCTTGACGTTGCATGTTGGAGTGGCATGCCTGACTTGTTTCTTAGTCTTTCCTAGAGTCGGGCGCTCTTTCTTCAGCTCTTTCAGGATTGAAGAGATCTTTCTTCCCCTTTTTTGCAGCCGGCCCATGCCTTGTGGCTCAACTTACGTCAACTGGGGTGACATGGGATGCAGGGTGGCAACATAATTTGGTGTTGTGTCTTTCACAGTTTCACACGCACCCTCTAAGGCCAGTGGTTTAGACTGGCCCTTTGGGCAGTGAGAGTTGTTGCACCACCCAGCTCCTGCCCCGGTTCCAACCTGAATGTGACGGCGTAGGCGCGTAGCCTCGTGGTTTCCTTGTCCGGTTGTGTCCCTACCGTTGGGATGTTGTGATCCTTCCCCAGGTCCCCAGAAATCACGGAGAGCGTATGACCCCCTTTGCAGCTTAGTGCCTTCAGTCAGCGAAGTAAAGGTGAATGGCAATTCTGAAGCACTCATTGTCCCAGCAGGTGTTTCAAAGCCAGGGAAGTAATGGCAAAAAAATATTTCGGGGGTCGGTACCGGGGCACGAACTCCCGACCTGTCCCTAACCAGCGAATGTCCCCGACAGCTTGCAGGCCATCTGGTTTCTGTTCGCCGACTTGTGCACAACGAACTCCAGAATACTATATCGCGTAAATTAAGCGGAAGCCACACTTCCAATCCCTGATCATCAACGTCCATGCTATCGAACTGTGTCGCTCAAACATATGTGGCAGCTTGATAGTACAACAAGCCGTCTCGCTGGGGATCCTTTCAGAAACGACTCAGCCTCACTGAGC
Organism: Limnomonas spitsbergensis; assembly: GCA_037349105.1. Taxonomy (NCBI): domain Eukaryota; kingdom Viridiplantae; phylum Chlorophyta; class Chlorophyceae; order Chlamydomonadales; genus Limnomonas; species Limnomonas spitsbergensis. The sequence continues at coordinate 3,901,174 of JAYJMM010000028.1, forward strand.
CCAGCGGCATGCATGGGACTAGGGGAGCAGCTCATGGAACGGCAGAAAGGCCTCCTATGAGCGCATCTCGCGAGTCGCGCCTAGGCCTCTGAGCCTCTCCGGCTTTGGTTGTGCTCAGGCGGCAGCTTCCTATGGAGTCAGCCGCATCTTGCATCATCTGAAGCATCTAGGCATGCCAGAGGCGGTGCAATAGGACGTGCACCGCCTTACCACCTGCCTGGTGGATATGGGCAATGTGGCACTACGTGTTGGGCAGCCGCGCTGGCCGATGTCGGGGATCTCGCTCCTCAGCGCTGCTGGTGGGCCGCGTTCAGGAGGGTAATTTCGGGGTGCAAGGAGCGAGCATGAAGATGACGTGAAGTCATTCAACAAGGCATAAAACCATGACCAATCCACGCCCATGGCCAACAGTTCGTTTGCATGAGCATAGGGAGCGAGAGCATTTGCTTGGGTGCCATGTGCAGCACTGCGGAACAATAGTACATGTTGTGCATGACACTGCATGGCGCTGCTTTACTCTGTGTCCTGAGTACGGCTGTGTGCATTATGTCCCATTATGGCATTGTACAACGGGGGCATATTTTGATCCTTGCCTCAAGGCAAACATCTTTCCTCGTGCCTGTCTTTTGAACATCCAAGGCAGTCCCACACTCCCACTGTTGTATGCCCAAGCATGTTTCATGGCATAATATAACGGCACGCTGAGAAATGAAGGATGTTTGTTGACGTATATCGTTTTATGAGAGGCTGCAGATTTGAATAGCCTGTAGCTGCATGCTTCAATCAAACACTTAAGCCTATAACCCTGGATCGTTGCTTGCAACTTGCAGCTGCATAGGTCAAGCTTGGGCCTTTTCTGCGCAGTTTCCTTTGCTGCCATAGTCTTTGTCCCGGACTCCCGGTTTAGGAGCTTTTCCGAGACGCGCTTGTCGGTCTATCTCTTGATAGTGTCTTTGATTGGATATTTGGATTGGGCCAGGTCTTTTGGGCTTTCGGTCTTTGCCTTGACGTTGCATGTTGGAGTGGCATGCCTGACTTGTTTCTTAGTCTTTCCTAGAGTCGGGCGCTCTTTCTTCAGCTCTTTCAGGATTGAAGAGATCTTTCTTCCCCTTTTTTGCAGCCGGCCCATGCCTTGTGGCTCAACTTACGTCAACTGGGGTGACATGGGATGCAGGGTGGCAACATAATTTGGTGTTGTGTCTTTCACAGTTTCACACGCACCCTCTAAGGCCAGTGGTTTAGACTGGCCCTTTGGGCAGTGAGAGTTGTTGCACCACCCAGCTCCTGCCCCGGTTCCAACCTGAATGTGACGGCGTAGGCGCGTAGCCTCGTGGTTTCCTTGTCCGGTTGTGTCCCTACCGTTGGGATGTTGTGATCCTTCCCCAGGTCCCCAGAAATCACGGAGAGCGTATGACCCCCTCTGCAGCTTAGTGCCTTCAGTCAGCGAAGTAAAGGTGAATGGCAATTCTGAAGCACTCATTGTCCCAGCAGGTGTTTCAAAGCCAGGGAAGCAATGGCAAAAAAATATTTCGGGGGTCGGTACCGGGCGATCCCCTGACCTGTCCCTAATCAGCGAATGTCCCCGACAGCTTTCAGGCCATCTGGTTTCTGTTCGCCGACTTGTGCACAACGAACTCCAGAATACTATATCGCGTAAATTAAGCGGAAGCCACACTTCCAATCCCTGATCATCAACGTCCATGCTATCGAACTGTGTCGCTCAAACATATGTGGCAGCTTGATAGTACAACAAGCCGTCTCGCTGGGGATCCTTTCAGAAACGACTCAGCCTCACTGAGCCCAGCGGCATGCATGGGACTAGGGGAGCAGCTCATGGAACGGCAGAAAGGCCTCCTATGAGCGCATCTCGCGAGTCGCGCCTAGGCCTCTGAGCCTCTCCGGCTTTGGTTGTGCTCAGGCGGCAGCTTCCTATGGAGTCAGCCGCATCTTGCATCATCTGAAGCATCTAGGCATGCCAGAGGCGGTGCAATAGGACGTGCACCGCCTTACCACCTGCCTGGTGGATATGGGCAATGTGGCACTACGTGTTGGGCAGCCGCGCTGGCCGATGTCGGGGATCTCGCTCCTCAGCGCTGCTGGTGGGCCGCGTTCAGGAGGGTAATTTCGGGGTGCAAGGAGCGAGCATGAAGATGACGTGAAGTCATTCAACAAGGCATAAAACCATGACCAATCCACGCCCATGGCCAACAGTTCGTTTGCATGAGCATAGGGAGCGAGAGCATTTGCTTGGGTGCCATGTGCAGCACTGCGGAACAATAGTACATGTTGTGCATGACACTGCATGGCGCTGCTTTACTCTGTGTCCTGAGTACGGCTGTGTGCATTATGTCCCATTATGGCATTGTACAACGGGGGCATATTTTGATCCTTGCCTCAAGGCAAACATCTTTCCTCGTGCCTGTCTTTTGAACATCCAAGGCAGTCCCACACTCCCACTGTTGTATGCCCAAGCATGTTTCATGGCATAATATAACGGCACGCTGAGAAATGAAGGATGTTTGTTGACGTATATCGTTTTAGGAGAGGCTGCAGATTTGAATAGCCTGTAGCTGCATGCTTCAATCAAACACTTAAGCCTAGAACCCTGGATCGTTGCTTGCAACTTGCAGCTGCATAGGTCAAGCTTGGGCCTTTTCTGCGCAGTTTCCTTTGCTGCCATAGTCTTTGTCCCGGACTCCCGGTTTAGGAGCTTTTCCGAGACGCGCTTGTCGGTCTATCTCTTGATAGTGTCTTTGATTGGATATTTGGATTGGGCCAGGTCTTTTGGGCTTTCGGTCTTTGCCTTGACGTTGCATGTTGGAGTGGCATGCCTGACTTGTTTCTTAGTCTTTCCTAGAGTCGGGCGCTCTTTCTTCAGCTCTTTCAGGATTGAAGAGATCTTTCTTCCCCTTTTTTGCAGCCGGCCCATGCCTTGTGGCTCAACTTACGTCAACTGGGGTGACATGGGATGCAGGGTGGCAACATAATTTGGTGTTGTGTCTTTCACAGTTTCACACGCACCCTCTAAGGCCAGTGGTTTAGACTGGCCCTTTGGGCAGTGAGAGTTGTTGCACCACCCAGCTCCTGCCCCGGTTCCAACCTGAATGTGACGGCGTAGGCGCGTAGCCTCGTGGTTTCCTTGTCCGGTTGTGTCCCTACCGTTGGGATGTTGTGATCCTTCCCCAGGTCCCCAGAAATCACGGAGAGCGTATGACCCCCTTTGCAGCTTAGTGCCTTCAGTCAGCGAAGTAAAGGTGAATGGCAATTCTGAAGCACTCATTGTCCCAGCAGGTGTTTCAAAGCCAGGGAAGTAATGGCAAAAATTATTTCGGGGGTCGGTACCGAGCGCGAACCCTTGACCTGTCCCTAACCAGCAAATGTCCCCGACAGCTTGCAGGCCATCTAGTTTCTGTTCACCGACTAGTACACAACGAACTCCAGAATAATATATCGCGTAAATTAAGCGGAAGCCTCACTTCCAATCCCTGATCATCAACGTCCATGCTATCCAACTGTGTCGCTCAAACATCTGTGGCAGCTTGATAGTACAGCAAGCCGTCTCGCTGGGGATCCTTTCAGAAACGACTCAGCCTCACTGAGCCCAGCGGCATGCATAGGACTAGGGGAGCAACTCATGGAACGGCAGAAAGGCCTCCTATGAGCGCATCTCGCGAGTCGCGCCTAGGCCTCTGAGCCTCTCCGGCTTTGGTTGTGCTCAGGCGGCAGCTTCCTATGGAGTCAGCCGCATCTTGCATCATCTGAAGCATCTAGGCATGCCAGAGGCGGTGCAATAGGACGTGCACCGCCTTACCACCTGCCTGGTGGATATGGGCAATGTGACACTACGTGTTGGGCAGCCGCGCTGGCCGATGTCGGGGATCTCGCTCCTCAGCGCTGCTGGTGGGCCGCGTTCAGGAGGGTAATTTCGGGGTGCAAGGAGCGAGCATGAAGATGACGTGAAGTCATTCAACAAGGCATAAAACCATGACCAATCCACGCCCATGGCCAACAGTTCGTTTGCATGAGCATAGGGAGCGAGAGCATTTGCTTGGGTGCCATGTGCAGCACTGCGGAACAATAGTACATGTTGTGCATGACACTGCATGGCGCTGCTTTACTCTGTGTCCTGAGTACGGCTGTGTGCATTATGTCCCATTATGGCATTGTACAACGGGGGCATATTTTGATCCTTGCCTCAAGGCAAACATCTTTCCTCGTGCCTGTCTTTTGAACATCCAAGGCAGTCCCACACTCCCACTGTTGTATGCCCAAGCATGTTTCATGGCATAATATAACGGCACGCTGAGAAATGAAGGATGTTTGTTGACGTATATCGTTTTAGGAGAGGCTGCAGATTTGAATAGCCTGTAGCTGCATGCTTCAATCAAACACTTAAGCCTATAACCCTGGATCGTTGCTTGCAACTTGCAGCTGCATAGGTCAAGCTTGGGCCTTTTCTGCGCAGTTTCCTTTGCTGCTATAGTCTTTGTCCCGGACTCCCGGTTTAGGAGCTTTTCCGAGACGCGCTTGTCGGTCTATCTCTTGATAGTGTCTTTGATTGGATATTTGGATTGGGCCAGGTCTTTTGGGCTTTCGGTCTTTGCCTTGACGTTGCATGTTGGAGTGGCATGCCTGACTTGTTTCTTAGTCTTTCCTAGAGTCGGGCGCTCTTTCTTCAGCTCTTTCAGGATTGAAGAGATCTTTCTTCCCCTTTTTTGCAGCCGGCCCATGCCTTGTGGCTCAACTTACGTCAACTGGGGTGACATGGGATGCAGGGTGGCAACATAATTTGGTGTTGTGTCTTTCACAGTTTCACACGCACCCTCTAAGGCCAGTGGTTTAGACTGGCCCTTTGGGCAGTGAGAGTTGTTGCACCACCCAGCTCCTGCCCCGGTTCCAACCTGAATGTGACGGCGTAGGCGCGTAGCCTCGTGGTTTCCTTGTCCGGTTGTGTCCCTACCGTTGGGATGTTGTGATCCTTCCCCAGGTCCCCAGAAATCACGGAGAGCGTATGACCCCCTTTGCAGCTTAGTGCCTTCAGTCAGCGAAGTAAAGGTGAATGGCAATTCTGAAGCACTCATTGTCCCAGCAGGTGTTTCAAAGCCAGGGAAGTAATGGCAAAATTATTTCGGGGGTCGGTACCGGGGCGAGACCCTTGACCTGTCCCTAACCAGCGAATGTCCCCGACAGCTTGCAGGCCATCTGGTTTCTGTTCACCGACTTGTACGTGACGAACTCCAGAATACTATATCGCGTAAATTAAGCGGAAGCCACACTTCCAATCCCTGATCATCAACGTCCATGCTATCCAACTGTGTCGCTCAAACATCTGTGGCAGCTTGATAGTACATCAAGCCGTCTCGCTGGGGATCCTTTCAGAAACGACTCAGCCTCACTGAGCCCAGCGGCATGCATGGGACTAGGGGAGCAGCTCATGGAACGGCAGAAAGGCCTCCTATGAGCGCATCTCGCGAGTCGCGCCTAGGCCTCTGAGCCTCTCCGGCTTTGGTTGTGCTCAGGCGGCAGCTTCCTATGGAGTCAGCCGCATCTTGCATCATCTGAAGCATCTAGGCATGCCAGAGGCGGTGCAATAGGACGTGCACCGCCTTACCACCTGCCTGGTGGATATGGGCAATGTGACACTACGTGTTGGGCAGCCGCGCTGGCCGATGTCGGGGATCTCGCTCCTCAGCGCTGCTGGTGGGCCGCGTTCAGGAGGGTAATTTCGGGGTGCAAGGAGCGAGCATGAAGATGACGTGAAGTCATTCAACAAGGCATAAAACCATGACCAATCCACGCCCATGGCCAACAGTTCGTTTGCATGAGCATAGGGAGCGAGAGCATTTGCTTGGGTGCCATGTGCAGCACTGCGGAACAATAGTACATGTTGTGCATGACACTGCATGGCGCTGCTTTACTCTGTGTCCTGAGTACGGCTGTGTGCATTATGTCCCATTATGGCATTGTACAACGGGGGCATATTTTGATCCTTGCCTCAAGGCAAACATCTTTCCTCGTGCCTGTCTTTTGAACATCCAAGGCAGTCCCACACTCCCACTGTTGTATGCCCAAGCATGTTTCATGGCATAATATAACGGCACGCTGAGAAATGAAGGATGTTTGTTGACGTATATCGTTTTAGGAGAGGCTGCAGATTTGAATAGCCTGTAGCTGCATGCTTCAATCAAACACTTAAGCCTATAACCCTGGATCGTTGCTTGCAACTTGCAGCTGCATAGGTCAAGCTTGGGCCTTTTCTGCGCAGTTTCCTTTGCTGCTATAGTCTTTGTCCCGGACTCCCGGTTTAGGAGCTTTTCCGAGACGCGCTTGTCGGTCTATCTCTTGATAGTGTCTTTGATTGGATATTTGGATTGGGCCAGGTCTTTTGGGCTTTCGGTCTTTGCCTTGACGTTGCATGTTGGAGTGGCATGCCTGACTTGTTTCTTAGTCTTTCCTAGAGTCGGGCGCTCTTTCTTCAGCTCTTTCAGGATTGAAGAGATCTTTCTTCCCCTTTTTTGCAGCCGGCCCATGCCTTGTGGCTCAACTTACGTCAACTGGGGTGACATGGGATGCAGGGTGGCAACATAATTTGGTGTTGTGTCTTTCACAGTTTCACACGCACCCTCTAAGGCCAGTGGTTTAGACTGGCCCTTTGGGCAGTGAGAGTTGTTGCACCACCCAGCTCCTGCCCCGGTTCCAACCTGAATGTGACGGCGTAGGCGCGTAGCCTCGTGGTTTCCTTGTCCGGTTGTGTCCCTACCGTTGGGATGTTGTGATCCTTCCCCAGGTCCCCAGAAATCACGGAGAGCGTATGACCCCCTTTGCAGCTTAGTGCCTTCAGTCAGCGAAGTAAAGGTGAATGGCAATTCTGAAGCACTCATTGTCCCAGCAGGTGTTTCAAAGCCAGGGAAGTAATGGCAAAAAATTATTTCGGGGGTCGGTACCGGGCGATCCCCTGACCTGTCCCTAATCAGCGAATGTCCCCGACAGCTTGCAGGCCATCTGGTTTCTGTTCGCCGACTTGTGCACAACGAACTCCAGAATACTATATCGCGTAAATTAAGCGGAAGCCACACTTCCAATCCCTGATCATCAACGTCCATGCTATCGAACTGTGTCGCTCAAACATATGTGGCAGCTTGATAGTACAACAAGCCGTCTCGCTGGGGATCCTTTCAGAAACGACTCAGCCTCACTGAGCCCAGCGGCATGCATGGGACTAGGGGAGCAGCTCATGGAACGGCAGAAAGGCCTCCTATGAGCGCATCTCGCGAGTCGCGCCTAGGCCTCTGAGCCTCTCCGGCTTTGGTTGTGCTCAGGCGGCAGCTTCCTATGGAGTCAGCCGCATCTTGCATCATCTGAAGCATCTAGGCATGCCAGAGGCGGTGCAATAGGACGTGCACCGCCTTACCACCTGCCTGGTGGATATGGGCAATGTGACACTACGTGTTGGGCAGCCGCGCTGGCCGATGTCGGGGATCTCGCTCCTCAGCGCTGCTGGTGGGCCGCGTTCAGGAGGGTAATTTCGGGGTGCAAGGAGCGAGCATGAAGATGACGTGAAGTCATTCAACAAGGCATAAAACCATGACCAATCCACGCCCATGGCCAACAGTTCGTTTGCATGAGCATAGGGAGCGAGAGCATTTGCTTGGGTGCCATGTGCAGCACTGCGGAACAATAGTACATGTTGTGCATGACACTGCATGGCGCTGCTTTACTCTGTGTCCTGAGTACGGCTGTGTGCATTATGTCCCATTATGGCATTGTACAACGGGGGCATATTTTGATCCTTGCCTCAAGGCAAACATCTTTCCTCGTGCCTGTCTTTTGAACATCCAAGGCAGTCCCACACTCCCACTGTTGTATGCCCAAGCATGTTTCATGGCATAATATAACGGCACGCTGAGAAATGAAGGATGTTTGTTGACGTATATCGTTTTAGGAGAGGCTGCAGATTTGAATAGCCTGTAGCTGCATGCTTCAATCAAACACTTAAGCCTATAACCCTGGATCGTTGCTTGCAACTTGCAGCTGCATAGGTCAAGCTTGGGCCTTTTCTGCGCAGTTTCCTTTGCTGCTATAGTCTTTGTCCCGGACTCCCGGTTTAGGAGCTTTTCCGAGACGCGCTTGTCGGTCTATCTCTTGATAGTGTCTTTGATTGGATATTTGGATTGGGCCAGGTCTTTTGGGCTTTCGGTCTTTGCCTTGACGTTGCATGTTGGAGTGGCATGCCTGACTTGTTTCTTAGTCTTTCCTAGAGTCGGGCGCTCTTTCTTCAGCTCTTTCAGGATTGAAGAGATCTTTCTTCCCCTTTTTTGCAGCCGGCCCATGCCTTGTGGCTCAACTTACGTCAACTGGGGTGACATGGGATGCAGGGTGGCAACATAATTTGGTGTTGTGTCTTTCACAGTTTCACACGCACCCTCTAAGGCCAGTGGTTTAGACTGGCCCTTTGGGCAGTGAGAGTTGTTGCACCACCCAGCTCCTGCCCCGGTTCCAACCTGAATGTGACGGCGTAGGCGCGTAGCCTCGTGGTTTCCTTGTCCGGTTGTGTCCCTACCGTTGGGATGTTGTGATCCTTCCCCAGGTCCCCAGAAATCACGGAGAGCGTATGACCCCCTTTGCAGCTTAGTGCCTTCAGTCAGCGAAGTAAAGGTGAATGGCAATTCTGAAGCACTCATTGTCCCAGCAGGTGTTTCAAAGCCAGGGAAGTAATGGCAAAAAATTATTTCGGGGGTCGGTACCGGGGCGAGACCCTTGACCTGTCCCTAACCAGCGAATGTCCCCGACAGCTTGCAGGCCATCTAGTTTCTGTTCACCGACTTGTACACAACGAACTCCAGAATACTATATCGCGTAAATTAAGCGGAAGCCACACTTCCAATCCCTGATCATCAACGTCCATGCTATCCAACTGTGTCGCTCAAACATCTGTGGCAGCTTGATAGTACAGCAAGCCGTCTCGCTGGGGATCCTTTCAGAAACGACTCAGCCTCACTGAGCCCAGCGGCATGCATAGGACTAGGGGAGCAACTCATGGAACGGCAGAAAGGCCTCCTATGAGCGCATCTCGCGAGTCGCGCCTAGGCCTCTGAGCCTCTCCGGCTTTGGTTGTGCTCAGGCGGCAGCTTCCTATGGAGTCAGCCGCATCTTGCATCATCTGAAGCATCTAGGCATGCCAGAGGCGGTGCAATAGGACGTGCACCGCCTTACCACCTGCCTGGTGGATATGGGCAATGTGACACTACGTGTTGGGCAGCCGCGCTGGCCGATGTCGGGGATCTCGCTCCTCAGCGCTGCTGGTGGGCCGCGTTCAGGAGGGTAATTTCGGGGTGCAAGGAGCGAGCATGAAGATGACGTGAAGTCATTCAACAAGGCATAAAACCATGACCAATCCACGCCCATGGCCAACAGTTCGTTTGCATGAGCATAGGGAGCGAGAGCATTTGCTTGGGTGCCATGTGCAGCACTGCGGAACAATAGTACATGTTGTGCATGACACTGCATGGCGCTGCTTTACTCTGTGTCCTGAGTACGGCTGTGTGCATTATGTCCCATTATGGCATTGTACAACGGGGGCATATTTTGATCCTTGCCTCAAGGCAAACATCTTTCCTCGTGCCTGTCTTTTGAACATCCAAGGCAGTCCCACACTCCCACTGTTGTATGCCCAAGCATGTTTCATGGCATAATATAACGGCACGCTGAGAAATGAAGGATGTTTGTTGACGTATATCGTTTTAGGAGAGGCTGCAGATTTGAATAGCCTGTAGCTGCATGCTTCAATCAAACACTTAAGCCTATAACCCTGGATCGTTGCTTGCAACTTGCAGCTGCATAGGTCAAGCTTGGGCCTTTTCTGCGCAGTTTCCTTTGCTGCTATAGTCTTTGTCCCGGACTCCCGGTTTAGGAGCTTTTCCGAGACGCGCTTGTCGGTCTATCTCTTGATAGTGTCTTTGATTGGATATTTGGATTGGGCCAGGTCTTTTGGGCTTTCGGTCTTTGCCTTGACGTTGCATGTTGGAGTGGCATGCCTGACTTGTTTCTTAGTCTTTCCTAGAGTCGGGCGCTCTTTCTTCAGCTCTTTCAGGATTGAAGAGATCTTTCTTCCCCTTTTTTGCAGCCGGCCCATGCCTTGTGGCTCAACTTACGTCAACTGGGGTGACATGGGATGCAGGGTGGCAACATAATTTGGTGTTGTGTCTTTCACAGTTTCACACGCACCCTCTAAGGCCAGTGGTTTAGACTGGCCCTTTGGGCAGTGAGAGTTGTTGCACCACCCAGCTCCTGCCCCGGTTCCAACCTGAATGTGACGGCGTAGGCGCGTAGCCTCGTGGTTTCCTTGTCCGGTTGTGTCCCTACCGTTGGGATGTTGTGATCCTTCCCCAGGTCCCCAGAAATCACGGAGAGCGTATGACCCCCTTTGCAGCTTAGTGCCTTCAGTCAGCGAAGTAAAGGTGAATGGCAATTCTGAAGCACTCATTGTCCCAGCAGGTGTTTCAAAGCCAGGGAAGTAATGGCAAAAAAATATTTCGGGGGTCGGTACCGGGGCGAGACCCTTGACCTGTCCCTAACCAGCGAATGTCCCCGACAGCTTGCAGGCCATCTAGTTTCTGTTCACCGACTTGTGCACAACGAACTCCAGAATACTATATCGCGTAAATTAAGCGGAAGCCACACTTCCAATCCCTGATCATCAACGTCCATGCTATCCAACTGTGTCGCTCAAACATCTGTGGCAGCTTGATAGTACAGCAAGCCGTCTCGCTGGGGATCCTTTCAGAAACGACTCAGCCTCACTGAGCCCAGCGGCATGCATGGGACTAGGGGAGCAACTCATGGAACGGCAGAAAGGCCTCCTATGAGCGCATCTCGCGAGTCGCGCCTAGGCCTCTGAGCCTCTCCGGCTTTGGTTGTGCTCAGGCGGCAGCTTCCTATGGAGTCAGCCGCATCTTGCATCATCTGAAGCATCTAGGCATGCCAGAGGCGGTGCAATAGGACGTGCACCGCCTTACCACCTGCCTGGTGGATATGGGCAATGTGACACTACGTGTTGGGCAGCCGCGCTGGCCGATGTCGGGGATCTCGCTCCTCAGCGCTGCTGGTGGGCCGCGTTCAGGAGGGTAATTTCGGGGTGCAAGGAGCGAGCATGAAGATGACGTGAAGTCATTCAACAAGGCATAAAACCATGACCAATCCACGCCCATGGCCAACAGTTCGTTTGCATGAGCATAGGGAGCGAGAGCATTTGCTTGGGTGCCATGTGCAGCACTGCGGAACAATAGTACATGTTGTGCATGACACTGCATGGCGCTGCTTTACTCTGTGTCCTGAGTACGGCTGTGTGCATTATGTCCCATTATGGCATTGTACAACGGGGGCATATTTTGATCCTTGCCTCAAGGCAAACATCTTTCCTCGTGCCTGTCTTTTGAACATCCAAGGCAGTCCCACACTCCCACTGTTGTATGCCCAAGCATGTTTCATGGCATAATATAACGGCACGCTGAGAAATGAAGGATGTTTGTTGACGTATATCGTTTTAGGAGAGGCTGCAGATTTGAATAGCCTGTAGCTGCATGCTTCAATCAAACACTTAAGCCTATAACCCTGGATCGTTGCTTGCAACTTGCAGCTGCATAGGTCAAGCTTGGGCCTTTTCTGCGCAGTTTCCTTTGCTGCTATAGTCTTTGTCCCGGACTCCCGGTTTAGGAGCTTTTCCGAGACGCGCTTGTCGGTCTATCTCTTGATAGTGTCTTTGATTGGATATTTGGATTGGGCCAGGTCTTTTGGGCTTTCGGTCTTTGCCTTGACGTTGCATGTTGGAGTGGCATGCCTGACTTGTTTCTTAGTCTTTCCTAGAGTCGGGCGCTCTTTCTTCAGCTCTTTCAGGATTGAAGAGATCTTTCTTCCCCTTTTTTGCAGCCGGCCCATGCCTTGTGGCTCAACTTACGTCAACTGGGGTGACATGGGATGCAGGGTGGCAACATAATTTGGTGTTGTGTCTTTCACAGTTTCACACGCACCCTCTAAGGCCAGTGGTTTAGACTGGCCCTTTGGGCAGTGAGAGTTGTTGCACCACCCAGCTCCTGCCCCGGTTCCAACCTGAATGTGACGGCGTAGGCGCGTAGCCTCGTGGTTTCCTTGTCCGGTTGTGTCCCTACCGTTGGGATGTTGTGATCCTTCCCCAGGTCCCCAGAAATCACGGAGAGCGTATGACCCCCTTTGCAGCTTAGTGCCTTCAGTCAGCGAAGTAAAGGTGAATGGCAATTCTGAAGCACTCATTGTCCCAGCAGGTGTTTCAAAGCCAGGGAAGTAATGGCAAAAATATTTCGGGGGTCGGTACCGGGGCGAGACCCTTGACCTGTCCCTAACCAGCGAATGTCCCCGACAGCTTGCAGGCCATCTGGTTTCTGTTCGCCGACTTGTACACAACGAACTCCAGAATACTATATCGCGTAAATTAAGCGGAAGCCACACTTCCAATCCCTGATCATCAACGTCCATGCTATCCAACTGTGTCGCTCAAACATCTGTGGCAGCTTGATAGTACAGCAAGCCGTCTCGCTGGGGATCCTTTCAGAAACGACTCAGCCTCACTGAGCCCAGCGGCATGCATGGGACTAGGGGAGCAACTCATGGAACGGCAGAAAGGCCTCCTATGAGCGCATCTCGCGAGTCGCGCCTAGGCCTCTGAGCCTCTCCGGCTTTGGTTGTGCTCAGGCGGCAGCTTCCTATGGAGTCAGCCGCATCTTGCATCATCTGAAGCATCTAGGCATGCCAGAGGCGGTGCAATAGGACGTGCACCGCCTTACCACCTGCCTGGTGGATATGGGCAATGTGACACTACGTGTTGGGCAGCCGCGCTGGCCGATGTCTGGGATCTCGCTCCTCAGCGCTGCTGGTGGGCCGCGTTCAGGAGGGTAATTTCGGGGTGCAAGGAGCGAGCATGAAGATGACGTGAAGTCATTCAACAAGGCATAAAACCATGACCAATCCACGCCCATGGCCAACAGTTCGTTTGCATGAGCATAGGGAGCGAGAGCATTTGCTTGGGTGCCATGTGCAACACTGCGGAACAATAGTACATGTTGTGCATGACACTGCATGGCGCTGCTTTACTCTGTGTCCTGAGTACGGCTGTGTGCATTATGTCCCATTATGGCATTGTACAACGGGGGCATATTTTGATCCTTGCCTCAAGGCAAACATCTTTCCTCGTGCCTGTCTTTTGAACATCCAAGGCAGTCCCACACTCCCACTGTTGTATGCCCAAGCATGTTTCATGGCATAATATAACGGCACGCTGAGAAATGAAGGATGTTTGTTGACGTATATCGTTTTAGGAGAGGCTGCAGATTTGAATAGCCTGTAGCTGCATGCTTCAATCAAACACTTAAGCCTATAACCCTGGATCGTTGCTTGCAACTTGCAGCTGCATAGGTCAAGCTTGGGCCTTTTCTGCGCAGTTTCCTTTGCTGCTATAGTCTTTGTCCCGGACTCCCGGTTTAGGAGCTTTTCCGAGACGCGCTTGTCGGTCTATCTCTTGATAGTGTCTTTGATTGGATATTTGGATTGGGCCAGGTCTTTTGGGCTTTCGGTCTTTGCCTTGACGTTGCATGTTGGAGTGGCATGCCTGACTTGTTTCTTAGTCTTTCCTAGAGTCGGGCGCTCTTTCTTCAGCTCTTTCAGGATTGAAGAGATCTTTCTTCCCCTTTTTTGCAGCCGGCCCATGCCTTGTGGCTCAACTTACGTCAACTGGGGTGACATGGGATGCAGGGTGGCAACATAATTTGGTGTTGTGTCTTTCACAGTTTCACACGCACCCTCTAAGGCCAGTGGTTTAGACTGGCCCTTTGGGCAGTGAGAGTTGTTGCACCACCCAGCTCCTGCCCCGGTTCCAACCTGAATGTGACGGCGTAGGCGCGTAGCCTCGTGGTTTCCTTGTCCGGTTGTGTCCCTACCGTTGGGATGTTGTGATCCTTCCCCAGGTCCCCAGAAATCACGGAGAGCGTATGACCCCCTTTGCAGCTTAGTGCCTTCAGTCAGCGAAGTAAAGGTGAATGGCAATTCTGAAGCACTCATTGTCCCAGCAGGTGTTTCAAAGCCAGGGAAGTAATGGCAAAAAATATTTCGGGGGTCGGTACCGGGCGCGAGACCCTTGACCTGTCCCTAACCAGCGAATGTCCCCGACAGCTTGCAGGCCATCTAAGTTTCTGTTCACCGACTTGTACACAACGAACTCCAGAATACTATATCGCGTAAATTAAGCGGAAGCCACACTTCCAATCCCTGATCATCAACGTCCATGCTATCCAACTGTGTCGCTCAAACATCTGTGGCAGCTTGATAGTACAGCAAGCCGTCTCGCTGGGGATCCTTTCAGAAACGACTCAGCCTCACTGAGCCCAGCGGCATGCATGGGACTAGGGGAGCAACTCATGGAACGGCAGAAAGGCCTCCTATGAGCGCATCTCGCGAGTCGCGCCTAGGCCTCTGAGCCTCTCCGGCTTTGGTTGTGCTCAGGCGGCAGCTTCCTATGGAGTCAGCCGCATCTTGCATCATCTGAAGCATCTAGGCATGCCAGAGGCGGTGCAATAGGACGTGCACCGCCTTACCACCTGCCTGGTGGATATGGGCAATGTGACACTACGTGTTGGGCAGCCGCGCTGGCCGATGTCGGGGATCTCGCTCCTCAGCGCTGCTGGTGGGCCGCGTTCAGGAGGGTAATTTCGGGGTGCAAGGAGCGAGCATGAAGATGACGTGAAGTCATTCAACAAGGCATAAAACCATGACCAATCCACGCCCATGGCCAACAGTTCGTTTGCATGAGCATAGGGAGCGAGAGCATTTGCTTGGGTGCCATGTGCAGCACTGCGGAACAATAGTACATGTTGTGCATGACACTGCATGGCGCTGCTTTACTCTGTGTCCTGAGTACGGCTGTGTGCATTATGTCCCATTATGGCATTGTACAACGGGGGCATATTTTGATCCTTGCCTCAAGGCAAACATCTTTCCTCGTGCCTGTCTTTTGAACATCCAAGGCAGTCCCACACTCCCACTGTTGTATGCCCAAGCATGTTTCATGGCATAATATAACGGCACGCTGAGAAATGAAGGATGTTTGTTGACGTATATCGTTTTAGGAGAGGCTGCAGATTTGAATAGCCTGTAGCTGCATGCTTCAATCAAACACTTAAGCCTATAACCCTGGATCGTTGCTTGCAACTTGCAGCTGCATAGGTCAAGCTTGGGCCTTTTCTGCGCAGTTTCCTTTGCTGCTATAGTCTTTGTCCCGGACTCCCGGTTTAGGAGCTTTTCCGAGACGCGCTTGTCGGTCTATCTCTTGATAGTGTCTTTGATTGGATATTTGGATTGGGCCAGGTCTTTTGGGCTTTCGGTCTTTGCCTTGACGTTGCATGTTGGAGTGGCATGCCTGACTTGTTTCTTAGTCTTTCCTAGAGTCGGGCGCTCTTTCTTCAGCTCTTTCAGGATTGAAGAGATCTTTCTTCCCCTTTTTTGCAGCCGGCCCATGCCTTGTGGCTCAACTTACGTCAACTGGGGTGACATGGGATGCAGGGTGGCAACATAATTTGGTGTTGTGTCTTTCACAGTTTCACACGCACCCTCTAAGGCCAGTGGTTTAGACTGGCCCTTTGGGCAGTGAGAGTTGTTGCACCACCCAGCTCCTGCCCCGGTTCCAACCTGAATGTGACGGCGTAGGCGCGTAGCCTCGTGGTTTCCTTGTCCGGTTGTGTCCCTACCGTTGGGATGTTGTGATCCTTCCCCAGGTCCCCAGAAATCACGGAGAGCGTATGACCCCCTTTGCAGCTTAGTGCCTTCAGTCAGCGAAGTAAAGGTGAATGGCAATTCTGAAGCACTCATTGTCCCAGCAGGTGTTTCAAAGCCAGGGAAGTAATGGCAAAAAAATATTTCGGGGGTCGGTACCGGGGCGCGAACCCTTGACCTGTCCCTAACCAGCGAATGTCCCCGACAGCTTGCAGGCCATCTAGTTTCTGTTCACCGACTTGTGCACAACGAACTCCAGAATACTATATCGCGTAAATTAAGCGGAAGCCACACTTCCAATCCCTGATCATCAACGTCCATGCTATCCAACTGTGTCGCTCAAACATCTGTGGCAGCTTGATAGTACAGCAAGCCGTCTCGCTGGGGATCCTTTCAGAAACGACTCAGCCTCACTGAGCCCAGCGGCATGCATGGGACTAGGGGAGCAACTCATGGAACGGCAGAAAGGCCTCCTATGAGCGCATCTCGCGAGTCGCGCCTAGGCCTCTGAGCCTCTCCGGCTTTGGTTGTGCTCAGGCGGCAGCTTCCTATGGAGTCAGCCGCATCTTGCATCATCTGAAGCATCTAGGCATGCCAGAGGCGGTGCAATAGGACGTGCACCGCCTTACCACCTGCCTGGTGGATATGGGCAATGTGACACTACGTGTTGGGCAGCCGCGCTGGCCGATGTCGGGGATCTCGCTCCTCAGCGCTGCTGGTGGGCCGCGTTCAGGAGGGTAATTTCGGGGTGCAAGGAGCGAGCATGAAGATGACGTGAAGTCATTCAACAAGGCATAAAACCATGACCAATCCACGCCCATGGCCAACAGTTCGTTTGCATGAGCATAGGGAGCGAGAGCATTTGCTTGGGTGCCATGTGCAGCACTGCGGAACAATAGTACATGTTGTGCATGACACTGCATGGCGCTGCTTTACTCTGTGTCCTGAGTACGGCTGTGTGCATTATGTCCCATTATGGCATTGTACAACGGGGGCATATTTTGATCCTTGCCTCAAGGCAAACATCTTTCCTCGTGCCTGTCTTTTGAACATCCAAGGCAGTCCCACACTCCCACTGTTGTATGCCCAAGCATGTTTCATGGCATAATATAACGGCACGCTGAGAAATGAAGGATGTTTGTTGACGTATATCGTTTTAGGAGAGGCTGCAGATTTGAATAGCCTGTAGCTGCATGCTTCAATCAAACACTTAAGCCTATAACCCTGGATCGTTGCTTGCAACTTGCAGCTGCATAGGTCAAGCTTGGGCCTTTTCTGCGCAGTTTCCTTTGCTGCTATAGTCTTTGTCCCGGACTCCCGGTTTAGGAGCTTTTCCGAGACGCGCTTGTCGGTCTATCTCTTGATAGTGTCTTTGATTGGATATTTGGATTGGGCCAGGTCTTTTGGGCTTTCGGTCTTTGCCTTGACGTTGCATGTTGGAGTGGCATGCCTGACTTGTTTCTTAGTCTTTCCTAGAGTCGGGCGCTCTTTCTTCAGCTCTTTCAGGATTGAAGAGATCTTTCTTCCCCTTTTTTGCAGCCGGCCCATGCCTTGTGGCTCAACTTACGTCAACTGGGGTGACATGGGATGCAGGGTGGCAACATAATTTGGTGTTGTGTCTTTCACAGTTTCACACGCACCCTCTAAGGCCAGTGGTTTAGACTGGCCCTTTGGGCAGTGAGAGTTGTTGCACCACCCAGCTCCTGCCCCGGTTCCAACCTGAATGTGACGGCGTAGGCGCGTAGCCTCGTGGTTTCCTTGTCCGGTTGTGTCCCTACCGTTGGGATGTTGTGATCCTTCCCCAGGTCCCCAGAAATCACGGAGAGCGTATGACCCCCTTTGCAGCTTAGTGCCTTCAGTCAGCGAAGTAAAGGTGAATGGCAATTCTGAAGCACTCATTGTCCCAGCAGGTGTTTCAAAGCCAGGGAAGTAATGGCGAAAAATATTTCGGGGGTCGGTACCGGGGCGCGAACCCTTGACCTGTCCCTAACCAGCGAATGTCCCCGACAGCTTGCAGGCCATCTAGTTTCTGTTCACCGACTTGTACACAACGAACTCCAGAATACTATATCGCGTAAATTAAGCGGAAGCCACACTTCCAATCCCTGATCATCAACGTCCATGCTATCCAACTGTGTCGCTCAAACATCTGTGGCAGCTTGATAGTACAGCAAGCCGTCTCGCTGGGGATCCTTTCAGAAACGACTCAGCCTCACTGAGCCCAGCGGCATGCATGGGACTAGGGGAGCAACTCATGGAACGGCAGAAAGGCCTCCTATGAGCGCATCTCGCGAGTCGCGCCTAGGCCTCTGAGCCTCTCCGGCTTTGGTTGTGCTCAGGCGGCAGCTTCCTATGGAGTCAGCCGCATCTTGCATCATCTGAAGCATCTAGGCATGCCAGAGGCGGTGCAATAGGACGTGCACCGCCTTACCACCTGCCTGGTGGATATGGGCAATGTGACACTACGTGTTGGGCAGCCGCGCTGGCCGATGTCGGGGATCTCGCTCCTCAGCGCTGCTGGTGGGTTGCGTTCAGGAGGGTAATTTCGGGGTGCAAGGAGCGAGCATGAAGATGACGTGAAGTCATTCAACAAGGCATAAAACCATGACCAATCCACGCCCATGGCCAACAGTTCGTTTGCATGAGCATAGGGAGCGAGAGCATTTGCTTGGGTGCCATGTGCAGCACTGCGGAACAATAGTACATGTTGTGCATGACACTGCATGGCGCTGCTTTACTCTGTGTCCTGAGTACGGCTGTGTGCATTATGTCCCATTATGGCATTGTACAACGGGGGCATATTTTGATCCTTGCCTCAAGGCAAACATCTTTCCTCGTGCCTGTCTTTTGAACATCCAAGGCAGTCCCACACTCCCACTGTTGTATGCCCAAGCATGTTTCATGGCATAATATAACGGCACGCTGAGAAATGAAGGATGTTTGTTGACGTATATCGTTTTAGGAGAGGCTGCAGATTTGAATAGCCTGTAGCTGCATGCTTCAATCAAACACTTAAGCCTATAACCCTGGATCGTTGCTTGCAACTTGCAGCTGCATAGGTCAAGCTTGGGCCTTTTCTGCGCAGTTTCCTTTGCTGCTATAGTCTTTGTCCCGGACTCCCGGTTTAGGAGCTTTTCCGAGACGCGCTTGTCGGTCTATCTCTTGATAGTGTCTTTGATTGGATATTTGGATTGGGCCAGGTCTTTTGGGCTTTCGGTCTTTGCCTTGACGTTGCATGTTGGAGTGGCATGCCTGACTTGTTTCTTAGTCTTTCCTAGAGTCGGGCGCTCTTTCTTCAGCTCTTTCAGGATTGAAGAGATCTTTCTTCCCCTTTTTTGCAGCCGGCCCATGCCTTGTGGCTCAACTTACGTCAACTGGGGTGACATGGGATGCAGGGTGGCAACATAATTTGGTGTTGTGTCTTTCACAGTTCCACACGCACCCTCTAAGGCCAGTGGTTTAGACTGGCCCTTTGGGCAGTGAGAGTTGTTGCACCACCCAGCTCCTGCCCCGGTTCCAACCTGAATGTGACGGCGTAGGCGCGTAGCCTCGTGGTTTCCTTGTCCGGTTGTGTCCCTACCGTTGGGATGTTGTGATCCTTCCCCAGGTCCCCAGAAATCACGGAGAGCGTATGACCCCCTTTGCAGCTTAGTGCCTTCAGTCAGCGAAGTAAAGGTGAATGGCAATTCTGAAGCACTCATTGTCCCAGCAGGTGTTTCAAAGCCAGGGAAGTAATGGCAAAAAAATATTTCGGGGGTTGGTACCGGGGCGCGAACCCTAGACCTGTCCCTAACCAGCGAATGTCCCCGACAGCTTGCAGGCCATCTAGTTTCTGTTCACCGACTTGTACACAACGAACTCCAGAATACTATATCGCGTAAATTAAGCGGAAGCCACACTTCCAATCCCTGATCATCAACGTCCATGCTATCCAACTGTGTCGCTCAAACATCTGTGGCAGCTTGATAGTACAGCAAGCCGTCTCGCTGGGGATCCTTTCAGAAACGACTCAGCCTCACTGAGCCCAGCGGCATGCATGGGACTAGGGGAGCAACTCATGGAACGGCAGAAAGGCCTCCTATGAGCGCATCTCGCGAGTCGCGCCTAGGCCTCTGAGCCTCTCCGGCTTTGGTTGTGCTCAGGCGGCAGCTTCCTATGGAGTCAGCCGCATCTTGCATCATCTGAAGCATCTAGGCATGCCAGAGGCGGTGCAATAGGACGTGCACCGCCTTACCACCTGCCTGGTGGATATGGGCAATGTGACACTACGTGTTGGGCAGCCGCGCTGGCCGATGTCGGGGATCTCGCTCCTCAGCGCTGCTGGTGGGTTGCGTTCAGGAGGGTAATTTCGGGGTGCAAGGAGCGAGCATGAAGATGACGTGAAGTCATTCAACAAGGCATAAAACCATGACCAATCCACGCCCATGGCCAACAGTTCGTTTGCATGAGCATAGGGAGCGAGAGCATTTGCTTGGGTGCCATGTGCAGCACTGCGGAACAATAGTACATGTTGTGCATGACACTGCATGGCGCTGCTTTACTCTGTGTCCTGAGTACGGCTGTGTGCATTATGTCCCATTATGGCATTGTACAACGGGGGCATATTTTGATCCTTGCCTCAAGGCAAACATCTTTCCTCGTGCCTGTCTTTTGAACATCCAAGGCAGTCCCACACTCCCACTGTTGTATGCCCAAGCATGTTTCATGGCATAATATAACGGCACGCTGAGAAATGAAGGATGTTTGTTGACGTATATCGTTTTAGGAGAGGCTGCAGATTTGAATAGCCTGTAGCTGCATGCTTCAATCAAACACTTAAGCCTATAACCCTGGATCGTTGCTTGCAACTTGCAGCTGCATAGGTCAAGCTTGGGCCTTTTCTGCGCAGTTTCCTTTGCTGCTATAGTCTTTGTCCCGGACTCCCGGTTTAGGAGCTTTTCCGAGACGCGCTTGTCGGTCTATCTCTTGATAGTGTCTTTGATTGGATATTTGGATTGGGCCAGGTCTTTTGGGCTTTCGGTCTTTGCCTTGACGTTGCATGTTGGAGTGGCATGCCTGACTTGTTTCTTAGTCTTTCCTAGAGTCGGGCGCTCTTTCTTCAGCTCTTTCAGGATTGAAGAGATCTTTCTTCCCCTTTTTTGCAGCCGGCCCATGCCTTGTGGCTCAACTTACGTCAACTGGGGTGACATGGGATGCAGGGTGGCAACATAATTTGGTGTTGTGTCTTTCACAGTTTCACACGCACCCTCTAAGGCCAGTGGTTTAGACTGGCCCTTTGGGCAGTGAGAGTTGTTGCACCACCCAGCTCCTGCCCCGGTTCCAACCTGAATGTGACGGCGTAGGCGCGTAGCCTCGTGGTTTCCTTGTCCGGTTGTGTCCCTACCGTTGGGATGTTGTGATCCTTCCCCAGGTCCCCAGAAATCACGGAGAGCGTATGACCCCCTTTGCAGCTTAGTGCCTTCAGTCAGCGAAGTAAAGGTGAATGGCAATTCTGAAGCACTCATTGTCCCAGCAGGTGTTTCAAAGCCAGGGAAGTAATGTCAAAAAAATATTCGGGGGTCGGTACCGGGGCGCGAACCCTTGACCTGTCCCTAACCAGCGGGTGTCCCCGACAGCTTGCAGGCCATCAAGTTTCTGTTCACCGACTTGTACACAATGAACTCCAGAATACTATATCGCGTAAATTAAGCGGAAGCCACACTTCCAATCCCTGATCATCAACGTCCATGCTATCCAACTGTGTCGCTCAAACATCT
Source organism: Limnomonas spitsbergensis (assembly GCA_037349105.1). Taxonomy (NCBI): domain Eukaryota; kingdom Viridiplantae; phylum Chlorophyta; class Chlorophyceae; order Chlamydomonadales; genus Limnomonas; species Limnomonas spitsbergensis. The sequence goes on from JAYJMM010000028.1 coordinate 3,922,722, forward strand.
GTGGCAGCTTGATAGTACAGCAAGCCGTCTCGCTGGGGATCCTTTCAGAAACGACTCAGCCTCACTGAGCCCAGCGGCATGCATGGGACTAGGGGAGCAACTCATGGAACGGCAGAAAGGCCTCCTATGAGCGCATCTCGCGAGTCGCGCCTAGGCCTCTGAGCCTCTCCGGCTTTGGTTGTGCTCAGGCGGCAGCTTCCTATGGAGTCAGCCGCATCTTGCATCATCTGAAGCATCTAGGCATGCCAGAGGCGGTGCAATAGGACGTGCACCGCCTTACCACCTGCCTGGTGGATATGGGCAATGTGACACTACGTGTTGGGCAGCCGCGCTGGCCGATGTCGGGGATCTCGCTCCTCAGCGCTGCTGGTGGGCCGCGTTCAGGAGGGTAATTTCGGGGTGCAAGGAGCGAGCATGAAGATGACGTGAAGTCATTCAACAAGGCATAAAACCATGACCAATCCACGCCCATGGCCAACAGTTCGTTTGCATGAGCATAGGGAGCGAGAGCATTTGCTTGGGTGCCATGTGCAGCACTGCGGAACAATAGTACATGTTGTGCATGACACTGCATGGCGCTGCTTTACTCTGTGTCCTGAGTACGGCTGTGTGCATTATGTCCCATTATGGCATTGTACAACGGGGGCATATTTTGATCCTTGCCTCAAGGCAAACATCTTTCCTCGTGCCTGTCTTTTGAACATCCAAGGCAGTCCCACACTCCCACTGTTGTATGCCCAAGCATGTTTCATGGCATAATATAACGGCACGCTGAGAAATGAAGGATGTTTGTTGACGTATATCGTTTTAGGAGAGGCTGCAGATTTGAATAGCCTGTAGCTGCATGCTTCAATCAAACACTTAAGCCTATAACCCTGGATCGTTGCTTGCAACTTGCAGCTGCATAGGTCAAGCTTGGGCCTTTTCTGCGCAGTTTCCTTTGCTGCTATAGTCTTTGTCCCGGACTCCCGGTTTAGGAGCTTTTCCGAGACGCGCTTGTCGGTCTATCTCTTGATAGTGTCTTTGATTGGATATTTGGATTGGGCCAGGTCTTTTGGGCTTTCGGTCTTTGCCTTGACGTTGCATGTTGGAGTGGCATGCCTGACTTGTTTCTTAGTCTTTCCTAGAGTCGGGCGCTCTTTCTTCAGCTCTTTCAGGATTGAAGAGATCTTTCTTCCCCTTTTTTGCAGCCGGCCCATGCCTTGTGGCTCAACTTACGTCAACTGGGGTGACATGGGATGCAGGGTGGCAACATAATTTGGTGTTGTGTCTTTCACAGTTTCACACGCACCCTCTAAGGCCAGTGGTTTAGACTGGCCCTTTGGGCAGTGAGAGTTGTTGCACCACCCAGCTCCTGCCCCGGTTCCAACCTGAATGTGACGGCGTAGGCGCGTAGCCTCGTGGTTTCCTTGTCCGGTTGTGTCCTACCGTTGGGATGTTGTGATCCTTCCCCAGGTCCCCAGAAATCACGGAGAGCATATGACCCCCTTTGCAGCTTAGTGCCTTCAGTCAGCGAAGTAAAGGTGAATGGCAATTCTGAAGCACTCATTGTCCCAGCAGGTGTTTCAAAGCCAGGGAAGTAATGGGAAAAATATTTCGGGGGTCGGTACCGGGGCGAGACCCTTGACCTGTCCCTAATCAGCGAATGTCCCCGACAGCTTGCAGGCCGTCAAGTTTCTGTTCACCGACTTGTACACAACGAACTCCAGAATACTATATCGCGTAAATTAAGCGGAAGCCACACTTCCAATCCCTGATCATCAACGTCCATGCTATCCAACTGTGTCGCTCAAACATCTGTGGCAGCTTGATAGTACAGCAAGCCGTCTCGCTGGGGATCCTTTCAGAAACGACTCAGCCTCACTGAGCCCAGCGGCATGCATGGGACTAGGGGAGCAACTCATTGAACGGCAGAAAGGCCTCCTATGAGCGCATCTCGCGAGTCGCGCCTAGGCCTCTGAGCCTCTCCGGCTTTGGTTGTGCTCAGGCGGCAGCTTCCTATGGAGTCAGCCGCATCTTGCATCATCTGAAGCATCTAGGCATGCCAGAGGCGGTGCAATAGGACGTGCACCGCCTTACCACCTGCCTGGTGGATATGGGCAATGTGACACTACGTGTTGGGCAGCCGCGCTGGCCGATGTCGGGGATCTCGCTCCTCAGCGCTGCTGGTGGGCCGCGTTCAGGAGGGTAATTTCGGGGTGCAAGGAGCGAGCATGAAGATGACGTGAAGTCATTCAACAAGGCATAAAACCATGACCAATCCACGCCCATGGCCAACAGTTCGTTTGCATGAGCATAGGGAGCGAGAGCATTTGCTTGGGTGCCATGTGCAGCACTGCGGAACAATAGTACATGTTGTGCATGACACTGCATGGCGTTGCTTTACTCTGTGTCCTGAGTACGGCTGTGTGCATTATGTCCCATTATGGCATTGTACAACGGGGGCATATTTTGATCCTTGCCTCAAGGCAAACATCTTTCCTCGTGCCTGTCTTTTGAACATCCAAGGCAGTCCCACACTCCCACTGTTGTATGCCCAAGCATGTTTCATGGCATAATATAACGGCACGCTGAGAAATGAAGGATGTTTGTTGACGTATATCGTTTTAGGAGAGGCTGCAGATTTGAATAGCCTGTAGCTGCATGCTTCAATCAAACACTTAAGCCTATAACCCTGGATCGTTGCTTGCAACTTGCAGCTGCATAGGTCAAGCTTGGGCCTTTTCTGCGCAGTTTCCTTTGCTGCTATAGTCTTTGTCCCGGACTCCCGGTTTAGGAGCTTTTCCGAGACGCGCTTGTCGGTCTATCTCTTGATAGTGTCTTTGATTGGATATTTGGATTGGGCCAGGTCTTTTGGGCTTTCGGTCTTTGCCTTGACGTTGCATGTTGGAGTGGCATGCCTGACTTGTTTCTTAGTCTTTCCTAGAGTCGGGCGCTCTTTCTTCAGCTCTTTCAAGATTGAAGAGATCTTTCTTCCCCTTTTTTGCAGCCGGCCCATGCCTTGTGGCTCAACTTACGTCAACTGGGGTGACATGGGATGCAGGGTGGCAACATAATTTGGTGTTGTGTCTTTCACAGTTTCACACGCACCCTCTAAGGCCAGTGGTTTAGACTGGCCCTTTGGGCAGTGAGAGTTGTTGCACCACCCAGCTCCTGCCCCGGTTCCAACCTGAATGTGACGGCGTAGGCGCGTAGCCTCGTGGTTTCCTTGTCCGGTTGTGTCCCTACCGTTGGGATGTTGTGATCCTTCCCCAGGTCCCCAGAAATCACGGAGAGCGTATGACCCCCTTTGCAGCTTAGTGCCTTCAGTCAGCGAAGTAAAGGTGAATGGCAATTCTGAAGCACTCATTGTCCCAGCAGGTGTTTCAAAGCCAGGGAAGTAATGGCAAAAATATTTCGGGGGTCGGTACCGGGGCGCGAACCCTTGACCTGTCCCTGATCAGCGAATGTCCCCGACAGCTTGCAGGCCATCAAGTTTCTGTTCACCGACTTGTACACAACGAACTCCAGAATACTATATCGCGTATATTAAGCGGAAGCCACACTTCCAATCCCTGATCATCAACGTCCATGCTATCCAACTGTGTCGCTCAAACATCTGTGGCAGCTTGATAGTACAGCAAGCCGTCTCGCTGGGGATCCTTTCAGAAACGACTCAGCCTCACTGAGCCCAGCGGAATGCATGGGACTAGGGGAGCAACTCATGGAACGGCAGAAAGGCCTCCTATGAGCGCATCTCGCGAGTCGCGCCTAGGCCTCTGAGCCTCTCCGGCTTTGGTTGTGCTCAGGCGGCAGCTTCCTATGGAGTCAGCCGCATCTTGCATCATCTGAAGCATCTAGGCATGCCAGAGGCGGTGCAATAGGACGTGCACCGCCTTACCACCTGCCTGGTGGATATGGGCAATGTGACACTACGTGTTGGGCAGCCGCGCTGGCCGATGTCGGGGATCTCGCTCCTCAGCGCTGCTGGTGGGCCGCGTTCAGGAGGGTAATTTCGGGGTGCAAGGAGCGAGCATGAAGATGACGTGAAGTCATTCAACAAGGCATAAAACCATGACCAATCCACGCCCATGGCCAACAGTTCGTTTGCATGAGCATAGGGAGCGAGAGCATTTGCTTGGGTGCCATGTGCAGCACTGCGGAACAATAGTACATGTTGTGCATGACACTGCATGGCGCTGCTTTACTCTGTGTCCTGAGTACGGCTGTGTGCATTATGTCCCATTATGGCATTGTACAACGGGGGCATATTTTGATCCTTGCCTCAAGGCAAACATCTTTCCTCGTGCCTGTCTTTTGAACATCCAAGGCAGTCCCACACTCCCACTGTTGTATGCCCAAGCATGTTTCATGGCATAATATAACGGCACGCTGAGAAATGAAGGATGTTTGTTGACGTATATCGTTTTAGGAGAGGCTGCAGATTTGAATAGCCTGTAGCTGCATGCTTCAATCAAACACTTAAGCCTATAACCCTGGATCGTTGCTTGCAACTTGCAGCTGCATAGGTCAAGCTTGGGCCTTTTCTGCGCAGTTTCCTTTGCTGCTATAGTCTTTGTCCCGGACTCCCGGTTTAGGAGCTTTTCCGAGACGCGCTTGTCGGTCTATCTCTTGATAGTGTCTTTGATTGGATATTTGGATTGGGCCAGGTCTTTTGGGCTTTCGGTCTTTGCCTTGACGTTGCATGTTGGAGTGGCATGCCTGACTTGTTTCTTAGTCTTTCCTAGAGTCGGGCGCTCTTTCTTCAGCTCTTTCAGGATTGAAGAGATCTTTCTTCCCCTTTTTTGCAGCCGGCCCATGCCTTGTGGCTCAACTTACGTCAACTGGGGTGACATGGGATGCAGGGTGGCAACATAATTTGGTGTTGTGTCTTTCACAGTTTCACACGCACCCTCTAAGGCCAGTGGTTTAGACTGGCCCTTTGGGCAGTGAGAGTTGTTGCACCACCCAGCTCCTGCCCCGGTTCCAACCTGAATGTGACGGCGTAGGCGCGTAGCCTCGTGGTTTCCTTGTCCGGTTGTGTCCCTACCGTTGGGATGTTGTGATCCTTCCCCAGGTCCCCAGAAATCACGGAGAGCGTATGACCCCCTTTGCAGCTTAGTGCCTTCAGTCAGCGAAGTAAAGGTGAATGGCAATTCTGAAGCACTCATTGTCCCAGCAGGTGTTTCAAAGCCAGGGAAGTAATGGCAAAATTATTTCGGGGGTCGGTACCGGGGCGCGAACCCTTGATCTGTCCCTAACCAGCGAATGTCCCCGACAGCTTGCAGGCCATCTAGTTTCTGTTCACCGACTTGCGCACAACAAACTCCAGAATACTATATCGCGTAAATTAAGCGGAAGCCACACTTCCAATCCCTGATCATCAACGTCCATGCTATCCAACTGTGTCGCTCAAACATCTGTGGCAGCTTGATAGTACAGCAAGCCGTCTCGCTGGGGATCCTTTCAGAAACGACTCAGCCTCACTGAGCCCAGCGGCATGCATGGGACTAGGGGAGCAACTCATGGAACGGCAGAAAGGCCTCCTATGAGCGCATCTCGCGAGTCGCGCCTAGGCCTCTGAGCCTCTCCGGCTTTGGTTGTGCTCAGGCGGCAGCTTCCTATGGAGTCAGCCGCATCTTGCATCATCTGAAGCATCTAGGCATGCCAGAGGCGGTGCAATAGGACGTGCACCGCCTTACCACCTGCCTGGTGGATATGGGCAATGTGACACTACGTGTTGGGCAGCCGCGCTGGCCGATGTCGGGGATCTCGCTCCTCAGCGCTGCTGGTGGGCCGCGTTCAGGAGGGTAATTTCGGGGTGCAAGGAGCGAGCATGAAGATGACGTGAAGTCATTCAACAAGGCATAAAACCATGACCAATCCACGCCCATGGCCAACAGTTCGTTTGCATGAGCATAGGGAGCGAGAGCATTTGCTTGGGTGCCATGTGCAGCACTGCGGAACAATAGTACATGTTGTGCATGACACTGCATGGCGCTGCTTTACTCTGTGTCCTGAGTACGGCTGTGTGCATTATGTCCCATTATGGCATTGTACAACGGGGGCATATTTTGATCCTTGCCTCAAGGCAAACATCTTTCCTCGTGCCTGTCTTTTGAACATCCAAGGCAGTCCCACACTCCCACTGTTGTATGCCCAAGCATGTTTCATGGCATAATATAACGGCACGCTGAGAAATGAAGGATGTTTGTTGACGTATATCGTTTTAGGAGAGGCTGCAGATTTGAATAGCCTGTAGCTGCATGCTTCAATCAAACACTTAAGCCTATAACCCTGGATCGTTGCTTGCAACTTGCAGCTGCATAGGTCAAGCTTGGGCCTTTTCTGCGCAGTTTCCTTTGCTGCTATAGTCTTTGTCCCGGACTCCCGGTTTAGGAGCTTTTCCGAGACGCGCTTGTCGGTCTATCTCTTGATAGTGTCTTTGATTGGATATTTGGATTGGGCCAGGTCTTTTGGGCTTTCGGTCTTTGCCTTGACGTTGCATGTTGGAGTGGCATGCCTGACTTGTTTCTTAGTCTTTCCTAGAGTCGGGCGCTCTTTCTTCAGCTCTTTCAGGATTGAAGAGATCTTTCTTCCCCTTTTTTGCAGCCGGCCCATGCCTTGTGGCTCAACTTACGTCAACTGGGGTGACATGGGATGCAGGGTGGCAACATAATTTGGTGTTGTGTCTTTCACAGTTTCACACGCACCCTCTAAGGCCAGTGGTTTAGACTGGCCCTTTGGGCAGTGAGAGTTGTTGCACCACCCAGCTCCTGCCCCGGTTCCAACCTGAATGTGACGGCGTAGGCGCGTAGCCTCGTGGTTTCCTTGTCCGGTTGTGTCCCTACCGTTGGGATGTTGTGATCCTTCCCCAGGTCCCCAGAAATCACGGAGAGCATATGACCCCCTTTGCAGCTTAGTGCCTTCAGTCAGCGAAGTAAAGGTGAATGGCAATTCTGAAGCACTCATTGTCCCAGCAGGTGTTTCAAAGCCAGGGAAGTAATGGCAAAAAATATTTCGGGGGTCGATACCGGGGCGCGAACCCTTGACCTGTCCCTAATCAGCGAATGTCCCCGACAGCTTGCAGGCCGTCAAGTTTCTGTTCACCGACTTGTACATAATGAACTCCAGAATACTATATCGCGTAAATTAAGCGGAAGCCACACTTCCAATCCCTGATCATCAACGTCCATGCTATCCAACTGTGTCGCTCAAACATCTGTGGCAGCTTGATAGTACAGCAAGCCGTCTCGCTGGGGATCCTTTCAGAAACGACTCAGCCTCACTGAGCCCAGCGGCATGCATGGGACTAGGGGAGCAACTCATGGAACGGCAGAAAGGCCTCCTATGAGCGCATCTCGCGAGTCGCGCCTAGGCCTCTGAGCCTCTCCGGCTTTGGTTGTGCTCAGGCGGCAGCTTCCTATGGAGTCAGCCGCATCTTGCATCATCTGAAGCATCTAGGCATGCCAGAGGCGGTGCAATAGGACGTGCACCGCCTTACCACCTGCCTGGTGGATATGGGCAATGTGACACTACGTGTTGGGCAGCCGCGCTGGCCGATGTCGGGGATCTCGCTCCTCAGCGCTGCTGGTGGGCCGCGTTCAGGAGGGTAATTTCGGGGTGCAAGGAGCGAGCATGAAGATGACGTGAAGTCATTCAACAAGGCATAAAACCATGACCAATCCACGCCCATGGCCAACAGTTCGTTTGCATGAGCATAGGGAGCGAGAGCATTTGCTTGGGTGCCATGTGCAGCACTGCGGAACAATAGTACATGTTGTGCATGACACTGCATGGCGCTGCTTTACTCTGTGTCCTGAGTACGGCTGTGTGCATTATGTCCCATTATGGCATTGTACAACGGGGGCATATTTTGATCCTTGCCTCAAGGCAAACATCTTTCCTCGTGCCTGTCTTTTGAACATCCAAGGCAGTCCCACACTCCCACTGTTGTATGCCCAAGCATGTTTCATGGCATAATATAACGGCACGCTGAGAAATGAAGGATGTTTGTTGACGTATATCGTTTTAGGAGAGGCTGCAGATTTGAATAGCCTGTAGCTGCATGCTTCAATCAAACACTTAAGCCTATAACCCTGGATCGTTGCTTGCAACTTGCAGCTGCATAGGTCAAGCTTGGGCCTTTTCTGCGCAGTTTCCTTTGCTGCTATAGTCTTTGTCCCGGACTCCCGGTTTAGGAGCTTTTCCGAGACGCGCTTGTCGGTCTATCTCTTGATAGTGTCTTTGATTGGATATTTGGATTGGGCCAGGTCTTTTGGGCTTTCGGTCTTTGCCTTGACGTTGCATGTTGGAGTGGCATGCCTGACTTGTTTCTTAGTCTTTCCTAGAGTCGGGCGCTCTTTCTTCAGCTCTTTCAGGATTGAAGAGATCTTTCTTCCCCTTTTTTGCAGCCGGCCCATGCCTTGTGGCTCAACTTACGTCAACTGGGGTGACATGGGATGCAGGGTGGCAACATAATTTGGTGTTGTGTCTTTCACAGTTTCACACGCACCCTCTAAGGCCAGTGGTTTAGACTGGCCCTTTGGGCAGTGAGAGTTGTTGCACCACCCAGCTCCTGCCCCGGTTCCAACCTGAATGTGACGGCGTAGGCGCGTAGCCTCGTGGTTTCCTTGTCCGGTTGTGTCCCTACCGTTGGGATGTTGTGATCCTTCCCCAGGTCCCCAGAAATCACGGAGAGCATATGACCCCCTTTGCAGCTTAGTGCCTTCAGTCAGCGAAGTAAAGGTGAATGGCAATTCTGAAGCACTCATTGTCCCAGCAGGTGTTTCAAAGCCAGGGAAGTAATGGCAAAAAATATTTCGGGGGTCGATACCGGGGCGCGAACCCTTGACCTGTCCCTAATCAGCGAATGTCCCCGACAGCTTGCAGGCCGTCAAGTTTCTGTTCACCGACTTGTACATAATGAACTCCAGAATACTATATCGCGTAAATTAAGCGGAAGCCACACTTCCAATCCCTGATCATCAACGTCCATGCTATCCAACTGTGTCGCTCAAACATCTGTGGCAGCTTGATAGTACAGCAAGCCGTCTCGCTGGGGATCCTTTCAGAAACGACTCAGCCTCACTGAGCCCAGCGGCATGCATGGGACTAGGGGAGCAACTCATGGAACGGCAGAAAGGCCTCCTATGAGCGCATCTCGCGAGTCGCGCCTAGGCCTCTGAGCCTCTCCGGCTTTGGTTGTGCTCAGGCGGCAGCTTCCTATGGAGTCAGCCGCATCTTGCATCATCTGAAGCATCTAGGCATGCCAGAGGCGGTGCAATAGGACGTGCACCGCCTTACCACCTGCCTGGTGGATATGGGCAATGTGACACTACGTGTTGGGCAGCCGCGCTGGCCGATGTCGGGGATCTCGCTCCTCAGCGCTGCTGGTGGGCCGCGTTCAGGAGGGTAATTTCGGGGTGCAAGGAGCGAGCATGAAGATGACGTGAAGTCATTCAACAAGGCATAAAACCATGACCAATCCACGCCCATGGCCAACAGTTCGTTTGCATGAGCATAGGGAGCGAGAGCATTTGCTTGGGTGCCATGTGCAGCACTGCGGAACAATAGTACATGTTGTGCATGACACTGCATGGCGCTGCTTTACTCTGTGTCCTGAGTACGGCTGTGTGCATTATGTCCCATTATGGCATTGTACAACGGGGGCATATTTTGATCCTTGCCTCAAGGCAAACATCTTTCCTCGTGCCTGTCTTTTGAACATCCAAGGCAGTCCCACACTCCCACTGTTGTATGCCCAAGCATGTTTCATGGCATAATATAACGGCACGCTGAGAAATGAAGGATGTTTGTTGACGTATATCGTTTTAGGAGAGGCTGCAGATTTGAATAGCCTGTAGCTGCATGCTTCAATCAAACACTTAAGCCTATAACCCTGGATCGTTGCTTGCAACTTGCAGCTGCATAGGTCAAGCTTGGGCCTTTTCTGCGCAGTTTCCTTTGCTGCTATAGTCTTTGTCCCGGACTCCCGGTTTAGGAGCTTTTCCGAGACGCGCTTGTCGGTCTATCTCTTGATAGTGTCTTTGATTGGATATTTGGATTGGGCCAGGTCTTTTGGGCTTTCGGTCTTTGCCTTGACGTTGCATGTTGGAGTGGCATGCCTGACTTGTTTCTTAGTCTTTCCTAGAGTCGGGCGCTCTTTCTTCAGCTCTTTCAGGATTGAAGAGATCTTTCTTCCCCTTTTTTGCAGCCGGCCCATGCCTTGTGGCTCAACTTACGTCAACTGGGGTGACATGGGATGCAGGGTGGCAACATAATTTGGTGTTGTGTCTTTCACAGTTTCACACGCACCCTCTAAGGCCAGTGGTTTAGACTGGCCCTTTGGGCAGTGAGAGTTGTTGCACCACCCAGCTCCTGCCCCGGTTCCAACCTGAATGTGACGGCGTAGGCGCGTAGCCTCGTGGTTTCCTTGTCCGGTTGTGTCCCTACCGTTGGGATGTTGTGATCCTTCCCCAGGTCCCCAGAAATCACGGAGAGCGTATGACCCCCTTTGCAGCTTAGTGCCTTCAGTCAGCGAAGTAAAGGTGAATGGCAATTCTGAAGCACTCATTGTCCCAGCAGGTGTTTCAAAGCCAGGGAAGTAATGGCAAAAAAATATTTCGGGGGTCGGTACCGGGGCGCGAACCCTTGACCTGTCCCTAACCAGCGAATGTCCCCGACAGCTTGCAAGCCATCTAGTTTCTGTTCGCCGACTTGTGCACAACGAACTCCAGAATACTATATCGCGTAAATTAAGCGGAAGCCACACTTCCAATCCCTGATCATCAACGTCCATGCTATCCAACTGTGTCGCTCAAACATCTGTGGCAGCTTGATAGTACAGCAAGCCGTCTCGCTGGGGATCCTTTCAGAAACGACTCAGCCTCACTGAGCCCAGCGGCATGCATGGGACTAGGGGAGCAACTCATGGAACGGCAGAAAGGCCTCCTATGAGCGCATCTCGCGAGTCGCGCCTAGGCCTCTGAGCCTCTCCGGCTTTGGTTGTGCTCAGGCGGCAGCTTCCTATGGAGTCAGCCGCATCTTGCATCATCTGAAGCATCTAGGCATGCCAGAGGCGGTGCAATAGGACGTGCACCGCCTTACCACCTGCCTGGTGGATATGGGCAATGTGACACTACGTGTTGGGCAGCCGCGCTGGCCGATGTCGGGGATCTCGCTCCTCAGCGCTGCTGGTGGGCCGCGTTCAGGAGGGTAATTTCGGGGTGCAAGGAGCGAGCATGAAGATGACGTGAAGTCATTCAACAAGGCATAAAACCATGACCAATCCACGCCCATGGCCAACAGTTCGTTTGCATGAGCATAGGGAGCGAGAGCATTTGCTTGGGTGCCATGTGCAGCACTGCGGAACAATAGTACATGTTGTGCATGACACTGCATGGCGCTGCTTTACTCTGTGTCCTGAGTACGGCTGTGTGCATTATGTCCCATTATGGCATTGTACAACGGGGGCATATTTTGATCCTTGCCTCAAGGCAAACATCTTTCCTCGTGCCTGTCTTTTGAACATCCAAGGCAGTCCCACACTCCCACTGTTGTATGCCCAAGCATGTTTCATGGCATAATATAACGGCACGCTGAGAAATGAAGGATGTTTGTTGACGTATATCGTTTTAGGAGAGGCTGCAGATTTGAATAGCCTGTAGCTGCATGCTTCAATCAAACACTTAAGCCTATAACCCTGGATCGTTGCTTGCAACTTGCAGCTGCATAGGTCAAGCTTGGGCCTTTTCTGCGCAGTTTCCTTTGCTGCTATAGTCTTTGTCCCGGACTCCCGGTTTAGGAGCTTTTCCGAGACGCGCTTGTCGGTCTATCTCTTGATAGTGTCTTTGATTGGATATTTGGATTGGGCCAGGTCTTTTGGGCTTTCGGTCTTTGCCTTGACGTTGCATGTTGGAGTGGCATGCCTGACTTGTTTCTTAGTCTTTCCTAGAGTCGGGCGCTCTTTCTTCAGCTCTTTCAGGATTGAAGAGATCTTTCTTCCCCTTTTTTGCAGCCGGCCCATGCCTTGTGGCTCAACTTACGTCAACTGGGGTGACATGGGATGCAGGGTGGCAACATAATTTGGTGTTGTGTCTTTCACAGTTTCACACGCACCCTCTAAGGCCAGTGGTTTAGACTGGCCCTTTGGGCAGTGAGAGTTGTTGCACCACCCAGCTCCTGCCCCGGTTCCAACCTGAATGTGACGGCGTAGGCGCGTAGCCTCGTGGTTTCCTTGTCCGGTTGTGTCCCTACCGTTGGGATGTTGTGATCCTTCCCCAGGTCCCCAGAAATCACGGAGAGCATATGACCCCCTTTGCAGCTTAGTGCCTTCAGTCAGCGAAGTAAAGGTGAATGGCAATTCTGAAGCACTCATTGTCCCAGCAGGTGTTTCAAAGCCAGGGAAGTAATGGCAAAAATATTTCGGGGGTCGGTACCGGGGAGCGAACCCTTGACCTGTCCCTAATCAGCGAATGTCCCCGATAGCTTGCAGGCCGTCAAATTTCTGTTCACCGACGTGTACACAATGAACTCCAGAATACTATATCGCGTAAATTAAGCGGAAGCCACACTTCCAATCCCTGATCATCAACGTCCATGCTATCCAACTGTGTCGCTCAAACATCTGTGGCAGCTTGATAGTACAGCAAGCCGTCTCGCTGGGGATCCTTTCAGAAACGACTCAGCCTCACTGAGCCCAGCGGCATGCATGGGACTAGGGGAGCAACTCATGGAACGGCAGAAAGGCCTCCTATGAGCGCATCTCGCGAGTCGCGCCTAGGCCTCTGAGCCTCTCCGGCTTTGGTTGTGCTCAGGCGGCAGCTTCCTATGGAGTCAGCCGCATCTTGCATCATCTGAAGCATCTAGGCATGCCAGAGGCGGTGCAATAGGACGTGCACCGCCTTACCACCTGCCTGGTGGATATGGGCAATGTGACACTACGTGTTGGGCAGCCGCGCTGGCCGATGTCGGGGATCTCGCTCCTCAGCGCTGCTGGTGGGCCGCGTTCAGGAGGGTAATTTCGGGGTGCAAGGAGCGAGCATGAAGATGACGTGAAGTCATTCAACAAGGCATAAAACCATGACCAATCCACGCCCATGGCCAACAGTTCGTTTGCATGAGCATAGGGAGCGAGAGCATTTGCTTGGGTGCCATGTGCAACACTGCGGAACAATAGTACATGTTGTGCATGACACTGCATGGCGCTGCTTTACTCTGTGTCCTGAGTACGGCTGTGTGCATTATGTCCCATTATGGCATTGTACAACGGGGGCATATTTTGATCCTTGCCTCAAGGCAAACATCTTTCCTCGTGCCTGTCTTTTGAACATCCAAGGCAGTCCCACACTCCCACTGTTGTATGCCCAAGCATGTTTCATGGCATAATATAACGGCACGCTGAGAAATGAAGGATGTTTGTTGACGTATATCGTTTTAGGAGAGGCTGCAGATTTGAATAGCCTGTAGCTGCATGCTTCAATCAAACACTTAAGCCTATAACCCTGGATCGTTGCTTGCAACTTGCAGCTGCATAGGTCAAGCTTGGGCCTTTTCTGCGCAGTTTCCTTTGCTGCTATAGTCTTTGTCCCGGACTCCCGGTTTAGGAGCTTTTCCGAGACGCGCTTGTCGGTCTATCTCTTGATAGTGTCTTTGATTGGATATTTGGATTGGGCCAGGTCTTTTGGGCTTTCGGTCTTTGCCTTGACGTTGCATGTTGGAGTGGCATGCCTGACTTGTTTCTTAGTCTTTCCTAGAGTCGGGCGCTCTTTCTTCAGCTCTTTCAGGATTGAAGAGATCTTTCTTCCCCTTTTTTGCAGCCGGCCCATGCCTTGTGGCTCAACTTACGTCAACTGGGGTGACATGGGATGCAGGGTGGCAACATAATTTGGTGTTGTGTCTTTCACAGTTTCACACGCACCCTCTAAGGCCAGTGGTTTAGACTGGCCCTTTGGGCAGTGAGAGTTGTTGCACCACCCAGCTCCTGCCCCGGTTCCAACCTGAATGTGACGGCGTAGGCGCGTAGCCTCGTGGTTTCCTTGTCCGGTTGTGTCCCTACCGTTGGGATGTTGTGATCCTTCCCCAGGTCCCCAGAAATCACGGAGAGCGTATGACCCCCTTTGCAGCTTAGTGCCTTCAGTCAGCGAAGTAAAGGTGAATGGCAATTCTGAAGCACTCATTGTCCCAGCAGGTGTTTCAAAGCCAGGGAAGTAATGGCAAAAAATTATTTCGGGGGTCGGTACCGGGGCGCGAACCCTTGACCTGTCCCTAATCAGCGAATGTCCCCGACAGCTTGCAGGCCATGTGGTTTCTGTTCACCGACTTGTGCGCAACGAACTCCAGAATACTATATCGCGTAAATTAAGCGGAAGCCACACTTCCAATCCCTGATCATCAACGTCCATGCTATCCAACTGTGTCGCTCAAACATCTGTGGCAGCTTGATAGTACAGCAAGCCGTCTCGCTGGGGATCCTTTCAGAAACGACTCAGCCTCACTGAGCCCAGCGGCATGCATGGGACTAGGGGAGCAACTCATGGAACGGCAGAAAGGCCTCCTATGAGCGCATCTCGCGAGTCGCGCCTAGGCCTCTGAGCCTCTCCGGCTTTGGTTGTGCTCAGGCGGCAGCTTCCTATGGAGTCAGCCGCATCTTGCATCATCTGAAGCATCTAGGCATGCCAGAGGCGGTGCAATAGGACGTGCACCGCCTTACCACCTGCCTGGTGGATATGGGCAATGTGACACTACGTGTTGGGCAGCCGCGCTGGCCGATGTCGGGGATCTCGCTCCTCAGCGCTGCTGGTGGGCCGCGTTCAGGAGGGTAATTTCGGGGTGCAAGGAGCGAGCATGAAGATGACGTGAAGTCATTCAACAAGGCATAAAACCATGACCAATCCACGCCCATGGCCAACAGTTCGTTTGCATGAGCATAGGGAGCGAGAGCATTTGCTTGGGTGCCATGTGCAGCACTGCGGAACAATAGTACATGTTGTGCATGACACTGCATGGCGCTGCTTTACTCTGTGTCCTGAGTACGGCTGTGTGCATTATGTCCCATTATGGCATTGTACAACGGGGGCATATTTTGATCCTTGCCTCAAGGCAAACATCTTTCCTCGTGCCTGTCTTTTGAACATCCAAGGCAGTCCCACACTCCCACTGTTGTATGCCCAAGCATGTTTCATGGCATAATATAACGGCACGCTGAGAAATGAAGGATGTTTGTTGACGTATATCGTTTTAGGAGAGGCTGCAGATTTGAATAGCCTGTAGCTGCATGCTTCAATCAAACACTTAAGCCTATAACCCTGGATCGTTGCTTGCAACTTGCAGCTGCATAGGTCAAGCTTGGGCCTTTTCTGCGCAGTTTCCTTTGCTGCTATAGTCTTTGTCCCGGACTCCCGGTTTAGGAGCTTTTCCGAGACGCGCTTGTCGGTCTATCTCTTGATAGTGTCTTTGATTGGATATTTGGATTGGGCCAGGTCTTTTGGGCTTTCGGTCTTTGCCTTGACGTTGCATGTTGGAGTGGCATGCCTGACTTGTTTCTTAGTCTTTCCTAGAGTCGGGCGCTCTTTCTTCAGCTCTTTCAGGATTGAAGAGATCTTTCTTCCCCTTTTTTGCAGCCGGCCCATGCCTTGTGGCTCAACTTACGTCAACTGGGGTGACATGGGATGCAGGGTGGCAACATAATTTGGTGTTGTGTCTTTCACAGTTTCACACGCACCCTCTAAGGCCAGTGGTTTAGACTGGTCCTTTGGGCAGTGAGAGTTGTTGCACCACCCAGCTCCTGCCCCGGTTCCAACCTGAATGTGACGGCGTAGGCGCGTAGCCTCGTGGTTTCCTTGTCCGGTTGTGTCCCTACCGTTGGGATGTTGTGATCCTTCCCCAGGTCCCCAGAAATCACGGAGAGCGTATGACCCCCTTTGCAGCTTAGTGCCTTCAGTCAGCGAAGTAAAGGTGAATGGCAATTCTGAAGCACTCATTGTCCCAGCAGGTGTTTCAAAGCCAGGGAAGTAATGGCAAACTTATTTCGGGGGTCGGTACCGGGGCGCGAACCCTTGACCTGTCCCTAACCAGCGAATGTCCCCGACAGCTTGCAAGCCACATAGTTTCTGTTCGCCGATTTGTGCACAACGAACTCCAGAATACTATATCGCGTAAATTAAGCGGAAGCCACACTTCCAATCCCTGATCATCAACGTCCATGCTATCCAACTGTGTCGCTCAAACATCTGTGGCAGCTTGATAGTACAGCAAGCCGTCTCGCTGGGGATCCTTTCAGAAACGACTCAGCCTCACTGAGCCCAGCGGCATGCATGGGACTAGGGGAGCAACTCATGGAACGGCAGAAAGGCCTCCTATGAGCGCATCTCGCGAGTCGCGCCTAGGCCTCTGAGCCTCTCCGGCTTTGGTTGTGCTCAGGCGGCAGCTTCCTATGGAGTCAGCCGCATCTTGCATCATCTGAAGCATCTAGGCATGCCAGAGGCGGTGCAATAGGACGTGCACCGCCTTACCACCTGCCTGGTGGATATGGGCAATGTGACACTACGTGTTGGGCAGCCGCGCTGGCCGATGTCGGGGATCTCGCTCCTCAGCGCTGCTGGTGGGCCGCGTTCAGGAGGGTAATTTCGGGGTGCAAGGAGCGAGCATGAAGATGACGTGAAGTCATTCAACAAGGCATAAAACCATGACCAATCCACGCCCATGGCCAACAGTTCGTTTGCATGAGCATAGGGAGCGAGAGCATTTGCTTGGGTGCCATGTGCAGCACTGCGGAACAATAGTACATGTTGTGCATGACACTGCATGGCGCTGCTTTACTCTGTGTCCTGAGTACGGCTGTGTGCATTATGTCCCATTATGGCATTGTACAACGGGGGCATATTTTGATCCTTGCCTCAAGGCAAACATCTTTCCTCGTGCCTGTCTTTTGAACATCCAAGGCAGTCCCACACTCCCACTGTTGTATGCCCAAGCATGTTTCATGGCATAATATAACGGCACGCTGAGAAATGAAGGATGTTTGTTGACGTATATCGTTTTAGGAGAGGCTGCAGATTTGAATAGCCTGTAGCTGCATGCTTCAATCAAACACTTAAGCCTATAACCCTGGATCGTTGCTTGCAACTTGCAGCTGCATAGGTCAAGCTTGGGCCTTTTCTGCGCAGTTTCCTTTGCTGCTATAGTCTTTGTCCCGGACTCCCGGTTTAGGAGCTTTTCCGAGACGCGCTTGTCGGTCTATCTCTTGATAGTGTCTTTGATTGGATATTTGGATTGGGCCAGGTCTTTTGGGCTTTCGGTCTTTGCCTTGACGTTGCATGTTGGAGTGGCATGCCTGACTTGTTTCTTAGTCTTTCCTAGAGTCGGGCGCTCTTTCTTCAGCTCTTTCAGGATTGAAGAGATCTTTCTTCCCCTTTTTTGCAGCCGGCCCATGCCTTGTGGCTCAACTTACGTCAACTGGGGTGACATGGGATGCAGGGTGGCAACATAATTTGGTGTTGTGTCTTTCACAGTTTCACACGCACCCTCTAAGGCCAGTGGTTTAGACTGGTCCTTTGGGCAGTGAGAGTTGTTGCACCACCCAGCTCCTGCCCCGGTTCCAACCTGAATGTGATGGCGTAGGCGCGTAGCCTCGTGGTTTCCTTGTCCGGTTGTGTCCCTACCGTTGGGATGTTGTGATCCTTCCCCAGGTCCCCAGAAATCACGGAGAGCGTATGACCCCCTTTGCAGCTTAGTGCCTTCAGTCAGCGAAGTAAAGGTGAATGGCAATTCTGAAGCACTCATTGTCCCAGCAGGTGTTTCAAAGCCAGGGAAGTAATGGCAAACTTATTTCGGGGGTCGGTACCGGGGCGCGAACCCTTGACCTGTCCCTAACCAGCGAATGTCCCCGACAGCTTGCAAGCCACATAGTTTCTGTTCACCGACTTGCGCATAATGAACTCCAGAATACTATATCGCGTAAATTAAGCGGAAGCCACACTTCCAATCCCTGATCATCAACGTCCATGCTATCCAACTGTGTCGCTCAAACATCTGTGGCAGCTTGATAGTACAGCAAGCCGTCTCGCTGGGGATCCTTTCAGAAACGACTCAGCCTCACTGAGCCCAGCGGCATGCATGGGACTAGGGGAGCAACTCATGGAACGGCAGAAAGGCCTCCTATGAGCGCATCTCGCGAGTCGCGCCTAGGCCTCTGAGCCTCTCCGGCTTTGGTTGTGCTCAGGCGGCAGCTTCCTATGGAGTCAGCCGCATCTTGCATCATCTGAAGCATCTAGGCATGCCAGAGGCGGTGCAATAGGACGTGCACCGCCTTACCACCTGCCTGGTGGATATGGGCAATGTGACACTACGTGTTGGGCAGCCGCGCTGGCCGATGTCGGGGATCTCGCTCCTCAGCGCTGCTGGTGGGCCGCGTTCAGGAGGGTAATTTCGGGGTGCAAGGAGCGAGCATGAAGATGACGTGAAGTCATTCAACAAGGCATAAAACCATGACCAATCCACGCCCATGGCCAACAGTTCGTTTGCATGAGCATAGGGAGCGAGAGCATTTGCTTGGGTGCCATGTGCAGCACTGCGGAACAATAGTACATGTTGTGCATGACACTGCATGGCGCTGCTTTACTCTGTGTCCTGAGTACGGCTGTGTGCATTATGTCCCATTATGGCATTGTACAACGGGGGCATATTTTGATCCTTGCCTCAAGGCAAACATCTTTCCTCGTGCCTGTCTTTTGAACATCCAAGGCAGTCCCACACTCCCACTGTTGTATGCCCAAGCATGTTTCATGGCATAATATAACGGCACGCTGAGAAATGAAGGATGTTTGTTGACGTATATCGTTTTAGGAGAGGCTGCAGATTTGAATAGCCTGTAGCTGCATGCTTCAATCAAACACTTAAGCCTATAACCCTGGATCGTTGCTTGCAACTTGCAGCTGCATAGGTCAAGCTTGGGCCTTTTCTGCGCAGTTTCCTTTGCTGCCATAGTCTTTGTCCCGGACTCCCGGTTTAGGAGCTTTTCCGAGACGCGCTTGTCGGTCTATCTCTTGATAGTGTCTTTGATTGGATATTTGGATTGGGCCAGGTCTTTTGGGCTTTCGGTCTTTGCCTTGACGTTGCATGTTGGAGTGGCATGCCTGACTTGTTTCTTATTCTTTCCTAGAGTCGGGCGCTCTTTCTTCAGCTCTTTCAGGATTGAAGAGATCTTTCTTCCCCTTTTTTGCAGCCGGCCCATGCCTTGTGGCTCAACTTACGTCAACTGGGGTGACATGGGATGCAGGGTGGCAACATAATTTGGTGTTGTGTCTTTCACAGTTTCACACGCACCCTCTAAGGCCAGTGGTTTAGACTGGTCCTTTGGGCAGTGAGAGTTGTTGCACCACCCAGCTCCTGCCCCGGTTCCAACCTGAATGTGACGGCGTAGGCGCGTAGCCTCGTGGTTTCCTTGTCCGGTTGTGTCCCTACCGTTGGGATGTTGTGATCCTTCCCCAGGTCCCCAGAAATCACGGAGAGCGTATGACCCCCTTTGCAGCTTAGTGCCTTCAGTCAGCGAAGTAAAGGTGAATGGCAATTCTGAAGCACTCATTGTCCCAGCAGGTGTTTCAAAGCCAGGGAAGTAATGGCAAAAATATTTCGGGGGTCGGTACCGGGGCGCGAACCCTTGACCTGTCCCTGACCAGCGAATGTCCCCGACAGCTTGCAGGCCATCTAGTTTCTGTTCACCGACTTGTGCGCAACGAACTCCAGAATACTATATCGCGTAAATTAAACGGAAGCCACACTTCCAATCCCTGATCATGAACGTCCATGCTATCCAACTGTGTCGCTCAAACATCTGTGGCAGCTTGATAGTACAGCAAGCCGTCTCGCTGGGGATCCTTTCAGAAACGACTCAGCCTCACTGAGCCCAGCGGCATGCATGGGACTAGGGGAGCAACTCATGGAACGGCAGAAAGGCCTCCTATGAGCGCATCTCGCGAGTCGCGCCTAGGCCTCTGAGCCTCTCCGGCTTTGGTTGTGCTCAGGCGGCAGCTTCCTATGGAGTCAGCCGCATCTTGCATCATCTGAAGCATCTAGGCATGCCAGAGGCGGTGCAATAGGACGTGCACCGCCTTACCACCTGCCTGGTGGATATGGGCAATGTGACACTACGTGTTGGGCAGCCGCGCTGGCCGATGTCGGGGATCTCGCTCCTCAGCGCTGCTGGTGGGCCGCGTTCAGGAGGGTAATTTCGGGGTGCAAGGAGCGAGCATGAAGATGACGTGAAGTCATTCAACAAGGCATAAAACCATGACCAATCCACGCCCATGGCCAACAGTTCGTTTGCATGAGCATAGGGAGCGAGAGCATTTGCTTGGGTGCCATGTGCAGCACTGCGGAACAATAGTACATGTTGTGCATGACACTGCATGGCGCTGCTTTACTCTGTGTCCTGAGTACGGCTGTGTGCATTATGTCCCATTATGGCATTGTACAACGGGGGCATATTTTGATCCTTGCCTCAAGGCAAACATCTTTCCTCGTGCCTGTCTTTTGAACATCCAAGGCAGTCCCACACTCCCACTGTTGTATGCCCAAGCATGTTTCATGGCATAATATAACGGCACGCTGAGAAATGAAGGATGTTTGTTGACGTATATCGTTTTAGGAGAGGCTGCAGATTTGAATAGCCTGTAGCTGCATGCTTCAATCAAACACTTAAGCCTATAACCCTGGATCGTTGCTTGCAACTTGCAGCTGCATAGGTCAAGCTTGGGCCTTTTCTGCGCAGTTTCCTTTGCTGCTATAGTCTTTGTCCCGGACTCCCGGTTTAGGAGCTTTTCCGAGACGCGCTTGTCGGTCTATCTCTTGATAGTGTCTTTGATTGGATATTTGGATTGGGCCAGGTCTTTTGGGCTTTCGGTCTTTGCCTTGACGTTGCATGTTGGAGTGGCATGCCTGACTTGTTTCTTAGTCTTTCCTAGAGTCGGGCGCTCTTTCTTCAGCTCTTTCAGGATTGAAGAGATCTTTCTTCCCCTTTTTTGCAGCCGGCCCATGCCTTGTGGCTCAACTTACGTCAACTGGGGTGACATGGGATGCAGGGTGGCAACATAATTTGGTGTTGTGTCTTTCACAGTTTCACACGCACCCTCTAAGGCCAGTGGTTTAGACTGGCCCTTTGGGCAGTGAGAGTTGTTGCACCACCCAGCTCCTGCCCCGGTTCCAACCTGAATGTGACGGCGTAGGCGCGTAGCCTCGTGGTTTCCTTGTCCGGTTGTGTCCCTACCGTTGGGATGTTGTGATCCTTCCCCAGGTCCCCAGAAATCACGGAGAGCGTATGACCCCCTTTGCAGCTTAGTGCCTTCAGTCAGCGAAGTAAAGGTGAATGGCAATTCTGAAGCACTCATTGTCCCAGCAGGTGTTTCAAAGCCAGGGAAGTAATGGCAAACTTGTTTCGGGGGTCGGTACCGGGGCGCGAACCCTTGACCTGTCCCTAACCAGCGAATGTCCCCGACAGCTTGCAGGCCATCTAGTTTCTGTTCGCCGACTTGTGCACAACGAACTCCAGAATACTATATCGCGTAAATTAAGCGGAAGCCACACTTCCAATCCCTGATCATCAACGTCCATGCTATCCAACTGTGTCGCTCAAACATCTGTGGCAGCTTGATAGTACAGCAAGCCGTCTCGCTGGGGATCCTTTCAGAAACGACTCAGCCTCACTGAGCCCAGCGGCATGCATGGGACTAGGGGAGCAACTCATGGAACGGCAGAAAGGCCTCCTATGAGCGCATCTCGCGAGTCGCGCCTAGGCCTCTGAGCCTCTCCGGCTTTGGTTGTGCTCAGGCGGCAGCTTCCTATGGAGTCAGCCGCATCTTGCATCATCTGAAGCATCTAGGCATGCCAGAGGCGGTGCAATAGGACGTGCACCGCCTTACCACCTGCCTGGTGGATATGGGCAATGTGACACTACGTGTTGGGCAGCCGCGCTGGCCGATGTCGGGGATCTCGCTCCTCAGCGCTGCTGGTGGGCCGCGTTCAGGAGGGTAATTTCGGGGTGCAAGGAGCGAGCATGAAGATGACGTGAAGTCATTCAACAAGGCATAAAACCATGACCAATCCACGCCCATGGCCAACAGTTCGTTTGCATGAGCATAGGGAGCGAGAGCATTTGCTTGGGTGCCATGTGCAGCACTGCGGAACAATAGTACATGTTGTGCATGACACTGCATGGCGCTGCTTTACTCTGTGTCCTGAGTACGGCTGTGTGCATTATGTCCCATTATGGCATTGTACAACGGGGGCATATTTTGATCCTTGCCTCAAGGCAAACATCTTTCCTCGTGCCTGTCTTTTGAACATCCAAGGCAGTCCCACACTCCCACTGTTGTATGCCCAAGCATGTTTCATGGCATAATATAACGGCACGCTGAGAAATGAAGGATGTTTGTTGACGTATATCGTTTTAGGAGAGGCTGCAGATTTGAATAGCCTGTAGCTGCATGCTTCAATCAAACACTTAAGCCTATAACCCTGGATCGTTGCTTGCAACTTGCAGCTGCATAGGTCAAGCTTGGGCCTTTTCTGCGCAGTTTCCTTTGCTGCTATAGTCTTTGTCCCGGACTCCCGGTTTAGGAGCTTTTCCGAGACGCGCTTGTCGGTCTATCTCTTGATAGTGTCTTTGATTGGATATTTGGATTGGGCCAGGTCTTTTGGGCTTTCGGTCTTTGCCTTGACGTTGCATGTTGGAGTGGCATGCCTGACTTGTTTCTTAGTCTTTCCTAGAGTCGGGCGCTCTTTCTTCAGCTCTTTCAGGATTGAAGAGATCTTTCTTCCCCTTTTTTGCAGCCGGCCCATGCCTTGTGGCTCAACTTACGTCAACTGGGGTGACATGGGATGCAGGGTGGCAACATAATTTGGTGTTGTGTCTTTCACAGTTTCACACGCACCCTCTAAGGCCAGTGGTTTAGACTGGCCCTTTGGGCAGTGAGAGTTGTTGCACCACCCAGCTCCTGCCCCGGTTCCAACCTGAATGTGACGGCGTAGGCGCGTAGCCTCGTGGTTTCCTTGTCCGGTTGTGTCCCTACCGTTGGGATGTTGTGATCCTTCCCCAGGTCCCCAGAAATCACGGAGAGCGTATGACCCCCTTTGCAGCTTAGTGCCTTCAGTCAGCGAAGTAAAGGTGAATGGCAATTCTGAAGCACTCATTGTCCCAGCAGGTGTTTCAAAGCCAGGGAAGTAATGGCAAAATTATTTCGGGGGTCGGTACCGGGCGATCCCCTGACCTGTCCCTAATCAGCGAATGTCCCCGACAGCTTGCAGGCCATCTAGTTTCTGTTCGCCGACTTGTGCACAACGAACTCCAGAATACTATATCGCGTAAATTAAGCGGAAGCCACACTTCCAATCCCTGATCATCAACGTCCATGCTATCCAACTGTGTCGCTCAAACATCTGTGGCAGCTTGATAGTACAGCAAGCCGTCTCGCTGGGGATCCTTTCAGAAACGACTCAGCCTCACTGAGCCCAGCGGCATGCATGGGACTAGGGGAGCAACTCATGGAACGGCAGAAAGGCCTCCTATGAGCGCATCTCGCGAGTCGCGCCTAGGCCTCTGAGCCTCTCCGGCTTTGGTTGTGCTCAGGCGGCAGCTTCCTATGGAGTCAGCCGCATCTTGCATCATCTGAAGCATCTAGGCATGCCAGAGGCGGTGCAATAGGACGTGCACCGCCTTACCACCTGCCTGGTGGATATGGGCAATGTGACACTACGTGTTGGGCAGCCGCGCTGGCCGATGTCGGGGATCTCGCTCCTCAGCGCTGCTGGTGGGCCGCGTTCAGGAGGGTAATTTCGGGGTGCAAGGAGCGAGCATGAAGATGACGTGAAGTCATTCAACAAGGCATAAAACCATGACCAATCCACGCCCATGGCCAACAGTTCGTTTGCATGAGCATAGGGAGCGAGAGCATTTGCTTGGGTGCCATGTGCAGCACTGCGGAACAATAGTACATGTTGTGCATGACACTGCATGGCGCTGCTTTACTCTGTGTCCTGAGTACGGCTGTGTGCATTATGTCCCATTATGGCATTGTACAACGGGGGCATATTTTGATCCTTGCCTCAAGGCAAACATCTTTCCTCGTGCCTGTCTTTTGAACATCCAAGGCAGTCCCACACTCCCACTGTTGTATGCCCAAGCATGTTTCATGGCATAATATAACGGCACGCTGAGAAATGAAGGATGTTTGTTGACGTATATCGTTTTAGGAGAGGCTGCAGATTTGAATAGCCTGTAGCTGCATGCTTCAATCAAACACTTAAGCCTAGAACCCTGGATCGTTGCTTGCAACTTGCAGCTGCATAGGTCAAGCTTGGGCCTTTTCTGCGCAGTTTCCTTTGCTGCCATAGTCTTTGTCCCGGACTCCCGGTTTAGGAGCTTTTCCGAGACGCGCTTGTCGGTCTATCTCTTGATAGTGTCTTTGATTGGATATTTGGATTGGGCCAGGTCTTTTGGGCTTTCGGTCTTTGCCTTGACGTTGCATGTTGGAGTGGCATGCCTGACTTGTTTCTTAGTCTTTCCTAGAGTCGGGCGCTCTTTCTTCAGCTCTTTCAGGATTGAAGAGATCTTTCTTCCCCTTTTTTGCAGCCGGCCCATGCCTTGTGGCTCAACTTACGTCAACTGGGGTGACATGGGATGCAGGGTGGCAACATAATTTGGTGTTGTGTCTTTCACAGTTTCACACGCACCCTCTAAGGCCAGTGGTTTAGACTGGCCCTTTGGGCAGTGAGAGTTGTTGCACCACCCAGCTCCTGCCCCGGTTCCAACCTGAATGTGACGGCGTAGGCGCGTAGCCTCGTGGTTTCCTTGTCCGGTTGTGTCCCTACCGTTGGGATGTTGTGATCCTTCCCCAGGTCCCCAGAAATCACGGAGAGCGTATGACCCCCTCTGCAGCTTAGTGCCTTCAGTCAGCGAAGTAAAGGTGAATGGCAATTCTGAAGCACTCATTGTCCCAGCAGGTGTTTCAAAGCCAGGGAAGCAATGGCAAAAAAATATTTCGGGGGTCGGTACCGGGCGATCCCCTGACCTGTCCCTAATCAGCGAATGTCCCCGACAGCTTGCAGGCCATCTGGTTTCTGTTCGCCGACTTGTGCACAACGAACTCCAGAATACTATATCGCGTAAATTAAGCGGAAGCCACACTTCCAATCCCTGATCATCAACGTCCATGCTATCGAACTGTGTCGCTCAAACATATGTGGCAGCTTGATAGTACAACAAGCCGTCTCGCTGGGGATCCTTTCAGAAACGACTCAGCCTCACTGAGCCCAGCGGCATGCATGGGACTAGGGGAGCAGCTCATGGAACGGCAGAAAGGCCTCCTATGAGCGCATCTCGCGAGTCGCGCCTAGGCCTCTGAGCCTCTCCGGCTTTGGTTGTGCTCAGGCGGCAGCTTCCTATGGAGTCAGCCGCATCTTGCATCATCTGAAGCATCTAGGCATGCCAGAGGCGGTGCAATAGGACGTGCACCGCCTTACCACCTGCCTGGTGGATATGGGCAATGTGACACTACATGTTGGGCAGCCGCGCTGGCCGATGTCGGGGATCTCGCTCCTCAGCGCTGCTGGTGGGCCGCGTTCAGGAGGGTAATTTCGGGGTGCAAGGAGCGAGCATGAAGATGACGTGAAGTCATTCAACAAGGCATAAAACCATGACCAATCCACGCCCATGGCCAACAGTTCGTTTGCATGAGCATAGGGAGCGAGAGCATTTGCTTGGGTGCCATGTGCAGCACTGCGGAACAATAGTACATGTTGTGCATGACACTGCATGGCGCTGCTTTACTCTGTGTCCTGAGTACGGCTGTGTGCATTATGTCCCATTATGGCATTGTACAACGGGGGCATATTTTGATCCTTGCCTCAAGGCAAACATCTTTCCTCGTGCCTGTCTTTTGAACATCCAAGGCAGTCCCACACTCCCACTGTTGTATGCCCAAGCATGTTTCATGGCATAATATAACGGCACGCTGAGAAATGAAGGATGTTTGTTGACGTATATCGTTTTAGGAGAGGCTGCAGATTTGAATAGCCTGTAGCTGCATGCTTCAATCAAACACTTAAGCCTATAACCCTGGATCGTTGCTTGCAACTTGCAGCTGCATAGGTCAAGCTTGGGCCTTTTCTGCGCAGTTTCCTTTGCTGCTATAGTCTTTGTCCCGGACTCCCGGTTTAGGAGCTTTTCCGAGACGCGCTTGTCGGTCTATCTCTTGATAGTGTCTTTGATTGGATATTTGGATTGGGCCAGGTCTTTTGGGCTTTCGGTCTTTGCCTTGACGTTGCATGTTGGAGTGGCATGCCTGACTTGTTTCTTAGTCTTTCCTAGAGTCGGGCGCTCTTTCTTCAGCTCTTTCAGGATTGAAGAGATCTTTCTTCCCCTTTTTTGCAGCCGGCCCATGCCTTGTGGCTCAACTTACGTCAACTGGGGTGACATGGGATGCAGGGTGGCAACATAATTTGGTGTTGTGTCTTTCACAGTTTCACACGCACCCTCTAAGGCCAGTGGTTTAGACTGGCCCTTTGGGCAGTGAGAGTTGTTGCACCACCCAGCTCCTGCCCCGGTTCCAACCTGAATGTGACGGCGTAGGCGCGTAGCCTCGTGGTTTCCTTGTCCGGTTGTGTCCCTACCGTTGGGATGTTGTGATCCTTCCCCAGGTCCCCAGAAATCACGGAGAGCGTATGACCCCCTTTGCAGCTTAGTGCCTTCAGTCAGCGAAGTAAAGGTGAATGGCAATTCTGAAGCACTCATTGTCCCAGCAGGTGTTTCAAAGCCAGGGAAGTAATGGCAAACTTATTTCGGGGGTCGGTACCGGGGCGCGAACCCTTGACCTGTCCCTAATCAGCGAATGTCCCCGACAGCTTGCAGGCCATGTGGTTTCTGTTCACCGACTTGTGCGCAACGAACTCCAGAATACTATATCGCGTAAATCAAGCGGAAGCCACACTTCCAATCCCTGATCATCAACGTCCATGCTATCCAACTGTGTCGCTCAAACATCTGTGGCAGCTTGATAGTACAGCAAGCCGTCTCGCTGGGGATCCTTTCAGAAACGACTCAGCCTCACTGAGCCCAGCGGCATGCATGGGACTAGGGGAGCAACTCATGGAACGGCAGAAAGGCCTCCTATGAGCGCATCTCGCGAGTCGCGCCTAGGCCTCTGAGCCTCTCCGGCTTTGGTTGTGCTCAGGCGGCAGCTTCCTATGGAGTCAGCCGCATCTTGCATCATCTGAAGCATCTAGGCATGCCAGAGGCGGTGCAATAGGACGTGCACCGCCTTACCACCTGCCTGGTGGATATGGGCAATGTGACACTACGTGTTGGGCAGCCGCGCTGGCCGATGTCGGGGATCTCGCTCCTCAGCGCTGCTGGTGGGCCGCGTTCAGGAGGGTAATTTCGGGGTGCAAGGAGCGAGCATGAAGATGACGTGAAGTCATTCAACAAGGCATAAAACCATGACCAATCCACGCCCATGGCCAACAGTTCGTTTGCATGAGCATAGGGAGCGAGAGCATTTGCTTGGGTGCCATGTGCAGCACTGCGGAACAATAGTACATGTTGTGCATGACACTGCATGGCGCTGCTTTACTCTGTGTCCTGAGTACGGCTGTGTGCATTATGTCCCATTATGGCATTGTACAACGGGGGCATATTTTGATCCTTGCCTCAAGGCAAACATCTTTCCTCGTGCCTGTCTTTTGAACATCCAAGGCAGTCCCACACTCCCACTGTTGTATGCCCAAGCATGTTTCATGGCATAATATAACGGCACGCTGAGAAATGAAGGATGTTTGTTGACGTATATCGTTTTAGGAGAGGCTGCAGATTTGAATAGCCTGTAGCTGCATGCTTCAATCAAACACTTAAGCCTATAACCCTGGATCGTTGCTTGCAACTTGCAGCTGCATAGGTCAAGCTTGGGCCTTTTCTGCGCAGTTTCCTTTGCTGCTATAGTCTTTGTCCCGGACTCCCGGTTTAGGAGCTTTTCCGAGACGCGCTTGTCGGTCTATCTCTTGATAGTGTCTTTGATTGGATATTTGGATTGGGCCAGGTCTTTTGGGCTTTCGGTCTTTGCCTTGACGTTGCATGTTGGAGTGGCATGCCTGACTTGTTTCTTAGTCTTTCCTAGAGTCGGGCGCTCTTTCTTCAGCTCTTTCAGGATTGAAGAGATCTTTCTTCCCCTTTTTTGCAGCCGGCCCATGCCTTGTGGCTCAACTTACGTCAACTGGGGTGACATGGGATGCAGGGTGGCAACATAATTTGGTGTTGTGTCTTTCACAGTTTCACACGCACCCTCTAAGGCCAGTGGTTTAGACTGGCCCTTTGGGCAGTGAGAGTTGTTGCACCACCCAGCTCCTGCCCCGGTTCCAACCTGAATGTGACGGCGTAGGCGCGTAGCCTCGTGGTTTCCTTGTCCGGTTGTGTCCCTACCGTTGGGATGTTGTGATCCTTCCCCAGGTCCCCAGAAATCACGGAGAGCGTATGACCCCCTTTGCAGCTTAGTGCCTTCAGTCAGCGAAGTAAAGGTGAATGGCAATTCTGAAGCACTCATTGTCCCAGCAGGTGTTTCAAAGCCAGGGAAGTAATGGCAAACTTATTTCGGGGGTCGGTACCGGGGCGCGAACCCTTGACCTGTCCCTAAGTAGCGAATGTCCCCGACAGCTTGCTGGCCATCTGGTTTCTGTTCACCGACTTATACGCAACGAACTCCAGAATACTATATCGCGTAAATTAAGCGGAAGCCACACTTCCAATCCCTGATCATCAACGTCCATGCTATCCAACTGTGTCGCTCAAACATCTGTGGCAGCTTGATAGTACAGCAAGCCGTCTCGCTGGGGATCCTTTCAGAAACGACTCAGCCTCACTGAGCCCAGCGGCATGCATGGGACTAGGGGAGCAACTCATGGAACGGCAGAAAGGCCTCCTATGAGCGCATCTCGCGAGTCGCGCCTAGGCCTCTGAGCCTCTCCGGCTTTGGTTGTGCTCAGGCGGCAGCTTCCTATGGAGTCAGCCGCATCTTGCATCATCTGAAGCATCTAGGCATGCCAGAGGCGGTGCAATAGGACGTGCACCGCCTTACCACCTGCCTGGTGGATATGGGCAATGTGACACTACGTGTTGGGCAGCCGCGCTGGCCGATGTCGGGGATCTCGCTCCTCAGCGCTGCTGGTGGGCCGCGTTCAGGAGGGTAATTTCGGGGTGCAAGGAGCGAGCATGAAGATGACGTGAAGTCATTCAACAAGGCATAAAACCATGACCAATCCACGCCCATGGCCAACAGTTCGTTTGCATGAGCATAGGGAGCGAGAGCATTTGCTTGGGTGCCATGTGCAGCACTGCGGAACAATAGTACATGTTGTGCATGACACTGCATGGCGCTGCTTTACTCTGTGTCCTGAGTACGGCTGTGTGCATTATGTCCCATTATGGCATTGTACAACGGGGGCATATTTTGATCCTTGCCTCAAGGCAAACATCTTTCCTCGTGCCTGTCTTTTGAACATCCAAGGCAGTCCCACACTCCCACTGTTGTATGCCCAAGCATGTTTCATGGCATAATATAACGGCACGCTGAGAAATGAAGGATGTTTGTTGACGTATATCGTTTTAGGAGAGGCTGCAGATTTGAATAGCCTGTAGCTGCATGCTTCAATCAAACACTTAAGCCTATAACCCTGGATCGTTGCTTGCAACTTGCAGCTGCATAGGTCAAGCTTGGGCCTTTTCTGCGCAGTTTCCTTTGCTGCTATAGTCTTTGTCCCGGACTCCCGGTTTAGGAGCTTTTCCGAGACGCGCTTGTCGGTCTATCTCTTGATAGTGTCTTTGATTGGATATTTGGATTGGGCCAGGTCTTTTGGGCTTTCGGTCTTTGCCTTGACGTTGCATGTTGGAGTGGCATGCCTGACTTGTTTCTTAGTCTTTCCTAGAGTCGGGCGCTCTTTCTTCAGCTCTTTCAGGATTGAAGAGATCTTTCTTCCCCTTTTTTGCAGCCAGCCCATGCCTTGTGGCTCAACTTACGTCAACTGGGGTGACATGGGATGCAGGGTGGCAACATAATTTGGTGTTGTGTCTTTCACAGTTTCACACGCACCCTCTAAGGCCAGTGGTTTAGACTGGCCCTTTGGGCAGTGAGAGTTGTTGCACCACCCAGCTCCTGCCCCGGTTCCAACCTGAATGTGACGGCGTAGGCGCGTAGCCTCGTGGTTTCCTTGTCCGGTTGTGTCCCTACCGTTGGGATGTTGTGATCCTTCCCCAGGTCCCCAGAAATCACGGAGAGCGTATGACCCCCTTTGCAGCTTAGTGCCTTCAGTCAGCGAAGTAAAGGTGAATGGCAATTCTGAAGCACTCATTGTCCCAGCAGGTGTTTCAAAGCCAGGGAAGTAATGGCAAAATTATTTCGGGGGTCGGAACCGGGGCGCGAACCTTTCACCTGTCCCTAACAAATGTCCCCGACAGCTTGCATGCCATCTGGTTTCAGTTCACCGACTTATACGCAACGAACTCCAGAATACTATATCGCGTAAATTAAGCGGAAGCCACACTTCCAATCCCTGATCATCAACGTCCATGCTATCCAACTGTGTCGCTCAAACATCTGTGGCAGCTTGATAGTACAGCAAGCCGTCTCGCTGGGGATCCTTTCAGAAACGACTCAGCCTCACTGAGCCCAGCGGCATGCATGGGACTAGGGGAGCAACTCATGGAACGGCAGAAAGGCCTCCTATGAGCGCATCTCGCGAGTCGCGCCTAGGCCTCTGAGCCTCTCCGGCTTTGGTTGTGCTCAGGCGGCAGCTTCCTATGGAGTCAGCCGCATCTTGCATCATCTGAAGCATCTAGGCATGCCAGAGGCGGTGCAATAGGACGTGCACCGCCTTACCACCTGCCTGGTGGATATGGGCAATGTGACACTACGTGTTGGGCAGCCGCGCTGGCCGATGTCGGGGATCTCGCTCCTCAGCGCTGCTGGTGGGCCGCGTTCAGGAGGGTAATTTCGGGGTGCAAGGAGCGAGCATGAAGATGACGTGAAGTCATTCAACAAGGCATAAAACCATGACCAATCCACGCCCATGGCCAACAGTTCGTTTGCATGAGCATAGGGAGCGAGAGCATTTGCTTGGGTGCCATGTGCAGCACTGCGGAACAATAGTACATGTTGTGCATGACACTGCATGGCGCTGCTTTACTCTGTGTCCTGAGTACGGCTGTGTGCATTATGTCCCATTATGGCATTGTACAACGGGGGCATATTTTGATCCTTGCCTCAAGGCAAACATCTTTCCTCGTGCCTGTCTTTTGAACATCCAAGGCAGTCCCACACTCCCACTGTTGTATGCCCAAGCATGTTTCATGGCATAATATAACGGCACGCTGAGAAATGAAGGATGTTTGTTGACGTATATCGTTTTAGGAGAGGCTGCAGATTTGAATAGCCTGTAGCTGCATGCTTCAATCAAACACTTAAGCCTATAACCCTGGATCGTTGCTTGCAACTTGCAGCTGCATAGGTCAAGCTTGGGCCTTTTCTGCGCAGTTTCCTTTGCTGCTATAGTCTTTGTCCCGGACTCCCGGTTTAGGAGCTTTTCCGAGACGCGCTTGTCGGTCTATCTCTTGATAGTGTCTTTGATTGGATATTTGGATTGGGCCAGGTCTTTTGGGCTTTCGGTCTTTGCCTTGACGTTGCATGTTGGAGTGGCATGCCTGACTTGTTTCTTAGTCTTTCCTAGAGTCGGGCGCTCTTTCTTCAGCTCTTTCAGGATTGAAGAGATCTTTCTTCCCCTTTTTTGCAGCCAGCCCATGCCTTGTGGCTCAACTTACGTCAACTGGGGTGACATGGGATGCAGGGTGGCAACATAATTTGGTGTTGTGTCTTTCACAGTTTCACACGCACCCTCTAAGGCCAGTGGTTTAGACTGGCCCTTTGGGCAGTGAGAGTTGTTGCACCACCCAGCTCCTGCCCCGGTTCCAACCTGAATGTGACGGCGTAGGCGCGTAGCCTCGTGGTTTCCTTGTCCGGTTGTGTCCCTACCGTTGGGATGTTGTGATCCTTCCCCAGGTCCCCAGAAATCACGGAGAGCGTATGACCCCCTTTGCAGCTTAGTGCCTTCAGTCAGCGAAGTAAAGGTGAATGGCAATTCTGAAGCACTCATTGTCCCAGCAGGTGTTTCAAAGCCAGGGAAGTAATGGCAAAATTATTTCGGGGGTCGGAACCGGGGCGCGAACCTTTCACCTGTCCCTAACAAATGTCCCCGACAGCTTGCATGCCATCTGGTTTCAGTTCACCGACTTATACGCAACGAACTCCAGAATACTATATCGCGTAAATTAAGCGGAAGCCACACTTCCAATCCCTGATCATCAACGTCCATGCTATCCAACTGTGTCGCTCAAACATCTGTGGCAGCTTGATAGTACAGCAAGCCGTCTCGCTGGGGATCCTTTCAGAAACGACTCAGCCTCACTGAGCCCAGCGGCATGCATGGGACTAGGGGAGCAACTCATGGAACGGCAGAAAGGCCTCCTATGAGCGCATCTCGCGAGTCGCGCCTAGGCCTCTGAGCCTCTCCGGCTTTGGTTGTGCTCAGGCGGCAGCTTGTCACAGTATATTACAGTATACGTGACAGAACCGTTTAGACCGCAGTTAGCGTCATCGGTGACTCCGCAGCTTCTCTGCGGAGTCTCCGTGTTTGAACTGAGACCTAGAAACCCGCTTACGCAGGGTTAGTTTGACAGGTTCTACCGTACTCTGTATTGGGCCTGCCGGGTCCCTGTATCCCGGCAATTGCCTTGGCTAGTTACTTCGTCCCTTTCTAAAGGACAGACCTCTATTTGTAACAAGCACCGGCAGTCTTTGAGACCAGCAGCTTCCATATAAGTCAGTACCTAAACTCGAGTCAAGCCTAGCTCAGCCTCCGCTGAACTAGCTGGAGACAAGTACCCCAGTAAGAGAAACGAGACCCTGCAGAAGAAGAAGTACGCAGTCTACGTCCCGTCCATCTCTCCGCGTGTTACGCGGTAAGTGCCCTTAACATAGCCCCGCTGGATCGCGACCAGACGGCCAGAAGGCCTATGCCCCTAAGTCAATTGCTATATACACAAATAACCAGCCAGCTGCTTAACTCGAAGAGCACTCGCAGCCAGTGAATAGTCACTGAGCCTGCCCGTAGGCGTCCATCACTGCCGTGAGGAAAGAAGTCCGCCACGGACCTGAAGCGCACCTCGCGTGTCCTTTAGAAAGGGACGAAGTAGATCTAGCCTGATCAGCCTGATTTGCCAATTCCTGCTAAAGGTGCTTGTGCAGCGAAGTTGGAATTTTGTTTGTATGCAAACGACCTTGGACAGCATATGAACTGCACTTTGCTGTGGTAATCTCCATAGAGAGTGCCAAGTTAAGCCCTGAGAATCACTGAGAGTGGCAACTTAGTGTTGAGTCCAGGAGAGGCTTGAGGATCTGGCTGTGGATTTATACACCCAGCAGATAATTCCTGTATGACTGCAGATTGAGATCAGGTGGATCCAATCATTCATCATTGACAGAAGTAAACTTGTTGACAGATCATCCAAGGTTAAAATTTTGTGGTGTACCAAAGGATCCCCGCAGGCGTCAGAGAGGAACTGACACAGCGCAAGATCCGCCAGGAGGCAGACATCCGCAGGGGACGTGCGCCAGCTAGAGGCAGCCCAGCCAGCAAAGGTGGGAAGGGGCTAAAAAGGGCGAAGGAGGATTCCGCCAGATACAAATATTAGTGAGCATAAAAGCAGAGGGCAAGGCCTATCGCGCAAAAATTGCTGTACCTGCCGTCCGGCCTTGACTAGCAGATCCTCACCAGGTTGCAGTAAGGATAAGGAGCAGAAGCCTAAACGTTAGCAGGTTTTGTAGGGGGCGTAGCCAGCACGCCTGCAGAACAGTGCGGTTCGTAAAATGCCTGTAGAGATGACAGGCATAGATCTAAACCCCGATAGGCACCAGCACCCTGACGTCCAACGGAGGAGTGGGCGTCTGAGGGGGCTGGAGCCGGGAATAGACCTAAAAATGCTAGTGCTGAGATTGTGGCAGAGGCCCTGTTGATAGCGGAAAAGCTGTCAGAGCCAGTAGAACCGCCTGCAGAGGATTGCAGGGTACCTGAGCCGGGCCGCGTACCACCCAGAGGGGCAGGGGCGCAGGCAGATGGGGCAGTACTAGTAACACGAAAAGGCATCGGTCGAGGGGGTCCATTGCCCGCTGGTTCCGACAGCTGTCTGAATTTCGAGCAGGGGCAGACTCAAGCAGGGACCCCAGAACTGATCTTGGATCAAGCAACGGAAGCATCCCAGAGCTGTGACACGCGACAGAGCAGTGAACCTGAGGCCGAGCTGCAGCAGAGCCTGCCCAGGATGGCGAGTGTTGCACAGCGGGTTGAAAAAGAACCCAGCCAACCGGATCTAAGGGCCAAGGTAGCCGCAGCTTCAGACAAGTTTGCAGGCTGTGATAAAACCGGCACAGACAAACCTCGAATAAAGACAGAGGAAGATGAGGCCAGGAATATGCCCGCAGGGGTCAAGCACGAGGAAGCTGAGCCCCAGCCAGCAGCGGGCAGACAGAGCTCGCAGGCAGGCAAGGAAAAGGAGAAATCAGTTGAGCCGGTAGGGGAGCCTTGGGCTGACCTAATATCCGAGGAAGAACAGCCAGACCCAGCTCAGAACAAGCAGGGGCAGCAGGCGACAGCAGAACTGCGTCCCGTGCAGCAGCTGCAGCCGCGCAAGGCACTGGTTAGAAGAGGAGCTGGATCCACAGTCTTCGGCACACCGCTGTCCAGTTTTCCACCCAGTGCAAACAGACCTGCGCAAACATCCAAGGAGGGATCTAGCAGCCAGATGCAAAGAGAGCCAGAGCGCTCCGAGGCTGGGGGAGTAGTGTGCGGCAATGAGGAGTCGGAAGGGCCGATTGGTTGGGCAGGAATTGTGCAGTGGGCAACAGACCTGTGGAAGCAAGTGTGCTCCAGGACGTTCTTGCATTTCCAGGACCAGGTCACAGCCTATGAGGAGTTCAAGGCCCATCATCTGAGGGGGTGGGCAACAAAGGCCATGTTAGGTATCCCCCACACAGGGTTGGACAGGGCGATACTGTTAGCCGCCCTTGGACAGGTATCCAAGGGAAGGGCGGGACACGAAGCAGCCAGGGCCGTTAAAGCCTTCGCAGATGAATGGTGCAACGAGGTCACGGGTGACCAGGAGGAACCTGGATCAGAACCAGAGGATGAGGAGGACCAGGCGTGGGAAGGATTTGAAACAGAGGCGCAGCGGCCTGAGGGGCGCAGGGAGGTGCAAAGGTGGCAGCAGCAGGCGGGAGCCGCGCCAACACCAACACTCAGATCTGCAGCTTTCGAGGTCAGCAGCGAGCCCAGCCTCAGAGGACGGCCAAGGGGCAGGGAAGCGCCCAGAGCCAGCAGTCCAGACGCCAGCGAAAGGGCGGAATTGACTAGCCGATCACTCGCCAGGATGGCAGAGCACAGCACAGCAACACGCAGAGCAAGCAGGCAAGAGTCTTATGAGTTGCTGCGCATAGTCGAGGACAGAGAGAACGCATACCAGGAAACCCAGGTGGATTACATCAAGGAATTCCTGAGGAACAGGCAGTCAGGCGCAGCAAGGGGAGCCAGGAGGAATGAGCCTGCGGGCAGCGCACGGAGCAGTGGTCCAAGAATACAGGAGGCCAGAGAGGAAACACAGTCTGATTCCTATGCCAGGAATTACACAGGCGGAACGCAGCCAGGTCGGCAGAGCCAGGAGCCGCCCAGGGGGCAGGCATACTCCAGGGAACAGCCGCACCAGCACAGCCAAGAGCCGCCCAGAGGACAGGCAGAGGGCAGGGAACAGCCAAGCCAGCAGAACCAGGAGTTGCCCAGGGGACAGGCAGAGCCCGGTGGAGCACAGTCTCGAAGGCCTGGATCTGACAGCAGACCAGGCAGAAGCGAATCAGAACGTCCGCCACCCGAAGGAAGTAAAAGCTCAGCAGACAGAGCGGGCAGACAGCCATCACGAGGCGCTCACGATCAGGATGAGGATTATAACAGACATGACAGGTATCATTCAGGCTGCAGCCCATCGAGGGGCGGCAGTGGAGGACCAGGGTCGCGGTCAGAGTCAGTAGATTCGGGACCAGGAGGAGCGGACAGACGCAGGTCGGGGGCCAGACAGGAGTCCAGCGACCAGGAAATGAAAAGGCTCGATCGGGAGCAGGCGAGGGTGAACCTGCAGCTGCAGCAACAGATGGTATTGCAGCTGGCAGGGGTAGCCAAGGTAGCCAAGATCCCAGCCATCCAAGGCAACGTACCAGTCCTGGATATGTCACACCCAGGAGCGGTTGCAGCCAGAAAGTATTGCCAGGCGTGTGGGTACTGGGGATCGCACAACAGGTTGGCAATGTCAGATGACCAACCAGCATTGGCCGTGGTGGCAGGTGAAATAGCTGGATCATGCCAGTCGCCGTCAGCTATGACGTTGCTGATCAAGTCGCTGGTCAAGCTGTGGGACAGCAAGCCTGCCAGCATGAGGCCGCTGATGGCAGCCATCAGGGCAGCGCCCCACGCAGGAAACAGAATTGCCAGAGAGGTGGAGCGGATCGGACAGCTGTGGATAGCCCCAGCTGAGGGGCAGGGTTGTGAAGCTTCGCTACTCACGTTGTGGATCAGGGTGGTCCAGGAGGAGGTGGGAAAGCCAACTTCAGAGGAGAGGACGGCCATCACCAACCTCAGGCTAGGAGTAAAAACTACTCTAGACCCGGACGTCAAGCCAGAGGAGACGGTGGAAGCATTTGCCCACAGAGTGCTGACAACAGCAGAGTTGCTGCAGATCTCGAGGGATGCAGTAGATCACTTCGGCAGAAGCCACTCGGTCTCGCGCATGTTCCATGACGGACTGCCAGCAGTTGCTAGAGCCAAGCTGAGCAAGTTTGTTATGACGGTGCCAGGGTACCTCAGCATGAGTGATGAAGACCAAATCGCAGTACTCACGCAGCAGGTGGTGATGTGGGAGAGGTTTGCCCTGGAAATGGGTGACCTGGGAGGTACCGGCTTCAGGCAGATAACCAACAGCGGGCCTGGCCAGGGAGAGGCACAGCCCAACAGGGGCAGGAGAGAGAGAGCAGGACAGTGGGAGATGCGAACACGCCTTGATGGAATTGTGCACCCCACAGGCTCAGCAGCAGTACCACAGGCGCGGATGGATGGTAAACCCAGAGGAGTTACCTGGGCGGACCAAGCAGGGGCGGCAAATTACAACGCTGAGGGTGGCTCAAGCGCAGCCAAGGCATGCTACCAGTGCGGTAGTACGTCGCACCTAGCCAGGGATTGCAGGGCGCCCAGGGCCAGGGATGAGCGCAGACCTATGCCCCTGGTTACAGACATCACACCCGGACCGGCCAGACAGCCGCAACAGCAGTATCCGCAGCAACAGCAGTATCCGCAGCAACAGCAGTATCCCCTGCCGCCAAGGCCGCAGCAGGGACAGGCGGCAGGCAGGCCGTATGACAGGAATCAGAACAACAGACAGTATCCTAGGCCTGGGCCTGGCCAGGGAGGTCAGGTGCAGCAGGCAGCCCACGTGTCGCACCTCAGCAATGCAACGGGGCAGGCTGAGCCTGAAGGATGGCACCAGACCATGGCAGAGATGCTCAGCGAGTCCGTAGCACTCATGACGCAGGTTGGGCTGGTACCCAAGCCTGCAGGTTTCAAACAGGCGGTTCATAACGCCCGTCCTAAGTCGTTTATGCCAGAACCTTTGCAGGAGGAGGAACCAGTGCCAGGATTCGTGGAACCTCCCTCCAGGAAGGGGGCAAAGAGGCTGGTATTGAGTAAACTTGCTGACGATATGTCTGACATCCGCCTACAGGTGTTCAAGCTGAACGAGAGGCTCTCAGCGCTGTCTTTCACCACGATGCCCATGGGAGCAGATAACTCCGGCCACAGGGGTGAGACCGGTAACACCAGGCCAGAGGGTAGAATGGTGACAGCTGCACCCAAGCTGCAGTATTTCAAAAATGACAGAAGCAATCTGGAGCAGTGTGTGGGACTTATGGTCAATGGAAAGGTCCTGGTGGCTCAGAAAGCACTCATGGACTCCGCATGCACGTGCCATGTCATCACTGTCAATATTGCAGAGCAGTTAGTGGCAATGGGGGCAGAGCTGGTACGCACAGACGAGAAGATACGTACCACAGACAATGCAGGGGCAGATTTGTATGGAGTGCTGTTCATTTATGTGGTGTATGGATACGGAGGGCCCAATGCCATTATGGAGCCAACGGTGGTCAGGGTCGTTAAGACGCCGCCGGATGCATATGAGCACTTGGTAGGGAACCCAGAGTTCCTCAAGTATAGCGGGGTTTTAGAGGCAGCAGGGAGGCTGACCTTACGACCCAGAGAGGGCGCACAGAGAACGCAAGGGGTCAAGGACCTTACGCTGCCACTAGTGCGGGCATCTCCAGCAGGGGGGTACCAGGCAGCAGCAGTGGCATGGGCTGGAATTCAGTGCGGATTCGCAGAAAGAGAGGGCTGGCCAGCTGCAACAGTTGAAACAGAGCACGAACAGCTCTTAAAGCATTCCATGGCCACACGCGCAGGTGCCGCTATGAGGGCCGAGCAGGGCGCAGGACCCAGCAGCGAGCCAAACCCCAGGCTACAAAAGCGCAGGCTGGTACCAGTCGAGGCGGCAGTGGCAGAGGCCGCAGCGCCAACCGCAGAGGAAATGGCAAGAGCGCGCAGAGCCGCAGAACTCTCTGACGTTGAGAAGAGGGCGGTCAGGGACTTCATGCCAGCATGCCCCGCCTACCCGTGCGCCTTGTGCGGAAAACCAGACAAGCACTCGGTGGAGGAGTGTGAGAGGAGGATTCAGGACTTTTCAAGGACACCCGAAACAGCGCCTGCGGTGCAGGCAGGGCCGCCTGCAGCGCGGAGGAGGGGATACGGCACAGCTGCAGCCGATAGAGCCGCACAGGCAACTTCAACGCGCAGCAGGGGAGAGCAGCAGCAGCAACAGCAGCAGCTGCAAAAGCAACCGCAGGGGGCAGGGCCCAGAGTGCAGCAGGCCAGCAACGGCAAGGGTAGGCAGGCGCAACAGCAGCAGTCGCAAGGACAGCCAGGGGCGGCAAGGGCCCCCGCGCAATCAGCCAGCAACAGCGAAGATGAGGCGCAGGAAGCAGAGGAGGAGGAAGATTGCAGCGTAGAGAAGGTTCCAGAGCCAGGGACCAGCCCAAAAGACAGGCAAATCCACAGGCTGGCAGGGCAAGTCAACGGGCTGAAAAAGGCTCTAAGATGGAGAGAGCGGCAAATGTGGAAGCAGTCAGCGGAAATTGTGGATTACCTGAAAGGCCAGCTGGCCGGGTGGAAGGTCATCACGGATGGTCAGCAGGTCATGACAACGGTCCAGCGAGAGTACATCCTGCGGGCAGATGAGCTGAACGGGCTGCAGGAGACCCTGGGACTACAGCACTTGGGGGGACCGCCAAACCACGGGCAGCCGCTCCCATTCGAAACAGACCCAGAGTTGGCGGGGTGCGTCAGGGCAATGTTGGCGACTCCGTCCCCGCTACGAGACGTGGACAGCGAGCATTCCGGCATGGAGGAGCCGAAGAAGCGCAGTCCTTCTAGCAGCGACGAGAGCGGCTCAGGGGACAGAAGGCTACGACGGCGCAGCAGAAGCGCGCAAAGGGCCATCAGTGAGGAGCGCCAAGGGGCGGTGCCAACGCCGGCAGCCAGGACCCAGCGGCAGGGCGCAGGGAGGCGCAGCAACAGCGAGGAAAGGAGCAGGGACCGCAGACAGCGGTCACCAAGCAGGGACCAGCCCAGGGGCAGATCCAGGGAACGGCACCATGCTGAGGTTGCCAGGCCTTACAGGCAGGGGCAGGAGCACCAGAGAGGCCCAGGCCCCGGGCCGACAAACAGAACCCTGGCAGAGGGCAGCGGGGCGGCAGAGCCTAGGCGTCACCTGGGACCGCGCCATGGTGGATTGTGCTTCAAGTGCAATCAGCCGGGGCACTTTGCCAACGAGTGCACCAACCCGGAGCAGGCCGGACTGACAGGCGACAGGCCAGGGGCACCTGCAGGCCCAGCGCGGGGCTATGGAACCTGGGGCCCAGGTAGGGGCCAGGGGATGCCCATGGACAGCAGGCGCAGGACCTTCGATACTGCCATGGGAACTCCCAGTGCAAGGGACTTCCAGCAGGGGGCAGCAGGCCCCAGCGCGTGGCCAGAACCGCCAGCGCGACAGGAACCACCGGAGGGCGAGAGACCAAGGTGGGAGGGGACAGGAGGCCACACGTGCTTCATGACAGGCCACATGGAAATTAGCCAGGACAGAGACGCCTACCAGGCCGAGGTCAGTCAGGTAGGACCAGTTCAGGTGGCCCCTCAGAGGGTGCCAGAAGGGCAGGTAGCCAGTCAGGTAAACCACTGGGCGATGGCTGTAGAGGCGTTAGCCATGAACCATTATGGGACTATGCCTGCAGGGTCGGCCAGATCCGTAGCACATGCGTTGGAGTTCTTGAAGGATCTCCAGAGGAGGGGGTGCCCAGCTCCGTGTGTAGGATGGCCAAATCTGATGCAGAGGTTCCTAGACAGGGAATGGGACAAGTATGATGAGCAGTGGGATGAGTTTGAGAGACGCGAGCTGGAGGCAGTACCCCAGCACGACGTAGACGGGTGGGATACCGATTCAGGATCCAACCTTTCAGCAGGCAGATATGAGCCTCAGGAACCCTCGCCCTTGCATGAAAGAGAGTTTGGCGTGTTATGTCCAGGTACCCCGGAGGGCAATCAAGACACCGGCAGAGGGGCAGCGGGAGCAGCCGCCGAGACAGAGGAGCCACACAGAGCGAGGTCGCGACTCCCAGCGGCCAGAGGGACCGCAGCAGGGAGCCAGCTGGACGCTCGGGCGGGGCCCGTTAGGACCCATAAAGGCACTAGCTCTCGGTGCAATGCGTGGGGAGGAATCGACGAGGACGGAGAGACGCAGCACGGGAGCGAGAGGGAAGGGAGGTCTGACGCAAGGGGCGAGGACAGGCAGCTTGACCAGTCCTTCAGCAGAGACAGGTCCTACAGCAGAGAACGCATCTACATACAGCCGTTCCCGCAGTCGCTACCAGCAGGCGAGCCCTTTGTGCAGTACTTCCGCCTGGGGGAAGAGATGCCAGAGGCGTCCACCTCCGGGGCCATGCTGACTATGCCAGGGGAGTGCAGGGACGGGCCATGTCGGTTGCAGAACCATAGGCTCCTGGACGGCGGAGAGCAGGCATGTGTTGACAGGGCAGCAGCCATGCAGGCAGTTGCCAGGATGATTTTCCCGTGGGACGCAGTGACAGCTGTCATGCTGGGCGCTGCGCTCAAAGGATACATCCTGCCCAGCACAAATATAGCAGATTACATGCAGAGGGGATGGTCGCGGCACCCCATCTATGCATACTGCGTTAGCGAGATGGTGAGTCTCGCCATTGCAGCAGGTATCACAGCGGTGGATGCAGCATGCTGGGCGCACCCGGACATGCCAGACATTGCGCCAGCCG
Organism: Limnomonas spitsbergensis; assembly: GCA_037349105.1. Taxonomy (NCBI): domain Eukaryota; kingdom Viridiplantae; phylum Chlorophyta; class Chlorophyceae; order Chlamydomonadales; genus Limnomonas; species Limnomonas spitsbergensis. The sequence continues at coordinate 3,964,271 of JAYJMM010000028.1, forward strand.
AGGGGATGTGGCAGGGCGCGCAGCCAGGATTCATGCGCACACCGTGGGCGATGGACTGTGTCCGTGAGCTGATGGGGCACCCAGCCCTCAGAGACCGCGCATTTTATGTGCCAGTCCAAGCCATGGGCGAGTTCGAGAGATTTGTGGAAACAACAGAGCAGACCCCAGTGAGGGCAGGGCTGTGTCACCCAGGCAGGCCAGGGCGGTGTGAGGCGACCATAGAGGCGTCCATCGTCATCCCCAGGACGGTCGCAGGACAAGCAGTGCCGTGGGGGCCAGCGCCAGGGGACGCCAGGGCAGCCATTCCAGTCCAGCAGCTAGTAACTTACTACTATGAGGAGATGGCTGATGAGGAGTTGCCCGTTTCATCGGCATGGATCCACATGCACGCGACTCACGATGATATGCCCGTCTACCTGTTTGCAAGGCACCAGCAGGACGTGGCAGTCACTAAGTGCGCGTCAGTAGACGAGGCGGAGTTCCATGCCTATACCTACGCTAGGGGAGCAGACCCGACAGTGTGGACGCTCATGCTAATGGCGCTGCAGAGGGTCCTGCTCCCAGGACAGCGATCAACGGCCATGCGGCATGTGTGGGGCGTAGAGGATCAGTGGGCACCTACAGAGGTAACAGCCTGTCCAACATGGCCTTACGGACCCCAGCAGACGCCAGCATCAGGAGCCATGTGGGAAGGAGAGGAAGAGCTGGCGAGCTCGCCGTTCGCAGTAGAACGCCTGGAAGCATATGTGCACCAGTGGGTGCGTCAGGAGCGGAGGGCGTGGCACGACAACAGGGCCAGCAGCGTGCTGCCCTATTGGCAGGCTGACGTCATAACGGCGCAGTTGTGGAGACAACCGCACCCAGCAGGGGTGCGCACGCTGCACCCTCTGTTCAGAGGAGCAGGGGAAGTAGGCATCGAGGAGGAGTTGGAGGACTTGAGGAACCAGCCGAGTAGGGGACATGGGCCGGTGGGCAGGCGCGGCGCCGATGCAGAGGAGCCAGCGGCAGCCACCGACGGCCCTGCCCAGGATGAGGAGCCGGAATGGTCCCAGGTGGCATTTGTAACATTTGGGGCGGCAGCAGCCTCATGGGAGCTGCTGGAGTATGTGGACGACTTGGGGGTGTCAGCACTGGAGGCTGAGCCTAGGGGACGGGCAGAGCCCCAGGCGCCCCTGGACAGTGTCAGCACACCGCCCGCGGAGGACTCAGACAGCAGAATCCCAGAGCTCAGCGACGACGGTTCAGAGGGTCCACCACCACTGGTTGAGATCACCGAGTCAGATGAGGAGTGGCACGAGGCAGGAGCCAGGCCCTCGGACCAGGATAGCGTCACCAGAGCAGAGGCTCGGGATGCAGAGGGCAACTACGTGCCAGCAGACAGCGGCCCAGGACCAGGAAGTCCAAGGTACGGCATGGTGGGAGAGCTGCCACAGCTGAGGCGCGCGTGGGTGCGCGGCATCTTTCAGGAGCAGGCAGCAATGAAAGAGCGCAGAAGCAGGAGGGCCGCTATGGAGCTTGGTAACGGAATCACACTGGAGGAAGAGGCAAACCAGGTCACAACGGGGATCAGCCTTCAGCAGGCAGCAGACCAGCACGCTCGCAGGCCCGAGGGGGCAGCAGCAGACAAGAAGAGCAATGGGCGCCCGGGATATCCCCAGATCAGCCAGCCAGTACAGACAGTGGCACAGGGGCCTTGGGGTGACCCAGCGGCGTACAGCACGGGACGCTGGGTTGCAGTGCTCAGGAACTTTGTCGATCAGCTGGACGTGCTACGAAGGCAGGAAATGGGGCAGCAAGAGGCGGGCCAGGAGGCTAGCCTGCTGTTTCGACTTAAAATGCTACCACAGCCCGATCCGGACCCCAGGATGGGAGGTTACAGCAGGGCGGTCAGGGAGCTACGGGAGGAGCTGACGGAGAGAGTATCAGCCCTCTACACGGGGAGAGCAGAAGGAGCGGACACCCAACAGCCGTCGGACAGCCGCAGCAGACAAGCCCAAACCGGCAGGGGCGAGGACCTCGCCAGCAGGGTTGCCGGCGCGCAGGACACCGTACGACGGGGCTGTGGGCAAGATGAGCCCGCGGGTGCAGGCAGCGGTAAGGCCGTGCAGCGCGCCAACCACAGGCAGGAGAGAATGGCACAGTGCAGCACAGGACAGATCCCAGGAGCAGGGCCAGAAAGGGCCAGTGCACTTTGGGCTGACACTGCCAAGTTGCAAGGAAAGAATTCTAAGAAGGCCAGGAGACGCGCAGGAAAGGCGCAGAGGGCGGCCGCGGACAGGAACCGAGGCAGCAGACCAGGATTGGATTGCCCAGCCCTGCCACTCAGGGTCTGCCAGGTAGACCTGGAGATCACGTGGGCCAGAGGACAGCAGCCGCCAGAGCAGATTGCAGAGCCAGGCGTTCAGCCCGCAGAACAGTTACCACAGCAACCCATGAGGAAGACGACAGCGTGCAGAGGACTCCTCACCTGTACAGCAATTAAAGGGATCCTTACGGGAGCGCTCCAGCTGATACTGGTGTGGCTTCTGCTGTCGGTGTGTGTGCCGGGGGCGCGAGCTACCGGGCAAGGAGTGCGAGGAGGAGGATTTACAGCAGGCCAAGGTGCTTTTGTTTCTGGAAGGGAGGCAGCAGCAAAGCTGTCGTCTGGATGGTTGCGCCCACCGGCTGTCAGCTCCATGAGGGACACCAGCGGGAGGGGCGCATGCAGCCAGCAGGAGAGATGGCACAACGGCAACACCACTGGCGAGGAAGAGCTGCCCGCGGTGGACGACCCGCAGGCGGCTGTGGTGATCGACATGTTTCAGCCGGGGGGAGTAGTGGAGCCACCCGCAGAGTACGTCAAGACCAAGGAGGGATGGCTGCTGGGCAAGCACCCCGACTTCACTGCGGAGCAGCAGGAGAGCCTGGAGCAGAGCCTCAGGGATCGCCAAGGAGCATTCGCTTACTCCATGGAGGATTTACCAGGCTACTGCGGCACGCAGGGTGAGTTTACACTGGCTTTAGAAGACGAGGTCAGTTCGTGCTTTCAGAAGTCCAGGGATATGCCACCGCCTAAAGCAGCAATTTTTAAGGAAAAGTGTCAGCCGATGATTGAGGCAGGCATCATAGTCAAGGTGCCCCAGGGGGGGCCTATCAAGTTTGCGGCCAACTCAGTAGTAGCAGCCAAAAAGAGTGCTGAAACTGGGGAGTGGACAGACCATCGAATAGCGCACGATATGCGCAGGTTAAACCTGCGTACGGCCAAGCAGGAATTTGCCATCCCCAGGATGGAGACTATTTTTCAGAACCTGGGCACTGCCAAGATATTCAGCAAGGTTGATCTCCGGTCGGGGTTCATGCAGATCCCTATAAAGGTCGAGGACCAGCCTAAGACAGCTTTCTGGATGGGACCTGAGCTGTGGATGTACACAAAGCTCAATTTCGGTCTGCGCAACGGGCCTCCTTTCTTTCAGCGTATGATGGAAGAAGAGATTGCCAGGGCAGGCCTGAGTGCGTTCTGCGTAGCATTCATTGATGATTTGCTAGTGTACAGTGACACACCAGCAGAACACATCAGGCATGTGGAGCTGATGTTGGACATGCTCCACAGTGTAGGATTAAGGGCGCATCCCGACAAGTCCCTGTTTGGGTGTGCAACAGTAGAGTACCTGGGTCACAATGTGTCGGCCCAGGGGCTCACGCCGCACGCTGCTAAGATAGCAGCAGTTATGGCGCTGCCAGAGCCCGCATCGGTGAAAAACATTCAGGAGGTCATGGGATTCTTGAATTTCTACCGGTGCTACGTCCCGGACTTCTCGAAAAAGGCAGCATGCATCAACGCATTGCTGGTCCAGGGGGTCCCGTTTGTGTGGGGGCCAGAGCAGTCGCAGGCGTTCCAGTTGATTAAGACAGAGATGTGCGAGGGCGGGAGAGTCCTGCGCAGACCAGATTACAGTGGGGCAGGACCAGACGGCAAGGGGCCGCCAAGGCCGTTCTTATTGTACACAGATTTCTCCAAGCAAGGCATAGGCGCAGTGCTAGGGCAGTGTGATGACAGCGGGCGGGAGTATATGGTGGCATGCACATCCAGATCCCTGAACAAGAGCGAGAGGAACTATTCCTCGTTCCAGGGGGAGATGCTGGCCGCAGTGTATGCAGCACGCACATACCGCCACATGCTGTTTGGGTGCAAGGTGCATCTCATCACTGACCATGAGCCGCTCACTTACCTCATGGACAACCAGACGTTGGTAGGCCAGCACGCTAGGTGGGCTCTCATGCTTCAAGAGCTAGACATTACCATTGTCCACCGCTCAGGAGCATGCCACCAGAATGCAGATATCCCGTCCAGATCACCCCTCCCATCCTCAGCTGACCGCACAGGGGCCAGGCTTGATACAGTCGCGCCCGAGCCAGCAGCCAGGGAGGAGGCAAGTGGGAAGCAAGTAGCTTTGCTCACAGGGTTGGGCAGAGTGAACCAGTGGCATGCAGACCAGATAGTGCGCATGGCGCAGGAGGGCAGAAGGAGAGTACAGATGTTGCGAGCTGCAGAGGCAGCTTGCGTGACAGCACCGGTGGGGCAGGAGATATCCTCTGCCGCCACTGACGATGATGAACAGGCGCAGCCTGTCAGTACAGCAGAGCAGGCGTTCAGCAACAGGGAGCGATCCAGGAAGATGATCAGTGATGTTCTTGCTGACTTGCCTCGGGTGACGCCCCCTCATTCCCTTGCAGGCCTGGATACAGCTTGCCTGTCAAGTGGGGCTGTGCGGGCCATGGAGACCGAAGGAGTCGTCCTCTTCGAGCCTTTTGGAGGTATGTGCTCAGGGCTGGAAATGGTACTCAGGGCAGGTATCCCAGTAGTGCAGTACTTGTATGCAGATATCAGTGAGGAGGTCAGAGAGATCGCAGGGGGTCGCCTGTTGCAGTTGCACAAGAGATTCCCCCAGTTGCTTCCGGTCAGAGCGTTTGATAAGGCTTTCAGAGCGTTGCCGCAAGATGTGTATGCCATTACGGCAGAACACCTCAAGGAGGCGGGTGCCCAGGAGGGGCGCCAGTGGTTCATGGTAGCAGGCTGGGAGTGCCAGGACCTTTCGTCAGCTGGCAAGGGGCGGGGGCTCGCGGGAGAGAGAAGCAAGTCTTTCTTCCCGTTAGTCAAGCTGTTGGGTACTCTGCAGTTCCTGCAGGGACCTAGGCCGCCAGCGTACCTGATTGAGAATGTAGCAATGCAATTGAATCAGAAGAGTGAGAAGGCCAGTGTTGAGGCTTTTCAGGAAGTGTGCAGGATTCTAGGGACGCCGGCGTTGTTTGACGCAGCGCAGGTGGGGCCTTACGCCCACCGCACCCGCAACTATTGGGGGAATATTGCCCCCGCAGCAGATATTGAATTTGTGATTCGCGCGTCGACCAGACCCCACGAGGGGATTGTAGACGACATTCTGGACAAGGGCAGCAAGGCCCAAGTAGTATCGTGTCCGGACAATGGGGGGTACCGCATCAATGTCACAGGGCAACCCAGGAAAGTGCTGCCGTGTTTGATGGCCACGCCCTCATCATATGCTTTCCGGAACGGGCAAAATGGGATGGTGTACAGGCCCATGGGGGACTTGCAGGAGCCCAACGCAAACGAGCGTGAGCGCGCCATGGGGTACGCTGTGGGGTCCACATTGCCGCGCCCAGACTTCCCAGAGGCAGCCAGACGGGCAGCCTTGGGCAGGTGCATGGATTCATGGGCACTCAGTGCATGGCTCAATGTGGCACTCGAGTGTGCTAAGATCATGCCAGCAGAATTGACACGCAGGGCAAAGCTGCCAGGCCAGGACAGGGACCCAGCGCTGGGGGCGACTTTAATGTCCAGCCACTATGCCCTTGCTACTGCAGGAAACGCGTGCTCTGGCAGCGGGGAAGCGGCCGCGTCATACAGACAGTGCCTGGGAGAATCCGCCGCGGCAGACTGGGCCGACGCGGCACAGGAACCAGGTGGGAACGCGTCTGAGGCACAAGTTGATGTTGAAATCAGAGTAACCAGGGAAATAGAGAGTGAGAAGGACCAGCCAGGTTGTCCTGCAGGACCGTCGGCTAGGGTTGATGTGTGGGCAGATGAGCCCGTCTTGAGGTTTCTCCGTGAAAAGACTTATGTCCAGGGAACAGAGCTAGGAGAACAGACTAGAATACAGCGCAGAGCAGCGCCATTCCAGTGGGAATCAGAGAGGGGAGGAGTCCTGATGAGACTCATGCCTGATGGTAGACGTTGTGTGGTGCCCAGGCCAGAAGACAGGCTAGCAGTGATCCAGACAGCGCATGCAGGTACGGGCCATTTCGGCAGCCACCGCACGGCTTTCATGGTCATGCAGCAGCATTGGTGGCGGGGGCTTCGAGCAGCAGTCAAGAAGGCGGTGCAGGAATGCGGTGTGTGTGACAGGGCCAGGGCGTCCACGTTCAATCACATACAGCCCAACCTGCACCCACTACCCATTGAGGGGTTGTTTTTCCGGTGGGGAGTGGACCTGTGTGGTCCATTCACGACCACTTCCAGGGGCAATCGGTTTGTGATGGTGTGTGTGGAGCATTACTCCAAATGGGTGGAGTTGATCCCCATTCCAAGCAAGGCGTCTGATGTGACGGCCTTGGCATTCTTTCAAAATGTTGTTGCACGATTCGGGGGATGCGCAGAGGTGGTGACAGACCAGGGGACAGAGTTCCAGGGTGAATTTCAGGACATGTTGTTGGACTGCTTCATTGACCATCGCACCACTTCTGCCAACCACCCCCAGGCAGACGGGCTTTCGGAGAGGGCTGTCCAGACCCTCAAGGCAGGCCTGCGCAAGTGCTGCGAGGAGGGCAGCAGCGACGAGTCCTGGGACAAGATGGTGCCCTGGGTAGCCCTTGGCTTCCGATGCTCGCCGCAGCAGGCCACGCGCATGGCGCCGTACGAGGTGCTGTTCGGACAGAGGCCCACCTTCCCCTCCAGAGTGGGAGCGGACCTCTGGAGCACAGCCAAGGTGGCAACGGCAGAGGAGGCAGCAGACCTGCTTTTGGCCAGAGTGGCCAGGATCAAAGAGGCACTGCCAGTCGCGGGTGAGCATCTAAAAATTGCGCAGCACCGCGACAAGCTGCGATATGCACGCATTCGTGGGGGAGGGTATGTCCCCCAGGTCAGGCGTTTTGCAGAGGGAGATTACGTGTATGTGAAGTATTCGTCAGAGCGACGCAGCCTCGATCCCAAGGCCAGGCCTGAGATCCTCAGGGTAAAAACACTGGGGGCGACGGGAACTTTGGTATTGGAAGGGGCAGATGGCCTCACAGTTACAGAGAATGCAGTCAATTGTTCCCCATGTCACTTGCCCAACCTCAGGGGAGTGGTTGATTTCAGTGGAACCAGACCCAATAACAGCCTGTCATGCGAGGTGTGCCAGCTGCCCGATCGCGGAGAGGTGATGCTTTTGTGTGATGCCTGCAATACAGGTTGGCACATGGACTGCTTGGTACCAGTACTCGAGGAGGTGCCTGAGGGCGAGTGGTTGTGCCCACACTGCACGCCGGAAGACAAGGGAGCTGGGCCCGCTGCAGTAGCAGGGCCCCCCACAGAGGAGCGCAGTTTACAGGTCCAGGGGCGACCGAGCCCAGCGGCCAGAGCGGCTGCCAGGACAGCCCAGGAGGCCGACGTCATGGACAGGCCTGAGGTGGAAGTCATGGCCACCAACCCAGCAACAAGGCAAATGGAGCGGGGCATCGCAAGACCAATGGCGAACGGGTTGTATGACATCTCGTACACCACTGGCCGGGGAGAGGCCAATGTCACCCCGAGAGCAGTTACAAGAAGGGCCAAGGTGGCCAAAGAAGCAGCAAGGGAGGAAGAGGAGTCAGCCCTTGAGGATTTTACCGGGACCTGAAGCCCGGAGCGGCAGGGCCGCTGAGCACGTGACGTCACCCACGCCGTAGCTGGCAAGGAGCGGGCAGGCACCTACAGAGCAGAAATGCAGACGCAGTGCGGCTTGTCCTAGTACCCAGTAGGCAGCGGGCCGGCAGCCAGCGGACCGAAAACGGAAGATGCAGGAGTAGAGTTACGGCAGCTTAATGAAAATTTGTTTCTCAAATACCGTGGCAGCAAGGCTACAGTAGTACATAAGTTATGAAAATGATGAGCGAGGAGAATTAGTCAACTCGAGCAATTATAGCACAGCAGGGGGCAGATCACGCTGCTACGGCGCACATTTTCTGTGGCCTTTACAGACCAGGCGGCTATGGCGCAGTGGGGCGAGAGCAGCGGTTGTTCTTAGCTTGACCTGATAACTTTGAAATTCCTCTGTTTGCTAGCCAGTAGTGGGCTGAACAGCTTGACATTGTAGGATTCCGCGCATTGCGCTTCAGCTGAAACTCGGTTGATTTTTTTTACTTTCCTGATTGCAGAATGCCTGAACCAGGCGGATTCGTAGATTGCCTGAACCAGGCAGTTTGGTAGAAGGCCAGAACCTGGCATATTTGCTGATGATGATTTGAGCTTCTACGTACATATTTTTCCAGAAGTTTATTTCAGTACCACCCCTTTTTCCGGCTCCCAGCGCATGCCTGGAGGGCTTAACGCTGGGGAGCGGGGGGCGAGTAAAGTAGTAGGGGCGGTACCCACGAGACGGAGACTTCTATGCAGAGATATCCAGTTAGGGACTTCCAGATACAGTTATCTTGTTGACACACTCTTGTCTGAAGTACAAGGAGCATGAGTGTACGGTGATGTACCGTGTTTGTGAGTAGAGGACACCTCTCTAAGGTGTCCTGACCGGAGTTTACGGTATTTACCATAGTATTGCAGTTACTGCTTTATGGTGCGACAGCTGTCACAGTATATTACAGTATACGTGACAGAACCGTTTAGACCGCAGTTAGCGTCATCGGTGACTCCGCAGCTTCTCTGCGGAGTCTCCGTGTTTGAACTGAGACCTAGAAACCCGCTTACGCAGGGTTAGTTTGACAGGTTCTACCGTACTCTGTATTGGGCCTGCCGGGTCCCTGTATCCCGGCAATTGCCTTGGCTAGTTACTTCGTCCCTTTCTAAAGGACAGACCTCTATTTGTAACAAGCACCGGCAGTCTTTGAGACCAGCAGCTTCCATATAAGTCAGTACCTAAACTCGAGTCAAGCCTAGCTCAGCCTCCGCTGAACTAGCTGGAGACAAGTACCCCAGTAAGAGAAACGAGACCCTGCAGAAGAAGAAGTACGCAGTCTACGTCCCGTCCATCTCTCCGCGTGTTACGCGGTAAGTGCCCTTAACATAGCCCCGCTGGATCGCGACCAGACGGCCAGAAGGCCTATGCCCCTAAGTCAATTGCTATATACACAAATAACCAGCCAGCTGCTTAACTCGAAGAGCACTCGCAGCCAGTGAATAGTCACTGAGCCTGCCCGTAGGCGTCCATCACTGCCGTGAGGAAAGAAGTCCGCCACGGACCTGAAGCGCACCTCGCGAGTAAAGTAGTAGGGGCGGTACCCACGAGACGGAGACTTCTATGCAGAGATATCCAGTTAGGGACTTCCAGATACAGTTATCTTGTTGACACACTCTTGTCTGAAGTACAAGGAGCATGAGTGTACGGTGATGTACCGTGTTTGTGAGTAGAGGACACCTCTCTAAGGTGTCCTGACCGGAGTTTACGGTATTTACCATAGTATTGCAGTTACTGCTTTATGGTGCGACAAGCTTCCTATGGAGTCAGCCGCATCTTGCATCATCTGAAGCATCTAGGCATGCCAGAGGCGGTGCAATAGGACGTGCACCGCCTTACCACCTGCCTGGTGGATATGGGCAATGTGACACTACGTGTTGGGCAGCCGCGCTGGCCGATGTCGGGGATCTCGCTCCTCAGCGCTGCTGGTGGGCCGCGTTCAGGAGGGTAATTTCGGGGTGCAAGGAGCGAGCATGAAGATGACGTGAAGTCATTCAACAAGGCATAAAACCATGACCAATCCACGCCCATGGCCAACAGTTCGTTTGCATGAGCATAGGGAGCGAGAGCATTTGCTTGGGTGCCATGTGCAGCACTGCGGAACAATAGTACATGTTGTGCATGACACTGCATGGCGCTGCTTTACTCTGTGTCCTGAGTACGGCTGTGTGCATTATGTCCCATTATGGCATTGTACAACGGGGGCATATTTTGATCCTTGCCTCAAGGCAAACATCTTTCCTCGTGCCTGTCTTTTGAACATCCAAGGCAGTCCCACACTCCCACTGTTGTATGCCCAAGCATGTTTCATGGCATAATATAACGGCACGCTGAGAAATGAAGGATGTTTGTTGACGTATATCGTTTTAGGAGAGGCTGCAGATTTGAATAGCCTGTAGCTGCATGCTTCAATCAAACACTTAAGCCTATAACCCTGGATCGTTGCTTGCAACTTGCAGCTGCATAGGTCAAGCTTGGGCCTTTTCTGCGCAGTTTCCTTTGCTGCTATAGTCTTTGTCCCGGACTCCCGGTTTAGGAGCTTTTCCGAGACGCGCTTGTCGGTCTATCTCTTGATAGTGTCTTTGATTGGATATTTGGATTGGGCCAGGTCTTTTGGGCTTTCGGTCTTTGCCTTGACGTTGCATGTTGGAGTGGCATGCCTGACTTGTTTCTTAGTCTTTCCTAGAGTCGGGCGCTCTTTCTTCAGCTCTTTCAGGATTGAAGAGATCTTTCTTCCCCTTTTTTGCAGCCGGCCCATGCCTTGTGGCTCAACTTACGTCAACTGGGGTGACATGGGATGCAGGGTGGCAACATAATTTGGTGTTGTGTCTTTCACAGTTTCACACGCACCCTCTAAGGCCAGTGGTTTAGACTGGCCCTTTGGGCAGTGAGAGTTGTTGCACCACCCAGCTCCTGCCCCGGTTCCAACCTGAATGTGACGGCGTAGGCGCGTAGCCTCGTGGTTTCCTTGTCCGGTTGTGTCCCTACCGTTGGGATGTTGTGATCCTTCCCCATGTCCCCAGAAATCACGGAGAGCGTATGACCCCCTCTGCAGCTTAGTGCCTTCAGTCAGCGAAGTAAAGGTGAATGGCAATTCTGAAGCACTCATTGTCCCAGCAGGTGTTTCAAAGCCAGGGAAGCAATGGCAAAATTATTTCGGGGGTCGGTACCGGGCGAGAATCCTTGACCTGTCCCTAACCAGCGAATGTCCCCGACAGCTTGCAGGCCATCTGGTTTCTGTTCACCGACTTGTACACACTGAACTCCATAATACTATATCGCGTACATTAAGCGGAAGCCACACTTCCAATCCCTGATCATCAACGTCCATGCTATCCAACTGTGTCGCTCAAACATCTGTGGCAGCTTGATAGTACAGCAAGCCGTCTCGCTGGGGATCCTTTCAGAAACGACTCAGCCTCACTGAGCCCAGCGGCATGCATGGGACTAGGGGAGCAACTCATGGAACGGCAGAAAGGCCTCCTATGAGCGCATCTCGCGAGTCGCGCCTAGGCCTCTGAGCCTCTCCGGCTTTGGTTGTGCTCAGGCGGCAGCTTCCTATGGAGTCAGCCGCATCTTGCATCATCTGAAGCATCTAGGCATGCCAGAGGCGGTGCAATAGGACGTGCACCGCCTTACCACCTGCCTGGTGGATATGGGCAATGTGGCACTACGTGTTGGGCAGCCGCGTTGGCCGATGTCGGGGATCTCGCTCCTCAGCGCTGCTGGTGGGCCGCGTTCAGGAGGGTAATTTCGGGGTGCAAGGAGCGAGCATGAAGATGACGTGAAGTCATTCAACAAGGCATAAAACCATGACCAATCCACGCCCATGGCCAACAGTTCGTTTGCATGAGCATAGGGAGCGAGAGCATTTGCTTGGGTGCCATGTGCAGCACTGCGGAACAATAGTACATGTTGTGCATGACACTGCATGGCGCTGCTTTACTCTGTGTCCTGAGTACGGTTGTGTGCATTATGTCCCATTATGGCATTGTACAACGGGGGCATATTTTGATCCTTGCCTCAAGGCAAACATCTTTCCTCGTGCCTGTCTTTTGAACATCCAAGGCAGTCCCACACTCCCACTGTTGTATGCCCAAGCATGTTTCATGGCATAATATAACGGCACGCTGAGAAATGAAGGATGTTTGTTGACGTATATCGTTTTAGGAGAGGCTGCAGATTTGAATAGCCTGTAGCTGCATGCTTCAATCAAACACTTAAGCCTATAACCCTGGATCGTTGCTTGCAACTTGCAGCTGCATAGGTCAAGCTTGGGCCTTTTCTGCGCAGTTTCCTTTGCCGCTATAGTCTTTGTCCCGGACTCCTGGTTTAGGAGCTTTTCCGAGACGCGCTTGTCGGTCTATCTCTTGATAGTGTCTTTGATTGGATATTTGGATTGGGCCAGGTCTTTTGGGCTTTCGGTCTTTGCCTTGACGTTGCATGTTGGAGTGGCATGCCTGACTTGTTTCTTAGTCTTTCCTAGAGTCGGGCGCTCTTTCTTCAGCTCTTTCAGGATTGAAGAGATCTTTCTTCCCCTTTTTTGCAGCCGGCCCATGCCTTGTGGCTCAACTTACGTCAACTGGGGTGACATGGGATGCAGGGTGGCAACATAATTTGGTGTTGTGTCTTTCACAGTTTCACACGCACCCTCTAAGGCCAGTGGTTTAGACTGGCCCTTTGGGCAGTGAGAGTTGTTGCACCACCCAGCTCCTGCCCCGGTTCCAACCTGAATGTGACGGCGTAGGCGCGTAGCCTCGTGGTTTCCTTGTCCGGTTGTGTCCCTACCGTTGGGATGTTGTGATCCTTCCCCATGTCCCCAGAAATCACGGAGAGCGTATGACCCCCTCTGCAGCTTAGTGCCTTCAGTCAGCGAAGTAAAGGTGAATGGCAATTCTGAAGCACTCATTGTCCCAGCAGGTGTTTCAAAGCCAGGGAAGCAATGGCTAAACTTATTTTGGGGGTCGGTACCGGGGCGCGAACCCTTAACATGTCCCTAACCAGCGAATGTCCCCGACAGCTTGCAGGCCATCTGGTTTCTGTTCACCGACTTGTACACAACGAACTCCATAATACTATATCGCGTACATTAAGCGGAAGCCACACTTCCAATCCCTGATCATCAACGTCCATGCTATCCAACTGTGTCGCTCAAACATCTGTGGCAGCTTGATAGTATAGTACAGCAAGCCGTCTCGCTGGGGATCCTTTCAGAAACGACTCAGCCTCACTGAGCCCAGCGGCATGCATGGGACTAGGGGAGCAACTCATGGAACGGCAGAAAGGCCTCCTATGAGCGCATCTCGCGAGTCGCGCCTAGGCCTCTGAGCCTCTCCGGCTTTGGTTGTGCTCAGGCGGCAGCTTCCTATGGAGTCAGCCGCATCTTGCATCATCTGAAGCATCTAGGCATGCCAGAGGCGGTGCAATAGGACGTGCACCGCCTTACCACCTGCCTGGTGGATATGGGCAATGTGGCACTACGTGTTGGGCAGCCGCGCTGGCCGACGTCGGGGATCTCCTCAGCGCTGCTGGTGGGCCGCGTTCAGGAGGGTAATTTCGGGGTGCAAGGAGCGAGCATGAAGATGACGTGAAGTCATTCAACAAGGCATAAAACCATGACCAATCCACGCCCATGGCCAACAGTTCGTTTGCATGAGCATAGGGAGAGCATTTTGGGTGCCATGTGCAGCACTGCGGAACAATAGTACATGTTGTGCATGACACTGCATGGCGCTGCTTTACTCTGTGTCCTGAGTACGGCTGTGTGCATTATGTCCCATTATGGCATTGTACAACGGGGGCATATTTTGATCCTTGCCTCAAGGCAAACATCTTTCCTCGTGCCTGTCTTTTGAACATCCTAGGCAGTCCCACACTCCCACTGTTGTATGCCCAAGCATGTTTCATGGCATAATATAACGGCACGCTGAGAAATGAAGGATGTTTGTTGACGTATATCGTTTTAGGAGAGGCTGCAGATTTGAATAGCCTGTAGCTGCATGCTTCAATCAAACACTTAAGCCTATAACCCTGGATCGTTGCTTGCAACTTGCAGCTGCATAGGTCAAGCTTGGGCCTTTTCTGCGCAGTTTCCTTTGCCGCTATAGTCTTTGTCCCGGACTCCCGGTTTAGGAGCTTTTCCGAGACGCGCTTGTCGGTCTATCTCTTGATAGTGTCTTTGATTGGATACGGTATTTGGATTGGGCCAGGTCTTTTGGGCTTTCGGTCTTTGCCTTGACGTTGCATGTTGGAGTGGCATGGTGGAAGGGAGAGCAAGGCGGAAGGACACGCACGATTTTCTCAATGGTACGGTAGGTAATTTATGTTTGGCCACCCGTTTGTGGGTGGTGGGTAGTGAAGATGTTAAGCTTCGAGACAAGGCCAGAGATCACCCTTACATGTCCCTAAAGCGGCAATGACACGTGGATCGCGGATAAAGAAAACGACATGAGGACGGCCTTTTTGGAGAAGACATGGTTGAGGAAAGGTGGGCGAGTTGTTCATAGGAATAGATTTTTGAGAGCACACGAAGATGGCTTGCTTGATGAGCATGCACACGAAGGTAACAATGGCGCCATGTGACGGGAGGAGGGTGGGTCGGGGATGAGGTTAAACATGGAAACGTGGGACTAGGGGCGGACAAAAACAAAGTGTGAGGCTGGAGGAGACAAGGGGGAGCTTGGGTCGAGGGTGTGTAAACCTTGGCACGGGGCCTAGGAGGAGATGTAGGAGCAGATGGCACACTTCATGCGAGACCACTATAAATGAGAGGCGATGGAGTTGAGTGTCTTGAGGCGGTCAGGGTGGCCGACAAAACGTGTATCATGATACTCATGGAGCAGTTGGCGGTTTAAGGCAGGGTTTTTGGTAACGCAGACGCGCTCCTTGAAAACCAGAGATATTCACGGCGGTGGAGGTAGCTATGGCGGCCAGGTTGTCAAGGGGCAACGACACGGTCGGTGGAGTTGGCAGATTTGATGTCGTCGAGGAGAGAGTGGCTGATCATGATGTGGGCATCGAGGTGTTGAAGGAAGTATTTAATGAGGGTGGCGGAGAGATCAGAGGAAGCTTAGATGAGCTTGAGGCGGTAGAGGGCTTCATCTTGGTTGTCTTTGCCCTCTTCGTAGAAGATGGACATGTTGGGCTGGTAATCATCCAGGATCTGGGATCATTTGACTCGGCGGCGGGAGAGGTCCTTGCTGGCGAATGAAACCTGGGGCCGACAGCTCTCTTTTCGGAATTGATTCCTGCACGGTGCGACAGACATCCGCACAACTTCTCACGGGCGGTAAGCTTGGTTGGGCGGCCGGCAACACGTCATCGCCACGCTACGCATACCATAAAACCGGCTGCACTTCGCTCAACATCCATTAATAATTGGAGTGCGCGGACCTGGATGCGTGCTAATATCAATAAAAAAATGCCGGTGTGCGGAGTTTCAGAAGGTGCCCAAACAATTGTTTTGGGGGTGCGCGCTATGAAATAAAAATCGCTAAAACCGTTGTATTGGTTTCTCTCCGCGTTTGATTAACTAATTTATGGGGTGCGCGAACACTATGCGCGGTAAAAATAATTCAAGAATTCATGTTCCGCGAACTTGGTAATCACAGGCCATCAAAGTATCAAACTATCTGAGGGGGCTCGCGGACTACTTTCCGGTACCACATTTAAAACCGTATCGGCATACATACTGACGACCATCTAGCAGCACTATCTAGCATGGCTCTTCAGTTCAAGGCCGTCAGCATCTTCTTCTGCGGAAAACACACGACCAAGGCCTGTAGTCGGCGGTATTTGCCCTCCGCAAAGTTGCTTTGTTTGTAGCTGCACAGACCTTTATTAACACGATCGTAAGGGCTGCACGCTCAAGAACTAAAACTATTCTCTCGAAATGGCTGTTGCGCGGTAAATGCGCTGCGCGGACACATAGCTTATTTTGACGCGCATACGATTTGCCAAAATATTCAAATCCGGGGTGCGCGAATCGTATCCGGTTCTACGGTATTAACAATCACGCGCTAGCTCGCGTCTGTTTATTCAGACATCCGTTAAGCGATCCTTGTTAGGTCACGATGAGACAAACCGTACAACTTGGTTGGCTCGCCAACGCCTATCGCTGGGTGTGACAAACCGTACAACTTGCTCGGCTCGCCAAGGCGTACCGTTTGGTGTGGCAAACCACACAGCCGTTGTTAACTATGGCGACGGGATTACGCTCGGCAAGCCTTAGTTAACGACGGCTGTACGGTTTGTCACATCAGATCGATGTTGCTCATTGCATCTGGCACCGATGCGCGAATGAAACAACCATATTAAGCCGATATGTTAAATTGAGTGTGCGCATCAATAAGGACGAGCAAACCAAGCGCGCGGAGGCAAGGAAAGAAAGCTCACATCCTAAATGCCTCCGAGATGGAAACACGAATTGGAATTGGGCGACCAAGGTCAAGGGAGAGGGAGGATCGGTTGGTGGAAATGAATTCATGTATGTGGAGTGTGGAAGCAATTTCACGCAATGCGGCATTGGCAATAATTGATGAAAGCCAAATAGTGAAGTGACAATGCCACACCCATAGTTTTTTCTGAAATTGCGAGGCCGCATAGGCGCCCATCAACTACTTTAAGAGAATAGGGGAGTTAACAAGGGGGGAGAAAGAAGGGAAGGAGCACTTGGAATCAATTAGCCTTCTCCCCACCCAAAATGGAATGGCGGTGCAAAGGCTCCTCGCCCCTAAAATTCAAAGCATGTGTAAGGACAAATCATAAAGAGGAGAAAGCACGAAGGGAGCAAACAAGAGAAAATACCCCAAATCCCCCCGAAGAAAGGGATGGGAAATCCCAGTCCCCAAAGGATAAATCCCTTAAATGAGGATCAAATAGGGGGACACCATTTGACGAGGAAGAACAAGCAAGGGGCCTTGGGACGGGCCCGGCTATTGAGATATATGGCAATCTTGAAGCCAAGCATGCGGTCGACGTTATAAACGTCACCGTATACGAAATCACGGGCGCCATAGTGCTGGCCGTCCAAGGGAGAAGGCGGGAGACATGGAAGACATGGTGGACACGGGACAAGGTGGAAGGGAGAGCAAGGCGGAAGGACACGCACGATTTGTCAATGGTACGGTAGGTAATTTATGTTTGGCCACCCGTTTGTGGGTGGTGGGTAGTGAAGATGTTAAGCTTCGAGACAAGGCCAGAGATCACCCTTACATGTCCCTAAAGCGGCAATGACACGTGGATCGCGGACAAAGAAAACGACATGAGGACGGCCTTTTGGAGAAGACATGGTTGAGGAAAGGTGGGCGAGTTGTTCATAGGAATAGATTTTTGAGAGCACACGAAGATGGCTTGCTTGATGAGCATGCACACAAAGGTAACAATGGCGCCATGTGATGGGAGGAGGGTGGGTCGGGGATGAGGTTAAACATGGAAACGTGGGACTAGGGGCAGACAAAAACAAAGTGTGAGGCTGGAGGAGACAAGGGGGAGCTTGGGTCGAGGGTGTGTAAACCTTGGCACGGGGCCTAGGAGGAGATGTAGGAGCAGATGGCACAGTTCATGCGAGACCACTATAAATGAGAGGCGATGGAGTTGAGTGTCTTGAGGCGGTCAGGGTGGCCGACAAAACGTGTATCATGATACTCATGGAGCAGTTCGCGGCTTAATGCAGGGTTTTTGGTAACGCAGACGTGCTCCTTGAAAACCAGAGATATTCACGGCGGTGGAGGTAGCTATGACGGCCAGGTTGTCAAGGGCAACGACACGGTCGGTGGAGTTGGCAGATTTGATGTCGTCGAGGAGAGAGTGGCTGATCATGATGTGGGCATCGAGGTGTTGAAGGAAGTATTTAATGAGGGTGGCGGAGAGATCAGAGGAAGCTTAGATGAGCTTGAGGCGGTAGAGGGCTTCATCTTGGTTGTCTTTGCCCTCTTCGTAGAAGATGGACATGTTGGGCTGGTAATCATCCAGGATTTGGGATCATTTGACTTGGCGGCGGGAGAGGTCCTTGCTGGCGAATGAAACCTGGGGCCGACAGCTCTCTTTTCGGAATTGATTCCTGCACGGTGCGACAGACATCCGCACAACTTCTCACGGGCGGTAAGCTTGGTTGGGCGGCCGGCAACACGTCATCGCCACGCTACGCATACCATAAAACCGGCTGCACTTCGCTCAACATCCATTAATAATTGGAGTGCGCGGACCTGGATGCGTGCTAATATCAATTAAAAAAATGCCGGTGTGCGGAGTTTCAGAAGGTGCCCAAACAATTGTTTTGGGGGTGCGCGCTATGAAATAAAAATCGCTCAAACCGTTGTACTGGTTTCACTCCGCGTTTGATTCACTAATTTATGGGGTGCGCGAACACTATGCGCGGTAAAAATAATTCAAGAATTCATGTTCCGCGAACTTGGTAATCACAGGCCATCAAAGTATCAAACTATCTGAGGGGGCTCGCGGACTACTTTCCGGTACCACATTTAAAACCGTATCGGCATACATACTGACGACCATCTAGCAGCACTATCTAGCATGGCTCTTCAGTTCAAGGCCGTCAGCATCTTCTTCTGCGGAAAACACACGACCAAGGCCTGTAGTCGGCGGTATTTGCCCTCCGCAAAGTTGCTTTGTTTGTAGCTGCACAGACCTTTATTAACACGATCGTAAGGGCTGCACGCTCAAGAACTAAAACTATTCTCTCAGAATGGCTGTTGCGCGGTAAATGCGCTGCGCGGACACATAGCTTATTTTGACGCGCATACGATTTGCCAAAATATTCAAATCCGGGGTGCGCGAACCGTATCCGGTTCTACGGTATTAACAATCACGCGCTAGCTCGCGTCTGTTTATTCAGACATCCGTTAAGCGATCCTTGTTAGGTCACGATGAGACAAACTGTACAACTTGGTCGGCTCGCCAACGCCTATCGCTGGGTGTGACAAACCGTACAACTTGCTCGGCTCGCCAAGGCGTACCGTTTGGTGTGGCAAACCACACAGCCGTTGTTAACTATGGCGACGGGATTACGCTCGGCGAGCGTTAGTTAACGACGGCTGTACGGTTTGTCACATGAGGTCGATGTTGCTCGTTGCATCTGGCACCGATGCGCGAATGAAACAACCATATTAAGCCGATATGTCGAATCGAGTGTGCGCATCAATAAGGACGAGCAAACCAAGCGCGCGGAGGCAAGGAAAGAAAGCTCACATCCTAAATGCCTCCGAGATGGAAACACGAATTGGAATTGGGCGACCAAGGTCAAGGGAGAGGGAGGATCGGTTGGTGGAAATGAATTCATGTATGTGGAGTGTGGAAGCAATTTCACGCAATGCGGCATTGGCAATAATTGATGAAAGCCAAATAGTGAAGTGACAATGGAACACCTAAAGTTTTTTTCTGAAATTGCGAGGCCGCATAGGCGCCCATCAATTACGTTAAGAGAATAGGGGAGTTAACAAGGGGGGAGAAAGGAGGGAAGGAGCACTTGGAATCAATCAGCCTTCCCCCACCCAAAATGGAATGGCGGTGCAAAGGTTCCTCGCCCCTAAAATTCAAAGCATGTGTAAGGACAAATCATAAAGAGGAGAAAGCACGAAGGGAGCAAACAAGAGAAAATACCCCAAATCCCCCCGAAGAAAGGGATGGGAAATTCCAGTCCCCAAAGGATAAATCCCTTAAATGAGGATCAAATAGGGGGACACCATTTGACGAGGAAGAACAAGCAAGGGGCCTTGGGACGGGCCCGGCTATTGAGATATATGGCAATCTTGAAGCCAAGCATGCGGTCGACGTTATAAACGTCACCGTAGACGAAATAACGGGTGCCATAGAGCTGGCCGTCCAAGGGAGAAGGCGGGAGACATGGAGGACATGGTGGACACGGGACAAGGTGGAAGGGAGAGCAAGGCGGAAGGACACGCACGATTTGTCAATGGTACGGTAGGTAATTTATGTTTGGCCACCCGTTTGTGGGTGGTGGGTAGTGAAGATGTTAAGCTTCGAGACAAGGCCAGAGATCACCCTTACATGTCCCTAAAGCGGCAATGACACGTGGATCGCGGACAAAGAAAACGACATGAGGACGGCCTTTTGGAAAAGACATGGTTGAGGAAAGGTGGGCGAGTTGTTCATAAGAATAGATTTTTGAGAGCACACGAAGATGGCTTGCTTGATGAGCATGCACACAAAGGTAACAATGGCGCCATGTGATGGGAGGAGGGTGGGTCGGGGATGAGGTTAAACATGGAAACGTGGGACTAGGGGCAGACAAAAACAAAGTGTGAGGCTGGAGGAGACAAGGGGGAGCTTGGGTCGAGGGTGTGTAAACCTTGGCACGGGGCCTAGGAGGAGATGTAGGAGCAGATGGCACAGTTCATGCGAGACCACTATAAATGAGAGGCGATGGAGTTGAGTGTCTTGAGGCGGTCAGGGTGGCCGACAAAACGTGTATCATGATACTCATGGAGCAGTTCGCGGCTTAATGCAGGGTTTTTGGTAACGCAGACGTGCTCCTTGAAAACCAGAGATATTCACGGCGGTGGAGGTAGCTATGGCGGCCAGGTTGTCAAGGGGCAACGACACGGTCGGTGGAGTTGGCAGATTTGATGTCGTCGAGGAGAAGGTGGCTGATCATGATGTGGGCATCGAGGTGTTGAAGGAAGTATTTAATGAGGGTGGCGGAGAGATCAGAGGAAGCTTAGATGAGCTTGAGGCGGTAGAGGGCTTCATCTTGGTTGTCTTTGCCCTCTTCGTAGAAGATGGACATGTTGGGCTGGTAATCATCCAGGATTTGGGATCATTTGACTTGGCGGCGGGAGAGGTCCTTGCTGGCGAATGAAACCTGGGGCCGACAGCTCTCTTTTCGGAATTGATTCCTGCACGGTGCGACAGACATCCGCACAACTTCTCACGGGCGGTAAGCTTGGTTGGGCGGCCGGCAACACGTCATCGCCACGCTACGCATACCATAAAACCGGCTGCACTTCGCTCAACATCCATTAATAATTGAAGTGCGCGGACCTGGATGCGTGCTAATATCAATTAAACAAATGCTGGTGTGCGGAGTTTCGGAAGGTGCCCAAACAATTGTTTTGGGGGTGCGCGCTATGAAATAAAAATCGCTAAAACCGTTGTACTGGTTTCACTCCGCGTTTGATTCACTAATTTATGGGGTGCGCGAACACTATGCGCGGTAAAAATAATTCAAGAATTCATGTTCCGCGAACTTGGTAATCACAGGCCATCAAAGTATCAAACTATCTGAGGGGGCTCGCGGACTACTTTCCGGTACCACATTTAAAACCGTATCGGCATACATACTGACGACCATCTAGCAGCACTATCTAGCATGGCTCTTCAGTTCAAGGCCGTCAGCATCTTCTTCTGCGGAAAACACACGACCAAGGCCTGTAGTCGGCGGTATTTGCCCTCCGCAAAGTTGCTTTGTTTGTAGCTGCACAGACCTTTATTAACACGATCGTAAGGGCTGCACGCTCAAGAACTAAAACTATTCTCTCGAAATGGCTGTTGCGCGGTAAATGCGCTGCGCGGACACATAGCTTATTTTGACGCGCATACGATTTGCCAAAATATTCAAATCCGGGGTGCGCGAACCGTATCCGGTTCTACGGTATTAACAATCACGCGCTAGCTCGCGTCTGTTTATTCAGACATCCGTTAAGCGATCCTTGTTAGGTCACGATGAGACAAACTGTACAACTTGGTCGGCTCGCCAACGCCTATCGCTGGGTGTGACAAACCGTACAACTTGCTCGGCTCGCCAAGGCGTACCGTTTGGTGTGGCAAACCACACAGCCGTTGTTAACTATGGCGACGGGATTACGCTCGGCGAGCGTTAGTTAACGACGGCTGTACGGTTTGTCACATCAGATCGATGTTGCTCGTTGCATCTGGCACCGATGCGCGAATGAAACAACCATATTAAGCCGATATGTCGAATCGAGTGTGCGCATCAATAAGGACGAGCAAACCAAGCGCGCGGAGGCAAGGAAAGAAAGCTCACATCCTAAATGCCTCCGAGATGGAAACACGAATTGGAATTGGGCGACCAAGGTCAAGGGAGAGGGAGGATCGGTTGGTGGAAATGAATTCATGTATGTGGAGTGTGGAAGCAATTTCACGCAATGCGGCATTGGCAATAATTGATGAAAGCCAAATAGTGAAGTGACAATGGAACACCTAAAGTTTTTTTCTGAAATTGCGAGGCCGCATAGGCGCCCATCAATTACGTTAAGAGAATAGGGGAGTTAACAAGGGGGGAGAAAGGAGGGAAGGAGCACTTGGAATCAATCAGCCTTCCCCCACCCAAAATGGAATGGCGGTGCAAAGGTTCCTCGCCCCTAAAATTCAAAGCATGTGTAAGGACAAATCATAAAGAGGAGAAAGCACGAAGGGAGCAAACAAGAGAAAATACCCCAAATCCCCCCGAAGAAAGGGATGGGAAATTCCAGTCCCCAAAGGATAAATCCCTTAAATGAGGATCAAATAGGGGGACACCATTTGACGAGGAAGAACAAGCAAGGGGCCTTGGAAATAACGGGTGCCATAGAGCTGGCCGTCCAAGGGAGAAGGCGGGAGACATGGAGGACATGGTGGACACGGGACAAGGTGGAAGGGAGAGCAAGGCGGAAGGACACGCACGATTTGTCAATGGTACGGTAGGTAATTTATGTTTGGCCACCCGTTTGTGGGTGGTGGGTAGTGAAGATGTTAAGCTTCGAGACAAGGCCAGAGATCACCCTTACATGTCCCTAAAGCGGCAATGACACGTGGATCGCGGACAAAGAAAACGACATGAGGACGGCCTTTTGGAAAAGACATGGTTGAGGAAAGGTGGGCGAGTTGTTCATAAGAATAGATTTTTGAGAGCACACGAAGATGGCTTGCTTGATGAGCATGCACACAAAGGTAACAATGGCGCCATGTGATGGGAGGAGGGTGGGTCGGGGATGAGGTTAAACATGGAAACGTGGGACTAGGGGCAGACAAAAACAAAGTGTGAGGCTGGAGGAGACAAGGGGGAGCTTGGGTCGAGGGTGTGTAAACCTTGGCACGGGGCCTAGGAGGAGATGTAGGAGCAGATGGCACAGTTCATGCGAGACCACTATAAATGAGAGGCGATGGAGTTGAGTGTCTTGAGGCGGTCAGGGTGGCCGACAAAACGTGTATCATGATACTCATGGAGCAGTTCGCGGCTTAATGCAGGGTTTTTGGTAACGCAGACGTGCTCCTTGAAAACCAGAGATATTCACGGCGGTGGAGGTAGCTATGACGGCCAGGTTATCAAGGGCAACGACACGGTCGGTGGAGTTGGCAGATTTGATGTCGTCGAGGAGAGAGTGGCTGATCATGATGTGGGCATCGAGGTGTTGAAGGAAGTATTTAATGAGGGTGGCGGAGAGATCAGAGGAAGCTTAGATGAGCTTGAGGCGGTAGAGGGCTTCATCTTGGTTGTCTTTGCCCTCTTCGTAGAAGATGGACATGTTGGGCTGGTAATCATCCAGGATTTGGGATCATTTGACTTGGCGGCGGGAGAGGTCCTTGCTGGCGAATGAAACCTGGGGCCGACAGCTCTCTTTTCGGAATTGATTCCTGCACGGTGCGACAGACATCCGCACAACTTCTCACGGGCGGTAAGCTTGGTTGGGCGGCCGGCAACACGTCATCGCCACGCTACGCATACCATAAAACCGGCTGCACTTCGCTCAACATCCATTAATAATTGGAGTGCGCGGACCTGGATGCGTGCTAATATCAATTAAAAAAATGCCGGTGTGCGGAGTTTCAGAAGGTGCCCAAACAATTGTTTTGGGGGTGCGCGCTATGAAATAAAAAGCGCTCAAACCGTTGTACTGGTTTCACTCCGCGTTTGATTAACTAATTTATGGGGTGCGCGAACACTATGCGCGGTAAAAATAATTCAAGAATTCATGTTCCGCGAACTTGGTAATCACAGGCCATGAAACCAGTGCTGTGCGATTGCGCCGTAATCCGATTTTTGTGTAAGTAATTACGGTCAATTACGGCGTAACACGTAATTGCGCGCAAGTTAGGCTTTTTAGCTTACACGCAATTAAGTTCGAGCTGTAATCTAGACCGCAAGCACGTTCCAGTACATTTCTGGCTTTTGGGGACATCAGTCATACATTTTCGAAGGTGGGAAGTTCCTGATCGTTGTGCGCCAACTCATGAGAAGATATCGTGAAGATCAGAACAACGTCCACGTTAATGCACCACGACTTTTCGTCAATTGGCGGGTAGGTTCCGAGCCAAAAACCCCATTTGCGGTCCATAACCAGGGTTTCGTCTGTGGTTACGCCGAAAGCAACTTGCAGTAATTGCGATGTAATCTGGGCGGTCCTGGTAAACTGCGCGCAAATTGCACCGTCACCGCAAACCGTAATTTCACGAACCGTAAGGAAGCACAGCACTGCATCAAACTATCTGAGGGGGCTCGCGGACTACTTTCCGGTACCACATTTAAAACCGTATCGGCATACATACTGACGACCATCTAGCAGCACTATCTAGCATGGCTCTTCAGTTCAAGGCCGTCAGCATCTTCTTCTACGGAAAACACACGACCAAGGCCTGTAGTCGGCGGTATTTGCCCTCCGCAAAGTTGCTTTGTTTGTAGCTGCACAGACCTTTATTAACACGATCGTAAGGGCTGCACGCTCAAGAACTAAAACTATTCTCTCAGAATGGCTGTTGCGCGGTAAATGCGCTGCGCGGACACATAGCTTATTTTGACGCGCATACGATTTGCCAAAATATTCAAATCCGGGGTGCGCGAACCGTATCCGGTTCTACGGTATGAACAATGGGGGGCTCCTTTGTCGCAAGTCCCGTGTGAAGGTCCAGAAGTGTGCTCATTGTCAGCGTGTGTATGTGGTGGCTACTGACATGTGACTGGGGGTGAGTGCGTCGGGGGCAAAGGGGAAGGAGATGGGGGTGAAGGAGAAGGGGATGGGGGCAGGGGAAAGGGGAATGGTGGTTGAGGCACGGGAAATGGGGGCCAAGGGAAGGGAGATGGGTTGAAAGGGGAAAGGGGGGGTTATCGAGGCGAGAATGAATTTGGGGCGGGTGAGGAGGCGATGGTGGGGGAGCGGGGTGGTCGTGGGAGATGGTATGTGGGGGGGGAGGATGGGGAGGGAGGTGTTGGAGCGATGGGGGTGATGGTGTTGATGGGAGCGGGTGTGTTAGGAGAAGGGGTGACGGAGGAGTGGTGATGGGGGAGGGGGTGATGAGGTTGATAGGGGAGGGGTGATGGTGTTGGGGAGGGGGTGTTGGGGATGGGGGCAGGGGTGATGGGGGCGAAGGGGAAGGAGATGGGAGCGAAGACAAAGGGGAGGGGGATGAAAGGAAAGGAAATGGGGTTGGGAGCGAGGGTGATGGGGGCAGAGGGGAAGGGGGTTTGCCCCATCCCCGCATCCCATCTTGCCGACGTGGCCGAGCTTCATTTCAGCTTGGCCCAGAGGTGTCACGTCATTAACCCATGAATTGCTGCCTTTGCTAGAAGAAGGGAGCCCCCTAAGGCACTGACGGTTTGATGGTCGAATATGTGATGTGAGACAAAGGTTTTGTGTGTTTATGTTTGATTGAACTGGCGCTATCCAATTTCCCTTTCCCAGAAATAAGTGTTTTATTAATGATGCACCATCGTCTTTTGACCTCTGTTTGATTGGGCCATTGTTTGTGGTAATATTATTTTGTGGAAAGAGATCATTTGTGTCAATGT
The DNA here is from genome assembly GCA_037349105.1 of Limnomonas spitsbergensis. Classification (NCBI taxonomy): domain Eukaryota; kingdom Viridiplantae; phylum Chlorophyta; class Chlorophyceae; order Chlamydomonadales; genus Limnomonas; species Limnomonas spitsbergensis. The sequence continues at coordinate 3,989,951 of JAYJMM010000028.1, forward strand.
TATGTTGTCTAAAGCTGGAAAGCCATGGTTTCAAAACAGATCGTTCAATTCGCTGAGTAGGTCATATTTGGAGGTAGCGGAGTCGGGTCGGTAAAACCTTGCCGTTTACATCAATATGATCCTAGGTGTGACGAGAATGAAACAACGTTGAGAAATAGAATACAAAAATGGAATTATTCCCGCATTTGATTGGACGGAGCATGTTTCTAGAAACGGCATCTTCATGCAATCAGGAATGATTAAACACATGGCACATCATGTTTGCAACCTTGGCACTCGTATGATATGCAGTTGTTTGAAAGGCATGTTGAGCGCCGAACAAAGACGGATATCATGATTGGCCGTTCTGGTCCGCGGTGGCCAAAGTGATGAGCATGTGGCGTTGTTGGACGCACTTGGGAGGCAGGCGCTTGCCCTTGAACGTCCGAGCGAAGTACTCGTATATCTCATCCATGGTGGCAAAATTTTCAAGGATTTGTCAGCGCTAAATGAAATCGCGTGTGCTATTCAGAACATGTTCGATCTCGCAACATCTAAATCTTTGTAACATCGCAACATTAAATGCAGACTCACATTCATTCCGGATTCTGGATGTACAGCGATTACAGGGGAACAGACCATACAGCGAAAAGCTATGCGAACGACTCATGAAAACCTATCGACACCCACTGACAAATATGCGGAAGATGCATATGCGACAGATGCGAAAACAGACGCCGATTTAACAAACTTCCGAGCGAAAACACGCAGTTCACACTTTTCACACTTCCTGCACTGTCAACACATCCTGCAGAACGTGCATGATCGATTGCATAAATATTGCTTCAATTGGTGAAGTTTTTGTTTACTCATTCATCCTACCTACATACCTACATACATACCTACATACACATTTTACCCCCCTAATATCCCTTACGTTACGCTACGCTTTGGTGTGGCAAACCACACAGCCGTTGTTAACTATGGCGACGGGATTACGCTCGGCAAGCCTTAGTTAACGACGGCTGTACGGTTTGTCACATGAGGTCGATGCTGCTCATTGCATCTGGCACCGATGCGCGAATGAAACAACCATATAAAGCCGATATGTCGAATCGAGTGTGCGCATCAATAAGGACGAGCAAACCAAGCGCGCGGAGGCAAGGAAAGAAAGCTCACATCCTAAATGCCTCCGAGATGGAAACACGAATTGGAATTGGGCGACCAAGGTCAAGGGAGAGGGAGGATCGGTTGGTGGAAATGAATTCATGTATGTGGAGTGTGGAAGCAATTTCACGCAATGCGGCATTGGCAATAATTGATGAAAGCCAAATAGTGAAGTGACAATGGAACACCTATAGTTTTTTTCTGAAATTGCGTGGCCGCATAGGCGCCCATCAATTACGTTAAGAGAATAGGGAAGTTAAAAAGGGGGAAGAAAGGAGGGAAGGAGCACTTGGAATCAATCAGCCTTCCCCCCACCCAAAATGGAATGGCGGTGCACAGGTTCCTCGCCCCTAAAATTCAAAGCATGTGTAGGGACAAATCATAAAGAGGAGAAAGCACAAAGGGAGCAAACAAGAGAAAATACCCCAAATCCACCCGAAGAAAGGGATGGGAAATCCCAGTCCCCAAAGGATAAATGCCTTAAATGAGGATCAAATAGGGGGACACCATTTGACGAGGAAGAACAAGCAAGGGGCCTTGGGACGGGCCCGGCTATTGAGATATATGGCAATCTTGAAGCCAAGCATGCGGTCGACGTTATAAACGTCACCGTAGACGAAATAACGGGTGCCATAGAGCTGGCCGTCCAAGGGAGAAGGCGGGAGACATGGAAGACATGGTGGACACGGGACAAGGTGGAAGGGAGAGCAAGGCGGAAGGACACACACGATTTTCTCAATGGTACGGTGGGTAATTTATGTTTGGCCACCCGTTTGTGGGTGGTGGGTAGTGAAGATGTTAAGCTTCGAGACAAGGCCAGAGATCACCCTTACATGTCCCTAAAGCGGCAATGACACGTGGATCGCGGACAAAGAAAACGACATGAGGACGGCCTTTTGGAGAAGACATGGTTGAGGAAAGGTGGGCGAGTTGTTCATAAGAATAGATTTTTGAGAGCACACGAAGATGGCTTGCTTGATGAGCATGCACACAAAGGTAACAATGGCGCCATGTGATGGGAGGAGGGTGGGTCGGGGATGAGGTTAAACATGGAAACGTGGGACTAGGGGCAGACAAAAACAAAGTGTGAGGCTGGAGGAGACAAGGGGGAGCTTGGGTCGAGGGTGTGTAAACCTTGGCACGGGGCCTAGGAGGGGATGTAGGAGCAGATGGCACACTTCATGCGAGACCACTATAAATGAGAGGCGATGGAGTTGAGTGTCTTGAGGCGGTCAGGGTGGCCGACAAAACGTGTATCATGATACTCATGGAGCAGTTCGCGGCTTAATGCAGGGTTTTTGGTAACGCAGACGTGCTCCTTGAAAACCAGAGATATTCACGGCGGTGGAGGTAGCTATGACGGCCAGGTTGTCAAGGGCAACGACACGGTCGGTGGAGTTGGCAGATTTGATGTCGTCGAGGAGAGAGTGGCTGATCATGATGTGGGCATCGAGGTGTTGAAGGAAGTATTTAATGAGGGTGGCGGAGAGATCAGAGGAAGCTTAGATGAGCTTGAGGCGGTAGAGGGCTTCATCTTGGTTGTCTTTGCCCTCTTCGTAGAAGATGGACATGTTGGGCTGGTAATCATCCAGGATTTGGGATCATTTGACTTGGCGGCGGGAGAGGTCCTTGCTGGCGAATGAAACCTGGGGCCGACAGCTCTCTTTTCGGAATTGATTCCTGCACGGTGCGACAGACATCCGCACAACTTCTCACGGGCGGTAAGCTTGGTTGGGCGGCCGGCAACACGTCATCGCCACGCTACGCATACCATAAAACCGGCTGCACTTCGCTCAACATCCATTAATAATTGGAGTGCGCGGACCTGGATGCGTGCTAATATCAATTAAAAAAATGCCGGTGTGCGGAGTTTCAGAAGGTGCCCAAACAATTGTTTTGGGGGTGCGCGCTATGAAATAAAAATCGCTCAAACCGTTGTACTGGTTTCACTCCGCGTTTGATTAACTAATTTATGGGGTGCGCGAACACTATGCGCGGTAAAAATAATTCAAGAATTCATGTTCCGCGAACTTGGTAATCACAGGCCATGAAACCAGTGCTGTGCGATTGCGCCGTAATCCGATTTTTGTGTAAGTAATTACGGTCAATTACGGCGTAACACGTAATTGCGCGCAAGTTAGGCTTTTTAGCTTACACGCAATTAAGTTCGAGCTGTAATCTAGACCGCAAGCACGTTCCAGTACATTTCTGGCTTTTGGGGACATCAGTCATACATTTTCGAAGGTGGGAAGTTCCTGATCGTTGTGCGCCAACTCATGAGAAGATATCGTGAAGATCAGAACAACGTCCACGTTAATGCACCACGACTTTTCGTCAATTGGCGGGTAGGTACCGAGCCAAAAACCCCATTTGCGGTCCATAACCAGGGTTTCGTCTGTGGTTACGCCGAAAGCAACTTGCAGTAATTGCGATGTAATCTGGGCGGTCCTGGTAAACTGCGCGCAAATTGCACCGTCACCGCAAACCGTAATTTCACGAACCGTAAGGAAGCACAGCACTGCATCAAACTATCTGAGGGGGCTCGCGGACTACTTTCCGGTACCACATTTAAAACCGTATCGGCATACATACTGACGACCATCTAGCAGCACTATCTAGCATGGCTCTTCAGTTCAAGGCCGTCAGCATCTTCTTCTACGGAAAACACACGACCAAGGCCTGTAGTCGGCGGTATTTGCCCTCCGCAAAGTTGCTTTGTTTGTAGCTGCACAGACCTTTATTAACACGATCGTAAGGGCTGCACGCTCAAGAACTAAAACTATTCTCTCAGAATGGCTGTTGCGCGGTAAATGCGCTGCGCGGACACATAGCTTATTTTGACGCGCATACGATTTGCCAAAATATTCAAATCCGGGGTGCGCGAACCGTATCCGGTTCTACGGTATGAACAATGGGGGGCTCCTTTGTCGCAAGTCCCGTGTGAAGGTCCAGAAGTGTGCTCATTGTCAGCGTGTGTATGTGGTGGCTACTGACATGTGACTGGGGGTGAGTGCGTCGGGGGCAAAGGGGAAGGAGATGGGGGTGAAGGAGAAGGGGATGGGGGCAGGGGAAAGGGGAATGGTGGTTGAGGCACGGGAAATGGGGGCCAAGGGAAGGGAGATGGGTTGAAAGGGGAAAGGGGGGGTTATCGAGGCGAGAATGAATTTGGGGCGGGTGAGGAGGCGATGGTGGGGGAGCGGGGTGGTCGTGGGAGATGGTATGTGGGGGGGGAGGATGGGGAGGGAGGTGTTGGAGCGATGGGGGTGATGGTGTTGATGGGAGCGGGTGTGTTAGGAGAAGGGGTGACGGAGGAGTGGTGATGGGGGAGGGGGTGATGAGGTTGATAGGGGAGGGGTGATGGTGTTGGGGAGGGGGTGTTGGGGATGGGGGCAGGGGTGATGGGGGCGAAGGGGAAGGAGATGGGAGCGAAGACAAAGGGGAGGGGGATGAAAGGAAAGGAAATGGGGTTGGGAGCGAGGGTGATGGGGGCAGAGGGGAAGGGGGTTTGCCCCATCCCCGCATCCCATCTTGCCGACGTGGCCGAGCTTCATTTCAGCTTGGCCCAGAGGTGTCACGTCATTAACCCATGAATTGCTGCCTTTGCTAGAAGAAGGGAGCCCCCTAAGGCACTGACGGTTTGATGGTCGAATATGTGATGTGAGACAAAGGTTTTGTGTGTTTATGTTTGATTGAACTGGCGCTATCCAATTTCCCTTTCCCAGAAATAAGTGTTTTATTAATGATGCACCATCGTCTTTTGACCTCTGTTTGATTGGGCCATTGTTTGTGGTAATATTATTTTGTGGAAAGAGATCATTTGTGTCAATGTTATGTTGTCTAAAGCTGGAAAGCCATGGTTTCAAAACAGATCGTTCAATTCGCTGAGTAGGTCATATTTGGAGGTAGCGGAGTCGGGTCGGTAAAACCTTGCCGTTTACATCAATATGATCCTAGGTGTGACGAGAATGAAACAACGTTGAGAAATAGAATACAAAAATGGAATTATTCCCGCATTTGATTGGACGGAGCATGTTTCTAGAAACGGCATCTTCATGCAATCAGGAATGATTAAACACATGGCACATCATGTTTGCAACCTTGGCACTCGTATGATATGCAGTTGTTTGAAAGGCATGTTGAGCGCCGAACAAAGACGGATATCATGATTGGCCGTTCTGGTCCGCGGTGGCCAAAGTGATGAGCATGTGGCGTTGTTGGACGCACTTGGGAGGCAGGCGCTTGCCCTTGAACGTCCGAGCGAAGTACTCGTATATCTCATCCATGGTGGCAAAATTTTCAAGGATTTGTCAGCGCTAAATGAAATCGCGTGTGCTATTCGGAACATGTTCGATCTCGCAACATCTAAATCTTTGTAACATCGCAACATTAAATGCAGACTCACATTCATTCCGGATTCTGGATGTACAGCGATTACAGGGGAACAGACCATACAGCGAAAAGCTATGCGAACGACTCATGAAAACCTATCGACACCCACTGACAAATATGCGGAAGATGCATATGCGACAGATGCGAAAACAGACGCCGATTTAACAAACTTCCGAGCGAAAACACGCAGTTCACACTTTTCACACTTCCTGCACTGTCAACACATCCTGCAGAACGTGCATGATCGATTGCATAAATATTGCTTCAATTGGTGAAGTTTTTGTTTACTCATTCATCCTACCTACATACCTACATACATACCTACATACACATTTTACCCCCCTAATATCCCTTACGTTACGCTACGCTTTGGTGTGGCAAACCACACAGCCGTTGTTAACTATGGCGACGGGATTACGCTCGGCAAGCCTTAGTTAACGACGGCTGTACGGTTTGTCACATGAGGTCGATGCTGCTCATTGCATCTGGCACCGATGCGCGAATGAAACAACCATATTAAGCCGATATGTCGAATCGAGTGTGCGCATCAATAAGGACGAGCAAACCAAGCGCGCGGAGGCAAGGAAAGAAAGCTCACATCCTAAATGCCTCCGAGATGGAAACACGAATTGGAATTGGGCGACCAAGGTCAAGGGAGAGGGAGGATCGGTTGGTGGAAATGAATTCATGTATGTGGAGTGTGGAAGCAATTTCACGCAATGCGGCATTGGCAATAATTGATGAAAGCCAAATAGTGAAGTGACAATGGAACACCTATAGTTTTTTTCTGAAATTGCGTGGCCGCATAGGCGCCCATCAATTACGTTAAGAGAATAGGGAAGTTAAAAAGGGGGAAGAAAGGAGGGAAGGAGCACTTGGAATCAATCAGCCTTCCCCCCACCCAAAATGGAATGGCGGTGCACAGGTTCCTCGCCCCTAAAATTCAAAGCATGTGTAGGGACAAATCATAAAGAGGAGAAAGCACGAAGGGAGCAAACAAGAGAAAATACCCCAAATCCACCCGAAGAAAGGGATGGGAAATCCCAGTCCCCAAAGGATAAATGCCTTAAATGAGGATCAAATAGGGGGACACCATTTGACGAGGAAGAACAAGCAAGGGGCCTTGGGACGGGCCCGGCTATTGAGATATATGGCAATCTTGAAGCCAAGCATGCGGTCGACGTTATAAACGTCACCGTAGACGAAATAACGGGTGCCATAGAGCTGGCCGTCCAAGGGAGAAGGCGGGAGACATGGAAGACATGGTGGACACGGGACAAGGTGGAAGGGAGAGCAAGGCGGAAGGACACACACGATTTTCTCAATGGTACGGTGGGTAATTTATGTTTGGCCACCCGTTTGTGGGTGGTGGGTAGTGAAGATGTTAAGCTTCGAGACAAGGCCAGAGATCACCCTTACATGTCCCTAAAGCGGCAATGACACGTGGATCGCGGACAAAGAAAACGACATGAGGACGGCCTTTTGGAAAAGACATGGTTGAGGAAAGGTGGGCGAGTTGTTCATAAGAATAGATTTTTGAGAGCACACGAAGATGGCTTGCTTGATGAGCATGCACACAAAGGTAACAATGGCGCCATGTGATGGGAGGAGGGTGGGTCGGGGATGAGGTTAAACATGGAAACGTGGGACTAGGGGCAGACAAAAACAAAGTGTGAGGCTGGAGGAGACAAGGGGGAGCTTGGGTCGAGGGTGTGTAAACCTTGGCACGGGGCCTAGGAGGGGATGTAGGAGCAGATGGCACACTTCATGCGAGACCACTATAAATGAGAGGCGATGGAGTTGAGTGTCTTGAGGCGGTCAGGGTGGCCGACAAAACGTGTATCATGATACTCATGGAGCAGTTCGCGGCTTAATGCAGGGTTTTTGGTAACGCAGACGTGCTCCTTGAAAACCAGAGATATTCACGGCGGTGGAGGTAGCTATGACGGCCAGGTTGTCAAGGGCAACGACACGGTCGGTGGAGTTGGCAGATTTGATGTCGTCGAGGAGAGAGTGGCTGATCATGATGTGGGCATCGAGGTGTTGAAGGAAGTATTTAATGAGGGTGGCGGAGAGATCAGAGGAAGCTTAGATGAGCTTGAGGCGGTAGAGGGCTTCATCTTGGTTGTCTTTGCCCTCTTCGTAGAAGATGGACATGTTGGGCTGGTAATCATCCAGGATTTGGGATCATTTGACTTGGCGGCGGGAGAGGTCCTTGCTGGCGAATGAAACCTGGGGCCGACAGCTCTCTTTTCGGAATTGATTCCTGCACGGTGCGACAGACATCCGCACAACTTCTCACGGGCGGTAAGCTTGGTTGGGCGGCCGGCAACACGTCATCGCCACGCTACGCATACCATAAAACCGGCTGCACTTCGCTCAACATCCATTAATAATTGGAGTGCGCGGACCTGGATGCGTGCTAATATCAATTAAAAAAATGCCGGTGTGCGGAGTTTCAGAAGGTGCCCAAACAATTGTTTTGGGGGTGCGCGCTATGAAATAAAAATCGCTCAAACCGTTGTACTGGTTTCACTCCGCGTTTGATTAACTAATTTATGGGGTGCGCGAACACTATGCGCGGTAAAAATAATTCAAGAATTCATGTTCCGCGAACTTGGTAATCACAGGCCATGAAACCAGTGCTGTGCGATTGCGCCGTAATCCGATTTTTGTGTAAGTAATTACGGTCAATTACGGCGTAACACGTAATTGCGCGCAAGTTAGGCTTTTTAGCTTACACGCAATTAAGTTCGAGCTGTAATCTAGACCGCAAGCACGTTCCAGTACATTTCTGGCTTTTGGGGACATCAGTCATACATTTTCGAAGGTGGGAAGTTCCTGATCGTTGTGCGCCAACTCATGAGAAGATATCGTGAAGATCAGAACAACGTCCACGTTAATGCACCACGACTTTTCGTCAATTGGCGGGTAGGTACCGAGCCAAAAACCCCATTTGCGGTCCATAACCAGGGTTTCGTCTGTGGTTACGCCGAAAGCAACTTGCAGTAATTGCGATGTAATCTGGGCGGTCCTGGTAAACTGCGCGCAAATTGCACCGTCACCGCAAACCGTAATTTCACGAACCGTAAGGAAGCACAGCACTGCATCAAACTATCTGAGGGGGCTCGCGGACTACTTTCCGGTACCACATTTAAAACCGTATCGGCATACATACTGACGACCATCTAGCAGCACTATCTAGCATGGCTCTTCAGTTCAAGGCCGTCAGCATCTTCTTCTACGGAAAACACACGACCAAGGCCTGTAGTCGGCGGTATTTGCCCTCCGCAAAGTTGCTTTGTTTGTAGCTGCACAGACCTTTATTAACACGATCGTAAGGGCTGCACGCTCAAGAACTAAAACTATTCTCTCAGAATGGCTGTTGCGCGGTAAATGCGCTGCGCGGACACATAGCTTATTTTGACGCGCATACGATTTGCCAAAATATTCAAATCCGGGGTGCGCGAACCGTATCCGGTTCTACGGTATGAACAATGGGGGGCTCCTTTGTCGCAAGTCCCGTGTGAAGGTCCAGAAGTGTGCTCATTGTCAGCGTGTGTATGTGGTGGCTACTGACATGTGACTGGGGGTGAGTGCGTCGGGGGCAAAGGGGAAGGAGATGGGGGTGAAGGAGAAGGGGATGGGGGCAGGGGAAAGGGGAATGGTGGTTGAGGCACGGGAAATGGGGGCCAAGGGAAGGGAGATGGGTTGAAAGGGGAAAGGGGGGGTTATCGAGGCGAGAATGAATTTGGGGCGGGTGAGGAGGCGATGGTGGGGGAGCGGGGTGGTCGTGGGAGATGGTATGTGGGGGGGGAGGATGGGGAGGGAGGTGTTGGAGCGATGGGGGTGATGGTGTTGATGGGAGCGGGTGTGTTAGGAGAAGGGGTGACGGAGGAGTGGTGATGGGGGAGGGGGTGATGAGGTTGATAGGGGAGGGGTGATGGTGTTGGGGAGGGGGTGTTGGGGATGGGGGCAGGGGTGATGGGGGCGAAGGGGAAGGAGATGGGAGCGAAGACAAAGGGGAGGGGGATGAAAGGAAAGGAAATGGGGTTGGGAGCGAGGGTGATGGGGGCAGAGGGGAAGGGGGTTTGCCCCATCCCCGCATCCCATCTTGCCGACGTGGCCGAGCTTCATTTCAGCTTGGCCCAGAGGTGTCACGTCATTAACCCATGAATTGCTGCCTTTGCTAGAAGAAGGGAGCCCCCTAAGGCACTGACGGTTTGATGGTCGAATATGTGATGTGAGACAAAGGTTTTGTGTGTTTATGTTTGATTGAACTGGCGCTATCCAATTTCCCTTTCCCAGAAATAAGTGTTTTATTAATGATGCACCATCGTCTTTTGACCTCTGTTTGATTGGGCCATTGTTTGTGGTAATATTATTTTGTGGAAAGAGATCATTTGTGTCAATGTTATGTTGTCTAAAGCTGGAAAGCCATGGTTTCAAAACAGATCGTTCAATTCGCTGAGTAGGTCATATTTGGAGGTAGCGGAGTCGGGTCGGTAAAACCTTGCCGTTTACATCAATATGATCCTAGGTGTGACGAGAATGAAACAACGTTGAGAAATAGAATACAAAAATGGAATTATTCCCGCATTTGATTGGACGGAGCATGTTTCTAGAAACGGCATCTTCATGCAATCAGGAATGATTAAACACATGGCACATCATGTTTGCAACCTTGGCACTCGTATGATATGCAGTTGTTTGAAAGGCATGTTGAGCGCCGAACAAAGACGGATATCATGATTGGCCGTTCTGGTCCGCGGTGGCCAAAGTGATGAGCATGTGGCGTTGTTGGACGCACTTGGGAGGCAGGCGCTTGCCCTTGAACGTCCGAGCGAAGTACTCGTATATCTCATCCATGGTGGCAAAATTTTCAAGGATTTGTCAGCGCTAAATGAAATCGCGTGTGCTATTCGGAACATGTTCGATCTCGCAACATCTAAATCTTTGTAACATCGCAACATTAAATGCAGACTCACATTCATTCCGGATTCTGGATGTACAGCGATTACAGGGGAACAGACCATACAGCGAAAAGCTATGCGAACGACTCATGAAAACCTATCGACACCCACTGACAAATATGCGGAAGATGCATATGCGACAGATGCGAAAACAGACGCCGATTTAACAAACTTCCGAGCGAAAACACGCAGTTCACACTTTTCACACTTCCTGCACTGTCAACACATCCTGCAGAACGTGCATGATCGATTGCATAAATATTGCTTCAATTGGTGAAGTTTTTGTTTACTCATTCATCCTACCTACATACCTACATACATACATACATACACATTTTACCCCCCTAATATCCCTTACGTTACGCTACGCTTTGGTGTGGCAAACCACACAGCCGTTGTTAACTATGGCGACGGGATTACGCTCGGCAAGCCTTAGTTAACGACGGCTGTACGGTTTGTCACATGAGGTCGATGCTGCTCATTGCATCTGGCACCGATGCGCGAATGAAACAACCATATAAAGCCGATATGTCGAATCGAGTGTGCGCATCAATAAGGACGAGCAAACCAAGCGCGCGGAGGCAAGGAAAGAAAGCTCACATCCTAAATGCCTCCGAGATGGAAACACGAATTGGAATTGGGCGACCAAGGTCAAGGGAGAGGGAGGATCGGTTGGTGGAAATGAATTCATGTATGTGGAGTGTGGAAGCAATTTCACGCAATGCGGCATTGGCAATAATTGATGAAAGCCAAATAGTGAAGTGACAATGGAACACCTATAGTTTTTTTCTGAAATTGCGTGGCCGCATAGGCGCCCATCAATTACGTTAAGAGAATAGGGAAGTTAAAAAGGGGGAAGAAAGGAGGGAAGGAGCACTTGGAATCAATCAGCCTTCCCCCCACCCAAAATGGAATGGCGGTGCACAGGTTCCTCGCCCCTAAAATTCAAAGCATGTGTAGGGACAAATCATAAAGAGGAGAAAGCACGAAGGGAGCAAACAAGAGAAAATACCCCAAATCCACCCGAAGAAAGGGATGGGAAATCCCAGTCCCCAAAGGATAAATGCCTTAAATGAGGATCAAATAGGGGGACACCATTTGACGAGGAAGAACAAGCAAGGGGCCTTGGGACGGGCCCGGCTATTGAGATATATGGCAATCTTGAAGCCAAGCATGCGGTCGACGTTATAAACGTCACCGTAGACGAAATAACGGGTGCCATAGAGCTGGCCGTCCAAGGGAGAAGGCGGGAGACATGGAAGACATGGTGGACACGGGACAAGGTGGAAGGGAGAGCAAGGCGGAAGGACACACACGATTTTCTCAATGGTACGGTGGGTAATTTATGTTTGGCCACCCGTTTGTGGGTGGTGGGTAGTGAAGATGTTAAGCTTCGAGACAAGGCCAGAGATCACCCTTACATGTCCCTAAAGCGGCAATGACACGTGGATCGCGGACAAAGAAAACGACATGAGGACGGCCTTTTGGAGAAGACATGGTTGAGGAAAGGTGGGCGAGTTGTTCATAAGAATAGATTTTTGAGAGCACACGAAGATGGCTTGCTTGATGAGCATGCACACAAAGGTAACAATGGCGCCATGTGACGGGAGGAGGGTGGGTCGGGGATGAGGTTAAACATGGAAACGTGGGACTAGGGGCGGACAAAAACAAAGTGTGAGGCTGGAGGAGACAAGGGGGAGCTTGGGTCGAATTAAGAAAAACGACTCGAATCGAACGCCGTTTGTCTAGCCTTTGCCTTACGGTACAAAGCAGGTTTCGGGGCTTGCGATCTTGAAGCGCAAATAATTAAAATCTGGTTACCGCTCAACTGAGCCTCTGCGAGGCCGAATTAATTGTTTGGTTACCGGTTTGGTTACGAGTCGTAACCGGTAACCACTAAAAAAAACTGAAGACAACACGATGTGCACTGCTCTATGGCAAAGAAGTGGTAAAATGGCAGGAAAATACGATGAAAAAGGAGCAGCGGATGGCGGATGCTGTTAAATAGGCTTTTGGAAAACGGTAAGGCTTTTGGAAAACGGTAATAAGCAATGCAGAGTTGTCCAGGACATGCTTTAAAACAGACAAGAGGACAACACGCCTTATGAGCAAAACTGGCAGACCACATAACATGAACACCCCCTGCGGATGTGGCACATGCAAGCCAGTTTATCAGTGATTGTTATACCGCTTTCAGCTACATTTCAGCTATACTGTGGCCCCCGGCCACAAGCCCCTGTTACGGCCAGCCCTACTGCTTGAGCCACCAGCCTGAGGCCGGTCCAGGTTTGGTGGCAATCAGGCAGCCCAAGGTTGGCCGCGGGGCGGCTTAGCAAAGGTTGTCCAACATCCGCATGCTTCAAGTATTGCAACACTCCACCACCACGGGTCACTCGGGCAAAGCGCCACGCAGGTGCTCATTACAATAGCCCACGTGACAGGGCGGATGCTCTTCTCGCCGGGCTGAAATCTGCTTATCTTGATTCTTCTTCTTATGCTATTGCTGATTGTGGCTGAGATCCGGCTAGTCTTGACTGTTAATAAGGTACTGGCTTACTGAAACTGTGGTCTTGAATGCTGCTCAGAGCTAGACCAGTGCCTTGTTATAGTTAGGTGCCTGTCCTTTCAAAGGGACTGCGGTAAAGACCGGTGGCACTGTTGGGGATACTAAGACCCGGCAGGCCCTAATGAGACTAAGTACGGGAACTCCTGCGCCAGCTCAGCAGGTATTCAAACTAGGCCACGGAGCATGCGGGCCGAAGACACGCGGTCTCCGTGCTCGCAGCCCGGGTTTACGATTATGGCATGTTTATGGGAATATAGCGTGACAACTACTACAACAACCTCTCCAATGACCGTACCAAAGCAAAAACCGAGCAAGGCCTAAAATAAGGTGTTCATCCTTACGTCATCATACATGGCAGGTGACCTTGTATGTGTCCCTGCCCTCATGCATGCAGCATGGCCCTCAGCTGTTCGAGTACAATGGGGAACACATGGTGCCCAAGTCTGCACAAATGCATGATGCAATCAACTAGGCATACTCAATAGGGCATACCAGGTCCTAGCTCAGTCGCATAGCATGTTGCACGTCGTCTCCCCGGCGGGGGCGTCAACATGCATTGCTTGCAGGACAGAGGCCACCAGCATGGCTGTGGAGTATGTGGCATGTCTCTGGCAGCCAAACTGCCAGTGCCGCTGCCTGCAAATGCCCAGCAGTGACTGCAAGAGGACAGGGGCAGGGTTCAAAGGGCTGAGCATAGGAGCGAGAAGAAAGGGGACACGAGAGGGTTAGGAGGGGTCAGAGAACTTGGGTACTGGGTCGCCTGGCCACAAGTGTGTGTGAGATAAGCCAAGCCAGGGGGCATCGCGGGAGCGAAATGATGATGATGAGGGAAAGGGGAGGAGGGGGCTCCTCTCCATTTGCCCTTTCTGATGGCTATGCCAATGGCCTAGCCCAGTCCACTGGCTGTGCATGGCAAATTGGCGATGGATATGGTCCGTGCCACCAGCTCACCATTAAAGAACCCATCCGAGTCTTGTGGGTCACACCCACCTCTCGGCTGCTGAACACCGTCTCCATCCTGAAAGTCCCCCTGCTGGTGGACCGATCAACTGCTGTAGCATTACACAGCAGGGGCCTCAGATCGTTCAGTGTCACTCCCACCGGTAGCTGCATCAGTCCGCTGCCACGGGGCTGGGCGAGGGACTGCTCCTCGACCTCTTTGCACTTGTGGCAGATCTTGACAGTCCCTTTGAGGCTAGAGGAGAGGTGGAGGGAGTGGACAGGTACGTTGGATGGGATTGATACCTGGGTTTGCGTTACGTCTTATTATCAGCCAAATTCGAATGCAACAGCAGACACCATTCACACCACTTTGCATAGTTCTGTGTGCAAGTCAGCGAGTCATAACAGGTATCCCATGCATGGAACAATCCAAGCCCCTGAAATCCCACAGCTAATTACTCACTCTCCAAACATCTCATTGTCAGGTTGTCTGTATTGCCCACAGATGGAGCACTGCAAGTGAGATTCATACTGAATCACCACTTGCTCCTGGCCACCAAATTTTTTCAACAACTCCTTGATGACGTCCTCACCCCTGGCTTGTCGCTTGTACAGTTTCTCCAGCGTATCTGCACAGGAATAATCCAAACCATGGCCCTCACCGACTCAAGCGCCTGGGGTGTTGGAATTCGTGTGCCACCCCCAGTTCATGGCCCGCTGTTGAAGCAAGCGACGCAGGGGTACACATCTCCAAGAAGCAAGGCATTCTTAAGGATGTGCGGGCAAATACACAGATAGGCGGCATGCATATGTCCCCAGTGCCCTACCAGCCAGGAGTCCGCCTGCCATGTACGGCATCTTGGACACGTCGGGGTTTACTTTCAGATACCTCTGCCTGTACGTGCCCCACTTGCAGTAAATATCTGGGAGCGCCATCTTGTACCATTTCAGGAGGTGGGCCCGCCTCTTCTCGGGCTGCCACTGGGCCTTGTCGAGGCGGCCACGACTGCCTCTGCCCCCGTTGAACAGGTAATCCGTGTCATCCTGTGAGTGAAGGCGCCAAGGTGAGGGTGCTAGTGTAACGGAACACGGGCGGGCATACAGAGAGTTGAAAGGAACCAGCCGGCCCACAACTTGGGCATGCAGCGCAATCCTCACATCGGCGGGTGGGTCTGCCCAGAGCATCAGCTCTTGAATACCGTCCATCCGGCAGCCATCCGAGTAGCCACCCACGAAAGCCTGGTAGACCATTGACCGCACACAGGAGCCGCTGTATTCCGGTGTGCACATCAGGTTGACCGAGTCCAAGTATATGATGTGTGCGACCCTGGGAGCGAGCCGCGCCGGTTCGTACTCCTCCACCAGCATAGCAAGCAACAGAACATCGTGGTTTTCCTGCTCCTGAATGGGGAGAGGGAAGTGGCCATATGGGAGGGCAGAGAGATAGGTCAAGGCGGCAGTTGGGTGAAGGAGGCCATAGCCATGACTGACATCCCTCGCAGTGTCGCCGGGCAGGCCCTCAAGCTCGCTGATGAGGCACTGTCCCGCAAATAAAACGTCAGTCCTTTGAAAGTTGCTCAGCCCAATCAAAAACGGGGTACCCTCCTCTATTGCTTGCAAGGGAGCCCATGTTTCCTTTCACAACACAGTCCGCCCCTAGAGAGGGGCGAGGATGAAATGCTATTTGTGTGCTTTGTTCACCCTACCTGGAACAGCCCGATGCACGCCTGCCAATACTTCTGATGTTCAGGCAACGGTGAGAAGTTCTTAGTGTAGTGCTCCTGATACTGCAGCTCCTTATCGGTACTGCTGAGTATCCGCACCAGAAAACCTCCCCCCGCCTGCTCGGCCGGCCCGTGCGCCAACTTCTCCATTGCCCTCAGGTACGCTGCATTCACTCCCTTCTCCATTTCCATGCTCACTTTGCACCTGGGCAAATCCCTGGCGGAGTACTTGGACACCTGCTTCGGTGGGCACACCTGTTGGGTGGCAACAGGAGGCAAATGGGTATAGAGGAGGGCAGGCAGACCATGTCTTAGAAATGTTGCCCCGTTGTCAGGTCCACTGATTACAACAGCACCAACCCACCTCATGCCCTCCGCCATCGTTGTTGCGTCCGCTCAATGAGCAGGAGGGGCAGATGTACTGGGAAAGCTTGTTGGCGGCAAGACACACATCCACCTCTATCACCATCGCGCAAGCCAGGTGGCAGGCCAGTCTGCAGTGTGTGCAGGTGACGGTCGTCTCCGGGACGGCAGTCTCAGTGTACAGCCGCTGCTGCAGGCTACTGGGGATACCTTCAGGCCAGACTTTGGCCGCGCAGCTTAGGCAGACCGGCTCCTGAACAAAACAACCACAAGGATGACAGCGCTTGATGCCTTGCATCCATGTATTAAAGCCATGAACCTGCCCCTTGACAAGTAATTCTGCCATGCCAGCCATGATGCACATGAGGACAGCGTCCTAAGATTGACGATGGCAAGGTAAAAGACCGCGAGCGAAGTTGGCAGGCATAGCAGCCATCATTAACACATGAACCTGCGCACCCACCTCCTCAGCACCATCATGGACGATATGGTCGCCATTCCTGATTCGTTCGTTGCACTTTGTGCAGTACCATGGTTGCACCATCATGCTGCCCGGGCAAGGAATGTTGCAGATAAGACATAATGAGCTTTCGACGCCGTCCTGAGAGGCGATGCTGGCGGGCGGCGGCATGCCACCTTCGTGCCCGTTGTGCCCCTGTGAACAAATAAGAAGGATGCTAAAAGCCAAGTTACCATCCACTGAAGGTGTAATGACTGATGAGTGGCATGCATACATGCATGATGGTATTGACATTGGTAACTCATCCACATGCAACTCAAAGGGTCACTGGTTTCTGGTTATATCAATGGACAACCCTCTTGTGGCACTAACCTGCCTGAGGGAGGGTTGGCAAGCATATGTGATCCGCAAACAGCATGCAAACATGGTTGAGGGCAGGGTAGGGAGTCATCTGCTGGGTGCCTGCCGTCGCGCAGGGAGACACGACGCATGCCATGCCATCCTCCTGGTGGGGCACAGCCGCCCCTCCCTGAGTGCGTGCATGAGTGCTTCAGGGTGGCTACTGACACCTGGGCAGTCCCTCCCGCACCCTCTCAACACTATCCGCTCTGGGTTATTGCATGGCAGTATGAACAAGCAGCTTGGGAGGTCCACACAGCTTTCGAATGCCAGCTGTTGGACAGCTGTTGGACACTCTACTCCCTGCTTGAACCCGACCCTTCCTTGCCATTCACACTTACCTGTGGTGCACTTGGTCGTTCGCATGCCGGTAGATGTTCGGGGCAGGTAGTGGGCACCAACCGTGGCAGCAATCGGGTTTTGAGACCCTGTGAGATCCAACATGAAACATGAGGACATAAGCAGAGGTGGATGCGCCATACATTTCAGCAGCTGGGCAGTGTCGAGCTCGAGGGCAAGCAAGGCCCTGGGTGAAGAGCATGCCCATCACGCTCGACCCTGCACCACCCACAAGAGGGCTTGTAGGGCTCATCATGCATGGCAGATCTCACATTGCCATGGTGCTGCATCCTGGCACACGGGAAGGGGGGCCAAGGGCTCATACACACTCAAGCTATGTAATCATTTTGATTGGGCATGTCTATGCAAAACAACACAGATGTGGATTGGAAGTTTGCTGTCCCGTACTGTTATTTTATGGGATGCATCCTGACTAGCCTGTATTGGACTGAGCTGTGCCCCGAAAGAATATATATATATATATATCCCCTGACGTACCTCGCTTATGGTTCGTGCCCCTCTGGGTGGCTGACCATACTTGCTGGAAGATAGAGCCTTGCGCGCATGGCCCTGATGATGGGCGTTGGACGCCATGCATCCGGAGATGTGATGCTGGTGGACGGCGGGATGCACCCTTTATGCCCTTTGTGCTTTTGGTAGCACATACGACGGATACTAAAGGCTAACTTGCCATCAACTGAAGGTGTAATGAGTGGCATGCATGCATGCATGGTGGTCTTACTTGACATTGGTACCATTCACGTGTAAGTCTGTAACACAAAGGGTAATTGATGGGGGCATTGACCTCTCATCAGAGTCTCAGGTCACAATGGTCTTGTACAAGGCGCATGGCTAATACAGCCAAGCATGCGTCAGTCATACATGCGTCTAACGCCGGATCAACTGTGTCGCCCCCACATGGAGCGAACGAATATCAAAGTTTGCGTCGGCTGGTTGCTCTTTTTATGCGGGGGTCTCGTCAAAGTTGTACATCCCTTGAAGCAGACTAAGTTCCCTTGAAACAGACGAAATTCCGGCGAACGAGTGTGACCTACCCCGTACATGTGAACGATCGTTCCTGTGAGCTGGAAGGTTGTGGCAGCAAATTGGAGGTTGGTTGGCTGCCCCCGGGCGACTGAGTGGCTGAGATGAAGCCGATAATTGGTACGTTGGGCCGTAGGGATCGCATGATGGGCATGCTCTTGCAGAATGTAGCTCACTTGCCCGCCTATCGCCCACCCAAGGAACGCGTCAATTTGGTGGCGTACGCTGCTGCGGGATGCGGGTGAGCCCCTTAGGGGCTGAGAATCTAATCAGGTATGTACAAAACGATCGTCACCACAGCGGCTCTGAGACTCGTCGGACAAAGCCCGCGGCGAAAAACGACCAAACAGAAATCAACGCCCCAGACGAACCTAACACAGGAAGCTGAGCGAGGCTGGCCGAATGACAGCATTGGCCTCAACACATACAGCCAGTGCATGCATGCATGGGTAGGAATTACGATGACCAGCCGGTACGTGCACTCGCACGTCTGCCTGTATCAGGCGCTTGCCTGTGGGCATTGTTGATCACGTCCTTGACCATCGACGTCGAGGCTTCCTATATGAGTGTCCGTCTCTTGACACGAAGACTTCCGAAACCTTTGCGTCGTCTGTCGTCGTCGTCGTGTCTCCATGATGATTCCAGTTTGGGTATTCTTGGTCGTCCTCTACAATCTCGAAAAATGCTGTCGCATTGGACTGCTGGACTGGCTGTGCGCTCAGGGGGGTGCCTGCTTCATTATGAAGTCACAATGCAAGGTCAACCCTCGCAGCTGCTGGACGCCTGACGACTCGAGGGCAGCTAGCTTCCAGTCAGGTCTCCCATAACTCGTATGTACCGCGAGGGGGGTATACAATATGTACCGCAAGGGGGGTACTGATATGAACCCACTTCTTTCGCTGCGATAGAGGAAGCACAATTAATTTATACATGTTTGCGTAATTTTACCGCTGTTATAATGCCTGATAGTAGCGAAAGCGAATCCCCCTCGGAAGCTGCCTCGGATGGGGGGCATGGGCGGGAGCTCTCGCGGGATGACGTCCTCAAGCAGAGGAAGCAAATTTCGATGGCACTGTCTGGACGAGGGTTAACGTTTGTTGCCAAGGCCCGCGAGTATATTCAGGCGGGAGGGAAAGCGCTGGTCCTCTGCTACTGCGGACTCCAGCATTGGCGCTTCGCTTACGGCGGACGTGCAGATATGCTGCATGACAGCGTTAAGGGCGCGTTTGAGAAGCTCATGCGGATCCTCTGCAGCGACTCTGCAGAGGACGTCAAGAAAGCGTCTTCGACCCTGTTGGCCTGCACCAGCGAAAATCACTCGCCCAGCAAGGAAGGCTCCTGGCTCAGTGACCTCCTGCAGCTTGCAGTTGAGAAGCAGGTGATACTCCCATTTCAGGCGAGTCAACTAGAGGAGATGGCTCAACAGCTCAGCCATGCAGCATCAGAGCAGGTTCGACATCAGAGGGTTAGCAAGAACAGGGTGGCAAGAAGCAGCATACCAAAACTTGGAGACAAGATAGCCAGCACTGACAACAGCAGTGAGAGTGATGAAGATGACATGGCACCAGATGCAGATGTGCCGGTCTCACCAGCCAACCCCAACTCAGGGGGGGCAGCTGAGGCAGGAGAAGTGGGAGGAGAGGGAGCTGATACCACATCACCCCACCTGACCCAGACTACCAGCTTCAGCTTAACCCCTTGCCTCCTTATGGCCAAGGAGGCGAGGCGTCCAAGGCGGGACATAGCGCGAAAGCCGAGAGTGTTCAACACAAGGTTGCTCCAAATCTTCCAGCCTGTGAAACATGTCAATATTATTACACCTGTGGTCATCGTAAATCGAAAGGGTAGACCCCCCAAGGCCAAGGTAAGCTCTCATGCAAAGTTTGTTAAGTCAACCAAAGTGGATTGGGATGGATTTGACTTTCATGTCATGGGATGAGTACATGGGGGGATCATATTGTGGTTCCACCTATGACCTAAGTATCTTTGCCTCATTACTTACTTAGGTTACACCGCCAAAGATCCTGATGCAGAAAGGGTTGGATGCGATTGACACAGAAGACAACGAGATGTTGCAGCGCATTTTCGACCGCCTTACACAGCCGTCGATGAAGGCCAAGCTGAATATTGCACAAGCGGCGCACGTGAGGACAAAGCTTTTAACCGAAGCCCAAGCCAAGGACCTGACCCAACCCCAGGCCTAGGCCAAGGGCCAAGCCCAAGAAAACCTGACCCACACTTTATTTTTTTGCAGTCTCAACCTCACTTTGCCTTCAGCGCCGACCCTCGCGGCTAGCCTTGAGGCCAGTCTCCTAGCATACTGGTCTGAAGATGTCAGATTTCGACCAGATGAGGATTGATTTAAGTTTGATAGTGGTGGCACTTTCCATTCTCCCAATTTCAGGTCACTGTCAGCACTTTATGTTTTTGCAGTCTCAACCTCACTTTTGCAGTCTCAACCTCACTTCGCCTCTATCGCAGCGAAAGAAGTGGGTTCATATCAGTACCCCCCTTGCGGCACATATTGTATACCCCCCTCGCGGTACATACGAGTTATGGGAGACCTGACTGTAGCTTCATATTAGTTTTCCTACCTGAACCCTTCTCTTAAGCGCTAGAAGAGCAGTGTTGCATGCCAACTGCTGCTGTTGCTCCTGTTGCTGCAGCTGCCACATATTATCGTTGCTTTCTGATCTGCCAGCAGAGGGTCCTGCGATCTGTGGTGTCGCCTGGGAGGCAGCCGAGCCACTGGGAGCAGAGGAGACCGGATCACACAATAGAACAGACAAGAGCAGACAGGGTTTATCAGACAGGAAAACACACTGGCCAATAAACTCTCTGGTCCAGGAACTAACTCAGAAGCATGGCGCCGGCTGCAGCACCTACCAGATGATGGGACGAAACCCAGTCGGCAATCATCTTGACCCACCCACCTCAGCTGAGCCAGATGCTTCGTACTTTGCAGACGACGCGGCCCACTGTGCGGCCTTTGCAGCCTTCTGGGCCACATGTGAAGCTGACGCTGCTGTGACGTTGGCATGATAGCGCTGTGCCGCATCAAGGGCGGAAGCGGCACCACGGGCAGTGCGATGCTATCATGGGGGGTGGCGGCAGCATCTGACGGGCTGCCAGGCTGGGGTCCCAGTCCATGCCATACTCCTGCGCAATCTCCGACAGCATCGCCAGCTTCACGTCAGGTGGCGGCGCCTCGATAAGCAGGCAGTTTACGAGGGTCTGGTTCACCTGGAAGGCAAAAGGCGGGAACGGGGCACGTTCAAAGAAAACATGTGGTTCAGTATAGGAGACGGTTTGTGCATGAGGAAATTATAAAAATATGGCGTAGCGAATCTTGTATTATGCAGCTGGAAGGAGTTAGGTCAGACAGGGAGCAATCAGAAAACCCTCAAGATTGGGTGGATCTTCCTAGAAAAAATCCATTTCCCTGCCCTTCAGGTACGATTGCCTGAAACCCCCTGCTGCCAGCTGTGGATCCCACCTGCCACTTGCTGCACGTCACATCACTGCTCGCCTCATTTATGAAGACCTTCCCATACTTGCCCTCAAGCATCGTAAATAGCTCCTGGATCTCCGGCAGATCCGTTCAGTGAATAATTTGTTTAACTTCCAAAAAAATCTAGCAGATCTCTGCAAGACATTACAATATTTTGATCATAATTTGCGTCTGGCAGAAATCTGCAGGAACACCCAGCCCAGGGTTGAGTGGGATTTAGAGGGCCTGCATGCGGTGGCATATTTGCTTCGGCTATGTTTCAAGAGTGATCTTGTTCACACCAGGGGTTCACAGTAAAATAAAACATGGGTGGAACTGTGGAAGCGAGATGTATGCCATGTGCACAATCCGCATGCTTGAAGAGGGGTTACATCTTGATGTTTTGTAAGGCAAGAGGAAAAACAAAATGGCCCCTGCAAAGAGTTTTGAGACAGACAGCTGTACAAAAGTCAGAGCCAAACTCTAATTCTGCACTCATGATCAGATGGAAGAGAGTGGCATGATCGCACAAGAACAGGGGAATCCCCGAATCAGAGAAGTAAAAGTAGAGGAGCAAGACTCAGTTGCCAGTCCCTCCCCTCACCCCCTCTTCCCTCCCTCCCCCCAGCCCACACACCACACACCAAACACCCAATGTGTTGCGCGAGTAAATGATGCTAGCCACGGAAACTGAGATGTCTCGCAGGTTTCGCAGGACCTCCTTGGTCTTTGCAGTGACCTGCGCCTGCATTCTCATGATCTCCAGGTATAGCTCCAGGATTTCAAAGGACTGCAACAGCAGCATCTGGATCATACCCTCCACTTGGATCCGAGCATGATCCTGAGGGGTGGAAGGCATGCCTTCCATTCTAGGGGACTGTACTGTGTGGGCCTGATTTACATGTACCATACATGTGCAGACAGCAAAACACTGGGTTGCATTGTGGTTTGAAATTGGTGATAGAAAAAACAGTTGGTAGGATTTGATGAGCAAGAGAACCCTATGACGACCTGATCAACAAACAGATTCTCACCGACGACACGCAGCGAGACATTACCCCTGAGCAAATGAAACAACGAGAATGCGAGATGGTCCATGCCATCATGTGATGCATGGAATGTCCCCCCAAAAAGTGCTCAAAATCACCACTCAATCCACCATGGCTGATGTGGACTGGAACCTCGCTCCCCCGCCCATGCATGACCAGCCTATCCTGGAGAATTGTTCACAAACCTGAGATGAGTTTGCACCTGAAGAAGTCAGGGCCACTGGTATGTATGATGAGCTGCCGTGGGAGTTAGTCACAAGGTCAAAAAAAAAGCACCCAAATTTAGCCGCCCCCTACCTCAAAATGCATGTCAGTCCGCGAAAATAAAAGTACGGATCGACCGTTCGACTCGACGCGCGCCTCTATTACATGATGGCCATGTCAGGCAACATCATGATGCAACAAATAAGCACCAACTGATAAATAGGCATTTTGCGTGAAGAACCAGCCGTATAAAAAGAGGTGCAACTTAAAAACATTAGTTCGTTAACCCGGCCGGGGGCAGGACCAGGGGCGGGACCCCAGGGCAGGGCCGGGGGCAGGACCAGGGGCGGGACCCTAGGAAACGACTGAACACAACTGACATCTAGTCTCAAGCCCTATCATTGCCCAATCCCTTGATTTGGGTTCCTTTAAATCTTTCCGGCTTTGTATTCCTGCTCTGCATACGTGGCATGCAACACTGCTCTTCTAGCGCTTAAGAGAAGGGTTCAGGTAGGAAAACTAATATGAAGCTACAGTCAGGTCTCCCATAACTCGTATGTACCGCGAGGGGGGATTGTGCTGTGCTGACTTACGTTTCGTGAAATTACGGTTTGCGCTGACGGTGCAAATTGCGCGCAATTTACCAGCGCCTCCCAAAAGTACCGCAATTACGGTAAATTGCTTACGGCGTAATTATAGTTCAAATCTCAGTAATCGACCGCAAATAGTGTTTTTGACGTGGAATCTACCCATTCCGATTTATTCGCAGCGGCCTCTTCAATGCTGAGTTATGTAGCGTGGTGCCCAAGGACTGCTAGCCGCATGATAAATTTCAGAACAGCCTCAGCAAAGCTTGCTGTTATGAACTAAGCTCTGAAGGACACATGCTGTGTGTTATAGGCATGGCCTGTACCAAGTTTCGCTGTCAAGGTACTGGATTTATTCGCAGCGGCCTCTTCAATGCTGAGTTATGTAGCGTGGTGCCCAAGGACTGCTGGCCGCATGATAAATCTCAGAACAGCCTCAACAAAGCTTGCTGTTATGGACTAAGCTCTGAAGGACACATGCTGTGTGTTATAGGCACGGCCTGTACCAAGTTTCGCTGTCAAGGTACTGGATTTATTCGCAGCGGCCTCTTCAATGCTGAGTTGTGTAGCGTGGTGTCCAAGGAGTGCTGGCCGCATGATAAATTTCAGAACAGCCTCAGCAAAGCTTGCTGTTACGAACTAAGCTCTGAAGGACACATGCTGTGTGTTATAGGCATGGCCTGTACCAAGTTTCGCTGTCAAGGTACTGGATTTATTCGCAGCGGCCTCTTCAATGCTGAGTTATGTAGCGTGGTGCCCAAGGAGTGCTGGCCGCATGATCAATTTCAGAACAGCCTCAACAAAGCTTGCTGTTATGGACTAAGCTCTGAAGGACACATGCTGTGTGTTATAGGCATGGCCTGTACCAAGTTTCGTTGTCAAGGTACTGGATTTATTCGCAGCGGCCTCTTCAATGCTGAGTTATGTAGCGTGGTGCCCAAGGAGTGTTGGCCGCATGATCAATTTCAGAACAGCCTCAACAAAGCTTGCTGTTATGGACTAAGCTCTGAAGGACACATGCTGTATGGTATAGGCATGGCCTGTACCAAGTTTCGCTGTCAAGGTACTGGATTTATTCGCAGCGGCCTCTTCAATGCTGAGTTATGTAGCGTGGTGCCCAAGGAGTGCTGGCCGCATGATCAATTTCAGAACAGCCTCAACAAAGCTTGCTGTTATGGACTAAGCTCTGAAGGACACATGCTGTGTGTTATAGGCATGGCCTGTACCAAGTTTCGCTGTCAAGGTACTGGATTTATTCGCAGCGGCCTCTTCAATGCTGAGTTATGTAGCGTGGTGTCCAAGGAGTGCTGGCCGCATGATAAATTTCAGAACAGCCTCAGCAAAGCTTGCTGTTACGAACTAAGCTCTGAAGGACACATGCTGTGTGTTATAGGCATGGCCTGTACCAAGTTTCGCTGTCAAGGTACTGGATTTATTCGCAGCGGCCTCTTCAATGCTGAGTTATGTAGCGTGGTGCCCAAGGAGTGCTGGCCGCATGATCAATTTCAGAACAGCCTCAACAAAGCTTGCTGTTATGGACTAAGCTCTGAAGGACACATGCTGTGTGTTATAGGCATGGCCTGTACCAAGTTTCGTTGTCAAGGTACTGGATTTATTCGCAGCGGCCTCTTCAATGCTGAGTTATGTAGCGTGGTGTCCAAGGAGTGTTGGCCGCAT
This sequence comes from Limnomonas spitsbergensis, assembly GCA_037349105.1. Classification (NCBI taxonomy): domain Eukaryota; kingdom Viridiplantae; phylum Chlorophyta; class Chlorophyceae; order Chlamydomonadales; genus Limnomonas; species Limnomonas spitsbergensis. The sequence goes on from JAYJMM010000028.1 coordinate 4,015,303, forward strand.
GATAAATTTCAGAACAGCCTCAACAAAGCTTGCTGTTATGGACTAAGCTCTGAAGGACACATGCTGTATGGTATAGGCATGGCCTGTACCAAGTTTCGCTGTCAAGGTACTGGATTTATTCGCAGCGGCCTCTTCAATGCTGAGTTATGTAGCGTGGTGCCCAAGGAGTGCTGGCCGCATGATCAATTTCAGAACAGCCTCAACAAAGCTTGCTGTTATGGACTAAGCTCTGAAGGACACATGCTGTGTGTTATAGGCATGGCCTGTACCAAGTTTCGTTGTCAAGGTACTGGATTTATTCGCAGCGGCCTCTTCAATGCTGAGTTATGTAGCGTGGTGCCCAAGGAGTGTTGGCCGCATGATCAATTTCAGAACAGCCTCAACAAAGCTTGCTGTTATGGACTAAGCTCTGAAGGACACATGCTGTATGGTATAGGCATGGCCTGTACCAAGTTTCGCTGTCAAGGTACTGGATTTATTCGCAGCGGCCTCTTCAATGCTGAGTTATGTAGCGTGGTGCCCAAGGAGTGCTGGCCGCATGATCAATTTCAGAACAGCCTCAACAAAGCTTGCTGTTATGGACTAAGCTCTGAAGGACACATGCTGTGTGTTATAGGCATGGCATGTACCAAGTTCGTCGCATCAGGCCTGAGCTGTCGAAGCTCTCATGCCTAAGGTTATTGAGACACCTGCAGTGCATAAGAGGATGGAGGGCTGAGACTTCAGGTACATGCATGTGATCGTTGGGACAATAAGCATGTTCAAATGTTCGTGACTTCCTGCTTTCCTGGTACTTCTGTGATTCTGTTCAGAATTTAAAGATATATGATTCAATAAGGCAGACGTTTGGCTGCTTCCGTAAGCTCCCCACCTAATCATTGGACTGTCGTAGTCCGCGCCCGTCGGTCACTTCGTTTCGTCCACACCTCAACTACATCATGGTCAAATGCTAATCACCAGGAGCCCATGACTGATACTCTGAAGACGCACTTGTTAATTATATTTGGAGTCATACATGCTTATGCTCTAGACAGGACGATATAAGAGAAGACTCCAACGCAAGATGTTGAGGAACATCCTGGTCGAGCATGGGAAACTAGTGCAAAAGTACGTGCGATAACCAGCTGGCTTCCCAATTTACTCCTCCACGGTGAACTGGTGATACATTAAGGTGTGCGCTGCATGGTTGAAGCCCCGGCTGGTCAGAAACCTAAGCGGAACCTAGTTGCGGACTTGCGGTCTAGATTACAGCTCTTTCTTAATTGCATGCAAGCTAAAAAGCCTTACTTGCGCGCAATTACGCGTTACGCCGTAATTGACCGTAATTACTTACACGAAAAACGGATTACGGCGTAATCGCACAGCACTGTATACAATATGTGCCGCAAGGGGGGTACTGATATGAACCCACTTCTTTCGCTGCGATAGAGGAAGCACAATTTATTTATACATGTTTGCGTAATTTTACCGCTGTTATAATGCCTGATAGTAGCGAAAGCGAATCCCCCTCGGAAGCTGCCTCGGATGGGGGGCATGGGCGGGAGCTCTCGCGGGATGACGTCCTCAAGCAGAGGAAGCAAATTTCGATGGCACTGTCTGGACGAGGGTTAACGTTTGTTGCCAAGGCCCGCGAGTATATTCACGAGTTATGGGAGACCTGACTGGACAGGGGGACCGTATGGGGGAAGCTGGGGTGGTTTCAGGGCTCTGTGAGTCTGGGGCGATACAATGCACCCCAGGATTTACAAAAAGCTTTTGAGGGAGTTGTGGCGACTGAAATAACGTAGAACGGGTGTGACTCTGCTATTAATTCATTATTGGTGGGGGTGCGCGGAGGACATGCGCGATAGAATAATTGTCAGCGACTAATTTCTGGGGTGCGCGGAGTAGTGTTTCTAGCACAAAATATCAATATAAAAAGCTGTGCGTGCGCAGAGTAGGGTACTTTTTGCCTGAGCGAATATTTGATACATTACTTCAGAAAAGGGGTGCGCAGAGTCTATCCGGGTTTACGGTATGCTGCTTTCATAGTGTGTTTTTACTTGTTTTGTGCATTGGCGATTTGCCCTAGACTGAAGCAGGGCAGTATACCACCCAGGGTGGCGGTATACACCATAATGCCCTTACTAGTATCTCTTATCTGTCAATGCTGGGAGAGCGATCGGAGACTGGGGAGTCGGGAACACGGTAGAGAATCGCTTATGACATATTGATACAATTATAGAATAACGGAGTCGGCTTACAATATGATCACGAATCAACAGAGTCTCAGCATAAGAAGACTCCCGGTAGGCAGACAAGGCATGCCCTAGTCTATGACAAATCAGAATTACTACCATGCATAGCAGGGTCATGGGCACAGTCATAGTGTCAGGGCAACTAAAGTAATCACAGAACTTCGGGAGGAAGTTACAGAGAACAAGCACACACGGAAAGAGCTACAATCCGCAATGAGTGATATGCGAACTAGCATGACTTACAGCATGGCATCATAACTACCATCTCTGACTAGCATTAGCATGGCACTTACTAGGTGCCAGCTCTGTTACATAGACTGTGAACATTGTCACAGTATATTGCAGTTAACGTGACAGAACCATTTAGCCGCCGATTGCGGCCACGGGGACTCCGCAGCTTCACCGCGGAGCCCCCGATTCTAAGTCTGGAGCTCAGCATCCCACTTGCGGGATGACCTGAGGCAACTCAGTACTCAGTACTCAGTAATTAGGGCATGCCGGGGCCTATGTCTCCCGGCATTTGCCAAGACTTCTGCTTCCTCCCTTTTGCAAGGACAGACCTTCACCGGAATGTGTAAACTGCACCGGCTAGTATCAAGGGATATAACCAGTGAAGAGCACTAAGTCAGTACCTTAAGCACAGTCAAGCCTAGATCAGCAACATCAGCTGATATAGCAAGAAGAAGTGATCCGGCAAAGGTGCCTGGCTCGACCTAGTGTCGCGGCACAGGGGTGCACCCTAAGGAATGGGTGCACCAAGCAAAAAGAATACAAGATAAGGAAGGTAAAGGTGAAGGTCTTCCTTTACCTTCCTTTACCAACAACTCTTCCTTAAACAAGTACTCATAAACTCTAACAGAGCTTACAGTAGGACCTTAGTGATTCGCTGCTGTAACTCAACGAACTCAGCTCGATTACAAGTGATAGCTCTAGCTACTCACCTGTACTTCTTCGATACTATTGACAGGATTCCGTTAAGCCTCGACTCCTGAGGTTCTTCTAGACTTCCTGGGACATCTTGGGCGAATGTGGCCGTTGATCTGCTGTGATGAGTCGCTTGCTTGGCGACTTCTGAGGGTTGAAGATATCTCTGATTACTCAGATGGTCGACTTGGAGCCACAGGAAAGGCTTTGATGTGGAGATGTGATGGTTTGGTGGTGGTAATATCCAGCTGTAGGGCTGGAGATATGCCTTGTTAAGAGGCAGGAATAACTCTCATTACTGCAGATAGTCGACTGTTGGCCTATATGCTCTGCCAGCTTCGTATTGGAAACTTGTTGATGCTTATAGGGTCGCTGAGTGTTGGCCTAGATGCTCTGCCAGTTTCCCCTTAGTAAGACTTGATGACGATTTTCTTGCAAAGACAATATTCAAGACTGAAAGCTTGGAAACGTTAAGTGCTATCAAAGGCTGTGAAATCGCAGTAAGAAAGAAAAAGTAAAGGACCCAGTTCGGGATCCTTTAAGACGGCAAACACACTTGTTCATGTTCACACATAACTTCCAACCGAAAAAACAGTTGGCGCGGTCAAACGCACGGTGCAGTCATGCGTCGTGACACTAGGACAGCGTTCTCCGTCAACGCCAACTACACCTTTCGCGATACGCGGTAAGTGCTCCCATCCATCCTGTCAGGTTCGCGACCAGAAGGCCAGTGGGCTTGCTCATCCAAGATCCAGTACCTTGTCTGACATCAAACTATCCAGTCACAGCTTAACGCGCTGCGCATTCGCGGCCAGCGTGTAGTCACTGAGTCCGCCCGTAGGCGTCCACCACTTTGTGGGGAAGAAATCCGCCACGGACCTGAAGCGACAATCGGTAAAGTGGTATGGGCGGTATACACGAGTCAGGGGCGCCCAGGCAGGCCCGAACCAGTGAGGCTCTTCCACTAGGGCTGTCTTGCTCTCAGTAACTTACACAGTTACCCCTTAACAGCCCTTGTATCTCAGCAGTGTAGCACGAGGTGTCTTTGTGTACGGCGATGTACCGTAGTTGTGAGTAGAGGGCGCCTCTCTAAGGCGCCCTGATCGGAGTTTACCATAGTATTGCAGTTACTGCTTTATGGTGCGACAGCATTTATTTTGGTATCTCCTTCAGAAGAAACTGTACAAAAAGTGTGCCTATAACACAATCCCGGGGATCTTCGTAGGTACCCCTAGGTTATTTTGGTGAAATTTCTTTTTATCTAACCCTTCGCTCTTTTTCAGGGTTCTTTTCTTTCGTGTGCGAAAAAAATATTAGTTGCTAATGGCGACCTGTCATTTAATTAATTAATTGCTTCATACAATCTTTGAAATTTCTTAGTGCCCAAAATTTAAAGTGCCACCAAGCAAAAAATATTAGTTGCTAATGGCGACCTGTCATTTAATTAATTAATTGCTTCATACAATCTTGGAAATTTCTTAGTGCCCAAAACCCAAAGTGCCACCAAGCAAAAAATATTAGTTGCTAATGGCGACCTGTCAGTCATAACCAAAAAATCAGGCCACACGATAATTCCAAAGTGAAAAATCGGTGTTCCATCTTTTCCCCTAAAATTCCAGATCTCTTCTTAAAAATATCAGTACACATCTAATTCAAACATGGACCGGGAAGCTGCGTGAATGGCGTGCATATCGTAGTCCACAGCCGACCTGATCTCAACCCGGAGGTCAGCTTGCTTTTCTAGGTAAGCCGGCTTGTCCGGCACAATGTCCCCGTGGCAATCTCGCACCTGCACACATGCAAAGGCAATCAGAGCAAGCAATTAGTGTGCTCGGTTCTTTCCAAAAAAAATATTGGCATAGGCATGGGAGACTTAAAACAGCCTTGAGCGAGGGTATCAGCCAATTTGAACAAGTTGTCGTTTTCTTTTTTAGGATATGTGCTAATGGTCATATTATAACTGGTCATAAGTGTCCTACCTAAACAGCAGTCGTGATCAATAACTCGCGCCATTGTCGCGCCACGTCGTTGTGCTGGTTGAAGTAGCGCTCGTTGGTATTGTGGTTCATGAAGGTGATGTTGACGTCGTCGCCAGTGATGCGCCTGAGAAATGGTGCAAATAATTTTCTTTGGGCTCAGGCAAGACAGAGGCATATCGTACGGCGCTCGGGCGAAACAGGAGGTTTGAATGCCTAAAGCAAATGCAATATGCCATTCTTGGACCCTCTGTATCACCTTCCCTCTTGACACCATTGTGGCATTGTAAACAAGGCAAGCATGCAGGCATGGTGCAGAATGGATGGCAGGGGAATATCGGGAAATGCTGAAATAGGCTGAGGGGATCACAAGGGAGCAGGTTTCCACTTTCCAGTCAGTTTGGCAACAATCGCACACACCTGCCCCCTGGCATCCGGTATTGTGTTCCTCGTTTTCCTTATCAGAAGCGTCGGCCGTGCCGGGCTTTTTCGTCTTGTTCGTCATGCATGGTCGAAGGCGTCCAGGCATGTCGGATTCGCTTTCGTCCTCTTCTGTGTACAGGAATTGCAGCAATTTGGAAGAGGGAAGTTCTAGAGATCCAAATGATTTCATAGTCCAGATAGAGGAGCAGGGTAGCATGCATCGCCATTCGCCAGGCTCTGCACGGGACCCAAATTGCGCTCGAAGGGTTACCCAGTTCCACAGTTCGCACCTGAAGCCTCGCAGGTCTTCCACGATGGGGCAAAGGTTGTAGCGACGCAATGGACGCTGCCCTATCCGGATTCCACCAAGATGCATAACATAGGCTTGGTACAAGTTACGCTGATTGTCATTAGCGATGTTGCAGCCTGGTATCATCCCTTATTATTTGACGTTAGCTCCGTCGCATTGTGCAGAGGAATTTAGGCAAATTCTAGTAATTCTCAGTGTTTTGCTACAGAAATCCATTCGACAGCCATCGCATCAGCTATTTTGGAATTCGATTCGGCATCTGTCACATGTCTTGTCCTTACAATCGGAACGAGGCAATGAGCGCAATCTTTAAGCCACGTCTTCTTCTCCCGTTTTTAGTAGAGTCCCGGAGAGACTCTAAACCTGCTATAAACACAAAACCGGGAAGACATCAGGGCAGTATGAACCAGGTGTGAACATACCAGACATTCCATGCAAGACAGATAACATGCACTTTTCAAAGCCACATTGCTTCAGTACACAAGATCAAACTCCCAATATTGTATGTGCACTTTAATTATGAACAACCCAAGCAACCACGGGCTACTAACATCGGATAAGCATGTATTTCCACAGTCCACACCACCTAAAGACTGAGAGTAATGGAGCACACCTTCAGACACACGGCCAAGGCCAGTGCCCAACACAAGCCAGCACTAAGCATACCACATGAAAAATATTGTGTACACATTTTTCTTTCCACTCCTAAAACAATCTGAAAGAATCACTAACATATTTTTTTTTCCCAAATGGCGAATTTCTCAAATCGTAAATCGTCTTTTCGAAGTGTGTACTCTTTCGTGTGCGAACAAATTAGTGCGATAGTGTGTCACCCCCCCCCCAGCAACTTTCTTCGGCACGGCAAACCCTGTATCAAGGCTGTGCATTAATTGTGTATCGTGTGGGCCTTGCCTTGCAGATCCCTTCCGGCTTCGAGACCTCATGGGTGTAATAAAGGTCTTAAGGTAGGCTTTTCCCGTATGGTTTCCAATTGGCTGGTATCAGACTCTTTTCTCGACCAAATGGAAACCAAACGGGAAAAGCCTACCTAACAACCTTTATTTTGGTCAGAAACGCCAGTGGCCAGGCCCGAAAGCCTGCCGTATGCGCTGTGTGTCCTTGACCAAACTTTGCCTCTGCTCCTTTTAGTCGAGTCATGTCTGAAGGCTGCCGAGTCTCATTTGAAAGGACATCAATAGTTTGATGGACCTAAACCATGTCGAAACCTTTGGTTGTCATGCGGCTATATGATGATGGGGGCTCTTGAGGTGGCATTTAAGTCCATGTCAGTCATGCAGGCCCCTGGCCTGCGCCAGCACGGCGTCCGCCGTAGACTGAAACCAAGTGCGATAGGCGGCCGCATACCTGTGTTCATAGCAAAGTCTCTGGGGTCCCCTCTGCCAGCTGCATCGAGCTGCGCCCGCTCGTATGTTGCATCAACTAGCGCTAGCACCTCTCTGACAGGCAGCGGCTGTAGGCAAGTTGCTGCCTGACGCAGTTTGGGATCGGCTGATCCCATCTCCAGCTCCAGCAAAGCACCTAGGAAATCACTGCACCATGCAGATAATTGTCACTCAATACGCCGAAGACCCAGTAAAATATCCCTGATATCTCGATTGGCATCACTGTGAAACTTGCTGATGTCAGCCACCACCAGCCGCGAGGCTTCGAAGGGCATCATTGAGGGCACCAACACATCCCAAAGGCATCCGTTCAGCCAGCCCAAAAGCCTCACCGCTTCCACACAGCCGAAACGACCACGCTCTGCAAGCCCAGCAGCTTCATCTCACGGAAATAGTGTCACGAGGCAGCAGTGAACATGAAGTTTCACTGCGCACAGAAGACACTTATTGGAGTGCTAAGTGCCCTTTATAGGGGTTAACTAGCGTGTGCAGGAGCGATAAAGTGCTGGCAGACAGTTTATCCTCGACTAATCCTCGGGTTACTGCACTAACCTTTGATGATTCCTCTCTTACTGTTGACAAAAGTAGCGAAGTGAACTCGTTCCTGCTGGGGCTAGTTGTACTGAAGCCGACTGTTGACAGTAGGAAATGGTGTGGAACGGACTTGAGAGTCGATCCAGCCGAAGTGATGAGAAAGGAGGAGCCGAAGAGGCGACTCTTTGATGAGGAGGATCGGCTGCTGGTGCAGTAAATCGACTTGGTAGCCAGAAAAGGCCTGGGTAGCAGCTCACATTGTCGAATTATAGCCTAGAGATAGAACTGTTGAAGCTCACAGTGTAGGGTATAATCGAGAGATAGAGCTGAGATGGATGAAGTAGAGAAGCTGATGCTAGAGATCACGAATAAGTGTAGTGGTTAACTAGAGATATTCGATCAGTGTAACGATCAGGGCCTATTACTGAATGATGTGGTCTTGGAGAAATAGGATCAGTGTAGTGTAAACTAGAGATCTCCTATTAGTGCAGTGTCCTGGCCTTGATAAGAGGCCGAAATATCACAGTTGGACGTTAATCCCAGAACAGTTTACAGATAGCAGGGTGATTCAACTTCGGTATGTTACTTGAGTAAGAAGAGAAGAATGCCTGGAATTAGCCAGGCATCTTCTAAGTACCACAAACAGATGAAATCCGAAACCAAAAAGCGGTACAAGCCACCCATACGTGCGGTGCACCCATACGTCGTGACAGCTGTCACGAGGCAGCAGTGAACATGAAGTTTCACTGCGCACAGAAGACACTCCCCCCCCAGTCCGACCTTCATAATGCAAGAGCTTAATTAAGGGAGGACTGTATAAGTACCTCCCTGGCCAATTTCGCAGGATGAAAACCCCAGTGGGGAAACCCTGACGGCCATAATAAAGGACTGTAAACTGTTACCTTTCAAAAATGCTATGGAGGTTTACGATCCATAGCATGTAATCCTGTGGTTGTGCAGTAGGCTACGTGGCGTTATGGGGCACGACATTGACGGTCAAAAGGAAGCCCTCTTGCCAACATAACGTCTGCACTCAAACACCACAAGATTCTCCCCCCCAGCTCTTGACACTATCAGCTTCCCCGCCAACGCCCGTGTCGATTGTCCCATCAGTCCATCCCTCGCCAGCCGACCACGGCTCCAAGGCTCCACTCCACGACGCGTCCTTTATTGGCGGGCCTACCTATCCAGGTACTCTATCCCTCTTCGCGTTATGCGCCCCAGACCACTATTTGACTCAACTCGCTTTATGCGCCCCGGGCAATCCCACGCGTGCACGCGTCTCCTGCACCCTACGTGCTCCTCCATTCCACTCTCTGATGCACTAGACCTGCCAGCGTTAACGCCCCGACTAGATCTCCTCAATTCCCCTCTGCTGCGCAGATTTCTCACACTAATATCTCCCATTGTCCCCAAATTCCCCTCTAATCCTGCTGACTACCCCCAAATCAACGCACCCGGGCTATCACTCACTATCGCAGCATGCGCCCCATGACCTCCCGTGACGCAAAGACCAGAATCCACACCCTAGGCCCAGCCCCACTTCCTTCCCCAGACCCTCCAGACACCGCCTTAATGGCCATCCTCCCCTGCAACTGTAGTTGCCAGAGCCGCTCAAACCTTGCCGGAGAACACTTCAGAAAACTAACCGCTACCAAGCAGCAGACCACGTGTGGGACTGCGTGTACTGCGACAGCGAGCACAATGTCCTCGAGTGCTGCCGCTGGGTGGACAATGATGACGTGGAGACCGTGATGCTTCCTCAGAAACCGATACGAGGCGGGCTGCATGGGGTCCAAGTGATAATCCGTCCTGCCCGCGGGGTCGTTGCAGTTGGTGATGACACCTGGCCATCGGTTCTCCAGCATGGCAACAGAAACACGGGGCTCAGAACACATAAGCACGACGCTGGGAGAGAGACTGAAATCAACAGCGGCGCACAGCACATCACATTCAATGACAGATAATGGCGACCACCCTAGCAGCGCGGTTCTTGGATCACGGTTTAACTCGGTAATGATTAACTCGACTACAACGTCTCGTCCTGCCCATAATCCTGGCATCAGCCACATCAATCCATCGCGGACACCGTCCTTAGTGGTCCAGTCGAGAAACATCGCGGGTGAGCATTGATCAGGTACCGTCGTGAGATGGGTTTGCAACCACAACGGAAGACGGCTTACCCGAGCTGGCCGGCCACTCGGTGGTCTCAGTGGAACGGTGGTCGTGGCGGGTGCCGCTGACTGAGAAGATTCACCGTCCGGGGAGGACGTGTGATCCTCTGGCGGCCTTACCATCACCCGCGGGGGTGATGGCGGTTCGCAAGCTTGTGCAATATGGAGTTGCTGGCTGGTCCGGCCCGATGACGGAACTGCTGACGATGCTCGTGGTGCTGAGGGAGGCCGCGGCCGTAGGACCGGCCGCGGCGCAGGGCTCCGCCAAGGTGCGGCTTGCGGCCGTGGCGCTGGTAGCGGTGGTGATGGGCTGACTTGCTGTGGCTTGAGCGATACCTTTTTGGCTCTGGGTTTCTCCTCGGTCATAGCCTGTTCCCTTAACGTCAGTAGAGCTGGGGTGCCAGCACCAAGTGCCTTGCACTGTTCGCAGACCCAGCTGCCCTTCGGAACCCTGCTCAAAGGTGGATTCATGCAGTAAGTATGACAACCTCGGTTACATGAATCACACAGGACAAGCAGCCTGTCAACGTCTGGCAACAGGCACACCTCACACGGCGTATCCAAAGAAGGGCGCAGATATTGCAAAGACGGCCCTCTCGGTACGCGCTTAAGTCCCCCCCCAGGCATGCGCTTGTGCAACTGTTGATTGACAGTCCGCTCAAAATGCGATGATCGCCTTAAGATCATGCGGCGTTCAGTGGCCGTACTCTGGTCTAGACTATCTGGGTCAGGGTGCTGCAAGTACTGCATGACAGCAGAGTCCAGCCAGACATCTAGATGGTTCAAGGGGTCAGGGCAGTTACACAACTCTTCGTCCTCAGCTGCCAGGGCCTGGGCTGACTGAAAAATCAGGGAGGATCATGCACAGATCCTGTCATGCAATTCCTGATGCTCCTGATTGCTCTCCCCCCCCAGCTCAGGACCAGGCATGGCTTCAACCGAAGTCGTGAAAGAAATGGGCCCGCGGTCACAGGTGAGACGGATGGCAAGACCAGTTGCTATCAAGTGACTCACCGAGTTCGCGTCAAATGCACTGCCAGTCAGGTTGTGCCTGGCGGCAAAGAAATACCTGGCGCAGCAGTGCAATTATCCATGTAACCCATGCAGCGTTCTCTCTCCAAAATAGTGAGGTCAGATAGGCCGCGGTCACTGTCGATTACCGGTCCCCGACCAGCAGGGCCGAGCGCTCCAGGTGCGCTGTAAGCCCATGAGTGCTCAGCGGCAAACTCGTCCTTCAAGGAAACACTGCCACCCACTTGGAGTAGCACTCGATCGCTTTCGACGCGAGATCTGCGGGGAAGGGATGAACCGGGGACATAGCTTGAGTCAAGACTCATAAGATTATTTAAACATGAGCCATGTGGACACAGCCTGGTCATGGACATGGTGAGGTTTTGGAGCTCCACTCCATCTAAGCAACCTGCCAAAGGCCGCCCAGACCACCTGCTGGCGGTTGGGACACTATTTCCTGAAAGCGTGGTCCAAATACATGTCGGGTTAAAAGCGCTCAGAGCGCTAGTCAGACTGTGGGACTATTGAAGGAGAACATGTCAGTCATAGCAACGCACGACACGGAGTGGGACGGGGGTCTACAACACGGAACATCTATAACCCTTGAGATCTGCAAGTCAAGATCAGCATCACAGCAGATCTGAATGCAAGATCTGTATCACTACAGATCTAATATCAGGAGCTGCAAGTCAAGTCCCTCAGGTCAAGATCTGCATCATTGCAGAACTGGAAGTCACGATCTGCAAGCCAGAATATAATTTACAGGCAATGTCAAGATCTGCACCACAACAGATATGCAGTTTACTGGCGAAGTCAAGATCTGCAATACAGCAGATCGGCAATGCATGATGTGCAAATCAGGATCTGAATCACTGCAAATCTACTTATCTGGATCTGCAAGTCATAACATGCGGGTCAAGATCTGCATCATTAACGATCTGCAAGGCAAGATCTGTATCACAACAGATCTACTATCAGGAGCTGGAAATCAAGTCCCTCAGGTCAAGATCTGCATCGTTGCAGATCTGTAAGTCAAGACCTGCAAGTCAGAATTTAATTTACTGGCAATGTCAAGATCTGCACCAAAACAGATTTGCAGTTTACCGGCGAAGTCAAGATCTGCAACACAGCAGATCGGCAATTCAGCAGATCGGCAATGCATGATCTGCAAGTCAGGATCTGAATCACTGCAAATCTACTTATCTGGATCTGCAAGTCATAACATGCGGGTCAAGATCTGCATCATTAACGATCTGCAAGGCAAGATCTGTATCACAACAGATCTACTATCAGGAGCTGGAAATCAAGTCCCTCAGGTCAAGATCTGCATCGTTGCAGATCTGTAAGTCAAGACCCGCGAGTCAGAAAATCCAGCACAAGCGAACAGCAAGACTGCGTTATACAGCATTCGAGATCCACATCACTCGAGATCTGCAGATCAAGATCTGTACTGAAGATCTACATCGCTCAAGATCTGTAGGTCCAGATCTGCAACACTGGGCATCTGTAATGCCAGATCTGCACCATGCAATCAGGACATGCAAGTCAGGTCCGGAGGCGCTCAAGGCATGCGCGTGAAGATACGAACAATTAAATCACGGGAGACTCGGAACTCTTGGTGAGCATGCGAGCAGAACTCAGGTGGCTAGTGGCTACGCCAATACCGATCATGGTGAACGACCAATAGTCAGCGCCACACGCCGTTGCGCCGGCGCTGATAACCTAGTCTCCTCAGTTGACCGTGACGACCATGATGGCACCAGCCCCCGTAGCTGCCACGTCCGCTGTGCAAGATCCCGAACCAGCAGTAGGTCCGCTGATCAGTTGGCTCTGTGCATGGGAGCAACACGTTTTTTTTTTTTTTTTCATTTTTTTTTTCTTCCAGAATAAAATGCAAGTAGACAAGAAATCAGGACAGACCTACTGTCCCCCCCCAACCTGAGCCAAGCACATCGTTGGAGAGGGTTGCAAGCAATAAGGGCAAGACGGATTTCCTGGAAATAAAATAAAAGCTACACTCCGTATCGCATGTGCAAACTGTCAGGCACATGCTGACAGGTGTGTATAGCGGCGGTACTGGCGCGTGACTAGGCGCATGCTGACAGGTGTACCAGAAATATGATATGACAGATCACCGAGCAAGCACCGACACGTGTGAACTGTGAACAACAAGGTTGCACCACAAGTGTTAAGTGGCAGGTGATCTAGATGGTTGCACTGCAAGACATGTGTGTGCTCCCGCATAGGATGGGTAGAAGAGCAAAATATCAGGGGAGATCTTTTCAATAACTAGGTGTGACATGCGGAACCCACCACTGAAGTCCTTTTCAAAGGATTGATCATGAGCCACGCTTGGGGCAGGGAACCTGGAGAACCCACATACCTCAAGCTGGCAGTGAACTTGCTTAAACCATAGAAAGCATCGGCTTTCCACATTACAGGAGGTGCGGCTTGCGTCGATCACCCGCGGCCAGGACGTCTCATCCCGCATGGGGAAGGGGAGACCATGCCTTGAAGGGGGCAGAAGGCACACATCTGTGACGCTGGTTGCTCTGGTCTTTCTTGCTCAGACTGCCCTGTCCATCATGTTGGTCGAGGGCACCCTGGCTCTGGGCAAGAAAAGGGACAAGCTCATGGTCGTGGTCAGTCAGCATGGCCAGGGCAGAGCATGGGATTATCCGGCCACGCTCACTTGCGGCCTGGCCTGTGTCAGCCCACATCTGCCGAATCTCCCATTCCCCAATCACTTTTGTGGTGAACAGCGCGAAGCGGGGTGCATCATGCTCAACCTGATCTGCCGACTCACATGGTCGGTGATGGTCCTCGCTGCGGGGCCCGGGCGCTAGAGCCATATCGTGCGGCACTAGACCATGACCCTCAAAGAGGGGGTTTTGCCATTCAAACCACGGCTCACCTGTCTGAGAACTTGTGGGGGTCCCCCCCACAGTTGTGATCGACACCTCACCTTCGGTGCGCAAGCCACACAACCTTGTGGCTAGATCTGAGGTTACCCCACGGGACCCCCGTAATTCTCTGAACAGCTTATTCCTTACCGGGTTCTCATCGGCGGGGAATCCAGTATATGTTTTGGGGATTTGCATGCTTCCACCCGGGTCATACTGATGGGAACCTCGGTAAGGGGTCTGACTCACGTCAGTGGTGTTGTCCATGCCCCCCCTAAGCAATCCCTTCACCTTTTGTGCCAGAAAAGACCAGCCATCAGAAGACTCGTTGTCGGGGATGGAGGCAGAGCAACGTGCCGTACCACCTCCGGATCCAATCTCTTGACCCTCTCCTGAGACCCGGCATGCACCCACCTGAAGTTGCACACCGTATACTGGTGTTGGTGGCACTGCGGTGTGGGCTTGCCCCGCTTCCTGCGGGAAGCCTTCCCACCCCTGGTGATGATGATCACGGGGAGGGTCTTCCCCTGTCTGAGCGCTACCAAAAACCAGGTATTGTTGTGCATGCTGTACTAGCTGTTCCTGCATCACCACTACGGGTGGTGGCGTGCGTCCCTGATGCACACGTCCTAGCATGTCTTGCAGCAGGTCCCTCATCTCACCAATTATGACGACGTCGTTGGCCTCGGAAGCAACGGGAACGACAGCTAAGCGGTAGTCCATGTTCAGCTGCTTACCCTGATGACAAGCGGGGTCATGCCACCCTGTTTCCTTGCCAGAAACAGCCCCACCAACAGGCCCCCATGATTGCATAGCCTCACCTGCCACCACACTCACAAACGAGGGGGTGGGGGTACACTCTGGAGCAACCAGGTCAGCCGACGGGCGTGACGCCGTGGGTGTCGCATGCTTCACCTCATGCTTGAAGCCTTCGGGTGCATGGACAACGACGGCTGAGTTGATCCGGTAAGCTACGTTGCCGAACTGGTGAAATCCAGCCATCATCGGGGACTCCTGCAAGGTCATTACTGGGAGGGAAGTCTGATCCCCACCGGACACAGGTGCAACCTGGGCAGGTGCATGTACATGTGACGAGCGTGCACTGCAGCAATCGTCTAGTGCATCAAGGTATGCAGGGTTATCGACTAGCTGGTCAAACCGCTGCATGCCCTCGTAATGAGTCCGGGTCACCTTCAAAGGGGTCAATGCCAGTCTCATATCCGCACTACGGATCGGGTAATCCCTCACCTCTCTCTCATCTGCCTCGGCTGCACGAGCTTGTTGCTCGGCCGCATGTCGCAATGCGTCAAGACGACACGTTTCGCGTTGATGCTGTTGGACTGCTTCAGCATGGAGTGCTTCAGCTTCGGCACGTTTCCTTGCCCAATCGGCATTCTGTGCCAGTCTTTTGGCATCATACCTAGCTGTCCATGCCTGATGCCAAGCTATCACTGCCTGATCACTGGCTAACAACTGTTGAATACGTTGTTCGGCCTCAGTGAGAGGCTTAGCCTCCCGTAAAGGAGGTTCCCTCCCCTGGGTAGAATGGGAATTCATCCAGGGGTTGAACACGAAATTGGGATCTGTTCGCTGTTATCGCTCACTTTTCGGCAACAGAACACGATCAGGAACCTTACTTCCGGTTTTTACTCGCCAGCAGATTCGAAGTGATGCGAACCTGGATTCTTCTCTTCTTATTGGAGTGCTAAGTGCCCTTTATAGGGGTTAACTAGCGTGTGCAGGAGCGATAAACTGCTGGCAGACAGTTTATCCTCGACTAATCCTCGGGTTACTGCACTAACCTTTGATGATTCCTCTCTTACTGTTGACAAAAGTAGCGAAGTGAACTCGTTCCTGCTGGGGCTAGTTGTACTGAAGCCGACTGTTGACAGTAGGAAATGGTGTGGAACGGACTTGAGAGTCGATCCAGCCGAAGTGATGAGAAAGGAGGAGCCGAAGAGGCGACTCTTTGATGAGGAGGATCGGCTGCTGGTGCAGTAAATCGACTTGGTAGCCAGAAAAGGCCTGGGTAGCAGCTCACAGTGTCGAATTATAGCCTAGAGATAGAACTGTTGAAGCTCACAGTGTAGGGTATAATCGAGAGATAGAGCTGAGATGGATGAAGTAGAGAAGCTGATGCTAGAGATCACGAATAAGTGTAGTGGTTAACTAGAGATATTCGATCAGTGTAACGATCAGGGCCTATTACTGAATGATGTGGTCTTGGAGAAATAGGATCAGTGTAGTGTAAACTAGAGATCTCCTATTAGTGCAGTGTCCTGGCCTTGATAAGAGGCCGAAATATCACAGTTGGACGTTAATCCCAGAACAGTTTACAGATAGCAGGGTGATTCAACTTCGGTATGTTACTTGAGTAAGAAGAGAAGAATGCCTGGAATTAGCCAGGCATCTTCTAAGTACCACAAACAGATGAAATCCGAAACCAAAAAGCGGTACAAGCCACCCATACGTGCGGTGCACCCATACGTCGTGACAATAGCAGTGGCAGTGATAGTCGTGGCAGGCCGCATGGCAGTTAAAAGGCCGCATAGGTGGTCTTTGTCCCACGCAACAGCTATGCTTCGGGCCCGTTACCGACTGGCCCAAGATCCAGAGGGTGCAGAAGCTTTGGCAGCAGATGCAGAAAGATATCACAGCATTACTCAAATGACAACTCTGTCAACTGCAGTGATTGGACTCATCGCGCTAGGAATGTCTGTGTAAGACATTCTGGAAATGTTGCGTGACTCTTACAACATGGAGCTACAGGAGACAGCAGCCGGTGGGGATGATGCGGAGGAGCATGGGGAGGAAGAGGAGGTGGCTAGCCGGCAGCCACGAGCAGCCAGGAAACCCAAGCGTGGAGCGCAGCAAGAAAAACGGCAGAGCAATCGGGTATGTGACTTTTCAGAGGGCAGGCGCATGTGCGGACGGGGTCACCTGGACCCCATGCAAACCCCCTCGCCATGTTGCAGGATTTTAAAAATATGTGTCACAACTCCATCGCTGGCTAAGTGCGTGTTGTTAATGATGCGTATCGAATTTCGCATAGAGAAGCGAAGTTGCAGCTGTCGCGTTACACCAGGGGACAGCGTGACACCTTACGTCATCCGCTGTGAGATCCAGCCTTGGTAGCTGAGTTTCTCAATTCTGCACCTCGGCCTTTGAGGTCCGGCAGGAATAACCTTTATAAATACAGTCGATTGATTTGCGCTGTAGCGCGTAAAGTTTCCGGGACGTTCCAGAAACATCGGGCTGACGGACAGACAGACAGACTGACTGACGGACGGACGGATACGGGGTGACTCTGGGGGCTTCGCCCGGGGGGGCTCTGCCGGAAAATCTAATTAATGATATGGCAAGCGTACGGTATGTCCGCTTCTTGACTACTTTTCAAATGGAACCTAGATCGGGTCAGTCAGATCCCGGTTGGTTCGAGGGGGGTTGGCACAGTGTGCAATACGGTGTACGGCATTTAAAATCCCGTATTCCTCAAGCCACGCTCAGGCGTTTTCTTTCTTTCTTTCAATAACTGTGTCTGCCATCGGCAAGTGACGCACCCATGATGATCGACGATACCGTTACTCGTATCAGCGATCTGGAAGGGCCCTCCCTGAAGATGATTCTGAGCATCGTGTGTGCGTGGCAGCCCGACATCCCGGGCAGTACCTGGATCGCTGCATGGAGCGTGTGCCGGTCGTGGCGCGACACAATCATGTCTACCCCTGATCTCCTGACAGGCTTGCTGATTTCAGTCCACAGCGATCCCATGGTTGCTCTCCTGAGAACTGTTCGCAGCCACAGCCAGGCATTTGATCTGGCAGATCTGGTCACCACGTTAGTGGCCAAATATCCAGAGGTGGATTTACAGCCACCCTTGATGGTAGCTGCAAGGCATGGGCATGAGGCTGTTGTCCGGCTGTTGTTGGAATGGCCCCAGGGTGCGCCTCAGGCTGACTGTCAAGACAGCGAAGCGTTGATATTGGCCGCAAAGCATGGGCATCCTGCGATTGTGCAGCTGTTGTTGGAATGGCCCCAACATGCACCTCGAGCTGACTGCAGGAATGGGCAGGCGCTTTTGGATGCTGCCAGGTGTGGAAGACAGGCAGTTGTGCAGATGCTGCTGCGTTGGCCCCAGTATGCACCCAGCGCTGACTGCCAAGACGGGCATGCAGTACTCCTGGCCGCCCGTGGTGGGCATGAATCTGTTGTGCGGATTTTGTCAGCTAGCCGTACTGTGGGCAAGCGTCGTCGACGGTGTGAAGGTGCGGCTGATGTTGTATTGGCACCAAAGCTTTCCATGGTTACCGTGAGACCGATGGCGCTCGTAATCTTGGGCCAACTAGGTTACATGATGGTATACATATTGAACCATGAACCATTCGTCCATAGAAGCATACATAATAAATAGCCATGGTATATCTTTGTGTGACTGAGCGGTAAGACCCCAAGCCCACTCGATGAGCATGCATATGAATATATGATGGTTGCAATACCTGACATGCAATGGCCATGCGTAAATGGATGGTGCAACATCTATCTACCAAGATCCCTGTCCTACCATCGCTTTGGGCTAGGTAGGTAGAGCTGGACTGGGTTGCTAGGCAAGTGGGCATGGCTGGGGCTAGGGACATGGTGGCAACTAAGGGCTGGGCATGGCTGGGCTGGGCTGGGCTGGATTGCGCTACTGTCATACCTCCATTGGTGTTGGGTTATTAATAAGATGATGAGGGCTCTAGGAGTGGGCAGGGCCAGGCATAACCATTGGGGCTTAGGTGAGGTGCTGCAAGAGCAATGCTGTGTTCGTCAATCTCATTGCATCATCAGCTTTCATTATCATTATCAACTACTGAGGAAGGCATGCCCATGCCCATACCGAGCCCCATCTCCTGCCTCATCTCCAACCCCTGCCCTAGCCCCAGTTGTTCTTCATGACTTACCTCCTGAATTTGAAGTTATGGCTATGCTCATTGGCCCAAGGAGCAGATCTGTCGCTTAACCATGGAAATTGCCTTAAACTTAGTAGGGCTGGGGTCAACCCCTGGTTGAATTTCCTGGCTTTATTTTAATTTGACCTCTCTAACCTGTTTTGTAGAGCACATCTGGGAGAAGTGCGTCTTGGAGGCTCAAGGCTCTGGCACAAGTTCAGAAATGAGGGAGGTTGCCCTGGAAAAGCTGGAGGATATTGCTGCTGTCTCAAAGCTCACCCATGACGACCATAAGCTATTGAATATCTTGCATTCTGACTTAGCAAAGGCCGTTGGCAAGAAGAGATCTAGGGGGTGAGTCTTGCTTGAATTCCAGACCAACAGATTTTCGCAATTGAGTATGGGACATGTGCCATCATAAATGATACATGCTCTATGTTTTCGGCACCCTCCTGCTCCTGAGCGAAGCTCGTGTGCCCAGATTCGCTTTGAGTCCTTCTGGATGTATGGCATTGGTTGGATATTTGAGCGCGTGTGCCAGCTGCAGGGAGTGTCGTTTCAATAGAGGAGGCTGAGGCGTCACGTCCCGTGAGGCGAACCAGCGAATATGGCGGAGCTAGGTAATCAAGTTAGTGGGCATCATGCAGTTGTGTTGCTGATAGTGGGCATCATGCAGTTGTGTTGCTGCTGTCAGAATGGATGTATCACATACCCATCACCGGGCATGTCGCTTTGCTCTTGCTCAAGCCTTATCTATGAAAGATAGGGGCATGGTGCGCATGTTGCTATCCTTTTGTTCTGGCCTTTATTCTTGTTTAGCTGTTTCTTTCCCTCGTACCTCTGTGCCTCTTCTTAAAGCCAGCAGATTGACACCTATGCGGTCTAGCCTTTTGAGCATGGCCTAGCAGTGTAACGTCATTTACATGCTGCAATCCTACATGAAGCACCGCTCATGATTCCATACATCGATTCTTGCAGTCAGAAACATCACAACCTCTCTCAGCCGTGGATCTCTCAGCCGTGGATGCTGCATTTTCGAACTGGCTGTGCCACCATGTTGTAGTTCAGAATGTCTGACCATACTTACACTGTGATCATGTTTTTCAATGGAATTTTCTGATGAATCAGAAGAGGTCCTCACTCAACAGAACACAACTTGTGACTCGGGCAAAGCGCCACGCATGCGCTCATTACAATATACCATCCAATACCCCAAAACATTCATGGCCCGGTCAGGGTCTGCCGCACATCCACTCGGGTTCCGCACATCACGACAGCGTCACTCGAGTGGCTCTCAAAGACCCCTTAACGATGATCTTGCATAGTTGAGACCTGAGAGCAAGCCTATAAAGCGTCTTCCACATGCATGCCACCTCCCATGTTTGAAAAATTCGGTGTGATGCATAACTTCAGTGAGCAAATTGTTGCAAAAGTGTGAAATCGAAAGTGCGTGTAAGAACCATGGAGATGAGTGATAGAGAAGCAGGTGGGGATGTGTGAAGCTCTATGGGACTGTACTGTATGGGCAATATTTACATATACCTTGCAAGTTGCAAGTACATGGACCATACATGTGCAACCATCACCAGCGTTTCGTGCCGGCTGTATGCTAGCATGCTCACTGCCATCACTGACCAGTGGGCGCGCTTGCACGCACACATTTAACCTGAGCAGTTAGGGCTGGTAATCATCCAGGATTTGGGATCATTTGACTTGGCGGCGGGAGAGGTCCTTGCTGGCGATTGAAACCTGGGGCCGACAGCTCTGTTTTCGGACTTGATTCCTGCACGGTGCGACAGACATCCGTACAACTTCTCACGGGCGGTAAGCTTGGTTGGGCGGCCGGCAACACGTCATCGCCACGCTACGCATACCATAAAACCGGCTGCACTTCGCTCAACATCCATTAATAATTGAAGTGCGCGGACCTGGATGCGTGCTAATATCAATTAAAAAAATGTTGGTGTGCGGAGTTTCAGAAGGTGCCCAAACAATTGTTTTGGGGGTGCGCGCTATGAAATAAAAATCGCTAAAACCGTTGTACTGGTTTCACTCCGCGTTTGATTCACTAATTTATGGGGTGCGCGAACACTATGCGCGGTAAAAATAATTCAAGAATTCATGTTACGCGAACTTGGTAATCACAGGCCATCAAAGTATTAAACTATCTGAGGGGGCTCGCGGACTACTTTCCGGTAAAAGTACTTTAAAACCGTATCGGCATACATACTGACGACCATCTAGCAGCACTATCTAGCATGGCTCTTCAGTTCAAGGCCGTCAGCATCTTCTTCTGCGGAAAACACACGACCAAGGCCTGTAGTCGGCGGTATTTGCCCTCCGCAAAGTTGCTTTGTTTGTAGCTGCACAGACCTTTATTAACACGATCGTAAGGGCTGCACGCTCAAGAACTAAAACTATTCTCTCGAAATGGCTGTTGCGCGGTAAATGCGCTGCGCGGACACATAGCTTATTTTGAGTTTTGACGCGCATACGATTTGCCAAAATATTCAAATCCGGGGTGCGCGAACCGTATCTGGTTCTACGGTATTAACAATCACGCGCTAGCTCGCGTCTGTTTATTCAGACATCCGTTAAGCGATCCTTGTTAGGTCACGATGAGACAAACCGTACAACTTGGTCGGCTCGCCAACGCCTATCGCTGGGTGTGACAAACCGTACAACTTGCTCGGCTCGCCAAGGCGTACCGTTTGGTGTGGCAAACCACACAGCCGTTGTTAACTATGGCGACGGGATTACGCTCGGCGAGCGTTAGTTAACGACGGCTGTAAAGTTTGTCACATCAGATCGATGCTGCTCATTGCATCTGGCACCGATGCGCGAATGAAACAACCATATTAAGCCGATATGTCAAATCGAGTGTGCGCATCAATAAGGACGAGCAAACCAAGCGCGCGGTGGCAAGGAAAGAAAGCTCACATCCTAAATGCCTCCGAGATGGAAACACGAATTGGAATTGGGCGACCAAGGTCAAGGGAGAGGGAGGATCGGTTGGTGGAAATGAATTCATGTATGTGGAGTGTGGAAGCAATTTCACGCAATGCGGCATTGGCAATAATTGATGAAAGCCAAATAGTGAAGTGACAATGGAACACCTATAGTTTTTTTCTGAAATTGCGAGGCCGCATAGGCGCCCATCAATTACGTTAAGAGAATAGGGGAGTTAACAAGGGGGGAGAAAGAAGGGAAGGAGCACTTGGAATCAATTAGCCTTCCCCCACCCAAAATGGAATGGCGGTGCAAAGGTTCCTCGCCCCTAAAATTCAAAGCATGTGTAAGGACAAATCATAAAGAGGAGAAAGCACGAAGGGAGCAAACAAGAGAAAATACCCCAAATCCCCCCGAAGAAAGGGATGGGAAATTCCAGTCCCCAAAGGATAAATCCCTTAAATGAGGATCAAATAGGGGGACACCATTTGACGAGGAAGAACAAGCAAGGGGCCTTGGGACGGGCCCGGCTATTGAGATATATGGCAATCTTGAAGCCAAGCATGCGGTCGACGTTATAAACGTCACCGTAGACGAAATCACGGGCGCCATAGTGCTGGCCGTCCAAGGGAGAAGGCGGGAGACATGGAAGACATGGTGGACACGGGACAAGGTGGAAGGGAGAGCAAGGCGGAAGGACACGCACGATTTGTCAATGGTACGGTAGGTAATTTATGTTTGGCCACCCGTTTGTGGGTGGTGGGTAGTGAAGATGTTAAGCTTCGAGACAAGGCCAGAGATCACCCTTACATGTCCCCAAAGCGGCAATGACACGTGGATCGCGGTCAGAGAAAACAACATGAGGACGGCCTTTTTGGAGAAGACGTGGTTGAGGAAAGGTGGGCGAGTTGTTCATAAGAATAGATTTTTGAGAGCACACGAAGATGGCTTGCTTGATGAGCATGCACACGAAGGTAACAATGGCGCCATGTGATGGGAGGAGGGTGGGTCGGGGATGAGGTTAAACATGGAAACGTGGGACTAGGGGCGGACAAAAACAAAGTGTGAGGCTGGAGGAGACAAGGGGGAGCTTGGGTCGAGGGTGTGTAAACCTTGGCACGGGGCCTAGGAGGAGATGTAGGAGCAGATGGCACAGTTCATGCGAGACCACTATAAATGAGAGGCGATGGAGTTGAGTGTCTTGAGGCGGTCAGGGTGGCCGACAAAACGTGTATCATGATACTCATGGAGCAGTTGGCGGCTTAAGGCAGGGTTTTTGGTAACGCAGACGCGCTCCTTGAAAACCAGAGATATTCACGGCGGTGGAGGTAGCTATGGCGGCCAGGTTGTCAAGGGGCAACGACACGGTCGGTGGAGTTGGCAGATTTGATGTCGTCGAGGAGAGAGTGGCTGATCATGATGTGGGCATCGAGGTGTTGAAGGAAGTATTTAATGAGGGTGGCGGAGAGATCAGAGGAAGCTTAGATGAGCTTGAGGCGGTAGAGGGCTTCATCTTGGTTGTCTTTGCCCTCTTCGTAGAAGATGGACATGTTGGGCTGGTAATCATCCAGGATTTGGGATCATTTGACTTGGCGGCGGGAGAGGTCCTTGCTGGCGAATGAAACCTGGGGCCGACAGCTCTCTTTTCGGAATTGATTCCTGCACGGTGCGACAGACATCCGCGCAACTTCTCACGGGCGGTAAGCTTGGTCGGGCGGCCGGCAACACGTCATCGCCACGCTACGCATACCATAAAACCGGCTGCACTTCGCTCAACATCCATTATTAATTGGAGTGCGCGGACCTGGATGCGTGCTTATATCAATTACAAAAATGCCGGTGTACGGAGTTTCAGAAGGTGCCCAAACAATTGTTTTGGGGGTGCGCGCTATGAAATAAAAATCGCTAAAACCGTTGTACTGGTTTCACTCCGCGTTTGATTCACTAATTTATGGGGTGCGCGAACACTATGCGCGGTAAAAATAATTCAAGAATTCATGTTACGCGAACTTGGTAATCACAGGCCATCAAAGTATTAAACTATCTGAGGGGGCTCGCGGACTACTTTCCGGTACCACATTTAAAACCGTATCGGCATACATACTGACGACCATCTAGCAGCACTATCTAGCATGGCTCTTCAGTTCAAGGCCGTCAGCATCTTCTTCTGCGGAAAACACACGACCAAGGCCTGTAGTCGGCGGTATTTGCCATCCGCAAAGTTGCTTTGTTTGTAGCTGCACAGACCTTTATTAACACGATCGTAAGGGCTGCACGCTCAAGAACTAAAACTATTCTCTCGAAATGGCTGTTGCGCGGTAAATGCGCTGTGCGGACACATAGCTTATTTTGACACGCATACGATTTGCCAAAATATTCAAATCCGGGGTGCGCGAACCGTATCTGGTTCTACGGTATTAACAATCACGCGCTAGCTCGCGTCTGTTTATTCAGACATCCGTTAAGCGATCCTTGTTAGGTCACGATGAGACAAACCGTACAACTTGGTCGGCTCGCCAACGCCTATCGCTGGGTGTGACAAACCGTACAACTTGCTCGGCTCGCCAAGGCGTACCGTTTGGTGTGGCAAACCTCACAGCCGTTGTTAACTATGGCGACGGGATTACGCTCGGCGAGCGTTAGTTAACGACGGCTGTAAAGTTTGTCACATCAGATCGATGCTGCTCATTGCATCTGGCACCGATGCGCGAATGAAACAACCATATTAAGCCGATATGTCAAATCGAGTGTGCGCATCAATAAGGACGAGCAAACCAAGCGCGCGGAGGCAAGGAAAGAAAGCTCACATCCTAAATGCCTCCGAGATGGAAACACGAATTGGAATTGGGCGACCAAGGTCAAGGGAGAGGGAGGATCGGTTGGTGGAAATGAATTCATGTATGTGGAGTGTGGAAGCAATTTCACGCAATGCGGCATTGGCAATAATTGATGAAAGCCAAATAGTGAAGTGACAATGGAACACCTATAGTTTTTTTCTGAAATTGCGAGGCCGCATAGGCGCCCATCAATTACGTAAAGAGAATAGGGGAGTTAACAAGGGGGGAGAAAGAAGGGAAGGAGCACTTGGAATCAATTAGCCTTCCCCCACCCAAAATGGAATGGCGGTGCAAAGGTTCCTCGCCCCTAAAATTCAAAGCATGTGTAAGGACAAATCATAAAGAGGAGAAAGCACGAAGGGAGCAAACAAGAGAAAATACCCCAAATCCCCCCGAAGAAAGGGATGGGAAATTCCAGTCCCCAAAGGATAAATCCCTTAAATGAGGATCAAATAGGGGGACACCATTTGACGAGGAAGAACAAGCAAGGGGCCTTGGGACGGGCCCGGCTATTGAGATATATGGCAATCTTGAAGCCAAGCATGCGGTCGACGTTATAAACGTCACCGTAGACGAAATCACGGGCGCCATAGTGCTGGCCGTCCAAGGGAGAAGGCGGGAGACATGGAAGACATGGTGGACACGGGACAAGGTGGAAGGGAGAGCAAGGCGGAAGGACACGCACGATTTGTCAATGGTACGGTGGGTAATTTATGTTTGGCCACCCGTTTGTGGGTGGTGGGTAGTGAAGATGTTAAGCTTCGAGACAAGGCCAGAGATCACCCTTACATGTCCCTAAAGCGGCAATGACACGTGGATCGCGGACAAAGAAAACGACATGAGGACGGCCTTTTGGAGAAGACATGGTTGAGGAAAGGTGGGCGAGTTGTTCATAAGAATAGGTTTTTGAGAGCACTCGAAGATGGCTTGCTTGATGAGCATGCACACAAAGGTAACAATGGCGCCATGTGATGGGAGGAGGGTGGGTCGGGGATGAGGTTAAACATGGAAACGTGGGACTAGGGGCGGACAAAAACAAAGTGTGAGGCTGGAGGAGACAAGGGGGAGCTTGGGTCGAGGGTGTGTAAACCTTGGCACGGGGCCTAGGAGGAGATGTAGGAGCAGATGGCACAGTTCATGCGAGACCACTATAAATGAGAGGCGATGGAGTTGAGTGTCTTGAGGCGGTCAGGGTGGCCGACAAAACGTGTATCATGATACTCATGGAGCAGTTCGCGGCTTAAGGCAGGGTTTTTGGTAACGCAGACGCGCTCCTTGAAAACCAGAGATATTCACGGTGGTGGAGGTAGCTATGGCGGCCAGGTTGTCAAGGGGCAACGACACGGTCGGTGGAGTTGGCAGATTTGATGTCGTCGAGGAGAGAGTGGCTGATCATGATGTGGGCATCGAGGTGTTGAAGGAAGTATTTAATGAGGGTGGCGGAGAGATCAGAGGAAGCTTAGATGAGCTTGAGGCGGTAGAGGGCTTCATCTTGGTTGTCTTTGCCCTCTTCGTAGAAGATGGACATGTTGGGCTGGTAATCATCCAGGATTTGGGATCATTTGACTTGGCGGCGGGAGAGGTCCTTGCTGGCGAATGAAACCTGGGGCCGACAGCTCTCTTTTCGGAATTGATTCCTGCACGGTGCGACAGACATCCGCGCAACTTCTCACGGGCGGTAAGCTTGGTCGGGCGGCCGGCAACACGTCATCGCCACGCTACGCATACCATAAAACCGGCTGCACTTCGCTCAACATCCATTATAAATTGGAGTGCGCGGACCTGGATGCGTGCTTATATCAATTACAAAAATGCCGGTGTGCGGAGTTTCAGAAGGTGCCCAAACAATTGTTTTGGGGGTGCGCGCTATGAAATAAAAATCGCTAAAACCGTTGTACTGGTTTCACTCCGCGTTTGATTCACTAATTTATGGGGTGCGCGAACACTATGCGCGGTAAAAATAATTCAAGAATTCATGTTACGCGAACTTGGTAATCACAGGCCATCAAAGTATTAAACTATCTGAGGGGGCTCGCGGACTACTTTCCGGTACCACATTTAAAACCGTATCGGCATACATACTGACGACCATCTAGCAGCACTATCTAGCATGGCTCTTCAGTTCAAGGCCGTCAGCATCTTCTTCTGCGGAAAACACACGACCAAGGCCTGTAGTCGGCGGTATTTGCCATCCGCAAAGTTGCTTTGTTTGTAGCTGCACAGACCTTTATTAACACGATCGTAAGGGCTGCACGCTCAAGAACTAAAACTATTCTCTCGAAATGGCTGTTGCGCGGTAAATGCGCTGCGCGGACACATAGCTTATTTTGACGCGCATACGATTTGCCAAAATATTCAAATCCGGGGTGCGCGAACCGTATCTGGTTCTACGGTATTAACAATCACGCGCTAGCTCGCGTCTGTTTATTCAGACATCCGTTAAGCGATCCTTGTTAGGTCACGATGAGACAAACCGTACAACTTGGTCGGCTCGCCAACGCCTATCGCTGGGTGTGACAAACCGTACAACTTGCTCGGCTCGCCAAGGCGTACCGTTTGGTGTGGCAAACCTCACAGCCGTTGTTAACTATGGCGACGGGATTACGCTCGGCGAGCGTTAGTTAACGACGGCTGTAAAGTTTGTCACATCAGATCGATGCTGCTCATTGCATCTGGCACCGATGCGCGAATGAAACAACCATATTAAGCCGATATGTCAAATCGAGTGTGCGCATCAATAAGGACGAGCAAACCAAGCGCGCGGTGGCAAGGAAAGAAAGCTCACATCCTAAATGCCTCCGAGATGGAAACACGAATTGGAATTGGGCGACCAAGGTCAAGGGAGAGGGAGGATCGGTTGGTGGAAATGAATTCATGTATGTGGAGTGTGGAAGCAATTTCACGCAATGCGGCATTGGCAATAATTGATGAAAGCCAAATAGTGAAGTGACAATGGAACACCTATAGTTTTTTTCTGAAATTGCGAGGCCGCATAGGCGCCCATCAATTACGTAAAGAGAATAGGGGAGTTAACAAGGGGGGAGAAAGAAGGGAAGGAGCACTTGGAATCAATTAGCCTTCCCCCACCCAAAATGGAATGGCGGTGCAAAGGTTCCTCGCCCCTAAAATTCAAAGCATGTGTAAGGACAAATCATAAAGAGGAGAAAGCACGAAGGGAGCAAACAAGAGAAAATACCCCAAATCCCCCCGAAGAAAGGGATGGGAAATTCCAGTCCCCAAAGGATAAATCCCTTAAATGAGGATCAAATAGGGGGACACCATTTGACGAGGAAGAACAAGCAAGGGGCCTTGGGACGGGCCCGGCTATTGAGATATATGGCAATCTTGAAGCCAAGCATGCGGTCAACGTTATAAACGTCACCGTAGACGAAATCACGGGCGCCATAGTGCTGGCCGTCCAAGGGAGAAGGCGGGAGACATGGAAGACATGGTGGACACGGGACAAGGTGGAAGGGAGAGCAAGGCGGAAGGACACGCACGATTTGTCAATGGTACGGTGGGTAATTTATGTTTGGCCACCCGTTTGTGGGTGGTGGGTAGTGAAGATGTTAAGCTTCGAGACAAGGCCAGAGATCACCCTTACATGTCCCTAAAGCGGCAATGACACGTGGATCGCGGACAAAGAAAACGACATGAGGACGGCCTTTTGGAGAAGACATGGTTGAGGAAAGGTGGGCGAGTTGTTCATAAGAATAGGTTTTTGAGAGCACTCGAAGATGGCTTGCTTGATGAGCATGCACACAAAGGTAACAATGGCGCCATGTGATGGGAGGAGGGTGGGTCGGGGATGAGGTTAAACATGGAAACGTGGGACTAGGGGCGGACAAAAACAAAGTGTGAGGCTGGAGGAGACAAGGGGGAGCTTGGGTCGAGGGTGTGTAAACCTTGGCACGGGGCCTAGGAGGAGATGTAGGAGCAGATGGCACAGTTCATGCGAGACCACTATAAATGAGAGGCGATGGAGTTGAGTGTCTTGAGGCGGTCAGGGTGGCCGACAAAACGTGTATCATGATACTCATGGAGCAGTTGGCGGCTTAAGGCAGGGTTTTTGGTAACGCAGACGCGCTCCTTGAAAACCAGAGATATTCACGGTGGTGGAGGTAGCTATGGCGGCCAGGTTGTCAAGGGGCAACGACACGGTCGGTGGAGTTGGCAGATTTGATGTCGTCGAGGAGAGAGTGGCTGATCATGATGTGGGCATCGAGGTGTTGAAGGAAGTATTTAATGAGGGTGGCGGAGAGATCAGAGGAAGCTTAGATGAGCTTGAGGCGGTAGAGGGCTTCATCTTGGTTGTCTTTGCCCTCTTCGTAGAAGATGGACATGTTGGGCTGGTAATCATCCAGGATTTGGGATCATTTGACTTGGCGGCGGGAGAGGTCCTTGCTGGCGAATGAAACCTGGGGCCGACAGCTCTCTTTTCGGAATTGATTCCTGCACGGTGCGACAGACATCCGCACAACTTCTCACGGGCGGTAAGCTTGGTTGGGCGGCCGGCAACACGTCATCGCCACGCTACGCATACCATAAAACCGGCTGCACTTCGCTCAACATCCATTAATAATTGAAGTGCGCGGACCTGGATGCGTGCTAATATCAATTACAAAAATGCCGGTGTGCGGAGTTTCAGAAGGTGCCCAAACAATTGTTTTGGGGGTGCGCGCTATGAAATAAAAATCGCTAAAACCGTTGTACTGGTTTCACTCCGCGTTTGATTCACTAATTTATGGGGTGCGCGAACACTATGCGCGGTAAAAATAATTCAAGAATTCATGTTACGCGAACTTGGTAATCACAGGCCATCAAAGTATTAAACTATCTGAGGGGGCTCGCGGACTACTTTCCGGTACCACATTTAAAACCGTATCGGCATACATACTGACGACCATCTAGCAGCACTATCTAGCATGGCTCTTCAGTTCAAGGCCGTCAGCATCTTCTTCTGCGGAAAACACACGACCAAGGCCTGTAGTCGGCGGTATTTGCCCTCCGCAAAGTTGCTTTGTTTGTAGCTGCACAGACCTTTATTAACACGATCGCAAGGGCTGCACGCTCAAGAACTAAAACTATTCTCTCGAAATGGCTGTTGCGCGGTAAATGCGCTGCGCGGACACATAGCTTATTTTGACGCGCATACGATTTGTCAAAATATTCAAATCCGGGGTGCGCGAACCGTATCCGGTTCTACGGTATTAACAATCACGCGCTAGCTCGCGTCTGTTTATTCAGACATCCGTTAAGCGATCCTTGTTAGGTCACGATGAGACAAACCGTACAACTTGGTCGGCTCGCCAACGCCTATCGCTGGGTGTGACAAACCGTACAACTTGTTCGGCTCGCCAAGGCGTACCGTTTGGTGTGGCAAACCACACAGCCGTTGTTAACTATGGCGACGGGATTACGCTCGGCGAGCGTTAGTTAACGACGGCTGTAAAGTTTGTCACATCAGATCGATGCTGCTCATTGCATCTGGCACCGATGCGCGAATGAAACAACCATATTAAGCCGATATGTCAAATCGAGTGTGCGCATCAATAAGGACGAGCAAACCAAGCGCGCGGAGGCAAGGAAAGAAAGCTCACATCCTAAATGCCTCCGAGATGGAAACACGAATTGGAATTGGGCGACCAAGGTCAAGGGAGAGGGAGGATCGGTTGGTGGAAATGAATTCATGTATGTGGAGTGTGGAAGCAATTTCACGCAATGCGGCATTGGCAATAATTGATGAAAGCCAAATAGTGAAGTGACAATGGAACACCTATAGTTTTTTTCTGAAATTGCGAGGCCGCATAGGCGCCCATCAATTACGTAAAGAGAATAGGGGAGTTAACAAGGGGGGAGAAAGAAGGGAAGGAGCACTTGGAATCAATTAGCCTTCCCCCACCCAAAATGGAATGGCGGTGCAAAGGTTCCTCGCCCCTAAAATTCAAAGCATGTGTAAGGACAAATCATAAAGAGGAGAAAGCACGAAGGGAGCAAACAAGAGAAAATACCCCAAATCCCCCCGAAGAAAGGGATGGGAAATTCCAGTCCCCAAAGGATAAATCCCTTAAATGAGGATCAAATAGGGGGACACCATTTGACGAGGAAGAACAAGCAAGGGGCCTTGGGACGGGCCCGGCTATTGAGATATATGGCAATCTTGAAGCCAAGCATGCGGTCGACGTTATAAACGTCACCGTAGACGAAATCACGGGCGCCATAGTGCTGGCCGTCCAAGGGAGAAGGCGGGAGACATGGAAGACATGGTGGACACGGGACAAGGTGGAAGGGAGAGCAAGGCGGAAGGACACGCACGATTTGTCAATGGTACGGTAGGTAATTTATGTTTGGCCACCCGTTTGTGGGTGGTGGGTAGTGAAGATGTTAAGCTTCGAGACAAGGCCAGAGATCACCCTTACATGTCCCTAAAGCGGCAATGACACGTGGATCGCGGACAAAGAAAACGACATGAGGACGGCCTTTTGGAGAAGACATGGTTGAGGAAAGGTGGGCGAGTTGTTCATAAGAATAGATTTTTGAGAGCACTCGAAGATGGCTTGCTTGATGAGCATGCACACAAAGGTAACAATGGCGCCAAGTGATGGGAGGAGGGTGGGTCGGGGATGAGGTTAAACATGGAAACGTGCGACTAGGGGCGGACAAAAACAAAGTGTGAGGCTGGAGGAGACAAGGGGGAGCTTGGGTCGAGGGTGTGTAAACCTTGGCACGGGGCCTAGGAGGAGATGTAGGAGCAGATGGCACAGTTCATGCGAGACCACTATAAATGAGAGGCGATGGAGTTGAGTGTCTTGAGGCGGTCAGGGTGGCCGACAAAACGTGTATCATGATACTCATGGAGCAGTTGGCGGCTTAAGGCAGGGTTTTTGGTAACGCAGACGCGCTCCTTGAAAACCAGAGATATTCACGGCGGTGGAGGTAGCTATGGCGGCCAGGTTGTCAAGGGGCAACGACACGGTCGGTGGAGTTGGCAGATTTGATGTCGTCGAGGAGAGAGTGGCTGATCATGATGTGGGCATCGAGGTGTTGAAGGAAGTATTTAATGAGGGTGGCGGAGAGATCAGAGGAAGCTTAGATGAGCTTGAGGCGGTAGAGGGCTTCATCTTGGTTGTCTTTGCCCTCTTCGTAGAAGATGGACATGTTGGGCTGGTAATCATCCAGGATTTGGGATCATTTGACTTGGCGGCGGGAGAGGTCCTTGCTGGCGAATGAAACCTGGGGCCGACAGCTCTCTTTTCGGAATTGATTCCTGCACGGTGCGACAGACATCCGCACAACTTCTCACGGGCGGTAAGCTTGGTTGGGCGGCCGGCAACACGTCATCGCCACGCTACGCATACCATAAAACCGGCTGCACTTCGCTCAACATCCATTAATAATTGAAGTGCGCGGACCTGGATGCGTGCTAATATCAATTACAAAAATGTTGGTGTGCGGAGTTTCAGAAGGTGCCCAAACAATTGTTTTGGGGGTGCGCGCTATGAAATAAAAATCGCTAAAACCGTTGTACTGGTTTCACTCCGCGTTTGATTCACTAATTTATGGGGTGCGCGAACACTATGCGCGGTAAAAATAATTCAAGAATTCATGTTCCGCGAACTTGGTAATCACAGGCCATCAAAGTATTAAACTATCTGAGGGGGCTCGCGGACTACTTTCCGGTACCACATTTAAAACCGTATCGGCATACATACTGACGACCATCTAGCAGCACTATCTAGCATGGCTCTTCAGTTCAAGGCCGTCAGCATCTTCTTCTGCGGAAAACACACGACCAAGGCCTGTAGTCGGCGGTATTTGCCCTCCGCAAAGTTGCTTTGTTTGTAGCTGCACAGACCTTTATTAACACGATCGCAAGGGCTGCACGCTCAAGAACTAAAACTATTCTCTCGAAATGGCTGTTGCGCGGTAAATGCGCTGCGCGGACACATAGCTTATTTTGACGCGCATACGATTTGCCAAAATATTCAAATCCGGGGTGCGCGAACCGTATCCGGTTCTACGGTATTAACAATCACGCGCTAGCTCGCGTCTGTTTATTCAGACATCCGTTAAGCGATCCTTGTTAGGTCACGATGAGACAAACCGTACAACTTGGTCGGCTCGCCAACGCCTATCGCTGGGTGTGACAAACCGTACAACTTGTTCGGCTCGCCAAGGCGTACCGTTTGGTGTGGCAAACCACACAGCCGTTGTTAACTATGGCGACGGGATTACGCTCGGCGAGCGTTAGTTAACGACGGCTGTAAAGTTTGTCACATCAGATCGATGCTGCTCATTGCATCTGGCACCGATGCGCGAATGAAACAACCATATTAAGCCGATATGTCAAATCGAGTGTGCGCATCAATAAGGACGAGCAAACCAAGCGCGCGGAGGCAAGGAAAGAAAGCTCACATCCTAAATGCCTCCGAGATGGAAACACGAATTAGAATTGGGCGACCAAGGTCAAGGGAGAGGGAGGATCGGTTGGTGGAAATGAATTCATGTATGTGGAGTGTGGAAGCAATTTCACGCAATGCGGCATTGGCAATAATTGATGAAAGCCAAATAGTGAAGTGACAATGGAACACCTATAGTTTTTTTCTGAAAATGCGAGGCCGCATAGGCGCCCATCAATTACGTAAAGAGAATAGGGGAGTTAACAAGGGGGGAGAAAGAAGGGAAGGAGCACTTGGAATCAATTAGCCTTCCCCCACCCAAAATGGAATGGCGGTGCAAAGGTTCCTCGCCCCTAAAATCCAAAGCATGTGTAAGGACAAATCATAAAGAGGAGAAAGCACGAAGGGAGCAAACAAGAGAAAATACCCCAAATCCCCCCGAAGAAAGGGATGGGAAATTCCAGTCCCCAAAGGATAAATCCCTTAAATGAGGATCAAATAGGGGGACACCATTTGACGAGGAAGAACAAGCAAGGGGCCTTGGGACGGGCCCGGCTATTGAGATATATGGCAATCTTGAAGCCAAGCATGCGGTCGACGTTATAAACGTCACCGTAGACGAAATCACGGGCGCCATAGTGCTGGCCGTCCAAGGGAGAAGGCGGGAGACATGGAAGACATGGTGGACACGGGACAAGGTGGAAGGGAGAGCAAGGCGGAAGGACACGCACGATTTGTCAATGGTACGGTAGGTAATTTATGTTTGGCCACCCGTTTGTGGGTGGTGGGTAGTGAAGATGTTAAGCTTCGAGACAAGGCCAGAGATCACCCTTACATGTCCCTAAAGCGGCAATGACACGTGGATCGCGGACAAAGAAAACGACATGAGGACGGCCTTTTGGAGAAGACATGGTTGAGGAAAGGTGGGCGAGTTGTTCATAAGAATAGATTTTTGAGAGCACTCGAAGATGGCTTGCTTGATGAGCATGCACACAAAGGTAACAATGGCGCCAAGTGATGGGAGGAGGGTGGGTCGGGGATGAGGTTAAACATGGAAACGTGCGACTAGGGGCGGACAAAAACAAAGTGTGAGGCTGGAGGAGACAAGGGGGAGCTTGGGTCGAGGGTGTGTAAACCTTGGCACGGGGCCTAGGAGGAGATGTAGGAGCAGATGGCACACTTCATGCGAGACCACTATAAATGAGAGGCGATGGAGTTGAGTGTCTTGAGGCGGTCAGGGTGGCCGACAAAACGTGTATCATGATACTCATGGAGCAGTTGGCGGCTTAAGGCAGGGTTTTTGGTAACGCAGACGCGCTCCTTGAAAACCAGAGATATTCACGGCGGTGGAGGTAGCTATGGCGGCCAGGTTGTCAAGGGGCAACGACACGGTCGGTGGAGTTGGCAGATTTGATGTCGTCGAGGAGAGAGTGGCTGATCATGATGTGGGCATCGAGGTGTTGAAGGAAGTATTTAATGAGGGTGGCGGAGAGATCAGAGGAAGCTTAGATGAGCTTGAGGCGGTAGAGGGCTTCATCTTGGTTGTCTTTGCCCTCTTCGTAGAAGATGGACATGTTGGGCTGGTAATCATCCAGGATTTGGGATCATTTGACTTGGCGGCGGGAGAGGTCCTTGCTGGCGAATGAAACCTGGGGCCGACAGCTCTCTTTTCGGAATTGATTCCTGCACGGTGCGACAGACATCCGCACAACTTCTCACGGGCGGTAAGCTTGGTTGGGCGGCCGGCAACACGTCATCGCCACGCTACGCATACCATAAAACCGGCTGCACTTCGCTCAACATCCATTAATAATTGAAGTGCGCGGACCTGGATGCGTGCTAATATCAATTACAAAAATGTTGGTGTGCGGAGTTTCAGAAGGTGCCCAAACAATTGTTTTGGGGGTGCGCGCTATGAAATAAAAATCGCTAAAACCGTTGTACTGGTTTCACTCCGCGTTTGATTCACTAATTTATGGGGTGCGCGAACACTATGCGCGGTACAAATAATTCAAGAATTCATGTTCCGCGAACTTGGTAATCACAGGCCATCAAAGTATCAAACTATCTGAGGGGGCTCGCGGACTACTTTCCGGTACCACATTTAAAACCGTATCGGCATACATACTGACGACCATCTAGCAGCACTATCTAGCATGGCTCTTCAGTTCAAGGCCGTCAGCATCTTCTTCTGCGGAAAACACACGACCAAGGCCTGTAGTCGGCGGTATTTGCCCTCCGCAAAGTTGCTTTGTTTGTAGCTGCACAGACCATTATTAACACGATCGCAAGGGCTGCACGCTCAAGAACTAAAACTATTCTCTCGAAATGGCTGTTGCGCGGTAAATGCGCTGCGCGGACACATAGCTTATTTTGACGCGCATACCATTTGCCAAAATATTCAAATCCGGGGTGCGCGAACCGTATCCGGTTCTACGGTATTAACAATCACGCGCTAGCTCGCGTCTGTTTATTCAGACATCCGTTAAGCGATCCTTGTTAGGTCACGATGAGACAAACCGTACAATTTGGTCGGCTCGCCAACGCCTATCGCTGGGTGTGACAAACCGTACAACTTGTTCGGCTCGCCAAGGCGTACCGTTTGGTGTGGCAAACCACACAGCCGTTGTTAACTATGGCGACGGGATTACGCTCGGCGAGCGTTAGTTAACGACGGCTGTAAAGTTTGTCACATCAGATCGATGCTGCTCATTGCATCTGGCACCGATGCGCGAATGAAACAACCATATTAAGCCGATATGTCAAATCGAGTGTGCGCATCAATAAGGACGAGCAAACCAAGCGCGCGGAGGCAAGGAAAGAAAGCTCACATCCTAAATGCCTCCGAGATGGAAACACGAATTGGAATTGGGCGACCAAGGTCAAGGGAGAGGGAGGATCGGTTTGTGGAAATGAATTCATGTATGTGGAGTGTGGAAGCAATTTCACGCAATGCGGCATTGGCAATAATTGATGAAAGCCAAATAGTGAAGTGATGGAACACCTATAGTTTTTTTCTGAAATTGCGAGGCCGCATAGGCGCCCATCAATTACATTAAGAGAATAGGGGAGTTAACAAGGGGGGAGAAAGAAGGGAAGGAGCACTTGGAATCAATTAGCCTTCCCCCACCCAAAATGGAATGGCGGTGCAAAGGTTCCTCGCCCCTAAAATTCAAAGCATGTGTAAGGACAAATCATAAAGAGGAGAAAGCACGAAGGGAGCAAACAAGAGAAAATACCCCAAATCCCCCCGAAGAAAGGGATGGGAAATTCCAGTCCCCAAAGGATAAATCCCTTAAATGAGGATCAAATAGGGGGACACCATTTGACGAGGAAGAACAAGCAAGGGGCCTTGGGACGGGCCCGGCTATTGAGATATATGGCAATCTTGAAGCCAAGCATGCGGTCGACGTTATAAACGTCACCGTAGACGAAATCACGGGCGCCATAGTGCTGGCCGTCCAAGGGAGAAGGCGGGAGACATGGAAGACATGGTGGACACGGGACAAGGTGGAAGGGAGAGCAAGGCGGAAGGACACGCACGATTTGTCAATGGTACGGTAGGTAATTTATGTTTGGCCACCCGTTTGTGGGTGGTGGGTAGTGAAGATGTTAAGCTTCGAGACAAGGCCAGAGATCACCCTTACATGTCCCCAAAGCGGCAATGACACGTGGATCGCGGTCAGAGAAAGCGACATGAGGACGGCCTTTTTGGAGAAGACGTGGTTGAGGAAAGGTGGGCGAGTTGTTCATAAGAATAGATTTTTGAGAGCACACGAAGATGGCTTGCTTGATGAGCATGCACACAAAGGTAACAATGGCGCCATGTGATGGGAGGAGGGTGGGTCGGGGATGAGGTTAAACATGGAAACGTGGGACTAGGGGCGGACAAAAACAAAGTGTGAGGCTGGAGGAGACAAGGGGGAGCTTGGGTCGAGGGTGTGTAAACCTTGGCACGGGGCCTAGGAGGAGATGTAGGAGCAGATGGCACAGTTCATGCGAGACCACTATAAATGAGAGGCGATGGAGTTGAGTGTCTTGAGGCGGTCAGGGTGGCCGACAAAACGTGTATCATGATACTCATGGAGCAGTTGGCGGCTTAAGGCAGGGTTTTTGGTAACGCAGACGCGCTCCTTGAAAACCAGAGATATTCACGGCGGTGGAGGTAGCTATGGCGGCCAGGTTGTCAAGGGGCAACGACACGGTCGGTGGAGTTGGCAGATTTGATGTCGTCGAGGAGAGAGTGGCTGATCATGATGTGGGCATCGAGGTGTTGAAGGAAGTATTTAATGAGGGTGGCGGAGAGATCAGAGGAAGCTTAGATGAGCTTGAGGCGGTAGAGGGCTTCATCTTGGTTGTCTTTGCCCTCTTCGTAGAAGATGGACATGTTGGGCTGGTAATCATCCAGGATTTGGGATCATTTGACTTGGCGGCGGGAGAGGTCCTTGCTGGCGAATGAAACCTGGGGCCGACAGCTCTCTTTTCGGAATTGATTCCTGCACGGTGCGACAGACATCCGCACAACTTCTCACGGGCGGTAAGCTTGGTTGGGCGGCCGGCAACACGTCATCGCCACGCTACGCATACCATAAAACCGGCTGCACTTCGCTCAACATCCATTAATAATTGAAGTGCGCGGACCTGGATGCGTGCTAATATCAATTACAAAAATGTTGGTGTGCGGAGTTTCAGAAGGTGCCCAAACAATTGTTTTGGGGGTGCGCGCTATGAAATAAAAATCGCTAAAACCGTTGTACTGGTTTCACTCCGCGTTTGATTCACTAATTTATGGGGTGCGCGAACACTATGCGCGGTACAAATAATTCAAGAATTCATGTTCCGCGAACTTGGTAATCACAGGCCATCAAAGTATCAAACTATCTGAGGGGGCTCGCGGACTACTTTCCGGTACCACATTTAAAACCGTATCGGCATACATACTGACGACCATCTAGCAGCACTATCTAGCATGGCTCTTCAGTTCAAGGCCGTCAGCATCTTCTTCTGCGGAAAACACACGACCAAGGCCTGTAGTCGGCGGTATTTGCCCTCCGCAAAGTTGCTTTGTTTGTAGCTGCACAGACCTTTATTAACACGATCGCAAGGGCTGCACGCTCAAGAACTAAAACTATTCTCTCGAAATGGCTGTTGCGCGGTAAATGCGCTGCGCGGACACATAGCTTATTTTGACGCGCATACCATTTGCCAAAATATTCAAATCCGGGGTGCGCGAACCGTATCCGGTTCTACGGTATTAACAATCACGCGCTAGCTCGCGTCTGTTTATTCAGACATCCGTTAAGCGATCCTTGTTAGGTCACGATGAGACAAACCGTACAATTTGGTCGGCTCGCCAACGCCTATCGCTGGGTGTGACAAACCGTACAACTTGTTCGGCTCGCCAAGGCGTACCGTTTGGTGTGGCAAACCACACAGCCGTTGTTAACTATGGCGACGGGATTACGCTCGGCGAGCGTTAGTTAACGACGGCTGTAAAGTTTGTCACATCAGATCGATGCTGCTCATTGCATCTGGCACCGATGCGCGAATGAAACAACCATATTAAGCCGATATGTCAAATCGAGTGTGCGCATCAATAAGGACGAGCAAACCAAGCGCGCGGAGGCAAGGAAAGAAAGCTCACATCCTAAATGCCTCCGAGATGGAAACACGAATTGGAATTGGGCGACCAAGGTCAAGGGAGAGGGAGGATCGGTTTGTGGAAATGAATTCATGTATGTGGAGTGTGGAAGCAATTTCACGCAATGCGGCATTGGCAATAATTGATGAAAGCCAAATAGTGAAGTGATGGAACACCTATAGTTTTTTTCTGAAATTGCGAGGCCGCATAGGCGCCCATCAATTACATTAAGAGAATAGGGGAGTTAACAAGGGGGGAGAAAGAAGGGAAGGAGCACTTGGAATCAATTAGCCTTCCCCCACCCAAAATGGAATGGCGGTGCAAAGGTTCCTCGCCCCTAAAATTCAAAGCATGTGTAAGGACAAATCATAAAGAGGAGAAAGCACGAAGGGAGCAAACAAGAGAAAATACCCCAAATCCCCCCGAAGAAAGGGATGGGAAATTCCAGTCCCCAAAGGATAAATCCCTTAAATGAGGATCAAATAGGGGGACACCATTTGACGAGGAAGAACAAGCAAGGGGCCTTGGGACGGGCCCGGCTATTGAGATATATGGCAATCTTGAAGCCAAGCATGCGGTCGACGTTATAAACGTCACCGTAGACGAAATCACGGGCGCCATAGTGCTGGCCGTCCAAGGGAGAAGGCGGGAGACATGGAAGACATGGTGGACACGGGACAAGGTGGAAGGGAGAGCAAGGCGGAAGGACACGCACGATTTGTCAATGGTACGGTAGGTAATTTATGTTTGGCCACCCGTTTGTGGGTGGTGGGTAGTGAAGATGTTAAGCTTCGAGACAAGGCCAGAGATCACCCTTACATGTCCCCAAAGCGGCAATGACACGTGGATCGCGGTCAGAGAAAACGACATGAGGACGGCCTTTTTGGAGAAGACGTGGTTGAGGAAAGGTGGGCGAGTTGTTCATAAGAATAGATTTTTGAGAGCACACGAAGATGGCTTGCTTGATGAGCATGCACACGAAGGTAACAATGGCGCCATGTGATGGGAGGAGGGTGGGTCGGGGATGAGGTTAAACATGGAAACGTGCGACTAGGGGCGGACAAAAACAAAGTGTGAGGCTGGAGGAGACAAGGGGGAGCTTGGGTCGAGGGTGTGTA
Organism: Limnomonas spitsbergensis; assembly: GCA_037349105.1. Taxonomy (NCBI): domain Eukaryota; kingdom Viridiplantae; phylum Chlorophyta; class Chlorophyceae; order Chlamydomonadales; genus Limnomonas; species Limnomonas spitsbergensis. Next base: position 4,055,070 of record JAYJMM010000028.1, read on the forward strand.
AACCTTGGCACGGGGCCTAGGAGGAGATGTAGGAGCAGATGGCACAGTTCATGCGAGACCACTATAAATGAGAGGCGATGGAGTTGAGTGTCTTGAGGCGGTCAGGGTGGCCGACAAAACGTGTATCATGATACTCATGGAGCAGTTGGCGGCTTAAGGCAGGGTTTTTGGTAACGCAGACGCGCTCCTTGAAAACCAGAGATATTCACGGCGGTGGAGGTAGCTATGGCGGCCAGGTTGTCAAGGGGCAACGACACGGTCGGTGGAGTTGGCAGATTTGATGTCGTCGAGGAGAGAGTGGCTGATCATGATGTGGGCATCGAGGTGTTGAAGGAAGTATTTAATGAGGGTGGCGGAGAGATCAGAGGAAGCTTAGATGAGCTTGAGGCGGTAGAGGGCTTCATCTTGGTTGTCTTTGCCCTCTTCGTAGAAGATGGACATGTTGGGCTGGTAATCATCCAGGATTTGGGATCATTTGACTTGGCGGCGGGAGAGGTCCTTGCTGGCGAATGAAACCTGGGGCCGACAGCTCTCTTTTCGGAATTGATTCCTGCACGGTGCGACAGACATCCGCACAACTTCTCACGGGCGGTAAGCTTGGTTGGGCGGCCGGCAACACGTCATCGCCACGCTACGCATACCATAAAACCGGCTGCACTTCGCTCAACATCCATTAATAATTGAAGTGCGCGGACCTGGATGCGTGCTAATATCAATTACAAAAATGTTGGTGTGCGGAGTTTCAGAAGGTGCCCAAACAATTGTTTTGGGGGTGCGCGCTATGAAATAAAAATCGCTAAAACCGTTGTACTGGTTTCACTCCGCGTTTGATTCACTAATTTATGGGGTGCGCGAACACTATGCGCGGTACAAATAATTCAAGAATTCATGTTCCGCGAACTTGGTAATCACAGGCCATCAAAGTATCAAACTATCTGAGGGGGCTCGCGGACTACTTTCCGGTACCACATTTAAAACCGTATCGGCATACATACTGACGACCATCTAGCAGCACTATCTAGCATGGCTCTTCAGTTCAAGGCCGTCAGCATCTTCTTCTGCGGAAAACACACGACCAAGGCCTGTAGTCGGCGGTATTTGCCCTCCGCAAAGTTGCTTTGTTTGTAGCTGCACAGACCTTTATTAACACGATCGCAAGGGCTGCACGCTCAAGAACTAAAACTATTCTCTCGAAATGGCTGTTGCGCGGTAAATGCGCTGCGCGGACACATAGCTTATTTTGACGCGCATACCATTTGCCAAAATATTCAAATCCGGGGTGCGCGAACCGTATCCGGTTCTACGGTATTAACAATCACGCGCTAGCTCGCGTCTGTTTATTCAGACATCCGTTAAGCGATCCTTGTTAGGTCACGATGAGACAAACCGTACAATTTGGTCGGCTCGCCAACGCCTATCGCTGGGTGTGACAAACCGTACAACTTGTTCGGCTCGCCAAGGCGTACCGTTTGGTGTGGCAAACCACACAGCCGTTGTTAACTATGGCGACGGGATTACGCTCGGCGAGCGTTAGTTAACGACGGCTGTAAAGTTTGTCACATCATATCGATGCTGCTCATTGCATCTGGCACCGATGCGCGAATGAAACAACCATATTAAGCCGATATGTCAAATCGAGTGTGCGCATCAATAAGGACGAGCAAACCAAGCGCGCGGAGGCAAGGAAAGAAAGCTCACATCCTAAATGCCTCCGAGATGGAAACACGAATTGGAATTGGGCGACCAAGGTCAAGGGAGAGGGAGGATCGGTTGGTGGAAATGAATTCATGTATGTGGAGTGTGGAAGCAATTTCACGCAATGCGGCATTGGCAATAATTGATGAAAGCCAAATAGTGAAGTGATGGAACACCTATAGTTTTTTTCTGAAATTGCGAGGCCGCATAGGCGCCCATCAATTACATTAAGAGAATAGGGGAGTTAACAAGGGGGGAGAAAGAAGGGAAGGAGCACTTGGAATCAATTAGCCTTCCCCCACCCAAAATGGAATGGCGGTGCAAAGGTTCCTCGCCCCTAAAATTCAAAGCATGTGTAAGGACAAATCATAAAGAGGAGAAAGCACGAAGGGAGCAAACAAGAGAAAATACCCCAAATCCCCCCGAAGAAAGGGATGGGAAATTCCAGTCCCCAAAGGATAAATCCCTTAAATGAGGATCAAATAGGGGGACACCATTTGACGAGGAAGAACAAGCAAGGGGCCTTGGGACGGGCCCGGCTATTGAGATATATGGCAATCTTGAAGCCAAGCATGCGGTCGACGTTATAAACGTCACCGTAGACGAAATCACGGGCGCCATAGTGCTGGCCGTCCAAGGGAGAAGGCGGGAGACATGGAAGACATGGTGGACACGGGACAAGGTGGAAGGGAGAGCAAGGCGGAAGGACACGCACGATTTGTCAATGGTACGGTAGGTAATTTATGTTTGGCCACCCGTTTGTGGGTGGTGGGTAGTGAAGATGTTAAGCTTCGAGACAAGGCCAGAGATCACCCTTACATGTCCCCAAAGCGGCAATGACACGTGGATCGCGGTCAGAGAAAGCGACATGAGGACGGCCTTTTTGGAGAAGACGTGGTTGAGGAAAGGTGGGCGAGTTGTTCATAAGAATAGATTTTTGAGAGCACACGAAGATGGCTTGCTTGATGAGCATGCACACAAAGGTAACAATGGCGCCATGTGATGGGAGGAGGGTGGGTCGGGGATGAGGTTAAACATGGAAACGTGGGACTAGGGGCGGACAAAAACAAAGTGTGAGGCTGGAGGAGACAAGGGGGAGCTTGGGTCGAGGGTGTGTAAACCTTGGCACGGGGCCTAGGAGGAGATGTAGGAGCAGATGGCACAGTTCATGCGAGACCACTATAAATGAGAGGCGATGGAGTTGAGTGTCTTGAGGCGGTCAGGGTGGCCGACAAAACGTGTATCATGATACTCATGGAGCAGTTGGCGGCTTAAGGCAGGGTTTTTGGTAACGCAGACGCGCTCCTTGAAAACCAGAGATATTCACGGCGGTGGAGGTAGCTATGGCGGCCAGGTTGTCAAGGGGCAACGACACGGTCGGTGGAGTTGGCAGATTTGATGTCGTCGAGGAGAGAGTGGCTGATCATGATGTGGGCATCGAGGTGTTGAAGGAAGTATTTAATGAGGGTGGCGGAGAGATCAGAGGAAGCTTAGATGAGCTTGAGGCGGTAGAGGGCTTCATCTTGGTTGTCTTTGCCCTCTTCATAGAAGATGGACATGTTGGGCTTGTAATCATCCAGGATTTGGGATCATTTGACTTGGCGGCGGGAGAGGTCCTTGCTGGCGAATGAAACCTGGGGCCGACAGCTCTCTTTTCGGAATTGATTCCTGCACGGTGCGACAGACATCCGCACAACTTCTCACGGGCGGTAAGCTTGGTTGGGCGGCCGGCGACACGTCATCGCCACGCTACGCATACCATAAAACCGGCTGCACTTCGCTCAACATCCATTAATAATTGAAGTACGCGGACCTGGATGCGTGCTAATATCATTTACAAAAATGTTGGTGTGCGGAGTTTCAGAAGGTGCCCAAACAATTGTTTTGGGGGTGCGCGCTATGAAATAAAAATCGCTAAAACCGTTGTACTGGTTTCACTCCGCGTTTGATTCACTAATTTATGGGGTGCGCGAACAATATGCGCGGTAAAAATAATTCAAGAATTCATGTTACGCGAACTTGGTAATCACAGGCCATCAAAGTATTAAACTATCTGAGGGGGCTCGCGGACTACTTTCCGGTACCACATTTAAAACCGTATCGGCATACATACTGACGACCATCTAGCAGCACTATCTAGCATGGCTCTTCAGTTCAAGGCCGTCAGCATCTTCTTCTGCGGAAAACACACGACCAAGGCCTGTAGTCGGCGGTATTTGCCCTCCGCAAAGTTGCTTTGTTTGTAGCTGCACAGACCTTTATTAACACGATCGTAAGGGCTGCACGCTCAAGAACTAAAACTATTCTCTCGAAATGGCTGTTGCGCGGTAAATGCGCTGCGCGGACACATAGCTTATTTTGACGCGCATACGATTTGCCAAAATATTCAAATCCGGGGTGCGCGAACCGTATCTGGTTCTACGGTATTAACAATCACGCGCTAGCTCGCGTCTGTTTATTCAGACATCCGTTAAGCGATCCTTGTTAGGTCACGATGAGACAAACCGTACAACTTGGTCGGCTCGCCAACGCCTATCGCTGGGTGTGACAAACCGTACAACTTGCTCGGCTCGCCAAGGCGTACCGTTTGGTGTGGCAAACCTCACAGCCGTTGTTAACTATGGCGACGGGATTACGCTCGGCGAGCGTTAGTTAACGACGGCTGTAAAGTTTGTCACATCAGATCGATGCTGCTCATTGCATCTGGCACCGATGCGCGAATGAAACAACCATATTAAGCCGATATGTCAAATCGAGTGTGCGCATCAATAAGGACGAGCAAACCAAGCGCGCGGAGGCAAGGAAAGAAAGCTCACATCCTAAATGCCTCCGAGATGGAAACACGAATTGGAATTGGGCGACCAAGGTCAAGGGAGAGGGAGGATCGGTTGGTGGAAATGAATTCATGTATGTGGAGTGTGGAAGCAATTTCACGCAATGCGGCATTGGCAATAATTGATGAAAGCCAAATAGTGAAGTGACAATGGAACACCTATAGTTTTTTTCTGAAATTGCGAGGCCGCATAGGCGCCCATCAATTACGTAAAGAGAATAGGGGAGTTAACAAGGGGGGAGAAAGAAGGGAAGGAGCACTTGGAATCAATTAGCCTTCCCCCACCCAAAATGGAATGGCGGTGCAAAGGTTCCTCGCCCCTAAAATTCAAAGCATGTGTAAGGACAAATCATAAAGAGGAGAAAGCACGAAGGGAGCAAACAAGAGAAAATACCCCAAATCCCCCCGAAGAAAGGGATGGGAAATTCCAGTCCCCAAAGGATAAATCCCTTAAATGAGGATCAAATAGGGGGACACCATTTGACGAGGAAGAACAAGCAAGGGGCCTTGGGACGGGCCCGGCTATTGAGATATATGGCAATCTTGAAGCCAAGCATGCGGTCGACGTTATAAACGTCACCGTAGACGAAATCACGGGCGCCATAGTGCTGGCCGTCCAAGGGAGAAGGCGGGAGACATGGAAGACATGGTGGACACGGGACAAGGTGGAAGGGAGAGCAAGGCGGAAGGACACGCACGATTTGTCAATGGTACGGTGGGTAATTTATGTTTGGCCACCCGTTTGTGGGTGGTGGGTAGTGAAGATGTTAAGCTTCGAGACAAGGCCAGAGATCACCCTTACATGTCCCTAAAGCGGCAATGACACGTGGATCGCGGACAAAGAAAACGACATGAGGACGGCCTTTTGGAGAAGACATGGTTGAGGAAAGGTGGGCGAGTTGTTCATAAGAATAGGTTTTTGAGAGCACTCGAAGATGGCTTGCTTGATGAGCATGCACACAAAGGTAACAATGGCGCCATGTGATGGGAGGAGGGTGGGTCGGGGATGAGGTTAAACATGGAAACGTGGGACTAGGGGCGGACAAAAACAAAGTGTGAGGCTGGAGGAGACAAGGGGGAGCTTGGGTCGAGGGTGTGTAAACCTTGGCACGGGGCCTAGGAGGAGATGTAGGAGCAGATGGCACAGTTCATGCGAGACCACTATAAATGAGAGGCGATGGAGTTGAGTGTCTTGAGGCGGTCAGGGTGGCCGACAAAACGTGTATCATGATACTCATGGAGCAGTTGGCGGCTTAAGGCAGGGTTTTTGGTAACGCAGACGCGCTCCTTGAAAACCAGAGATATTCACGGCGGTGGAGGTAGCTATGGCGGCCAGGTTGTCAAGGGGCAACGACACGGTCGGTGGAGTTGGCAGATTTGATGTCGTCGAGGAGAGAGTGGCTGATCATGATGTGGGCATCGAGGTGTTGAAGGAAGTATTTAATGAGGGTGGCGGAGAGATCAGAGGAAGCTTAGATGAGCTTGAGGCGGTAGAGGGCTTCATCTTGGTTGTCTTTGCCCTCTTCGTAGAAGATGGACATGTTGGGCTTGTAATCATCCAGGATTTGGGATCATTTGACTTGGCGGCGGGAGAGGTCCTTGCTGGCGAATGAAACCTGGGGCCGACAGCTCTCTTTTCGGAATTGATTCCTGCACGGTGCGACAGACATCCGCACAACTTCTCACGGGCGGTAAGCTTGGTTGGGCGGCCGGCAACACGTCATCGCCACGCTACGCATACCATAAAACCGGCTGCACTTCGCTCAACATCCATTAATAATTGAAGTGCGCGGACCTGGATGCGTGCTAATATCAATTACAAAAATGTTGGTGTGCGGAGTTTCAGAAGGTGCCCAAACAATTGTTTTGGGGGTGCGCGCTATGAAATAAAAATCGCTAAGACCGTTGTACTGGTTTCACTCCGCGTTTGATTCACTAATTTATGGGGTGCGCGAACACTATGCGCGGTACAAATAATTCAAGAATTCATGTTCCGCGAACTTGGTAATCACAGGCCATCAAAGTATCAAACTATCTGAGGGGGCTCGCGGACTACTTTCCGGTACCACATTTAAAACCGTATCGGCATACATACTGACGACCATCTAGCAGCACTATCTAGCATGGCTCTTCAGTTCAAGGCCGTCAGCATCTTCTTCTGCGGAAAACACACGACCAAGGCCTGTAGTCGGCGGTATTTGCCATCCGCAAAGTTGCTTTGTTTGTAGCTGCACAGACCTTTATTAACACGATCGCAAGGGCTGCACGCTCAAGAACTAAAACTATTCTCTCGAAATGGCTGTTGCGCGGTAAATGCGCTGCGCGGACACATAGCTTATTTTGACGCGCATACCATTTGCCAAAATATTCAAATCCGGGGTGCGCGAACCGTATCCGGTTCTACGGTATTAACAATCACGCGCTAGCTCGCGTCTGTTTATTCAGACATCCGTTAAGCGATCCTTGTTAGGTCACGATGAGACAAACCGTACAACTTGGTCGGCTCGCCAACGCCTATCGCTGGGTGTGACAAACCGTACAACTTGTTCGGCTCGCCAAGGCGTACCGTTTGGTGTGGCAAACCACACAGCCGTTGTTAACTATGGCGACGGGATTACGCTCGGCGAGCGTTAGTTAACGACGGCTGTAAAGTTTGTCACATCAGATCGATGCTGCTCATTGCATCTGGCACCGATGCGCGAATGAAAAAAACCATATTAAGCCGATATGTCAAATCGAGTGTGCGCATCAATAAGGACGAGCAAACCAAGCGCGCGGAGGCAAGGAAAGAAAGCTCACATCCTAAATGCCTCCGAGATGGAAACACGAATTGGAATTGGGCGACCAAGGTCAAGGGAGAGGGAGGATCGGTTGGTGGAAATGAATTCATGTATGTGGAGTGTGGAAGCAATTTCACGCAATGCGGCATTGGCAATAATTGATGAAAGCCAAATAGTGAAGTGACAATGGAACACCTATAGTTTTTTTCTGAAATTGCGAGGCCGCATAGGCGCCCATCAATTACATTAAGAGAATAGGGGAGTTAACAAGGGGGGAGAAAGAAGGGAAGGAGCACTTGGAATCAATTAGCCTTCCCCCACCCAAAATGGAATGGCGGTGCAAAGGTTCCTCGCCCCTAAAATTCAAAGCATGTGTAAGGACAAATCATAAAGAGGAGAAAGCACGAAGGGAGCAAACAAGAGAAAATACCCCAAATCCCCCCGAAGAAAGGGATGGGAAATTCCAGTCCCCAAAGGATAAATCCCTTAAATGAGGATCAAATAGGGGGACACCATTTGACGAGGAAGAACAAGCAAGGGGCCTTGGGACGGGCCCGGCTATTGAGATATATGGCAATCTTGAAGCCAAGCATGCGGTCGACGTTATAAACGTCACCGTAGACGAAATCACGGGCGCCATAGTGCTGGCCGTCCAAGGGAGAAGGCGGGAGACATGGAAGACATGGTGGACACGGGACAAGGTGGAAGGGAGAGCAAGGCGGAAGGACACGCACGATTTGTCAATGGTACGGTAGGTAATTTATGTTTGGCCACCCGTTTGTGGGTGGTGGGTAGTGAAGATGTTAAGCTTCGAGACAAGGCCAGAGATCACCCTTACATGTCCCCAAAGCGGCAATGACACGTGGATCGCGGTCAGAGAAAACGACATGAGGACGGCCTTTTTGGAGAAGACGTGGTTGAGGAAAGGTGGGCGAGTTGTTCATAAGAATAGATTTTTGAGAGCACACGAAGATGGCTTGCTTGATGAGCATGCACACGAAGGTAACAATGGCGCCATGTGATGGGAGGAGGGTGGGTCGGGGATGAGGTTAAACATGGAAACGTGGGACTAGGGGCGGACAAAAACAAAGTGTGAGGCTGGAGGAGACAAGGGGGAGCTTGGGTCGAGGGTGTGTAAACCTTGGCACGGGGCCTAGGAGGAGATGTAGGAGCAGATGGCACAGTTCATGCGAGACCACTATAAATGAGAGGCGATGGAGTTGAGTGTCTTGAGGCGGTCAGGGTGGCCGACAAAACGTGTATCATGATACTCATGGAGCAGTTGGCGGCTTAAGGCAGGGTTTTTGGTAACGCAGACGCGCTCCTTGAAAACCAGAGATATTCACGGCGGTGGAGGTAGCTATGGCGGCCAGGTTGTCAAGGGGCAACGACACGGTCGGTGGAGTTGGCAGATTTGATGTCGTCGAGGAGAGAGTGGCTGATCATGATGTGGGCATCGAGGTGTTGAAGGAAGTATTTAATGAGGGTGGCGGAGAGATCAGAGGAAGCTTAGATGAGCTTGAGGCGGTAGAGGGCTTCATCTTGGTTGTCTTTGCCCTCTTCGTAGAAGATGGACATGTTGGGCTTGTAATCATCCAGGATTTGGGATCATTTGACTTGGCGGCGGGAGAGGTCCTTGCTGGCGAATGAAACCTGGGGCCGACAGCTCTCTTTTCGGAATTGATTCCTGCACGGTGCGACAGACATCCGCACAACTTCTCACGGGCGGTAAGCTTGGTTGGGCGGCCGGCAACACGTCATCGCCACGCTACGCATACCATAAAACCGGCTGCACTTCGCTCAACATCCATTAATAATTGAAGTGCGCGGACCTGGATGCGTGCTAATATCAATTACAAAAATGTTGGTGTGCGGAGTTTCAGAAGGTGCCCAAACAATTGTTTTGGGGGTGCGCGCTATGAAATAAAAATCGCTAAAACCGTTGTACTGGTTTCACTCCGCGTTTGATTCACTAATTTATGGGGTGCGCGAACACTATGCGCGGTACAAATAATTCAAGAATTCATGTTCCGCGAACTTGGTAATCACAGGCCATCAAAGTATCAAACTATCTGAGGGGGCTCGCGGACTACTTTCCGGTACCACATTTAAAACCGAATCGGCATACATACTGACGACCATCTAGCAGCACTATCTAGCATGGCTCTTCAGTTCAAGGCCGTCAGCATCTTCTTCTGCGGAAAACACACGACCAAGGCCTGTAGTCGGCGGTATTTGCCATCCGCAAAGTTGCTTTGTTTGTAGCTGCACAGACCTTTATTAACACGATCGCAAGGGCTGCACGCTCAAGAACTAAAACTATTCTCTCGAAATGGCTGTTGCGCGGTAAATGCGCTGCGCGGACACATAGCTTATTTTGACGCGCATACCATTTGCCAAAATATTCAAATCCGGGGTGCGCGAACCGTATCCGGTTCTACGGTATTAACAATCACGCGCTAGCTCGCGTCTGTTTATTCAGACATCCGTTAAGCGATCCTTGTTAGGTCACGATGAGACAAACCGTACAACTTGGTCGGCTCGCCAACGCCTATCGCTGGGTGTGACAAACCGTACAACTTGTTCGGCTCGCCAAGGCGTACCGTTTGGTGTGGCAAACCACACAGCCGTTGTTAACTATGGCGACGGGATTACGCTCGGCGAGCGTTAGTTAACGACGGCTGTAAAGTTTGTCACATCAGATCGATGCTGCTCATTGCATCTGGCACCGATGCGCGAATGAAACAACCATATTAAGCCGATATGTCAAATCGAGTGTGCGCATCAATAAGGACGAGCAAACCAAGCGCGCGGAGGCAAGGAAAGAAAGCTCACATCCTAAATGCCTCCGAGATGGAAACACGAATTGGAATTGGGCGACCAAGGTCAAGGGAGAGGGAGGATCGGTTGGTGGAAATGAATTCATGTATGTGGAGTGTGGAAGCAATTTCACGCAATGCGGCATTGGCAATAATTGATGAAAGCCAAATATTGAAGTGACAATGGAACACCTATAGTTTTTTTCTGAAATTGCGAGGCCGCATAGGCGCCCATCAATTACATTAAGAGAATAGGGGAGTTAACAAGGGGGGAGAAAGAAGGGAAGGAGCACTTGGAATCAATTAGCCTTCCCCCACCCAAAATGGAATGGCGGTGCAAAGGTTCCTCGCCCCTAAAATCCAAAGCATGTGTAAGGACAAATCATAAAGAGGAGAAAGCACGAAGGGAGCAAACAAGAGAAAATACCCCAAATCCCCCCGAAGAAAGGGATGGGAAATTCCAGTCCCCAAAGGATAAATCCCTTAAATGAGGATCAAATAGGGGGACACCATTTGACGAGGAAGAACAAGCAAGGGGCCTTGGGACGGGCCCGGCTATTGAGATATATGGCAATCTTGAAGCCAAGCATGCGGTCGACGTTATAAACGTCACCGTAGACGAAATCACGGGCGCCATAGTGCTGGCCGTCCAAGGGAGAAGGCGGGAGACATGGAAGACATGGTGGACACGGGACAAGGTGGAAGGGAGAGCAAGGCGGAAGGACACGCACGATTTGTCAATGGTACGGTAGGTAATTTATGTTTGGCCACCCGTTTGTGGGTGGTGGGTAGTGAAGATGTTAAGCTTCGAGACAAGGCCAGAGATCACCCTTACATGTCCCCAAAGCGGCAATGACACGTGGATCGCGGTCAGAGAAAACGACATGAGGACGGCCTTTTTGGAGAAGACGTGGTTGAGGAAAGGTGGGCGAGTTGTTCATAAGAATAGATTTTTGAGAGCACACGAAGATGGCTTGCTTGATGAGCATGCACACGAAGGTAACAATGGCGCCATGTGATGGGAGGAGGGTGGGTCGGGGATGAGGTTAAACATGGAAACGTGGGACTAGGGGCGGACAAAAACAAAGTGTGAGGCTGGAGGAGACAAGGGGGAGCTTGGGTCGAGGGTGTGTAAACCTTGGCACGGGGCCTAGGAGGAGATGTAGGAGCAGATGGCACAGTTCATGCGAGACCACTATAAATGAGAGGCGATGGAGTTGAGTGTCTTGAGGCGGTCAGGGTGGCCGACAAAACGTGTATCATGATACTCATGGAGCAGTTGGCGGCTTAAGGCAGGGTTTTTGGTAACGCAGACGCGCTCCTTGAAAACCAGAGATATTCACGGCGGTGGAGGTAGCTATGGCGGCCAGGTTGTCAAGGGGCAACGACACGGTCGGTGGAGTTGGCAGATTTGATGTCGTCGAGGAGAGAGTGGCTGATCATGATGTGGGCATCGAGGTGTTGAAGGAAGTATTTAATGAGGGTGGCGGAGAGATCAGAGGAAGCTTAGATGAGCTTGAGGCGGTAGAGGGCTTCATCTTGGTTGTCTTTGCCCTCTTCGTAGAAGATGGACATGTTGGGCTTGTAATCATCCAGGATTTGGGATCATTTGACTTGGCGGCGGGAGAGGTCCTTGCTGGCGAATGAAACCTGGGGCCGACAGCTCTCTTTTCGGAATTGATTCCTGCACGGTGCGACAGACATCCGCACAACTTCTCACGGGCGGTAAGCTTGGTTGGGCGGCCGGCAACACGTCATCGCCACGCTACGCATACCATAAAACCGGCTGCACTTCGCTCAACATCCATTAATAATTGAAGTGCGCGGACCTGGATGCGTGCTAATATCAATTACAAAAATGTTGGTGTGCGGAGTTTCAGAAGGTGCCAAAACAATTGTTTTGGGGGTGCGCGCTATGAAATAAAAATCGCTAAAACCGTTGTACTGGTTTCACTCCGCGTTTGATTCACTAATTTATGGGGTGCGCGAACACTATGCGCGGTACAAATAATTCAAGAATTCATGTTCCGCGAACTTGGTAATCACAGGCCATCAAAGTATCAAACTATCTGAGGGGGCTCGCGGACTACTTTCCGGTACCACATTTAAAACCGTATCGGCATACATACTGACGACCATCTAGCAGCACTATCTAGCATGGCTCTTCAGTTCAAGGCCGTCAGCATCTTCTTCTGCGGAAAACACACGACCAAGGCCTGTAGTCGGCGGTATTTGCCATCCGCAAAGTTGCTTTGTTTGTAGCTGCACAGACCTTTATTAACACGATCGCAAGGGCTGCACGCTCAAGAACTAAAACTATTCTCTCGAAATGGCTGTTGCGCGGTAAATGCGCTGCGCGGACACATAGCTTATTTTGACGCGCATACCATTTGCCAAAATATTCAAATCCGGGGTGCGCGAACCGTATCCGGTTCTACGGTATTAACAATCACGCGCTAGCTCGCGTCTGTTTATTCAGACATCCGTTAAGCGATCCTTGTTAGGTCACGATGAGACAAACCGTACAACTTGGTCGGCTCGCCAACGCCTATCGCTGGGTGTGACAAACCGTACAACTTGTTCGGCTCGCCAAGGCGTACCGTTTGGTGTGGCAAACCACACAGCCGTTGTTAACTATGGCGACGGGATTACGCTCGGCGAGCGTTAGTTAACGACGGCTGTACGGTTTGTCACATGAGGTCGATGCTGCTCATTGCATCTGGCACCGATGCGCGAATGAAACAACCATATAAAGCCGATATGTCGAATCGAGTGTGCGCATCAATAAGGACGAGCAAACCAAGCGCGCGGAGGCAAGGAAAGAAAGCTCACATCCTAAATGCCTCCGAGATGGAAACACGAATTGGAATTGGGCGACCAAGGTCAAGGGAGAGGGAGGATCGGTTGGTGGAAATGAATTCATGTATGTGGAGTGTGGAAGCAATTTCACGCAATGCGGCATTGGCAATAATTGATGAAAGCCAAATAGTGAAGTGACAATGGAACACCTATAGTTTTTTTCTGAAATTGCGAGGCCGCATAGGCGCCCATCAATTACATTAAGAGAATAGGGGAGTTAACAAGGGGGGAGAAAGAAGGGAAGGAGCACTTGGAATCAATTAGCCTTCCCCCACCCAAAATGGAATGGCGGTGCAAAGGTTCCTCGCCCCTAAAATTCAAAGCATGTGTAAGGACAAATCATAAAGAGGAGAAAGCACGAAGGGAGCAAACAAGAGAAAATACCCCAAATCCCCCCGAAGAAAGGGATGGGAAATTCCAGTCCCCAAAGGATAAATCCCTTAAATGAGGATCAAATAGGGGGACACCATTTGACGAGGAAGAACAAGCAAGGGGCCTTGGGACGGGCCCGGCTATTGAGATATATGGCAATCTTGAAGCCAAGCATGCGGTCGACGTTATAAACGTCACCGTAGACGAAATAACGGGTGCCATAGAGCTGGCCGTCCAAGGGAGAAGGCGGGAGACATGGAAGACATGGTGGACACGGGACAAGGTGGAAGGGAGAGCAAGGCGGAAGGACACGCACGATTTGTCAATGGTACGGTAGGTAATTTATGTTTGGCCACCCGTTTGTGGGTGGTGGGTAGTGAAGATGTTAAGCTTCGAGACAAGGCCAGAGATCACCCTTACATGTCCCCAAAGCGGCAATGACACGTGGATCGCGGTCAGAGAAAACGACATGAGGACGGCCTTTTTGGAGAAGACGTGGTTGAGGAAAGGTGGGCGAGTTGTTCATAAGAATAGATTTTTGAGAGCACACGAAGATGGCTTGCTTGATGAGCATGCACACAAAGGTAACAATGGCGCCATGTGATGGGAGGAGGGTGGGTCGGGGATGAGGTTAAACATGGAAACGTGCGACTAGGGGCGGACAAAAACAAAGTGTGAGGCTGGAGGAGACAAGGGGGAGCTTGGGTCGAGGGTGTGTAAACCTTGGCACGGGGCCTAGGAGGAGATGTAGGAGCAGATGGCACAGTTCATGCGAGACCACTATAAATGAGAGGCGATGGAGTTGAGTGTCTTGAGGCGGTCAGGGTGGCCGACAAAACGTGTATCATGATACTCATGGAGCAGTTCGCGGCTTAAGGCAGGGTTTTTGGTAACGCAGACGCGCTCCTTGGAAACCAGAGATATTCACGGCGGTGGAGGTAGCTATGGCGGCCAGGTTGTCAAGGGGCAACGACACGGTCGGTGGAGTTGGCAGATTTGATGTCGTCGAGGAGAGAGTGGCTGATCATGATGTGGGCATCGAGGTGTTGAAGGAAGTATTTAATGAGGGTGGCGGAGAGATCAGAGGAAGCTTAGATGAGCTTGAGGCGGTAGAGGGCTTCATCTTGGTTGTCTTTGCCCTCTTCGTAGAAGATGGACATGTTGGGCTTGTAATCATCCAGGATTTGGGATCATTTGACTTGGCGGCGGGAGAGGTCCTTGCTGGCGAATGAAACCTGGGGCCGACAGCTCTCTTTTCGGAATTGATTCCTGCACGGTGCGACAGACATCCGCACAACTTCTCACGGGCGGTAAGCTTGGTTGGGCGGCCGGCAACACGTCATCGCCACGCTACGCATACCATAAAACCGGCTGCACTTCGCTCAACATCCATTAATAATTGGAGTGCGCGGACCTGAATGCGTGCTAATATCAATTAAAAAAATGCCGGTGTGCGGAGTTTCAGAAGGTGCCCAAACAATTGTTTTGGGGGTGCGCGCTATGAAATAAAAATCGCTCAAACCGTTGTACTGGTTTCACTCCGCGTTTGATTAACTAATTTATGGGGTGCGCGAACACTATGCGCGGTAAAAATAATTCAAGAATTCATGTTCCGCGAACTTGGTAATCACAGGCCATGAAACCAGTGCTGTGCGATTGCGCCGTAATCCGATTTTTGTGTAAGTAATTACGGTCAATTACGGCGTAACACGTAATTGCGCGCAAGTTAGGCTTTTTAGCTTACACGCAATTAAGTTCGAGCTGTAATCTAGACCGCAAGCACGTTCCAGTACATTTCTGGCTTTTGGGGACATCAGTCATACATTTTCGAAGGTGGGAAGTTCCTGATCGTTGTGCGCCAACTCATGAGAAGATATCGTGAAGATCAGAACAACGTCCACGTTAATGCACCACGACTTTTCGTCAATTGGCGGGTAGGTTCCGAGCCAAAAACCCCATTTGCGGTCCATAACCAGGGTTTCGTCTGTGGTTACGCCGAAAGCAACTTGCAGTAATTGCGATGTAATCTGGGCGGTCCTGGTAAACTGCGCGCAAATTGCACCGTCACCGCAAACCGTAATTTCACGAACCGTAAGGAAGCACAGCACTGCATCAAACTATCTGAGGGGGCTCGCGGACTACTTTCCGGTACCACATTTAAAACCGTATCGGCATACATACTGACGACCATCTAGCAGCACTATCTAGCATGGCTCTTCAGTTCAAGGCCGTCAGCATCTTCTTCTGCGGAAAACACACGACCAAGGCCTGTAGTCGGCGGTATTTGCCATCCGCAAAGTTGCTTTGTTTGTAGCTGCACAGACCTTTATTAACACGATCGCAAGGGCTGCACGCTCAAGAACTAAAACTATTCTCTCGAAATGGCTGTTGCGCGGTAAATGCGCTGCGCGGACACATAGCTTATTTTGACGCGCATACCATTTGCCAAAATATTCAAATCCGGGGTGCGCGAACCGTATCCGGTTCTACGGTATTAACAATCACGCGCTAGCTCGCGTCTGTTTATTCAGACATCCGTTAAGCGATCCTTGTTAGGTCACGATGAGACAAACCGTACAACTTGGTCGGCTCGCCAACGCCTATCGCTGGGTGTGACAAACCGTACAACTTGTTCGGCTCGCCAAGGCGTACCGTTTGGTGTGGCAAACCACACAGCCGTTGTTAACTATGGCGACGGGATTACGCTCGGCGAGCGTTAGTTAACGACGGCTGTAAAGTTTGTCACATCAGATCGATGCTGCTCATTGCATCTGGCACCGATGCGCGAATGAAACAACCATATTAAGCCGATATGTCAAATCGAGTGTGCGCATCAATAAGGACGAGCAAACCAAGCGCGCGGAGGCAAGGAAAGAAAGCTCACATCCTAAATGCCTCCGAGATGGAAACACGAATTGGAATTGGGCGACCAAGGTCAAGGGAGAGGGAGGATCGGTTGGTGGAAATGAATTCATGTATGTGGAGTGTGGAAGCAATTTCACGCAATGCGGCATTGGCAATAATTGATGAAAGCCAAATAGTGAAGTGACAATGGAACACCTATAGTTTTTTTCTGAAATTGCGAGGCCGCATAGGCGCCCATCAATTACATTAAGAGAATAGGGGAGTTAACAAGGGGGGAGAAAGAAGGGAAGGAGCACTTGGAATCAATTAGCCTTCCCCCACCCAAAATGGAATGGCGGTGCAAAGGTTCCTCGCCCCTAAAATTCAAAGCATGTGTAAGGACAAATCATAAAGAGGAGAAAGCACGAAGGGAGCAAACAAGAGAAAATACCCCAAATCCCCCCGAAGAAAGGGATGGGAAATTCCAGTCCCCAAAGGATAAATCCCTTAAATGAGGATCAAATAGGGGGACACCATTTGACGAGGAAGAACAAGCAAGGGGCCTTGGGACGGGCCCGGCTATTGAGATATATGGCAATCTTGAAGCCAAGCATGCGGTCGACGTTATAAACGTCACCGTAGACGAAATAACGGGTGCCATAGAGCTGGCCGTCCAAGGGAGAAGGCGGGAGACATGGAAGACATGGTGGACACGGGACAAGGTGGAAGGGAGAGCAAGGCGGAAGGACACGCACGATTTGTCAATGGTACGGTAGGTAATTTATGTTTGGCCACCCGTTTGTGGGTGGTGGGTAGTGAAGATGTTAAGCTTCGAGACAAGGCCAGAGATCACCCTTACATGTCCCCAAAGCGGCAATGACACGTGGATCGCGGTCAGAGAAAACGACATGAGGACGGCCTTTTTGGAGAAGACGTGGTTGAGGAAAGGTGGGCGAGTTGTTCATAAGAATAGATTTTTGAGAGCACACGAAGATGGCTTGCTTGATGAGCATGCACACAAAGGTAACAATGGCGCCATGTGATGGGAGGAGGGTGGGTCGGGGATGAGGTTAAACATGGAAACGTGCGACTAGGGGCGGACAAAAACAAAGTGTGAGGCTGGAGGAGACAAGGGGGAGCTTGGGTCGAGGGTGTGTAAACCTTGGCACGGGGCCTAGGAGGAGATGTAGGAGCAGATGGCACAGTTCATGCGAGACCACTATAAATGAGAGGCGATGGAGTTGAGTGTCTTGAGGCGGTCAGGGTGGCCGACAAAACGTGTATCATGATACTCATGGAGCAGTTCGCGGCTTAAGGCAGGGTTTTTGGTAACGCAGACGCGCTCCTTGGAAACCAGAGATATTCACGGCGGTGGAGGTAGCTATGGCGGCCAGGTTGTCAAGGGGCAACGACACGGTCGGTGGAGTTGGCAGATTTGATGTCGTCGAGGAGAGAGTGGCTGATCATGATGTGGGCATCGAGGTGTTGAAGGAAGTATTTAATGAGGGTGGCGGAGAGATCAGAGGAAGCTTAGATGAGCTTGAGGCGGTAGAGGGCTTCATCTTGGTTGTCTTTGCCCTCTTCGTAGAAGATGGACATGTTGGGCTTGTAATCATCCAGGATTTGGGATCATTTGACTTGGCGGCGGGAGAGGTCCTTGCTGGCGAATGAAACCTGGGGCCGACAGCTCTCTTTTCGGAATTGATTCCTGCACGGTGCGACAGACATCCGCACAACTTCTCACGGGCGGTAAGCTTGGTTGGGCGGCCGGCAACACGTCATCGCCACGCTACGCATACCATAAAACCGGCTGCACTTCGCTCAACATCCATTAATAATTGGAGTGCGCGGACCTGAATGCGTGCTAATATCAATTAAAAAAATGCCGGTGTGCGGAGTTTCAGAAGGTGCCCAAACAATTGTTTTGGGGGTGCGCGCTATGAAATAAAAATCGCTCAAACCGTTGTACTGGTTTCACTCCGCGTTTGATTAACTAATTTATGGGGTGCGCGAACACTATGCGCGGTAAAAATAATTCAAGAATTCATGTTCCGCGAACTTGGTAATCACAGGCCATGAAACCAGTGCTGTGCGATTGCGCCGTAATCCGATTTTTGTGTAAGTAATTACGGTCAATTACGGCGTAACACGTAATTGCGCGCAAGTTAGGCTTTTTAGCTTACACGCAATTAAGTTCGAGCTGTAATCTAGACCGCAAGCACGTTCCAGTACATTTCTGGCTTTTGGGGACATCAGTCATACATTTTCGAAGGTGGGAAGTTCCTGATCGTTGTGCGCCAACTCATGAGAAGATATCGTGAAGATCAGAACAACGTCCACGTTAATGCACCACGACTTTTCGTCAATTGGCGGGTAGGTTCCGAGCCAAAAACCCCATTTGCGGTCCATAACCAGGGTTTCGTCTGTGGTTACGCCGAAAGCAACTTGCAGTAATTGCGATGTAATCTGGGCGGTCCTGGTAAACTGCGCGCAAATTGCACCGTCACCGCAAACCGTAATTTCACGAACCGTAAGGAAGCACAGCACTGCATCAAACTATCTGAGGGGGCTCGCGGACTACTTTCCGGTACCACATTTAAAACCGTATCGGCATACATACTGACGACCATCTAGCAGCACTATCTAGCATGGCTCTTCAGTTCAAGGCCGTCAGCATCTTCTTCTGCGGAAAACACACGACCAAGGCCTGTAGTCGGCGGTATTTGCCCTCCGCAAAGTTGCTTTGTTTGTAGCTGCACAGACCTTTATTAACACGATCGTAAGGGCTGCACGCTCAAGAACTAAAACTATTCTCTCGAAATGGCTGTTGCGCGGTAAATGCGCTGCGCGGACACATAGCTTATTTTGACGCGCATACGATTTGCCAAAATATTCAAATCCGGGGTGCGCGAACCGTATCCGGTTCTACGGTATGAACAACGGGGGGCTCCTTTGTCGCAAGTCCCGTGTGAAGGTCCAGAAGTGTGCTCATTGTCAGCGTGTGTATGTGGTGGCTACTGACATGTGACTGGGGGTGAGTGCGTCGGGGGCAAAGGGGAAGGAGATGGGGGTGAAGGAGAAGGGGATGGGGGCAGGGGAAAGGGGAATGGTGGTTGAGGCACGGGAAATGGGGGCCAAGGGAAGGGAGATGGGTTGAAAGGGGAAAGGGGGGGTTATCGAGGCGAGAATGAATTTGGGGCGGGTGAGGAGGCGATGGTGGGGGAGCGGGGGGGTCGTGGGAGATGGTATGTGGGGGGGGAGGATGGGGAGGGAGGTGTTGGAGCGATGGGGGTGATGGTGTTGATGGGAGCGGGTGTGTTAGGAGAAGGGGTGACGGAGGAGTGGTGATGGGGGAGGGGGTGATGAGGTTGATAGGGGAGGGGTGATGGTGTTGGGGAGGGGGTGTTGGGGATGGGGGCAGGGGTGATGGGGGCGAAGGGGAAGGAGATGGGAGCGAAGACAAAGGGGAGGGGGATGAAAGGAAAGGAAATGGGGTTGGGAGCGAGGGTGATGGGGGCAGAGGGGAAGGGGGTTTGCCCCATCCCCGCATCCCATCTTGCCGACGTGGCCGAGCTTCATTTCAGCTTGGCCCAGAGGTGTCACGTCATTAACCCATGAATTGCTGCCTTTGCTAGAAGAAGGGAGCCCCCTAAGGCACTGACGGTTTGATGGTCGAATATGTGATGTGAGACAAAGGTTTTGTGTGTTTATGTTTGATTGAACTGGCGCTATCCAATTTCCCTTTCCCAGAAATAAGTGTTTTATTAATGATGCACCATCGTCTTTTGACCTCTGTTTGATTGGGCCATTGTTTGTGGTAATATTATTTTGTGGAAAGAGATCATTTGTGTCAATGTTATGTTGTCTAAAGCTGGAAAGCCATGGTTTCAAAACAGATCGTTCAATTCGCTGAGTAGGTCATATTTGGAGGTAGCGGAGTCGGGTCGGTAAAACCTTGCCGTTTACATCAATATGATCCTAGGTGTGACGAGAATGAAACGACGTTGAGAAATAGAATACAAAAATGGAATTACTCCCGCATTTGATTGGACGGAGCATGTTTCTAGAAACGGCATCTTCATGCAATCAGGAATGATTAAACACATGGCACACCATGTTTGCAACCTTGGCACTCGTATGATATGCAGTTGTTTGAAAGGCATGTTGAGCGCCGAACAAAGACGGATATCATGATTGGCCGTTCTGGTCCGCGGTGGCCAAAGTGATAAGCATGTGGCGTTGTTGGACGCACTTGGGAGGCAGGCGCTTGCCCTTGAACGTCCGAGCGAAGTACTCGTATATCTCATCCATGGTGGCGAAATTTTCAAGGATTTGTCAGCGCTAAATGAAATCGCGTGTGCTATTCGGAACATGTTCGATCTCGCAACATCTAAATCTTTGTAACATCGCAACATTAAATGCAGACTCACATTCATTCCGGATTCTGGATGTACAGCGATTACAGGGGAACAGACCATACAGCGAAAAGCTATGCGAACGACTCATGAAAACCTATCGACACGCACTGACAAATATGCGGAAGATGCATATGCGACAGATGCGAAAACAGACGCCGATTTAACAAACTTCCGAGCGAAAACACGCAGTTCACACTTTTCACACTTCCTGCACTATCAACACATCCTGCAGAACGTGCATGATCGATTGCATAAATATTGTTTCAATTGGTGAAGTTTTTGTTTACTCATTCATCCTACCTACATACCTACATACATACCTACATACACATTTTACCCCCCTAATATCACTTACGTTACGCTACGCTTTGGTGTGGCAAACCACACAGCCGTTGTTAACTATGGCGACGGGATTACGCTCGGCAAGCCTTAGTTAACGACGGCTGTACGGTTTGTCACATGAGGTCGATGCTGCTCATTGCATCTGGCACCGATGCGCGAATGAAACAACCATATAAAGCCGATATGTCGAATCGAGTGTGCGCATCAATAAGGACGAGCAAACCAAGCGCGCGGAGGCAAGGAAAGAAAGCTCACATCCTAAATGCCTCCGAGATGGAAACACGAATTGGAATTGGGCGACCAAGGTCAAGGGAGAGGGAGGATCGGTTGGTGGAAATGAATTCATGTATGTGGAGTGTGGAAGCAATTTCACGCAATGCGGCATTGGCAATAATTGATGAAAGCCAAATAGTGAAGTGACAATGGAACACCTATAGTTTTTTTCTGAAATTGCGAGGCCGCATAGGCGCCCATCAATTACGTTAAGAGAATAGGGAAGTTAAAAAGGGGGAAGAAAGGAGGGAAGGAGCACTTGGAATCAATCAGCCTTCCCCCCACCCAAAATGGAATGGCGGTGCAAAGGTTCCTCGCCCCTAAAATTCAAAGCATGTGTAGGGACAAATCATAAAGAGGAGAAAGCACGAAGGGAGCAAACAAGAGAAAATACCCCAAATCCACCCGAAGAAAGGGATGGGAAATCCCAGTCCCCAAAGGATAAATGCCTTAAATGAGGATCAAATAGGGGGACACCATTTGACGAGGAAGAACAAGCAAGGGGCCTAGGGACGGGCCCGGCTATTGAGATATATGGCAATCTTGAAGCCAAGCATGCGGTCGACGTTATAAACGTCACCGTAGACGAAATAACGGGTGCCATAGAGCTGGCCGTCCAAGGGAGAAGGCGGGAGACATGGAAGACATGGTGGACACGGGACAAGGTGGAAGGGAGAGCAAGGCGGAAGGACACACACGATTTTCTCAATGGTACGGTGGGTAATTTATGTTTGGCCACCCGTTTGTGGGTGGTGGGTAGTGAAGATGTTAAGCTTCGAGACAAGGCCAGAGATCACCCTTACATGTCCCTAAAGCAGCAATGACACGTGGATCGCGGACAGAAAAAACGACATGAGGACGGCCTTTTTGGAGAAGACATGGTTGAGGAAAGGTGGGCGAGTTGTTCATAAGAATAGATTTTTGAGAGCACACGAAGATGGCTTGCTTGATGAGCATGCACACAAAGGTAACAATGGCGCCATGTGACGGGAGGAGGGTGGGTCGGGGATGAGGTTAAACATGGAAACGTGGGACTAGGGGCGGACAAAAACAAAGTGTGAGGCTGGAGGAGACAAGGGGGAGCTTGGGTCGAATTAAGAAAAACGACTCGAATCGAACGCCGTTTGTCTAGCCTTTGCCTTACGGTACAAAGCAGGTTTCGGGGCTTGTGATCTTGAAGCGCAAATAATTAAAATCTGGTTACCGCGCAACTGAGCCTCTGCGAGGCCGAATTAATTGTTTGGTTACCGGTTTGGTTACGAGTCGTAACCGGTAACCACTAAAAAAAACTGAACACAACACGATGTGCACTGCTCTATGGCAAAGAAGTGGTAAAATGGCAGGAAAATACGATGAAAAAGGAGCAGCGGATGGCGGATGCTGTTAAATAGGCTTTTGGAAAACGGTAAGGCTTTTGGAAAACGGTAAGCAATGCAGAGTTGTCCAGGACATGCTTTAAAACAGACAAGAGGACAACACGCCTTATGAGCAAAACTGGCAGACCACATAACATGAACACCCCCTGCGGATGTGGCACATGCAAGCCAGTTTATCAGTGATTGTTATACCGCTTTCAGCTACATTTCAGCTATACTGTGGCCCCCGGCCACAAGCCCCTGTTGCGGCCAGCCCTACTGCTTGAGCCACCAGCCTGAGGCCGGTCCAGGTTTGGTGGCAATCAGGCAGCCCAAGGTTGGCCGCGGGGCGGCTCAGCAAAGGTTGTCCAACATCCGCATGCTTCAAGTATTGCAACACTCCACCACCACGGGTCACTCGGGCAAAGCGCCACGCAGGTGCTCATTACAATAGCCCACGTGACAGGGCGGATGCTCTTCTCGCCGGGCTGAAATCTGCTTATCTTGATTCTTCTTCTTATGCTATTGCTGATTGTGGCTGAGATCCGGCTAGTCTTGACTGTTAATAAGGTACTGGCTTACTGAAACTGTGGTCTTGAATGCTGCTCAGAGCTAGACCAGTGCCTTGTTATAGTTAGGTGCCTGTCCTTTCAAAGGGACTGCGGTAAAGACCGGTGGCGCTGTTGGGGATACTAAGACCCGGCAGGCCCTAATGAGACTTAGTACGGGAACTCCTGCGCCAGCTCAGCAGGTATTCAAACTAGGCCACGGAGCATGCGGGCCGAAGACACGCGGTCTCCGTGCTCGCAGCCCGGGTTTACGATTCTGGCATGTTTACGGGAATATAGCGTGACAACTACTACAACAACCTCTCCAATGACTGTACCAAAGCAAAAACCGAGCAAGGCCTAAACGAAGGTGTTCATCCTTACGTCATCATACATGGCAGGTGACCTTGTATGTGTCCCTGCCCTCATGCATGCAGCATGGCCCTCAGCTGTTCGAGTACAATGGGGAACACATGGTGCCCAAGTCTGCACAAATGCATGATGCAATCAACTAGGCATACTCAATAGGGCATACCAGGTCCTAGCTCAGTCGCATAGCATGTTGCACGTCGTCTCCCCGGCGGGGGCGTCAACATGCATTGCTCGCAGGACAGAGGCCACCAGCATGGCTGTGGAGTATGTGGCATGTCTCTGGCAGCCAAACTGCCAGTGCCGCTGCCTGCAAATGCCCAGCAGTGACTGCAAGAGGACAGGGGCAGGGTTCAAAGGGCTGAGCATAGGAGCGAGAAGAAAGGGGACACGAGAGGGTTAGGAGGGGTCAGAGAACTTGGGTACTGGGTCGCCTGGCCACAAGTGTGTGTGAGATAAGCCAAGCCAGGGGGCATCGCGGGAGCGAAATGATGATGATGAGGGAAAGGGGAGGAGGGGGCTCCTCTCCATTTGCCCTTTCTGATGGCTATGCCAATGGCCTAGCCCAGTCCACTGGCTGTGCATGGCAAATTGGCGATGGATATGGTCCGTGCCACCAGCTCACCATTAAAGAACCCATCCGAGTCTTGTGGGTCACACCCACCTCTCGGCTGCTGAACACCGTCTCCATCCTGAAAGTCCCCCTGCTGGTGGACCGATCAACTGCTGTAGCATTACACAGCAGGGGCCTCAGATCGTTCAGTGTCACTCCCACCGGTAGCTGCATCAGTCCGCTGCCACGGGGCTGGGCGAGGGACTGCTCCTCGACCTCTTTGCACTTGTGGCAGATCTTGACAGTCCCTTTGAGGCTAGAGGAGAGGTGGAGGGAGTGGACGGGTACGTTGGATGGGATTGATACCTGGGTTTGCGTTACGTCTTATTATCAGCCAAATTCGAATGCAACAGCAGACACCATTCACACCACTTTGCATAGTTCTGTGTGCAAGTCAGCGAGTCATAACAGGTATCCCATGCATGGAACAATCCAAGCCCCTGAAATCCCACAGCTAATTACTCACTCTCCAAACATCTCATTGTCAGGTTGTCTGTATTGCCCACAGATGGAGCACTGCAAGTGAGATTCATACTGAATCACCACTTGCTCCTGGCCACCAAATTTTTTCAACAACTCCTTGATGACGTCCTCACCCCTGGCTTGTCGCTTGTACAGTTTCTCCAGCGTATCTGCACAGGAATAATCCAAACCATGGCCCTCACCGACTCAAGCGCCTGGGGTGTTGGGATTCGTGTGCCACCCCCAGTTCATGGCCCGCTGTTGAAGCAAGCGACGCAGGGGTACACATCTCCAAGAAGCAAGGCATTCTTAAGGATGTGCGGGCAAATACACAGATAGGCGGCATGCATATGTCCCCAGTGCCCTACCAGCCAGGAGTCCGCCTGCCATGTACGGCATCTTGGACACGTCGGGGTTTACTTTCAGATACCTCTGCCTGTACGTGCCCCACTTGCAGTAAATATCTGGGAGCGCCATCTTGTACCATTTCAGGAGGTGGGCCCGCCTCTTCTCGGGCTGCCACTGGGCCTTGTCGAGGCGGCCACGACTGCCTCTGCCCCCGTTGAACAGGTAATCCGTGTCATCCTGTGAGTGAAGGCGCCAAGGTGAGGGTGCTAGTGTAACGGAACACGGGCGGGCATACAGAGAATTGAAAGGAACCAGCCGGCCCACAACTTGGGCATGCAGCGCAATCCTCACATCGGCGGGTGGGTCTGCCCAGAGCATCAGCTCTTGAATACCGTCCATCCGGCAGCCATCCGAGTAGCCACCCACGAAAGCCTGGTAGACCATTGACCGCACACAGGAGCCGCTGTATTCCGGTGTGCACATCAGGTTGACCGAGTCCAAGTATATGATGTGTGCGACCCTGGGAGCGAGCCGCGCCGGTTCGTACTCCTCCACCAGCATAGCAAGCAACAGAACATCGTGGTTTTCCTGCTCCTGAATGGGGAGAGGGAAGTGGCCATATGGGAGGGCAGAGAGATAGGTCAAGGCGGCAGTTGGGTGAAGGAGGCCATAGCCATGACTGACATCCCTCGCAGTGTCGCCGGGCAGGCCCTCAAGCTCGCTGATGAGGCACTGTCCCGCAAATAAAACGTCAGTCCTTTGAAAGTTGCTCAGCCCAATCAAAAACGGGGTACCCTCCTCTATTGCTTGCAAGGGAGCCCATGTTTCCTTTCACAACACAGTCCGCCCCTAGAGAGGGGCGAGGATGAAATGCTATTTGTGTGCTTTGTTCACCCTACCTGGAACAGCCCGATGCACGCCTGCCAATATTTCTGATGTTCAGGCAACGGTGAGAAGTTCTTAGTGTAGTGCTCCTGATACTGCAGCTCCTTATCGGTACTGCTGAGTATCCGCACCAGAAAACCTCCCCCCGCCTGCTCGGCCGGCCCGTGCGCCAACTTCTCCATTGCCCTCAGGTACGCTGCATTCACTCCCTTCTCCATTTCCATGCTCACTTTGCACCTGGGCAAATCCCTGGCGGAGTACTTGGACACCTGCTTCGGTGGGCACACCTGTTGGGTGGCAACAGGAGGCAAATGGGTATAGAGGAGGGCAGGCAGACCATGTCTTAGACATGTTGCCCCGTTGTCAGGTCCACTGATTACAACAGCACCAACCCACCTCATGCCCTCCGCCATCGTTGTTGCGTCTGCTCAATGAGCAGGAGGGGCAGATGTACTGGGAAAGCTTGTTGGCGGCAAGACACACATCCACCTCTATCACCATCGCGCAAGCCAGGTGGCAGGCCAGTCTGCAGTGTGTGCAGGTGACGGTCGTCTCCGGGACGGCAGTCTCAGTGTACAGCCGCTGCTGCAGGCTACTGGGGATACCTTCAGGCCAGACTTTGGCCGCGCAGCTTAGGCAGACCGGCTCCTGAACAAAACAACCACAAGGATGACAGCGCTTGATGCCTTGCATCCATGTATTAAAGCAATGAACCTGCCCCTTGACAAGTAATTCTGCCATGCCAGCCATGATGCACATGAGGACAGCGTCCTAAGATTGACGATGGCAAGGTAAAAGACCGCGAGCGAAGTTGGCAGGCATAGCAGCCATCATTAACACATGAACCTGCGCACCCACCTCCTCAGCACCATCATGGACGATATGGTCGCCATTCCTGATTCGTTCGTTGCACTTTGTGCAGTACCATGGTTGCACCATCATGCTGCCCGGGCAAGGAATGTTGCAGATAAGACATAATGAGCTTTCGACGCCGTCCTGAGGGGCGATGCTGGCGGGCGGCGGCATGCCACCTTCGTGCCCGTTGTGCCCCTGTGAACAAATAAGAAGGATGCTAAAAGCCAAGTTACCATCCACTGAAGGTGTAATGACTGATGAGTGGCATGCATACATGCATGATGGTATTGACATTGGTAACTCATCCACATGCAACTCAAAGGGTCACTGGTTTCTGGTTATATCAATGGACAACCCTCTTGTGGCACTAACCTGCCTGAGGGAGGGTTGGCAAGCATATGTGATCCGCAAACAGCATGCAAACATGGTTGAGGGCAGGGTAGGGAGTCATCTGCTGGGTGCCTGCCGTCGCGCAGGGAGACACGACGCATGCCATGCCATCCTCCTGGTGGGGCACAGCCGCCCCTCCCTGAGTGCGTGCATGAGTGCTTCAGGGTGGCTACTGACACCTGGGCAGTCCCTCCCGCACCCTCTCAACACTATCCGCTCTGGGTTATTGCATGGCAGTATGAACAAGCAGCTTGGGAGGTCCACACAGCTTTCGAATGCCAGCTGTTGGACAGCTGTTGGACACTCTACTCCCTGCTTGAACCCGACCCTTCCTTGCCATTCACACTTACCTGTGGTGCACTTGGTCGTTCGCATGCCGGTAGATGTTCGGGGCAGGTAGTGGGCACCAACCGTGGCAGCAATCGGGTTTTGAGACCCTGTGAGATCCAACATGAAACATGAGGACATAAGCAGAGGTGGATGCGCCATACATTTCAGCAGCTGGGCAGTGTCGAGCTCGAGGGCAAGCAAGGCCCTGGGTGAAGAGCATGCCCATCACGCTCGACCCTGCACCACCCACAAGAGGGCTTGTAGGGCTCATCATGCATGGCAGATCTCACATTGCCATGGTGCTGCATCCTGGCACACGGGAAGGGGGGCCAAGGGCTCATACACACTCAAGCTATGTAATCATTTTGATTGGGCATGTCTATGCAAAACAACACAGATGTGGATTGGAAGTTTGCTGTCCCGTACTGTTATTTTATGGGATGCATCCTGACTAGCCTGTATTGGACTGAGCTGTGCCCCGAAAGAATATATATATATATATATCCCCTGACGTACCTCGCTTATGGTTCGTGCCCCTCTGGGTGGCTGACCATACTTGCTGGAAGATAGAGCCTTGCGCGCATGGCCCTGATGATGGGCGTTGGACGCCATGCATCCGGAGATGTGATGCTGGTGGACGGCGGGATGCACCCTTTATGCCCTTTGTGCTTTTGGTAGCACATACGACGGATACTAAAGGCTAACTTGCCATCAACTGAAGGTGTAATGAGTGGCATGCATGCATGCATGGTGGTCTTACTTGACATTGGTACCATTCACGTGTAAGTCTGTAACACAAAGGGTAATTGATGGGGGCATTGACCTCTCATCAGAGTCTCAGGTCACAATGGTCTTGTACAAGGCGCATGGCTAATACAGCCAAGCATGCGTCAGTCATACATGCGTCTAACGCCGGATCAACTGTGTCGCCCCCACATGGAGCGAACGAATATCAAAGTTTGCGTCGGCTGGTTGCTCTTTTTATGCGGGGGTCTCGTCAAAGTTGTACATCCCTTGAAGCAGACTAAGTTCCCTTGAAACAGACGAAATTCCGGCGAACGAGTGTGACCTACCCCGTACATGTGAACGATCGTTCCTGTGAGCTGGAAGGTTGTGGCAGCAAATTGGAGGTTGGTTGGCTGCCCCCGGGCGACTGAGTGGCTGAGATGAAGCCGATAATTGGTACGTTGGGCCGTAGGGATCGCATGATGGGCATGCTCTTGCAGAATGTAGCTCACTTGCCCGCCTATCGCCCACCCAAGGAACGCGTCAATTTGGTGGCGTACGCTGCTGCGGGATGCGGGTGAGCCCCTTAGGGGCTGAGAATCTAATCAGGTATATACAAAACGATCGTCATCACAGCGGCTCTGAGACTCGTCGGACAAAGCCCGCGGCGAAAAACGACCAAACAGAAATCAACGCCCCAGACGAACCTAACCCAGGAAGCTGAGCGAGGCTGGCCGAATGACAGCATTGGCCTCAACACATACAGCCAGTGCATGCATGCATGGGTAGAAATTACGATGACCAGCCGGTACGTGCACTCGCACGTCTGCCTATATCAGGCGCTTGCCTGTGGGCATTGTTGATCACGTCCTTGACCATCGACGTCGAGGCTTCCTATATGAGTGTCCGTCTCTTGACACGAAGACTTCCGAAACCTTTGCGTCGTCTGTCGTCGTCGTCGTGTCTCCATGATGATTCCAGTTTGAGTATTCTTGGTCGTCCTCTACAATCTCGAAAAATGCTGTCGCATTGGACTGCTGGACTGGCTGTGCGCTCAGGGGGGTGCCTGCTTCATTATGAAGTCACAATGCAAGGTCAACCCTCGCAGCTGCTGGACGCCTGACGACTCGAGGGCAGCTAGCTTCCAGTCAGGTCTCCCATAACTCGTATGTACCGCGAGGGGGGTATACAATATGTACCGCAAGGGGGGTACTGATATGAACCCACTTCTTTCGCTGCGATAGAGGAAGCACAATTAATTTATACATGTTTGCGTAATTTTACCGCTGTTATAATGCCTGATAGTAGCGAAAGCGAATCCCCCTCGGAAGCTGCCTCGGATGGGGGGCATGGGCGGGAGCTCTCGCGGGATGACGTCCTCAAGCAGAGGAAACAAATTTCGATGGCACTGTCTGGACGAGGGTTAACGTTTGTTGCCAAGGCCCGCGAGTATATTCAGGCGGGAGAGAAAGCGCTGGTCCTCTGCTACTGCGGACTCCAGCCTTGGCGCTTCGCTTACGGCGGACGTGCAGATATGCTGCATGACAGCGTTAAGGGCGCGTTTGAGAAGCTCATGCGGATCCTCTGCAGCGACTCTGCAGAGGACGTCAAGAAAGCGTCTTCGACCCTGTTGGCCTGCACCAGCGAAAATCACTCGCCCAGCAAGGAAGGCTCCTGGCTCAGTGACCTCCTGCAGCTTGCAGTTGAGAAGCAGGTGATACTCCCATTTCAGGCGAGTCAACTAGAGGAGATGGCTCAACAGCTCAGCCATGCAGCATCAGAGCAGGTTCAACATCAGAGGGTTAGCAAGAACAGGGTGGCAAGAAGCAGCATACCAAAACTTGGAGACAAGATAGCCAGCACTGACAACAGCAGTGAGAGTGATGAAGATGACATGGCACCAGATGCAGATGTGCCGGTCTCACCAGCCAACCCCAACTCAGGGGGGGCAGCTGAGGCAGGAGAAGTGGGAGGAGAGGGAGCTGATACCACATCACCCCACCTGACCCAGACTACCAGCTTCAGCTTAACCCCTTGCCTCCTTATGGCCAAGGAGGCGAGGCGTCCAAGGCGGGACATAGCGCGAAAGCCGAGAGTGTTCAACACAAGGTTGCTCCAAATCTTCCAGCCTGTGAAACATGTCAATGACATTACACCTGTGGTCATCGTAAATCGAAGGGGTAGACCCCCCAAGGCCAAGGTAAGCTCTCATGCAAAGTTTGTTAAGTCAACCAAAGTGGATTGGGATGGATTTGACTTTCATGTCATGGGATGAGTACATGGGGGGATCATATTGTGGTTCCACCTATGACCTAAGTATCTTTGCCTCATTACTTACTTAGGTTACACCGCCAAAGATCCTGATGCAGAAAGGGTTGGATGCGATTGACACAGAAGACAACGAGATGTTGCAGCGCATTTTCGACCGCCTTACACAGCCGTCGATGAAGGCCAAGCTGAATATTGCACAAGCGGCGCACGTGAGGACAAAGCTTTTAACCGAAGCCCAAGCCAAGGACCTGACCCAACCCCAGGCCTAGGCCAAGGGCCAAGCCCAAGAAAACCTGACCCACACTTTATTTGTTTGCAGTCTCAACCTCACTTTGCCTTCAGCGCCGACCCTCGCGGCTAGCCTTGAGGCCAGTCTCCTAGCATACTGGTCTGAAGATGTCAGATTTCGACCAGATGAGGATTGATTTAAGTTTGCTAGTGGTGGCACTTTCCATTCTCCCAATTTCAGGTCACTGTCAGCACTTTATGTTTTTGCAGTCTCAACCTCACTTTTGCAGTCTCAACCTCACTTCGCCTCTATCGCAGCGAAAGAAGTGGGTTCATATCAGTACCCCCCTTGCGTTACATATTGTATACCCCCCTCGCGGTACATACGAGTTATGGGAGACCTGACTGTAGCATCATATTAGTTTTCCTACCTGAACCCTTCTCTTAAGCGCTAGAAGAGCAGTGTTGCATGCCACGTATGCAGAGCAGGAATACAAAGCCGGAAAGATTTAAAGGAACCCAAATCAAGGGATTGGGCAATGATAGGGCTTGAGACTAGATGTCAGTTGTGTTCAGTCGTTTCCTAGGGTCCCGCCCCTGGTCCTGCCCCCGGCCCTGCCCTGGGGTCCCGCCCCTGGTCCTGCCCCCGGCCGGGTTAACGAACTAATGTTTTTAAGTTGCACCTCTTTTTATACGGCTGGTTCTTCACGCAAAATGCCTATTTATCAGTTGGTGCTTATTTGTTGCATCATGATGTTGCCTGACATGGCCATTATGTAATAGAGGCGCGCGTCGAGTCGAACGGTCGATCCGTACTTTTATTTTCGCGGACTGACATGCATTTGAGGTAGGGGGCGGCTAAATTTGGGTGCTTTTTTTTTGACCTTATGACTAACTCCCACGGCAGCTCATCATACATACCAAGTGGCCCTGACTTCTTCAGGTGCAAACTCATCTCAGGTTTGTGAACAATTCTCCAGGATAGGCTGGTCATGCATGGGCGGGGGAGCGAGGTTCCAGTCCACATCAGCCATGGTGGATTGAGTGGTGATTTTGAGCACTTTGTGGGGGGACATTCCATGCATCACATGATGGCATGGACCATCTCGCATTCTCGTTGTTTCATTTGCTCAGGGGTAATGTCTCGCTGCGTGTCGTCGGTGAGAATCTGTTTGTTGATCAGGTCGTCATAGGGTTCTCTTGCTCATCAAATCCTACCAACTGTTTTTTCTATCACCAATTTCAAACCACAATGCAACCCAGTGTTTTGCTGTCTGCACATGTATGGTACATGTAAATCAGGCCCACACAGTACAGTCCCCTAGAATGGAAGGCATGCCTTCCACCCCTCAGGATCATGCTCGGATCCAAGTGGAGGGTATGATCCAGATGCTGCTGTTGCAGTCCTTTGAAATCCTGGAGCTATACCTGGAGATCATGAGAATGCAGGCGCAGGTCACTGCAAAGACCAAGGAGGTCCTGCGAAACCTGCGAGACATCTCAGTTTCCGTGGCTAGCATCATTTACTCGCGCAACACATTGGGTGTTTGGTGTGTGGTGTGTGGGCTGGGGGGAGGGAGGGAAGAGGGGGTGAGGGGAGGGACTGGCAACTGAGTCTTGCTCCTCTACTTTTACTTCTCTGATTCGGGGATTCCCCTGTTCTTGTGCGATCATGCCACTCTCTTCCATCTGATCATGAGTGCAGAATTAGAGTTTGGCTCTGACTTTTGTACAGCTGTCTGTCTCAAAACTCTTTGCAGGGGCCATTTTGTTTTCCTCTTGCCTTACAAAACATCAAGATGTAACCCCTCTTCAAACATGCGGATTGTGCACATGGCATACATCTCGCTTCCACAGTTCCACCCATGTTTTATTTTACTGTGAACCCCTGGTGTGAACAAGATCACTCTTGAATCATAGCCGAAGCAAACATGCCACCGCATGCAGGCCCTCTAAATCCCACTCAACCCTGGGCTGGGTGTTCCTGCAGATTTCTGCCAGACGCAAATTATGATCAAAATATTATAATGTCTTGCAGAGATCTGCTAGATTTTTTTGGAAGTTAAACAAATTATTCACTGAACGGATCTGCCGGAGATCCAGGAGCTACTTACGATGCTTGAGGGCAAGTATGGGAAGGTCTTCATAAATGAGGCGAGCAGTGATGTGACGTGCAGCAAGTGGCAGGTGGGATCCACAGCTGGCAGCAGGGGGTTTCAGGCAATCGTACATGAAGGGCAGGGAAATGGATTTTTTCTAGGAAGATCCACCCAATCTTGAGGGTTTTCTGATTGCTCCCTGTCTGACCTAACTCCTTCCAGCTGCATAATACAAGATTCGCTACGCCATATTTTTATAATTTCCTCATGCACAAACCGTCTCCTATACTGAACCACATGTTTTCTTTGAACGTGCCCCGTTCCCGCCTTTTGCCTTCCAGGTGAACCAGACCCTCGTAAACTGCCTGCTTATCGAGGCGCCGCCACCTGACGTGAAGCTGGCGATGCTGTCGGAGATTGCGCAGGAGTATGGCATGGACTGGGACCCCAGCCTGGCAGCCCGTCAGATGCTGCCGCCACCCCCCATGATAGCATCGCACTGCCCGTGGTGCCGCTTCCGCCCTTGATGCGGCACAGCGCTATCATGCCAACGTCACAGCAGCGTCAGCTTCACATGTGGCCCAGAAGGCTGCAAAGGCCGCACAGTGGGCCGCGTCGTCTGCAAAGTACGAAGCATCTGGCTCAGCTGAGGTGGGTGGGTCAAGATGATTGCCGACTGGGTTTCGTCCCATCATCTGGTAGGTGCTGCAGCCGGCGCCATGCTTCTGAGTTAGTTCCTGGACCAGAGAGTTTATTGGCCAGTGTGTTTTCCTGTCTGATAAACCCTGTCTGCTCTTGTCTGTTCTATTGTGTGATCCGGTCTCCTCTGCTCCCAGTGGCTCGGCTGCCTCCCAGGCGACACCACAGATCGCAGGACCCTCTGCTGGCAGATCAGAAAGCAACGATAATATGTGGCAGCTGCAGCAACAGGAGCAACAGCAGCAGTTGCGGCAACATACAGCTGCAACAGCTATTCCAACATCAGGAGCAGTAGAAACATCAGCAGCATCACCAGCATGAGGAACAGGGTCTAGAGAAACTGAAGCGACAGGAGCAACAGGAGCAACAGGAGCAACAACAGCAACAACGGCAACATGAGTTTCAAGAACACCAGCCAGAACAGAAGAAGCAGCAACCTCGGTAACAGCTGCTGCAAGAACAGCAGGAACAAAAGCAGGAACAACAGCAGGAACAACAACAGCAACAGCGGAAGAAGCACAGGCCAGCGCCTGCCCCCTCAGACGACCACTCTGAGAGCGTGCTGCATGACGGGGATGTCGTCAAATTTTTAGAAAGACAAGCGGCCGCTTCCCAAACGGCGAAATGACACAGCAGCAGCCACATCAGTAGCAAGAACAGCAACAGCGACAGGAACATCAGGAGCAGCAGCAACAGAAGCAGAGCCAGAAGAACAGGCCAGCACCGGCCCCCCAGGCGGCCTGTCCTATGGCATGCATCAGGCCAAGGGCGTCATTCTATCTTTGGCAGGGCAAGCAGCTCCTGTGCAGCCGCCGCCGCCGCAGCAGCTGCCCTCCTTGGACAAGGGTCCTTCAGCTTTGCAGAGGGTGAGAATGCGTGCTGTTATGTGAGGGAGGGGGGCAGAGGGGGCATTAAGGAGTCTTGCTGCCGAGGCCTGCCAGCTAGAACAATTAGGCAGCTGAGTTATGTAAGGTGCGCACCAGACCACCTTCCTGGAGCTCAAGCCTGGAAGCCACCCCGGGGGCCATGGGTACCCAACCCTCACCGCCTGACTGGATGCTCCTGAGGCTGCCCCGCCCGCCCCTGCTGCTGTCTTGCCCTTGATGTTGGACCTGCCCGGGGACCCCCCTCTGATGCCAGTGTATTCACCTCCCGTCCCTGCTTCCGCACAGGCATATAATGCTGCTCAGTTACTGCCCTGCAAATGGAGACAGCATCCACTCCTCCTGCTCTGCCCATGCCTCCGGCAACGTGTGCTGACCCAATCCCGTTGCTTCTTACGTCTCCGCCCCTCGACCTATCAAACGCTTCTCAGATGGGCCTGCCAGCTCCATCTGGCAACCCCACTTGCAGCAACGAAGAGCCCGAGGATGAGTTTGAGGTGACTATGGGGTGGGAGGAGCCTGTCTTGAGGGCATGGGGAAAGTGATTTTGGTTTGGAAAAAGACGCCACTAAGCCAGACACTGGCATCTGACACACCCACCACATTACAAACAAGCCACTGGCTGTTGTGATAAATATCAGCTCTGCAACACAGCCACATTGAAAACTGTGTATGCTGCCAGCCGTGCTGTGTCAGTGCACAAGAGAAAACCTGTGGTTTCTGGGAAATATATCTTTCCTTGCATGGTCAGCCCACTCTCCAGAGCTTCTTGACTACTTCTCACCAGACCCACCTCCTTCCAACTGTAAAACATGCGTACCAGTGTTGCTGTATCACATTTATATATTTCCATGCCGTACGAATCGATTGTAATGTATTTTCTCTTTCTACATGCCCTGCTCCCGCCCTCCTGGCTCTCAGGTAAATCTCATCAGCGGCTAGCTTAGCCAGGCGGCAGGCGCCGACACTGAATGTGAAGCTGGCGATGCTGTCGGAGATCACGCCAGAGTACAGCTTGGAGCGGGACGCAAGCGGCAGCCCGCAAAATGCTTCTGCTGCCCGCCATGGTATCACCGGTTTGGGAGTCGGTGTCTGGTTCAGCCGAGGTGGGTGGGTCAAGGTGGGGCATGACAGGGTTTTGCCTCCCACGTCTGTGTGGTGTTGCAGCTGTTGCCATGCTCCAGAGTTTGTGTCAGGACCATGGAGTTTGTTGCCGTGTGTTGGCCCTTCAGATAAACCCTGACTGCTGTTGCCTGTTCTATGTGTGACCAGGGCTCATCTGCTCCCAGTGGCTAGGCTGCCTCCCAGGCGACACCGCAGCCCGCAGGACCCTCGGCTGGTGGATCAGAAAGCAGGAACAGCACGTGGCAGGTACAGCAACAGGAGCAACAGCAACAACAGGAGCACCAGAAAGAACAGCAGAGTCCAGAGTCCTCCCCCCCAGTCGGCCACTCGGATGGCGTGCATCAGGAGGCATCATCCGCTCGTTGGCAGGGCAGGCGGCTGCTGCCGCCGCCGCATCAGCAGCCCTCCTTGGACAAGAGTCTATCAGCTGTACAGAGGGTGAGGATGCAAGCGGGTCGTGTGGGGGAGGAGGGCAGAGGGGGCATTAGGGAGTCTTGCTGCCAAGGCCTGCCAACAAGATAGAGGAGTCAGCTAAGTTATGTTGAGTGTGCACCGGACCACCTTTGTGGGGAGCTGCCCAGAAGCCACAACAGAGGTTATGTGGAGGGTGGACCCAACCATGACCGGCCTGACTGGATGCTCCTGGCTGCTGCTGTCCCTCCTGACCCTGCTGCTACTCCTGCCCTTCCTCTAGATGCTTCCGATCCTGCAAACGCTCCTGATCCTGCTATTCCTCGTGCTGCGTACCATCTGGTCTCTCATCTTGCTCCTAGCCTTACCTCTGTTGCAGCCTCGACCGATGCCTCTGATCCAAACAATGCTCCTCCTACTACTCTACCCCTGCTTATGTTTTTGCTTTTGACCCTGAATCCTGATCCAGCCCCTGTCTCTGCTATTACTCGTGCCAGTACCTCAGCACATCCTGCCCCTCCTTTTTATGCCAATTTGTCCTCCTTCTCTCGGCCTCGATGATGCACAGGCATACAATGTGGCTCAATTACCGCCCTGCAAAAAGGGACCGCCCATTCAAATTGAGACGGCATCCGCTTCTCCTGCCCCGCCTACGTCTCCGACGATGCGCGCTGACCTGATCCCGTATCTGCCCTCACATACATCCCTGGTTCCGCCAACTGCTGCTTCTCGGATGGGCTTGCCAGCCCCACCTGGCAGCCCCACTGGCCACGACAAAGAGCCTGAAGATGAGAATGAGGTGACCATGGGTTGGGCAGGATCTGTCCTGTGGGTGCAGGGGGAGTGATTGTGGTGTGGGGATAGGCGCCAAAAAGTCAGACCAGCATTCGACACATCCACCACATTTCTAACAACCCAAAGGCTGCTGTAAAACTGGCAGTCTGAAACCCAGCCATGCTGACAACTGTGCATGCTGCCAGCCGTGCTGTATCAGTGCACCAGACCAAACACAAGTAGGGGGTGGGTGGTGGCTGGAACCCTTTCACTTGCAGGATGTCGCAATCTGCATGCTCTTCTCTACCACCGGACACTTTGACCAGCGCTTAATGCAGCTAAAGGGTATTTCCAGGGTAACGGGATTAATTGTGGAGTTGGTCTTGTGCACACTGAAATGAGCATGGCAGAAATCTCAAGACCTGTTAATATACCTTGCAAAGCCTCTGACCTACAAGGAATATTAACTGGCCTTGGGATTCCAGGTAGAAGCTATTTTATGCATTCGCATTGCATATTTCCATGTAAAATCTACTTGCTGTTTGGAGCTTCCTGATGGCTCCCCTTGCTACCTACCTCCTTCCAACTGCGAATCATGTGAACCGTATATTTGAATTGCCAGTCCTCATGTAAGGCAAATTTATTGTTTTTGAAGTGCCTGCCTCAGGGCACAGAATGGATACAAACTCTCCACTTCCTTGTGAAACCCGTGTTGATAAGTGAGAATTCTTGTTTCAATGAGTCCCTCACAGTTGAGGCCTCACCCCTATACACAATCTTAATCTTGAGACAAGGATGTCTGAATATGTTGCTCTGGTTTGCCCTTTTAAAGACTTTCCTACTGTGAAATCAATCTCGTGTACGCTGTTTCCTTTTCTTTGAACATGCCCCACTCCTGCCTTCCTGGCTCTCAGTTCAACCAGACCCTCATCAGCTGCCTGTTCATTTAAGTACCACCTCAGGCTGTGACACTCGCTATGCAGGCGGAGATTGCACATGAATGCTGCGTGCAATGAGACGCTAGCCTGGCAGCCGAGATGCTGTCACTGCCCTCCATGATGGCACCGGTTCTGGAGCCACATAGCTCAGCCGAGGTGGGTGGGGCAAGGTAGGGCTTGAAAGGGTTCCGCCCCCATCGTATTGGAGATGTTGCAGCCGCTGCCATGCTCCAGAGTTAGGACCAACACCAGAGGTTTTGTTGGCTTATTTTCCTGCCTGATAAACCCTGTCTGCTGGTGCCTGTTCTATTGTGTGATCAGGGCTCTTCTGCTCTCAGTGGCTCGGCTGCCTCCCAGGCGACACCGCAGCCTTCGGCTCCCTATGCTCGTGGATCAGAAAGCAACGATAACATGTGGCAGCAGATGCAACAGAAACAACAGGAGCTACAACAAAAGGAGCAGCAGCAACAGCAATGCCAACATCAGGAACAACAGCAGCGGAGGCAACAGCAAGAGGTGCAGAAGCTGCACGGGCCAGCATCCAATCCCCCGGACGGCCACGCTGATGGCTTCCTGCAGGGCGGGGACGTCCTCAGCTCTTGACAGGGGTGTGGCCACTTCACAAGCGGCCCTTCCACCACCCCAGCAGCCGCCGCTGCCGCCGCAGCCCTACTTGAACAGGAGTCCGTCAGCTGTACAGAGGGTGAGGATGCGAGTGTGTTGTGTGGGAGTGCGGGGCAGCGCGATTGTTAGGAAATCTTGCTGCCGAGGCCTGCCAGCAGGGAGGGTTAGACAGCCAAGCTATGCTAGGTGTGCATCAGACCACCTTTGTGAGAAAGCGACCTGGAAGCCACCACGGGGGCAATGGTGACCAAACCATGACCGGCCTGGCTGTTCCTGAGGCTCCCCCTCTTGACTAAGCTGCCCCAGTCCTTTCCATGCTTCCCATACTGCCCCTGTCCCTGCTCCTGCCTCTTCTCCTGCTCCTCAGCCACCTGCCTCTGCTCCTGCTCTCACCCCTACCTCTGGTGCAGCCGCCACAGATGCCATCCCTCCTGCCTCTGTCCCCCAAAGTGCTCATGCTACTCCCCTTTCTCTGCTTCTATTATTGCTTTTTAACCCTGATCCTGATGCTGCCCCAGTCGCTGGCGCCATCTTCTCGTTACCAATGCTCTCGCCCCTGCTGTTCATAATGTACCCCTCCAGACTCCGCCACAGATCCTACCCCTCCTCCTGATCTTAGTTAATGTGTTGCCCTGCCGTCCCCACTACTGTGCATGCGCATGATGCTTTTCAGGGACCTACCTGCAGAGTGGAGACCACATCCACTCCTCCTGCTCTGCCCACGCCTCCAGCTACGCGAGCTGGCCCGATCTTGTCTCTTCCCACGACTCCACTGCTCGTCCTGCCAAATGCTGCTTCTCAGATGGGCCTGTCAGCCCCCCTGGCAGCCCCACTCGCCGCGACAAAGGGCCCGAGGATGAGAAAGAGGTGATCAGAGTTTGGGAGGAACCAGTCTTGAGGGCCTGGGTAGTCATTTTGTGGTTTAGGAAAAGCGTGTTCAGAGGGCACGGATAATGTGATGATGGGTTAGAGTAAGGCGCCACTGAGTCAGACGCTAAGCATACGACCCTCCCCCTGTATTCCTAACAAGACACTGGCTGTTGTGAATAACTGAAAACCTGACACCCTACCACACAGAACTGAGCATGCTGCCAGCGGTGCTGTGTCATAGCACCGGAGAAAACACGACACACGACACACAGTTTTCCAATTAGGTCTCTAAAACGGCTTATCTATGTTTGGTCTTTATTGCAGGAACTCCTGATTTACGTGGTGGGGGGACTCAAGGTTCCACATGATGCACAGCATATTAATGCAACACGTCATGAAAGATATGCCAGTCAGCTTCTATATATGTGTGGAGCGACTGGGCGAGCGGTGGCTGTACCCCATGTACCGCAGGACGTCGCGATCTGCATGATGTACATCGCTGCCGGAAACTTCTACGAGAGCTTGAAGCAGCCTCATGGCGTTCCCGTGCTTCTGGGAGTAAATCTGGTGCAGATGCTGACCTTGGTTGTGGTCGTCAACTGCCTGATGACCATCCACTGGGCCCTTGACCTCATCCCTACCTTTGGCATGCTGGTCATGCCTTCACTTCTTAGTGAGTTTCATGTTTTGTTCTTCTTGATGTGACACCTGGAATTCTGAACCCCAAATTCTGAACCAATGACCCACGACTCTGGTGTGCCGCAAGCTGAGTGGCATGTCAAGTTCTTCAAACAACGTTGGGACGGTTCATGGTGTGCCTATACTCCAACAGGCACATGGGACCTGAACCTGGAAGCTTATTTCCGTCTTGTGTGCACGCACATACCCATCCAATGTTCTGATTGTAATATGCCACTCTTCGGCATCTTGAGCTCATTGGTTCAAGAGGCCTTCAGCGGGGCTGTTGTCAATGTCGTACCGTGCCCGGGGCGTGCCGTGCCCTGCCCTTGGCCGGATGCTAACATGGTGTACATGGTGCCCTCTCATTGTGTGCAGTGCTTGCTTGCCTTGCTCATGGAGGGTAAGATGTTGGTGTTCAGGTAAGGTATAATGATCCCAACAAAACCAGCACTCTATGACGTCTTTGCAGGGGACCGTTGCAACCCTCTTCTTGGCTGACCTGAGGGTAGCTAGGGCTGCGGGAGCCCTGACGGCCCTGACCAACCTTGCTGTCAGTGAGAACTTGGACGCCACTGTGGCTTCTGTTGCTTCCGTAGCCGCTGTTTCCCTCTGCCTCGTGGCGCAGGATCGCTTGCCTACTGCAGCATCGGCCGCAACCCGTGCGGCATCGGCCTCCATCGGCCTCCTTTCGCCACTCGCTTGACCTCCCTGTCATTTGTTACACGGTATTTGTCGCAAATCGAGTTTAGTGTGAACCCGCCTGGTGGACCCGACCGTATGGGGGAAGCTGGGGTGGTTTCAGGGCTCTGGGAGTCTGGGGCGATACAATGCACCCCAGGATTTACAAAAAGCTTTTGAGGGAGTTGTGGCGACTGAAATAACGTAGAACGGGTGTGACTCTGCTATTAATTCATTATTGGTGGGGGTGCGCGGAGGACATGCGCGATAGAATAATAGTCAGCGACTAATTTCTGGGGTGCGCGGAATAGTGTTTCTAGCACAAAATATCAATATAAAAAGCTGTGCGTGCGCAGAGTAGGGTACTTTTTGCCTGAGCGAATATTTGATACATTACTTCAGAAAAGGGGTGCGCAGAGTCTATCCGGGTTTACGGTATGCTGCTTTCATAGTGTGTTTTTACTTGTTTTGTGCATTGGCGATTTGCCCTAGACTGAAGCAGGGCAGTATACCACCCAGGGTGGCAGTATACACCATAATGCCCTTACTAGTATCTCTTATCTGTCAATGCTGGGAGAGCGATCGGAGACTGGGGAGTCGGGAACACGGTAGAGAATCGCTTATGACATATTGATACAATTATAGAATAACGGAGTCGGCTTACAATATGATCACGAATCAACAGAGTCTCAGCATAAGAAGACTCCCGGTAGGCAGACAAGGCATGCCCTAGTCTATGACAAATCAGAATTACTACCATGCATAGCAGGGTCATGGGCACAGTCATAGTGTCAGGGCAACTAAAGTAATCACTGAACTTCGGGAGGAAGTTACAGAGGACAAGCACACACGGAAAGAGCTACAATCCGCAATGAGTGATATGCGAACTAGCATGACTTACAGCATGGCATCATAACTACCATCTCTGACTAGCATTAGCATGGCACTTACTAGGTGCCAGCTCTGTTACATAGACTGTGAACATGGTCACAGTATATTGCAGTTAACGTGACAGGACCATTTAGCCGCCGATTGCGGCCACGGGGACTCCGCAGCTTCACCGCGGAGCCCCCGATTCTAAGTCTGGAGCTCAGCATCCCACTTGCGGGATGACCTGAGGCAACTCAGTACTCAGTACTCAGTAATTAGGGCATGCCGGGGCCTATGTCTCCCGGCATTTGCCAAGACTTCTGCTTCCTCCCTTTTGCAAGGACAGACCTTCACCGGAATGTGTAAACTGCACCGGCTAGTATCAAGGGATATAACCAGTGAAGAGCACTAAGTCAGTACCTTAAGCACAGTCAAGCCTAGATCAGCAACATCAGCTGATATAGCAAGAAGAAGTGATCCGGCAAAGGTGCCTGGCTCGACCTAGTGTCGCGGCACAGGGGTGCACCCTAAGGAATGGGTGCACCAAGCAAAAAGAATACAAGATAAGGAAGGTTAAGGTAAAGGTCTTCCTTTACCTTCCTTTACCAACAACTCTTCCTTAAACAAGTACTCATAAACTCTAACAGAGCTTACAGTAGGACCTTAGTGATTCGCTGCTGTAACTCAACGAACTCAGCTCGATTACAAGTGATAGCTCTAGCTACTCACCTGTACTTCTTCGATACTATTGACAGGATTCCGTTAAGCCTCGACTCCTGAGGTTCTTCTAGACTTCCTGGGACATCTTGGGCGAATGTGGCCGTTGATCTGCTGTGATGAGTCGCTTGCTTGGCGACTTCTGAGGGTTGAAGATATCTCTGATTACTCAGATGGTCGACTTGGAGCCACAGGAAAGGCTTTGATGTGGAGATGTGATGGTTTGGTGGTGGTAATATCCAGCTGTAGGGCTGGAGATATGCCTTGTTAAGAGGCAGGAATAACTCTCATTACTGCAGATAGTCGACTGTTGGCCTATATGCTCTGCCAGCTTCGTATTGGAAACTTGTTGATGCTTATAGGGTCGCTGAGTGTTGGCCTAGATGCTCTGCCAGTTTCCCCTTAGTAAGACTTGATGACGATTTTCTTGCAAAGACAATATTCAAGACTGAAAGCTCGGAAACGTTAAGTGCTATCAAAGGCTGTAAAATCGCAGTAAGAAAGAAAAAGTAAAGGACCCAGTTCGGGATCCTTTAAGACGGCAAACACACTTGTTCATGTTCACACATAACTTCCAACCGAAAAAACAGTTGGCGCGGTCAAACGCACGGTGCAGTCATACGTCGTGACACTAGGACAGCGTTCTCCGTCAACGCCAACTACACCTTTCGCGATACGCGGTAAGTGCTCCCATCCATCCTGTCAGGTTCGCGACCAGAAGGCCAGTGGGCTTGCTCATCCAAGATCCAGTACCTTGTCTGACATCAAACTATCCAGTCACAGCTTAACGCGCTGCGCATTCGCGGCCAGCGTGTAGTCACTGAGTCCGCCCGTAGGCGTCCACCACTTTGTGGGGAAGAAATCCGCCACGGACCTGAAGCGACAATCGGTAAAGTGGTATGGGCGGTATATACGAGTCAGGGGCGCCCAGGCAGGCCCGAACCAGTGAGGCTCTTCCACTAGGGCTGTCTTGCTCTCAGTAACTTACACAGTTACCCCTTAACAGCCCTTGTATCTCAGCAGTGTAGCACGAGGTGTCTTTGTGTACGGCGATGT
Source organism: Limnomonas spitsbergensis (assembly GCA_037349105.1). Lineage (NCBI taxonomy): Eukaryota > Viridiplantae > Chlorophyta > Chlorophyceae > Chlamydomonadales > Limnomonas > Limnomonas spitsbergensis. Next base: position 4,098,111 of record JAYJMM010000028.1, read on the forward strand.
ACCGTAGTTGTGAGTAGAAGGCGCCTCTCTAAGGCGCCCTGATCGGAGTTTACCATAGTATTGCAGTTACTGCTTTATGGTGCGACAGCATTTATTTTGGTATCTCCTTCAGAAGAAACTGTACAAAAAGTGTGCCTATAACACAATCCCGGGGATCTTCGTAGGTACCCCTAGGTTATTTTGGTGAAATTTCTTTTTATCTAACCCTTCGCTCTTTTTCAGGGTTCTTTTCTTTCGTGTGCGAAAAAAATATTAGTTGCTAATGGCGACCTGTCATTTAATTAATTAATTGCTTCATACAATCTTGGAAATTTCTTAGTGCCCAAAATCCAAAGTGCCACCAAGCAAAAAATATTAGTTGCTAATGGCGACCTGTCAGTCATAACCAAAAAATCAGGCCACACGATAATTCCAAAGTGAAAAATCGGTGTTCCATCTTTTCCCCTAAAATTCCAGATCTCTTCTTAAAAATATCAGTACACATCTAATTCAAACATGGACCGGGAAGCTGCGTGAATGGCGTGCATATCGTAGTCCACAGCCGACCTGATCTCAACCCGGAGGTCAGCTTGCTTTTCTAGGTAAGCCGGCTTGTCCGGCACAATGTCCCCGTGGCAATCTCGCACCTGCACACATGCAAAGGCAATCAGAGCAATTAGTGTGCTCGGTTCTTTCCAAAAAAAATATTGGCATAGGCATGGGAGACTTAAAACAGCCTTGAGCGAGGGTATCAGCCAATTTGAACAAGTTGTCGTTTTCTTTTTTAGGATATGTGCTAATGGTCATATTATAACTGGTCATAAGTGTCCTACCTAAACAGCAGTCGTGATCAATAACTCGCGCCATTGTCGCGCCACGTCGTTGTGCTGGTTGAAGTAGCGCTCGTTGGTATTGTGGTTCATGAAGGTGATGTTGACGTCGTCGCCAGTGATGCGCCTGAGAAATGGTGCAAATAATTTTCTTTGGGCTCAGGCAAGACAGAGGCATATCGTACGGGGCTCGGGCGAAACAGGAGGTTTGAATGCCTAAAGCAAATGCAATATGCCATTCTTGGACCCTCTGTATCACCTTCCCTCTTGACACCATTGTGGCATTGTAAACAAGGCAAGCATGCAGGCATGGTGCAGAATGGATGGCAGGGGAATATCGGGAAATACTGAAATAGGCTGAGGGGATCACAAGGGAGCAGGTTTCCACTTTCCAGTCAGTTTGGCAACAATCGCACACACCTGCCCCCTGGCATCCGGTCTTGTGTTCCTCGTTTTCCTTATCAGAAGCGTCGGCCGTGCCGGGCTCTGTCGTCTTGTTCGTCATGCATGGTCGAAGGCGTCCAGGTATGTCGGATTCGCTTTCGTCCTCTTCTGTGTACAGGAATTGCAACAATTTGGAAGAGGGAAGTTCTAGAGATCCAAATGATTTCATAGTCCAGATAGAGGAGCAGGGTAGCATGCATCGCCATTCGCCAGGCTCTGCACGGGACCCAAATTGCGCTCGAAGGGTTACCCAGTTCCACAGTTCGCACCTGAAGCCTCGCAGGTCTTCCACGATGGGGCAAAGGTTGTAGCGACGCAATGGACGCTGCCCTATCCGGATTCCACCAAGATGCATAACATAGGCTTGGTACAAGTTACGCTGATTGTCATTAGCGATGTTGCAGCCTGGTATCATCCCTTATTATTTGACGTTAGCTCCGTCGCATTGTGCAGAGGAATTTAGGCAAATTCTAGTAATTCTCAGTGTTTTGCTACAGAAATCCATTCGACAGCCATCGCATCAGCTATTTTGGAATTCGATTCGGCATCTGTCACATGTCTTGTCCTTACAATCGGAACGAGGCAATGAGCGCAATCTTTAAGCCACGTCTTCTTCTCCCGTTTTTAGTAGAGTCCCGGAGAGACTCTTAACCTGCTATAAACACAAAACCGGGAAGACATCAGGGCAGTATGAACCAGGTGTGAACATACCAGACATTCCATGCAAGACAGATAACATGCACTTTTCAAAGCCACATTGCTTCAGTACACAAGATCAAACTCCCAATATTTTATGTGCACTTTAATTATGAACAACCCAAGCAACCACGGGCTACTAACATCGGATAAGCATGTATTTCCACAGTCCACACCACCTAAAGACTGAGAGTAATGGAGCACACCTTCAGACACACGGCCAAGGCCAGTGCCCAACACAAGCCAGCACTAAGCATACCACATGAAAAATATTGTGTACACATTTTTCTTTCCACTCCTAAAACAATCTGAAAGAATCACTAACATCCCAAATGGCGAATTTCTCAAATCGTAAATCGTCTTTTCGAAGTGTGTACTCTTTCGTGTGCGAACAAATTAGTGCGATAGTGTGTCACCCCCCCCCCAGCAACTTTCTTCGGCACGGCAAACCCTGTATCAAGGCTGTGCATTAATTGTGTATCGTGTGGGCCTTGCCTTGCAGATCCCTTCCGGCTTCGAGACCTCATGGGTGTAATAAAGGTCTTAAGGTAGGCTTTTCCCGTATGGTTTCCAATTGGCTGGTATCAGACTCTTTTCTCGACCAAATGGAAACCAAACGGGAAAAGCCTACCTAACAACCTTTATTTTGGTCAGAAACGCCAGTGGCCAGGCCCGAAAGCCTGCCGTATGCGCTGTGTGTCCTTGACCAAACTTTGCCTCTGCTCCTTTTAGTCGAGTCATGTCTGAAGGCTGCCGAGTCTCATTTGAAAGGACATCAATAGTTTGATGGACCTAAACCATGTCGAAACCTTTGGTTGTCATGCGGCTATGATGATGGGGGCTCTTGAGGTGGCATTTAAGTCCATGTCAGTCATGCAGGCCCCTGGCCTGCGCCAGCACGGCGTCCGCCGTAGACTGAAACCAAGTGCGATAGGCGGCCGCATACCTGTGTTCATAGCAAAGTCTCTGGGGTCCCCTCTGCCAGCTGCATCGAGCTGCGCCCGCTCGTATGTTGCATCAACTAGCGCTAGCACCTCTCTGACAGGCAGCGGCTGTAGGCAAGTTGCTGCCTGACGCAGTTTGGGATCGGCTGATCCCATCTCCAGCTCCAGCAAAGCACCTAGGAAATCACTGCACCATGCAGATAATTGTCACTCAATACGCCGAAGACCCAGTAAAATATCCCTGATATCTCGATTGGCATCACTGTGAAACTTGCTGATGTCAGCCACCACCAGCCGCGAGGCTTCGAAGGGCATCATTGAGGGCACCAACACATCCCAAAGGCATCCGTTCAGCCAGCCCAAAAGCCTCACCGCTTCCACACAGCCGAAACGACCACGCTCTGCAAGCCCAGCAGCTTCATCTCACGGAAATAGCAGTGGCAGTGATAGTCGTGGCAGGCCGCATGGCAGTTAAAAGGCCGCATAGGTGGTCTTTGTCCCACGCAACAGCTATGCTTCGGGCCCGTTACCGACTGGCCCAAGATCCAGAGGGTGCAGAAGCTTTGGCAGCAGATGCAGAAAGATATCACAGCATTACTCAAATGACAACTCTGTCAACTGCAGTGATTGGACTCATCGCGCTAGGAATGTCTGTGTAAGACATTCTGGAAATGTTGCGTGACTCTTACAACATGGAGCTACAGGAGACAGCAGCCGGTGGGGATGATGCGGAGGAGCATGGGGAGGAAGAGGAGGTGGCTAGCCGGCAGCCACGAGCAGCCAGGAAACCCAAGCGTGGAGCGCAGCAAGAAAAACGGCAGAGCAATCGGGTATGTGACTTTTCAGAGGGCAGGCGCATGTGCGGACGGGGTCACCTGGACCCCATGCAAACCCCCTCGCCATGTTGCAGGATTTTAAAAATATGTGTCACAACTCCATCGCTGGCTAAGTGCGTGTTGTTAATGATGCGTATCGAATTTCGCATAGAGAAGCGAAGTTGCAGCTGTCGCGTTACACCAGGGGACAGCGTGACACCTTACGTCATCCGCTGTGAGATCCAGCCTTGGTAGCTGAGTTTCTCAATTCTGCACCTCGGCCTTTGAGGTCCGACAGGAATAACCTTTATAAATACAGTCGATTGATCGATTTGCGCTGTAGCGCGTAAAGTTTCCGGGACGTTCCAGAAACATCGGGCTGACGGACAGACAGACAGACTGACTGACGGACGGACGGATACGGGGTGACTCTGGGGGCTTCGCCCGGGGGGGCTCTGCCGGAAAATCTAATTAATGATATGGCAAGCGTACGGTATGTCCGCTTCTTGACTACTTTTCAAATGGAACCTAGATCGGGTCAGTCAGATCCCGGTTGGTTCGAGGGGGGTTGGCACAGTGTGCAATACGGTGTACGGCATTTAAAATCCCGTATTCCTCAAGCCACGCTCAGGCGTTTTCTTTCTTTCTTTCAATAACTGTGTCTGCCATCGGCAAGTGACGCACCCATGATGATCGACGATACCGTTACTCGTATCAGCGATCTGGAAGGGCCCTCCCTGAAGATGATTCTGAGCATCGTGTGTGCGTGGCAGCCCGACATCCCGGGCAGTACCTGGATCGCTGCATGGAGCGTGTGCCGGTCGTGGCGCGACACAATCATGTCTACCCCTGATCTCCTGACAGGCTTGCTGATTTCAGTCCACAGCGATCCCATGGTTGCTCTCCTGAGAACTGTTCGCAGCCACAGCCAGGCATTTGATCTGGCAGATCTGGTCACCACGTTAGTGGCCAAATATCCAGAGGTGGATTTACAGCCACCCTTGATGGTAGCTGCAAGGCATGGGCATGAGGCTGTTGTCCGGCTGTTGTTGGAATGGCCCCAGGGTGCGCCTCAGGCTGACTGTCAAGACAGCGAAGCGTTGATATTGGCCGCAAAGCATGGGCATCCTGCGATTGTGCAGCTGTTGTTGGAATGGCCCCAACATGCACCTCGAGCTGACTGCAGGAATGGGCAGGCGCTTTTGGATGCTGCCAGGTGTGGAAGACAGGCAGTTGTGCAGATGCTGCTGCGTTGGCCCCAGTATGCACCCAGCGCTGACTGCCAAGACGGGCATGCAGTACTCCTGGCCGCCCGTGGTGGGCATGAATCTGTTGTGCGGATTTTGTCAGCTAGCCGTACTGTGGGCAAGCGTCGTCGACGGTGTGAAGGTGCGGCTGATGTTGTATTGGCACCAAAGCTTTCCATGGTTACCGTGAGACCGATGGCGCTCGTAATCTTGGGCCAACTAGGTTACATGATGGTATACATATTGAACCATGAACCATTCGTCCATAGAAGCATACATAATAAATAGCCATGGTATATCTTTGTGTGACTGAGCGGTAAGACCCCAAGCCCACTCGATGAGCATGCATATGAATATATGATGGTTGCAATACCTGACATGCAATGGCCATGCGTAAATGGATGGTGCAACATCTATCTACCAAGATCCCTGTCCTACCATCGCTTTGGGCTAGGTAGGTAGAGCTGGACTGGGTTGCTAGGCAAGTGGGCATGGCTGGGGCTAGGGACATGGTGGCAACTAAGGGCTGGGCATGGCTGGGCTGGGCTGGGCTGGATTGCGCTACTGTCATACCTCCATTGGTGTTGGGTTATTAATAAGATGATGAGGGCTCTAGGAGTGGGCAGGGCCAGGCATAACCATTGGGGCTTAGGTGAGGTGCTGCAAGAGCAATGCTGTGTTCGTCAATCTCATTGCATCATCAGCTTTCATTATCATTATCAACTACTGAGGAAGGCATGCCCATGCCCATACCGAGCCCCATCTCCTGCCTCATCTCCAACCCCTGCCCTAGCCCCAGTTGTTCTTCATGATTTACCTCCTGAATTTGAAGTTATGGCTATGCTCATTGGCCCAAGGAGCAGATCTGTCGCTTAACCATGGAAATTGCCTTAAACTTAGTAGGGCTGGGGTCAACCCCTGGTTGAATTTCCTGGCTTTATTTTAATTTGACCTCTCTAACCTGTTTTGTAGAGCACATCTGGGAGAAGTGCGTCTTGGAGGCTCAAGGCTCTGGCACAAGTTCAGAAATGAGGGAGGTTGCCCTGGAAAAGCTGGAGGATATTGCTGCTGTCTCAAAGCTCACCCATGACGACCATAAGCTATTGAATATCTTGCATTCTGACTTAGCAAAGGCCGTTGGCAAGAAGAGATCTAGGGGGTGAGTCTTGCTTGAATTCCAGACCAACAGATTTTCGCAATTGAGTATGGGACATGTGCCATCATAAATGATACATGCTCTATGTTTTCGTCACCCTCCTGCTCCTGAGCGAAGCTCGTGTGCCCAGATTCGCTTTGAGTCCTTCTGGATGTATGGCATTGGTTGGATATTTGAGCGCGTGTGCCAGCTGCAGGGAGTGTCGTTTCAATAGAGGAGGCTGAGGCGTCACGTCCCGTGAGGCGAACCAGCGAATATGGCGGAGCTAGGTTATCAAGTTAGTGGGCATCATGCAGTTGTGTTGCTGATAGTGGGCATCATGCAGTTGTGTTGCTGCTGTCAGAATGGATGTATCACATACCCATCACCGGGCATGTCGCTTTGCTCTTGCTCAAGCCTTATCTATGAAAGATAGGGGCATGGTGCGCATGTTGCTATCCTTTTGTTCTGTCCTTTATTCTTGTTTAGCTGTTTCTTTCCCTCGTACCTCTGTGCCTCTTCTTAAAGCCAGCAGATTGACACCTATGCGGTCTAGCCTTTTGAGCATGGCCTAGCAGTGTAACGTCATTTACATGCTGCAATCCTACATGAAGCACCGCTCATGATTCCATACATCGATTCTTGCAGTCAGAAACATCGCAACCTCTCTCAGCCGTGGATCTCTCAGCCGTGGATGCTGCATTTTCGAACTGGCTGTGCCACCAGTTGTAGTTCAGAATGTCTGACCATACTTACACTGTGATCATGTTTTTCAATGGAATTTTCTGATGAATCAGAAGAGGTCCTCACTCAACAGAACACAACTTGTGACTCGGGCAAAGCGCCACGCATGCGCTCATTACAATATACCATCCAATACCCCAAAACATTCATGGCCCGGTCAGGGTCTGCCGCACATCCACTCGGGTTCCGCACATCACGACAGCGTCACTCGAGTGGCTCTCAAAGACCCCTTAACGATGATCTTACATAGTTGAGACCTGAGAGCAAGCCTATAAAGCGTCTTCCACATGCATGCCACCTCCCATGTTTGAAAAATTCGGTGTGATGCATAACTTCAGTGAGCAAATTGTTGCAAAAGTGTGAAATCGAAAGTGCGTGTAAGAACCATGGAGATGAGTGATAGAGAAGCAGGTGGGGATGTGTGAAGCTCTATGGGACTGTACTGTATGGGCAATATTTACATATACCTTGCAAGTTGCAAGTACATGGACCATACATGTGCAACCATCACCAGCGTTTCGTGCCGGCTGTATGCTAGCATGCTCACTGCCATCACTGACCAGTGGGCGCGCTTGCACGCACACATTTAACCTGAGCAGTTAGGGCTGGTAATCATCCAGGATTTGGGATCATTTGACTTGGCGGCGGGAGAGGTCCTTGCTGGCGATTGAAACCTGGGGCCGACAGCTCTGTTTTCGGACTTGATTCCTGCACGGTGCGACAGACATCCGTACAACTTCTCACGGGCGGTAAGCTTGGTTGGGCGGCCGGCAACACGTCATCGCCACGCTACGCATACCATAAAACCGGCTGCACTTCGCTCAACATCCATTAATAATTGAAGTGCGCGGACCTGGATGCGTGCTAATATCAATTAAAAAAATGCTGGTGTGCGGAGTTTCAGAAGGTGCCCAAACAATTGTTTTGGGGGTGCGCGCTATGAAATAAAAATCGCTAAAACCGTTGTACTGGTTTCACTCCGCGTTTGATTAACTAATTTATGGGGTGCGCGAACACTATGCGCGGTAAAAATAATTCAAGAATTCATGTTCCGCGAACTTGGTAATCACAGGCCATCAAACTATCTGAGGGGGCTCGCGGACTACTTTCCGGTACCACATTTAAAACCGTATCGGCATACATACTGACGACCATCTAGCAGCACTATCTAGCATGGCTCTTCAGTTCAAGGCCGTCAGCATCTTCTTCTGCGGAAAACACACGACCAAGGCCTGTAGTCGGCGGTATTTGCCATCCGCAAAGTTGCTTTGTTTGTAGCTGCACAGACCTTTATTAACACGATCGTAAGGGCTGCACGCTCAAGAACTAAAACTATTCTCTCGAAATGGCTGTTGCGCGGTAAATGCGCTGCGCGGACACATAGCTTATTTTGACGCGCATACGATTTGCCAAAATATTCAAATCCGGGGTGCGCGAACCGTATCTGGTTCTACGGTATTAACAATCACGCGCTAGCTCGCGTCTGTTTATTCAGACATCCGTTAAGCGATCCTTGTTAGGTCACGATGAGACAAACCGTACAACTTGGTCGGCTCGCCAACGCCTATCGCTGGGTGTGACAAACCGTACAACTTGCTCGGCTCGCCAAGGCGTACCGTTTGGTGTGGCAAACCACACAGCCGTTGTTAACTATGGCGACGGGATTACGCTCGGCGAGCGTTAGTTAACGACGGCTGTAAAGTTTGTCACATCAGATCGATGCTGCTCATTGCATCTGGCACCGATGCGCGAATGAAACAACCATATTAAGCCGATATGTCAAATCGAGTGTGCGCATCAATAAGGACGAGCAAACCAAGCGCGCGGTGGCAAGGAAAGAAAGCTCACATCCTAAATGCCTCCGAGATGGAAACACGAATTGGAATTGGGCGACCAAGGTCAAGGGAGAGGGAGGATCGGTTGGTGGAAATGAATTCATGTATGTGGAGTGTGGAAGCAATTTCACGCAATGCGGCATTGGCAATAATTGATGAAAGCCAAATAGTGAAGTGACAATGGAACACCTATAGTTTTTTTCTGAAATTGCGAGGCCGCATAGGCGCCCATCAATTACGTTAAGAGAATAGGGGAGTTAACAAGGGGGGAGAAAGAAGGGAAGGAGCACTTGGAATCAATTAGCCTTCCCCCACCCAAAATGGAATGGCGGTGCAAAGGTTCCTCGCCCCTAAAATTCAAAGCATGTGTAAGGACAAATCATAAAGAGGAGAAAGCACGAAGGGAGCAAACAAGAGAAAATACCCCAAATCCCCCCGAAGAAAGGGATGGGAAATTCCAGTCCCCAAAGGATAAATCCCTTAAATGAGGATCAAATAGGGGGACACCATTTGACGAGGAAGAACAAGCAAGGGGCCTTGGGACGGGCCCGGCTATTGAGATATATGGCAATCTTGAAGCCAAGCATGCAGTCGACGTTATAAACGTCACCGTAGACGAAATCACGGGCGCCATAGTGCTGGCCGTCCAAGGGAGAAGGCGGGAGACATGGAAGACATGGTGGACACGGGACAAGGTGGAAGGGAGAGCAAGGCGGAAGGACACGCACGATTTGTCAATGGTACGGTAGGTAATTTATGTTTGGCCACCCGTTTGTGGGTGGTGGGTAGTGAAGATGTTAAGCTTCGAGACAAGGCCAGAGATCACCCTTACATGTCCCCAAAGCGGCAATGACACGTGGATCGCGGTCAGAGAAAACGACATGAGGACGGCCTTTTTGGAGAAGACGTAGTTGAGGAAAGGTGGGCGAGTTGTTCATAAGAATAGATTTTTGAGAGCACACGAAGATGGCTTGCTTGATGAGCATGCACACGAAGGTAACAATGGCGCCATGTGATGGGAGGAGGGTGGGTCGGGGATGAGGTTAAACATGGAAACGTGGGACTAGGGGCGGACAAAAACAAAGTGTGAGGCTGGAGGAGACAAGGGGGAGCTTGGGTCGAGGGTGTGTAAACCTTGGCACGGGGCCTAGGAGGAGATGTAGGAGCAGATGGCACAGTTCATGCGAGACCACTATAAATGAGAGGCGATGGAGTTGAGTGTCTTGAGGCGGTCAGGGTGGCCGACAAAACGTGTATCATGATACTCATGGAGCAGTTGGCGGCTTAAGGCAGGGTTTTTGGTAACGCAGACGCGCTCCTTGAAAACCAGAGATATTCACGGCGGTGGAGGTAGCTATGGCGGCCAGGTTGTCAAGGGGCAACGACACGGTCGGTGGAGTTGGCAGATTTGATGTCGTCGAGGAGAGAGTGGCTGATCATGATGTGGGCATCGAGGTGTTGAAGGAAGTATTTAATGAGGGTGGCGGAGAGATCAGAGGAAGCTTAGATGAGCTTGAGGCGGTAGAGGGCTTCATCTTGGTTGTCTTTGCCCTCTTCGTAGAAGATGGACATGTTGGGCTGGTAATCATCCAGGATTTGGGATCATTTGACTTGGCGGCGGGAGAGGTCCTTGCTGGCGAATGAAACCTGGGGCCGACAGCTCTCTTTTCGGAATTGATTCCTGCACGGTGCGACAGACATCCGCACAACTTCTCACGGGCGGTAAGCTTGGTTGGGCGGCCGGCAACACGTCATCGCCACGCTACGCATACCATAAAACCGGCTGCACTTCGCTCAACATCCATTAATAATTGGAGTGCGCGGACCTGGATGCGTGCTTATATCAATTACAAAAATGCCGGTGTGCGGAGTTTCAGAAGGTGCCCAAACAATTGTTTTGGGGGTGCGCGCTATGAAATAAAAATCGCTAAAACCGTTGTACTGGTTTCACTCCGCGTTTGATTCACTAATTTATGGGGTGCGCGAACACTATGCGCGGTAAAAATAATTCAAGAATTCATGTTCCGCGAACTTGGTAATCACAGGCCATCAAAGTATTAAACTATCTGAGGGGGCTCGCGGACTACTTTCCGGTACCACATTTAAAACCGTATCGGCATACATACGGACGACCATCTAGCAGCACTATCTAGCATGGCTCTTCAGTTCAAGGCCGTCAGCATCTTCTTCTGCGGAAAACACACGACCAAGGCCTGTAGTCGGCGGTATTTGCCATCCGCAAAGTTGCTTTGTTTGTAGCTGCACAGACCTTTATTAACACGATCGTAAGGGCTGCACGCTCAAGAACTAAAACTATTCTCTCGAAATGGCTGTTGCGCGGTAAATGCGCTGCGCGGACACATAGCTTATTTTGACCAGTGCTGTGCGATTACGCCGTAATCCGATGTTTGTGTAAGTAATTACGGTCAATTACGGCGTAACACGTGTTTGCGCGCAAGTAAGGCTTTTTAGCTTGCACGCAATTAAGAGCGAGCTGTAATCTAGACCGCAAGCACGTTCCAGCAGATTTCTGTCTTTTGGGGACATCAGTCATACATTTTCGAAGGTGGGGAGTTGCGGATCGTTGTGCGTCAACTCATAGGAAGATATCGTGAAGACCAGAACAACTTCCACGTTAACGTGTCACGACTTTTCGTCAATTGGCGGGTAGGTTCCGAGCCGAAAACCCCATTTGCGGTGCGTAACCAGGGTTTCGTCTGTGGTTACGCCGAAAGCCATTTGCAGTAATTGCGGTGCAATCTGGACGGTCCTGGAAAATTGCGCGCAAATGGCACCGTCACCGCAAACCGTAATTTTCACGAACCGTAAGGAAGCACAGCACTGATTTTGACGCGCATACGATTTGCCAAAATATTCAAATCCGGGGTGCGCGAACCGTATCTGGTTCTACGGTATTAACAATCACGCGCTAGCTCGCGTCTGTTTATTCAGACATTCGTTAAGCGATCCTTGTTAGGTCACGATGAGACAAACCGTACAACTTGGTCGGCTCGCCAACGCCTATCGCTGGGTGTGACAAACCGTACAACTTGCTCGGCTCGCCAAGGCGTACCGTTTGGTGTGGCAAACCACACAGCCGTTGTTAACTATGGCGACGGGATTACGCTCGGCGAGCGTTAGTTAACGACGGCTGTAAAGTTTGTCACATCAGATCGATGCTGCTCATTGCATCTGGCACCGATGCGCGAATGAAACAACCATATTAAGCCGATATGTCAAATCGAGTGTGCGCATCAATAAGGACGAGCAAACCAAGCGCGCGGTGGCAAGGAAAGAAAGCTCACATCCTAAATGCCTCCGAGATGGAAACACGAATTGGAATTGGGCGACCAAGGTCAAGGGAGAGGGAGGATCGGTTGGTGGAAATGAATTCATGTATGTGGAGTGTGGAAGCAATTTCACGCAATGCGGCATTGGCAATAATTGATGAAAGCCAAATAGTGAAGTGACAATGGAACACCTATAGTTTTTTTCTGAAATTGCGAGGCCGCATAGGCGCCCATCAATTACGTAAAGAGAATAGGGGAGTTAACAAGGGGGGAGAAAGAAGGGAAGGAGCACTTGGAATCAATTAGCCTTCCCCCACCCAAAATGGAATGGCGGTGCAAAGGTTCCTCGCCCCTAAAATTCAAAGCATGTGTAAGGACAAATCATAAAGAGGAGAAAGCACGAAGGGAGCAAACAAGAGAAAATACCCCAAATCCCCCCGAAGAAAGGGATGGGAAATTCCAGTCCCCAAAGGATAAATCCCTTAAATGAGGATCAAATAGGGGGACACCATTTGACGAGGAAGAACAAGCAAGGGGCCTTGGGACGGGCCCGGCTATTGAGATATATGGCAATCTTGAAGCCAAGCATGCGGTCGACGTTATAAACGTCACCGTAGACGAAATCACGGGCGCCATAGTGCTGGCCGTCCAAGGGAGAAGGCGGGAGACATGGAAGACATGGTGGACACGGGACAAGGTGGAAGGGAGAGCAAGGCGGAAGGACACGCACGATTTGTCAATGGTACGGTAGGTAATTTATGTTTGGCCACCCGTTTGTGGGTGGTGGGTAGTTAAGATGGGTAGTTACGATGTTAAGATGGGTAGTTAAGATGTTAAGCTGGGTAGATGTTAAGATGGGTAGTTAAGATGTTAAGATGTTAAGATGTTAAGATGGGTAGTTAAGATGTTAAGCTTCGAGACAAGGCCAGAGATCACCCTTACGTGTCCCCAAAGCGGCAATGACACGTGGATCGCGGTCAGAGAAAACGACATGAGGACGGCCTTTTGGAGAAGACGTGGTTGAGGAAAGGTGGGCGAGTTGTTCATAAGAATAGATTTTTGAAAGCACACGAAGATGGCTTGCTTGATGAGCATGCACACGAAGGTAACAATGGCGCCATGTGATGGTCGGAGGGTGGGTCGGGGATGAGGTTAAACATGGAAACGTGGGACTAGGGGCGGACAAAAACAAAGTGTGAGGCTGGAGGAGACAAGGGGGAGCTTGGGTCGAGGGTGTGTAAACCTTGGCACGGGGCCTAGGAGGAGATGTAGGAGCAGATGGCACAGTTCATGCGAGACCACTATAAATGAGAGGCGATGGAGTTGAGTGTCTTGAGGCGGTCAGGGTGGCCGACAAAACGTGTATCATGATACTCATGGAGCAGTTGGCGGCTTAAGGCAGGGTTTTTGGTAACGCAGACGCGCTCCTTGAAAACCAGAGATATTCACGGCGGTGGAGGTAGCTATGGCGGCCAGGTTGTCAAGGGGCAACGACACGGTCGGTGGAGTTGGCAGATTTGATGTCGTCGAGGAGAGAGTGGCTGATCATGATGTGGGCATCGAGGTGTTGAAGGAAGTATTTAATGAGGGTGGCGGAGAGATCAGAGGAAGCTTAGATGAGCTTGAGGCGGTAGAGGGCTTCATCTTGGTTGTCTTTGCCCTCTTCGTAGAAGATGGACATGTTGGGCTGGTAATCATCCAGGATTTGGGATCATTTGACTTGGCGGCGGGAGAGGTCCTTGCTGGCGAATGAAACCTGGGGCCGACAGCTCTCTTTTCGGAATTGATTCCTGCACGGTGCGACAGACATCCGCACAACTTCTCACGGGCGGTAAGCTTGGTTGGGCGGCCGGCAACACGTCATCGCCACGCTACGCATACCATAAAACCGGCTGCACTTCGCTCAACATCCATTAATAATTGGAGTGCGCGGACCTGGATGCGTGCTTATATCAATTACAAAAATGCCGGTGTGCGGAGTTTCAGAAGGTGCCCAAACAATTGTTTTGGGGGTGCGCGCTATGAAATAAAAATCGCTAAAACCGTTGTACTGGTTTCACTCCGCGTTTGATTAACTAATTTATGGGGTGCGCGAACACTATGCGCGGTAAAAATAATTCAAGAATTCATGTTCCGCGAACTTGGTAATCACAGGCCATCAAAGTATTAAACTATCTGAGGGGGCTCGCGGACTACTTTCCGGTACCACATTTAAAACCGTATCGGCATACATACAGACGACCATCTAGCAGCACTATCTAGCATGGCCCTTCAGTTCAAGGCCGTCAGCATCTTCTTCTGCGGAAAACACACGACCAAGGCCTGTAGTCGGCGGTATTTGCCATCCGCAAAGTTGCTTTGTTTGTAGCTGCACAGACCTTTATTAACACGATCGTAAGGGCTGCACGCTCAAGAACTAAAACTATTCTCTCGAAATGGCTGTTGCGCGGTAAATGCGCTGCGCGGACACATAGCTTATTTTGACGCGCATACGATTTGCCAAAATATTCAAATCCGGGGTGCGCGAACCGTATCTGGTTCTACGGTATTAACAATCACGCGCTAGCTCGCGTCTGTTTATTCAGACATCCGTTAAGCGATCCTTGTTAGGTCACGATGAGACAAACCGTACAACTTGGTCGGCTCGCCAACGCCTATCGCTGGGTGACAAACCGTACAACTTGCTCGGCTCGCCAAGGCGTACCGTTTGGTGTGGCAAACCACACAGCCGTTGTTAACTATGGCGACGGGATTACGCTCGGCGAGCGTTAGTTAACGACGGCTGTAAAGTTTGTCACATCAGATCGATGCTGCTCATTGCATCTGGCACCGATGCGCGAATGAAACAACCATATTAAGCCGATATGTCAAATCGAGTGTGCGCATCAATAAGGACGAGCAAACCAAGCGCGCGGAGGCAAGGAAAGAAAGCTCACATCCTAAATGCCTCCGAGATGGAAACACGAATTGGAATTGGGCGACCAAGGTCAAGGGAGAGGGAGGATCGGTTGGTGGAAATGAATTCATGTATGTGGAGTGTGGAAGCAATTTCACGCAATGCGGCATTGGCAATAATTGATGAAAGCCAAATAGTGAAGTGACAATGGAACACCTATAGTTTTTTTCTGAAATTGCGAGGCCGCATAGGCGCCCATCAATTACGTTAAGAGAATAGGGGAGTTAACAAGGGGGGAGAAAGAAGGGAAGGAGCACTTGGAATCAATTAGCCTTCCCCCACCCAAAATGGAATGGCGGTGCAAAGGTTCCTCGCCCCTAAAATTCAAAGCATGTGTAAGGACAAATCATAAAGAGGAGAAAGCACGAAGGGAGCAAACAAGAGAAAATACCCCAAATCCCCCCGAAGAAAGGGATGGGAAATTCCAGTCCCCAAAGGATAAATCCCTTAAATGAGGATCAAAGAGGGGGACACCATTTGACGAGGAAGAACAAGCACGGGGCCTTGGGACGGGCCTGGCTATTGAGATATATGGCAATCTTGAAGCCAAGCATGCGGTCGACGTTATAAACGTCACCGTAGACGAAATCACGGGCGCCATAGTGCTGGCCGTCCAAGGGAGAAGGCGGGAGACATGGAAGACATGGTGGACACGGGACAAGGTGGAAGGGAGAGCAAGGCGGAAGGACACGCACGATTTGTCAATGGTACGGTAGGTAATTTATGTTTGGCCACCCGTTTGTGGGTGGTGGGTAGTGAAGATGTTAAGCTTCGAGACAAGGCCAGAGATCACCCTTACATGTCCCTAAAGCGGCAATGACACGTGGATCGCGGACAAAGAAAACGACATGAGGACGGCCTTTTGGAGAAGACATGGTTGAGGAAAGGTGGGCGAGTTGTTCATAAGAATAGATTTTTGAGAGCACTCGAAGATGGCTTGCTTGATGAGCATGCACACAAAGGTAACAATGGCGCCATGTGATGGGAGGAGGGTGGGTCGGGGATGAGGTTAAACATGGAAACGTGGGACTAGGGGCGGACAAAAACAAAGTGTGAGGCTGGAGGAGACAAGGGGGAGCTTGGGTCGAGGGTGTGTAAACCTTGGCACGGGGCCTAGGAGGAGATGTAGGAGCAGATGGCACAGTTCATGCGAGACCACTATAAATGAGAGGCGATGGAGTTGAGTGTCTTGAGGCGGTCAGGGTGGCCGACAAAACGTGTATCATGATACTCATGGAGCAGTTGGCGGCTTAAGGCAGGGTTTCTGGTAACGCAGACGCGCTCCTTGAAAACCAGAGATATTCACGGCGGTGGAGGTAGCTATGGCGGCCAGGTTGTCAAGGGGCAACGACACGGTCGGTGGAGTTGGCAGATTTGATGTCGTCGAGGAGAGAGTGGCTGATCATGATGTGGGCATCGAGGTGTTGAAGGAAGTATTTAATGAGGGTGGCGGAGAGATCAGAGGAAGCTTAGATGAGCTTGAGGCGGTAGAGGGCTTCATCTTGGTTGTCTTTGCCCTCTTCGTAGAAGATGGACATGTTGGGCTGGTAATCATCCAGGATTTGGGATCATTTGACTTGGCGGCGGGAGAGGTCCTTGCTGGCGAATGAAACCTGGGGCCGACAGCTCTCTTTTCGGAATTGATTCCTGCACGGTGCGACAGACATCCGCACAACTTCTCACGGGCGGTAAGCTTGGTTGGGCGGCCGGCAACACGTCATCGCCACGCTACGCATACCATAAAACCGGCTGCACTTCGCTCTACATCCATTAATAATTGAAGTGCGCGGACCTGGATGCGTGCTAATATCAATTACAAAAATGTTGGTGTGCGGAGTTTCAGAAGGTGCCCAAACAATTGTTTTGGGGGTGCGCGCTATGAAATAAAAATCGCTAAAACCGTTGTACTGGTTTCACTCCGCGTTTGATTAACTAATTTATGGGGTGCGCGAACACTATGCGCGGTAAAAATAATTCAAGAATTCATGTTCCGCGAACTTGGTAATCACAGGCCATCAAAGTATCAAACTATCTGAGGGGGCTCGCGGACTACTTTCCGGTACCACATTTAAAACCGTATCGGCATACATACTGACGACCATCTAGCAGCACTATCTAGCATGGCTCTTCAGTTCAAGGCCGTCAGCATCTTCTTCTGCGGAAAACACACGACCAAGGCCTGTAGTCGGCGGTATTTGCCCTCCGCAAAGTTGCTTTGTTTGTAGCTGCACAGACCTTTATTAACACGATCGCAAGGGCTGCACGCTCAAGAACTAAAACTATTCTCTCGAAATGGCTGTTGCGCGGTAAATGCGCTGCGCGGACACATAGCTTATTTTGACGCGCATACGATTTGTCAAAATATTCAAATCCGGGGAGCGCGAACCGTATCCGGTTCTACGGTATTAACAATCACGCGCTAGCTCGCGTCTGTTTATTCAGACATCCGTTAAGCGATCCTTGTTAGGTCACGATGAGACAAACCGTACAACTTGGTCGGCTCGCCAACGCCTATCGTTGGGTGTGACAAACCGTACAACTTGTTCGGCTCGCCAAGGCGTACCGTTTGGTGTGGCAAACCACACAGCCGTTGTTAACTATGGCGACGGGATTACGCTCGGCGAGCGTTAGTTAACGACGGCTGTAAAGTTTGTCACATCAGATCGATGCTGCTCATTGCATCTGGCACCGATGCGCGAATGAAACAACCATATTAAGCCGATATGTCAAATCGAGTGTGCGCATCAATAAGGACGAGCAAACCAAGCGCGCGGAGGCAAGGAAAGAAAGCTCACATCCTAAATGCCTCCGAGATGGGAACACGAATTGGAATTGGGCGACCAAGGTCAAGGGAGAGGGAGGATCGGTTGGTGGAAATGAATTCATGTATGTGGAGTGTGGAAGCAATTTCACGCAATGCGGCATTGGCAATAATTGATGAAAGCCAAATAGTGAAGTGACAATGGAACACCTATATTTTTTTTCTGAAATTGCGAGGCCGCATAGGCGCCCATCAATTACGTAAAGAGAATAGGGGAGTTAACAAGGGGGGAGAAAGAAGGGAAGGAGCACTTGGAATCAATTAGCCTTCCCCCACCCAAAATGGAATGGCGGTGCAAAGGTTCCTCGCCCCTAAAATTCAAAGCATGTGTAAGGACAAATCATAAAGAGGAGAAAGCACGAAGGGAGCAAACAAGAGAAAATACCCCAAATACCCCCGAAGAAAGGGATGGGAAATTCCAGTCCCCAAAGGATAAATCCCTTAAATGAGGATCAAAGAGGGGGACACCATTTGACGAGGAAGAACAAGCAAGGGGCCTTAGGACGGGCCCGGCTATTGAGATATATGGCTATCTTGAAGCCAAGCATGCAGTCGACGTTATAAACGTCACCGTAGACGAAATCACGGGCGCCATAGTGCTGGCCGTCCAAGGGAGAAGGCGGGAGACATGGAAGACATGGTGGACACGGGACAAGGTGGAAGGGAGAGCAAGGCGGAAGGACACGCACGATTTGTCAATGGTACGGTAGGTAATTTATGTTTGGCCACCCGTTTGTGGGTGGTGGGTAGTGAAGATGTTAAGCTTCGAGACAAGGCCAGAGATCACCCTTACATGTCCCTAAAGCGGCAATGACACGTGGATCGCGGACAAAGAAAACGACATGAGGACGGCCTTTTGGAGAAGACATGGTTGAGGAAAGGTGGGCGAGTTGTTCATAAGAATAGAATTTTGAGAGCACTCGAAGATGGCTTGCTTGATGAGCATGCACACAAAGGTAACAATGGCGCCATGTGATGGGAGGAGGGTGGGTCGGGGATGAGGTTAAACATGGAAACGTGGGACTAGGGGCGGACAAAAACAAAGTGTGAGGCTGGAGGAGACAAGGGGGAGCTTGGGTCGAGGGTGTGTAAACCTTGGCACGGGGCCTAGGAGGAGATGTAGGAGCAGATGGCACAGTTCATGCGAGACCACTATAAATGAGAGGCGATGGAGTTGAGTGTCTTGAGGCGGTCAGGGTGGCCGACAAAACGTGTATCATGATACTCATGGAGCAGTTGGCGGCTTAAGGCAGGGTTTTTGGTAACGCAGACGCGCTCCTTGAAAACCAGAGATATTCACGGCGGTGGAGGTAGCTATGGCGGCCAGGTTGTCAAGGGGCAACGACACGGTCGGTGGAGTTGGCAGATTTGATGTCGTCGAGGAGAGAGTGGCTGATCATGATGTGGGCATCGAGGTGTTGAAGGAAGTATTTAATGAGGGTGGCGGAGAGATCAGAGGAAGCTTAGATGAGCTTGAGGCGGTAGAGGGCTTCATCTTGGTTGTCTTTGCCCTCTTCGTAGAAGATGGACATGTTGGGCTTGTAATCATCCAGGATTTGGGATCATTTGACTTGGCGGCGGGAGAGGTCCTTGCTGGCGAATGAAACCTGGGGCCGACAGCTCTCTTTTCGGAATTGATTCCTGCACGGTGCGACAGACATCCGCACAACTTCTCACGGGCGGTAAGCTTGGTTGGGCGGCCGGCAACACGTCATCGCCACGCTACGCATACCATAAAACCGGCTGCACTTCGCTCTACATCCATTAATAATTGAAGTGCGCGGACCTGGATGCGTGCTAATATCAGTTACACAAATGTTGGTGTGCGGAGTTTCAGAAGGTGCCCAAACAATTGTTTTGGGGGTGCGCGCTATGAAATAAAAATCGCTAAAACCGTTGTACTGGTTTCACTCCGCGTTTGATTAACTAATTTATGGGGTGCGCGAACACTATGCGCGGTAAAAATAATTCAAGAATTCATGTTCCGCGAACTTGGTAATCACAGGCCATCAAAGTATCAAACTATCTGAGGGGGCTCGCGGACTACTTTCCGGTACCACATTTAAAACCGTATCGGCAATTTGCGATGTTACAAAGATTTAGATGTTGCGAGATCGAACATGTCCGAATAGCACACGCGATTTCATTTAGCGCTGACAAATCCTTGAAAATTTCGCCACCATGGATGAGATATACGAGTACTTCGCTCGGACGTTCAAGGGCAAGCGCCTGCCTCCCAAGTGCGTCCAACAACGCCACATGCTTATCACTTTGGCCACCGCGGACCAGAACGGCCAATCATGATATCCGTCTTTGTTCGGCGCTCAACATGCCTTTCAAACAACTGCATATCATACGAGTGCCAAGGTTGCAAACATGGTGTGCCATGTGTTTAATCATTCCTGATTGCATGAAGATGCCGTTTCTAGAAACATGCTCCGTCCAATCAAATGCGGGAATAATTCCATGTGTGTATTATATTTCTCAACGTTGTTTCATTCTCGTCACACCTAGGATCATATTGATGTAAACGGCAAGGTTTTACCGACCCGACTCCGCTACCTCCAAATATGACCTACTCAGCGAATTGAACGATCTGTTTTGAAACCATGGCTTTCCAGCTTTAGACAACATAACATTGACACAAATGATCTCTTTCCACAAAATAATATTACCACAAACAATGGCCCAATCAAACAGAGGTCAAAAGACGATGGTGCATCATTAATAAAACACTTATTTCTGGGAAAGGGAAATTGGATAGCGCCAGTTCAATCAAACATAAACACACAAAACCTTTGTCTCACATCACATATTCGACCATCAAACCGTCAGTGCCTTAGGGGGCTCCCTTCTTCTAGCAAAGGCAGCAATTCATGGGTTAATGACGTGACACCTCTGGGCCAAGCTGAAATGAAGCTCGGCCACGTCGGCAAGATGGGATGCGGGGATGGGGCAAACCCCCTTCCCCTCTGCCCCCATCACCCTCGCTCCCAACCCCATTTCCTTTCCTTTCATCCCCCTCCCCTTTGTCTTCGCTCCCATCTCCTTCCCCTTCGCCCCCATCACCCCTGCCCCCATCCCCAACACCCCCTCCCCAACACCATCACCCCTCCCCTATTAACCTCATCACCCCCTCCCCCATCACCACTCCTCCGTCACCCCTTCTCCTAACACACCCGCTCCCATCAACACCATCACCCCCATCGCTCCAACACCTCCCTCCCCATCCTCCCCCCCCACATACCATCTCCCACGACCCCCCCGCTCCCCCACCATCGCCTCCTCACCCGCCCCAAATTCATTCTCGCCTCGATAACCCCCCCTTTCCCCTTTCAACCCATCTCCCTTCCCTTGGCCCCCATTTCCCGAGCCTCAACCACCATTCCCCTTTCCCCTGCCCCCATCCCCTTCTCCTTCACCCCCATCTCCTTCCTCTTTGCCCCCGACGCACTCACCCCCAGTCACATGTCAGTAGCCACCACATACACACGCTGACAATGAGCACACTTCTGGACCTTCACACGGGACTTGCGACAAAGGAGCCCCCCGTTGTTCATACCGTAGAACCGGATACGGTTCGCGCACCCCGGATTTGAATATTTTGGCAAATCGTATGCGCGTCAAAATAAGCTATGTGTCCGCGCAGCGCATTTACCGCGCAACAGCCATTTCGAGAGAATAGTTTTAGTTCTTGAGCGTGCAGCCCTTACGATCGTGTTAATAAAGGTCTGTGCAGCTACAAACAAAGCAACTTTGCGGAGGGCAAATACCGCCGACTACAGGCCTTGGTCGTGTGTTTTCCGCAGAAGAAGATGCTGACGGCCTTGAACTGAAGAGCCATGCTAGATAGTGCTGCTAGATGGTCGTCAGTATGTATGCCGATACGGTTTTAAATGTGGTACCGGAAAGTAGTCCGCGAGCCCCCTCAGATAGTTTGATGCAGTGCTGTGCTTCCTTACGGTTCGTGAAATTACGGTTTGCGGTGACGGTGCAATTTGCGCGCAGTTTACCAGGACCGCCCAGATTACATCGCAATTACTGCAAGTTGCTTTCGGCGTAACCACAGACGAAACCCTGGTTATGGACCGCAAATGGGTTTTTTGGCTCGGAACCTACCCGCCAATTGACGAAAAGTCGTGGTGCATTAACGTGGACGTTGTTCTGATCTTCACGATATCTTCTCATGAGTTGGCGCACAACGATCAGGAACTTCCCACCTTCGAAAATGTATGACTGATGTCCCCAAAAGCCAGAAATGTACTGGAACGTGCTTGCGGTCTAGATTACAGCTCGAACTTAATTGCGTGTAAGCTAAAAAGCCTAACTTGCGCGCAATTACGTGTTACGCCGTAATTGACCGTAATTACTTACACAAAAATCGGATTACGGCGCAATCGCACAGCACTAGTTTCATGGCCTGTGATTACCAAGTTCGCGGAACATGAATACTTGAATTATTTTTACCGCGCATAGTGTTCGCGCACCCCATAAATTAGTTAATCAAACGCGGAGTGAAACCAGTACAACGGTTTTAGCGATTTTTATTTCATAGCGCGCACCCCCAAAACAATTGTTTGGGCACCTTCTGAAACTCCGCACACCAACATTTGTGTAACTGATATTAGCACGCATCCAGGTCCGCGCACTTCAATTATTAATGGATGTTGAGCGAAGTGCAGCCGGTTTTATGGTATGCGTAGCGTGGCGATGACGTGTTGCCGGCCGCCCAACCAAGCTTACCGCCCGTGAGAAGTTGTGCGGATGTCTGTCGCACCGTGCAGGAATCAATTCCGAAAAGAGAGCTGTCGGCCCCAGGTTTCATTCGCCAGCAAGGACCTCTCCCGCCGCCTAGTCAAATGATCCCAAATCCTGGATGATTACAAGCCCAACATGTCCATCTTCTACGAAGAGGGCAAAGACAACCAAGATGAAGCCCTCTACCGCCTCAAGCTCATCTAAGCTTCCTCTGATCTCTCCGCCACCCTCATTAAATACTTCCTTCAACACCTCGATGCCCACATCATGATCAGCCACTCTCTCCTCGACGACATCAAATCTGCCAACTCCACCGACCGTGTCGTTGCCCCTTGACAACCTGGCCGCCATAGCTACCTCCACCGCCGTGAATATCTCTGGTTTTCAAGGAGCGCGTCTGCGTTACCAAAAACCCTGCCTTAAGCCGCCAACTGCTCCATGAGTATCATGATACACGTTTGTCGGCCACCCTGACCGCCTCAAGACACTCAACTCCATCGCCTCTCATTTATAGTGGTCTCGCATGAAGTGTGCCATCTGCTCCTACATCTCCTCCTAGGCCCCGTGCCAAGGTTTACACACCCTCGACCCAAGCTCCCTCTTGTCTCCTCCAGCCTCACACTTTGTTTTTGTCCGCCCCTAGTCCCACGTTTCCATGTTTAACCTCATCCCCGACCCACCCTCCTCCCATCACATGGCGCCATTGTTACCTTTGTGTGCATGCTCATCAAGCAAGCCATCTTCGAGTGCTCTCAAAAATCTATTCTTATGAACAACTCGCCCACCTTTCCTCAACCATGTCTTCTCCAAAAGGCCGTCCTCATGTCGTTTTCTTTGTCCGCGATCCACGTGTCATTGCCGCTTTAGGGACATGTAAGGGTGATCTCTGGCCTTGTCTCGAAGCTTAACATCTTCACTACCCACCACCCACAAACGGGTGGCCAAACATAAATTACCTACCGTACCATTGACAAATCGTGCGTGTCCTTCCGCCTTGCTCTCCCTTCCACCTTGTCCCGTGTCCACCATGTCTTCCATGTCTCCCGCCTTCTCCCTTGGACGGCCAGCACTATGGCGCCCGTGATTTCGTCTACGGTGACGTTTATAACGTCGACCGCATGCTTGGCTTCAAGATTGCCATATATCTCAATAGCCGGGCCCGTCCCAAGGCCCCTTGCTTGTTCTTCCTCGTCAAATGGTGTCCCCCTATTTGATCCTCATTTAAGGGATTTATCCTTTGGGGACTGGAATTTCCGCCATTTTTAGGGGCGAGGAACCTTTGCACCGCCATTCCATTTTGGGTGGGGGAAGGCTAATTGATTCCAAGTGCTCCTTCCCTTCTTTCTCCCCCCTTGTTAACTCCCCTATTCTCTTAACGTAATTGATGGGCGCCTATGCGGCCTCGCAATTTCAGAAAAAAACTATAGGTGTTCCATTGTCACTTCACTATTTGGCTTTCATCAATTATTGCCAATGCCGCATTGCGTGAAATTGCTTCCACACTCCACATACATGAATTCATTTCCACCAACCGATCCTCCCTCTCCCTTGACCTTGGTCGCCCAATTCCAATTCGTGTTTCCATCTCGGAGGCATTTAGGATGTGAGCTTTCTTTCCTTGCCTCCGCGCGCTTGGTTTGCTCGTCCTTATTGATGCGCACACTCGATTTGACATATCGGCTTAATATGGTTGTTTCATTCGCGCATCGGTGCCAGAATCTGATTCGCAACATTAAATGCAGACTCACATTCATTCCGGATTCTGGATGTACAGCGATTACAGGGGAACAGACCATACAGCGAAAAGCTATGCGAACGACTCATGAAAACCTATCGACACCCACTGACAAATATGCGGAAGATGCATATGCGACAGATGCGAAAACAGACGCCGATTTAACAAACTTCCGAGCGAAAACACGCAGTTCACACTTTTCACACTTCCTGCACTGTCAACACATCCTGCAGAACGTGCATGATCGATTGCATAAATATTGTTTCAATTGGTGAAGTTTTTGTTTACTCATTCATCCTACCTACATACCTACATACATACCTACATACACATTTTACCCCCCTAATATCCCTTACGTTACGCTACGCTTTGGTGTGGCAAACCACACAGCCGTTGTTAACTATGGCGACGGGATTACGCTCGGCAAGCCATAGTTAACGACGGCTGTACGGTTTGTCACATGAGGTCGATGCTGCTCATTGCATCTGGCACCGATGCGCGAATGAAACAACCATATATAGCCGATATGTCGAATCGAGTGTGCGCATCAATAAGGACGAGCAAACCAAGCGCGCGGAGGCAAGGAAAGAAAGCTCACATCCTAAATGCCTCCGAGATGGAAACACGAATTGGAATTGGGCGACCAAGGTCAAGGGAGAGGGAGGATCGGTTGGTGGAAATGAATTCATGTATGTGGAGTGTGGAAGCAATTTCACGCAATGCGGCATTGGCAATAATTGATGAAAGCCAAATAGTGAAGTGACAATGGAACACCTATAGTTTTTTTCTGAAATTGCGAGGCCGCATAGGCGCCCATCAATTACGTTAAGAGAATAGGGAAGTTAAAAAGGGGGAAGAAAGGAGGGAAGGAGCACTTGGAATCAATCAGCCTTCCCCCCACCCAAAATGGAATGGCGGTGCAAAGGTTCCTCGCCCCTAAAATTCAAAGCATGTGTAGGGACAAATCATAAAGAGGAGAAAGCACGAAGGGAGCAAACAAGAGAAAATACCCCAAATCCACCCGAAGAAAGGGATGGGAAATCCCAGTCCCCAAAGGATAAATGCCTTAAATGAGGATCAAATAGGGGGACACCATTTGACGAGGAAGAACAAGCAAGGGGCCTAGGGACGGGCCCGGCTATTGAGATATATGGCAATCTTGAAGCCAAGCATGCGGTCGACGTTATAAACGTCACCGTAGACGAAATAACGGGTGCCATAGAGCTGGCCGTCCAAGGGAGAAGGCGGGAGACATGGAAGACATGGTGGACACGGGACAAGGTGGAAGGGAGAGCAAGGCGGAAGGACACACACGATTTTCTCAATGGTACGGTGGGTAATTTATGTTTGGCCACCCGTTTGTGGGTGGTGGCCTGGTGGGTAGTGAAGATGTTAAGCTTCGAGACAAGGCCAGAGATCACCCTTACATGTCCCTAAAGCGGCAATGACACGTGGATCGCGGACAGAAAAAACGACATGAGGACGGCCTTTTTGGAGAAGACATGGTTGAGGAAAGGTGGGCGAGTTGTTCATAAGAATAGATTTTTGAGAGCACACGAAGATGGCTTGCTTGATGAGCATGCACACAAAGGTAACAATGGCGCCATGTGACGGGAGGAGGGTGGGTCGGGGATGAGGTTAAACATGGAAACGTGGGACTAGGGGCGGACAAAAACAAAGTGTGAGGCTGGAGGAGACAAGGGGGAGCTTGGGTCGAATTAAGAAAAACGACTCGAATCGAACGCCGTTTGTCTAGCCTTTGCCTTACGGTACAAAGCAGGTTTCGGGGCTTGCGATCATGAAGCGCAAATAATTAAAATCTGGTTACCGCTCAACTGAGCCTCTGCGAGGCCGAATTAATTGTTTGGTTACCGGTTTGGTTACGAGTCGTAACCGGTAACCACTAAAAAAAACTGAACACAACACGATGTGCACTGCTCTATTGCAAAGAAGTGGTAAAATGGCAGGAAAATACGATGAAAAAGGAGCAGCGGATGGCGGATGCTGTTAAATAGGCTTTTGGAAAACGGTAAGGCTTTTGGAAAACGGTAAGCAATGCAGAGTTGTCCAGGACATGCTTTAAAACAGACAAGAGGACAACACGCCTTATGAGCAAAACTGGCAGACCACATAACATGAACACCCCCTGCGGATGTGGCACATGCAAGCCAGTTTATCAGTGATTGTTATACCGCTTTCAGCTACATTTCAGCTATACTGTGGCCCCCGGCCACAAGCCCCTGTTGCGGCCAGCCCTACTGCTTGAGCCACCAGCCTGAGGCCGGTCCAGGTTTGGTGGCAATCAGGCAGCCCAAGGTTGGCCGCGGGGCGGCTCAGCAAAGGTTGTCCAACATCCGCATGCTTCAAGTATTGCAACACTCCACCACCACGGGTCACTCGGGCAAAGCGCCACGCAGGTGCTCATTACAATAGCCCACGTGACAGGGCGGATGCTCTTCTCGCCGGGCTGAAATCTGCTTATCTTGATTCTTCTTCTTATGCTATTGCTGATTGTGGCTGAGATCCGGCTAGTCTTGACTGTTAATAAGGTACTGGCTTACTGAAACTGTGGTCTTGAATGCTGCTCAGAGCTAGACCAGTGCCTTGTTTTAGTTAGGTGCCTGTCCTTTCAAAGGGACTGCGGTAAAGACCGGTGGCACTGTTGGGGATACTAAGACCCGGCAGGCCCTAATGAGACTAAGTACGGGAACTCCTGCGCCAGCTCAGCAGGTATTCAAACTAGGCCACGGAGCATGCGGGCCGAAGACACGCGGTCTCCGTGCTCGCAGCCCGGGTTTACGATTCTGGCATGTTTACAGGAATATAGCGTGACAACTACTACAACAACCTCTCCAATGACCGTACCAAAGCAAAAACCGAGCAAGGCCTAAACGAAGGTGTTCATCCTTACGTCATCATACATGGCAGGTGACCTTGTATGTGTCCCTGCCCTCATGCATGCAGCATGGCCCTCAGCTGTTCGAGTACAATGGGGAACACATGGTGCCCAAGTCTGCACAAATGCATGATGCAATCAACTAGGCATACTCAATAGGGCATACCAGGTCCTAGCTCAGTCGCATAGCATGTTGCACGTCGTCTCCCCGGCGGGGGCGTCAACATGCATTGCTCGCAGGACAGAGGCCACCAGCATGGCTGTGGAATATGTGGCATGTCTCTGGCAGCCAAACTGCCAGTGCCGCTGCCTGCAAATGCCCAGCAGTGACTGCAAGAGGACAGGGGCAGGGTTCAAAGGGCTGAGCATAGGAGCGAGAAGAAAGGGGACACGAGAGGGTTAGGAGGGGTCAGAGAACTTGGGTACTGGGTCGCCTGGCCACAAGTGTGTGTGAGATAAGCCAAGCCAGGGGGCATCGCGGGAGCGAAATGATGATGATGAGGGAAAGGGGAGGAGGGGGCTCCTCTCCATTTGCCCTTTCTGATGGCTATGCCAATGGCCTAGCCCAGTCCACTGGCTGTGCATGGCAAATTGGCGATGGATATGGTCCGTGCCACCAGCTCACCATTAAAGAACCCATCCGAGTCTTGTGGGTCACACCCACCTCTCGGCTGCTGAACACCGTCTCCATCCTGAAAGTCCCCCTGCTGGTGGACCGATCAACTGCTGTAGCATTACACAGCAGGGGCCTCAGATCGTTCAGTGTCACTCCCACCGGTAGCTGCATCAGTCCGCTGCCACGGGGCTGGGCGAGGGACTGCTCCTCGACCTCTTTGCACTTGTGGCAGATCTTGACAGTCCCTTTGAGGCTAGAGGAGAGGTGGAGGGAGTGGACGGGTACGTTGGATGGGATTGATACCTGGGTTTGCGTTACGTCTTATTATCAGCCAAATTCGAATGCAACAGCAGACACCATTCACACCACTTTGCATAGTTCTGTGTGCAAGTCAGCGAGTCATAACAGGTATCCCATGCATGGAACAATCCAAGCCCCTGAAATCCCACAGCTAATTACTCACTCTCCAAACATCTCATTGTCAGGTTGTCTGTATTGCCCACAGATGGAGCACTGCAAGTGAGATTCATACTGAATCACCACTTGCTCCTGGCCACCAAATTTTTTCAACAACTCCTTGATGACGTCCTCACCCCTGGCTTGTCGCTTGTACAGTTTCTCCAGCGTATCTGCACAGGAATAATCCAAACCATGGCCCTCACCGACTCAAGCGCCTGGGGTGTTGGGATTCGTGTGCCACCCCCAGTTCATGGCCCGCTGTTGAAGCAAGCGACGCAGGGGTACACATCTCCAAGAAGCAAGGCATTCTTAAGGATGTGCGGGCAAATACACAGATAGGCGGCATGCATATGTCCCCAGTGCCCTACCAGCCAGGAGTCCGCCTGCCATGTACGGCATCTTGGACACGTCGGGGTTTACTTTCAGATACCTCTGCCTGTACGTGCCCCACTTGCAGTAAATATCTGGGAGCGCCATCTTGTACCATTTCAGGAGGTGGGCCCGCCTCTTCTCGGGCTGCCACTGGGCCTTGTCGAGGCGGCCACGACTGCCTCTGCCCCCGTTGAACAGGTAATCCGTGTCATCCTGTGAGTGAAGGCGCCAAGGTGAGGGTGCTAGTGTAACGGAACACGGGCGGGCATACAGAGAGTTGAAAGGAACCAGCCGGCCCACAACTGGGCATGCAGCGCAATCCTCACATCGGCGGGTGGGTCTGCCCAGAGCATCAGCTCTTGAATACCGTCCATCCGGCAGCCATCCGAGTAGCCACCCACGAAAGCCTGGTAGACCATTGACCGCACACAGGAGCCGCTGTATTCCGGTGTGCACATCAGGTTGACCGAGTCCAAGTATATGATGTGTGCGACCCTGGGAGCGAGCCGCGCCGGTTCGTACTCCTCCACCAGCATAGCAAGCAACAGAACATCGTGGTTTTCCTGCTCCTGAATGGGGAGAGGGAAGTGGCCATATGGGAGGGCAGAGAGATAGGTCAAGGCGGCAGTTGGGTGAAGGAGGCCATAGCCATGACTGACATCCCTCGCAGTGTCGCCGGGCAGGCCCTCAAGCTCGCTGATGAGGCACTGTCCCGCAAATAAAACGTCAGTCCTTTGAAAGTTGCTCAGCCCAATCAAAAACGGGGTACCCTCCTCTATTGCTTGCAAGGGAGCCCATGTTTCCTTTCACAACACAGTCCGCCCCTAGAGAGGGGCGAGGATGAAATGCTATTTGTGTGCTTTGTTCACCCTACCTGGAACAGCCCGATGCACGCCTGCCAATACTTCTGATGTTCAGGCAACGGTGAGAAGTTCTTAGTGTATTGCTCCTGATACTGCAGCTCCTTATCGGTACTGCTGAGTATCCGCACCAGAAAACCTCCCCCCGCCTGCTCGGCCGGCCCGTGCGCCAACTTCTCCATTGCCCTCAGGTACGCTGCATTCACTCCCTTCTCCATTTCCATGCTCACTTTGCACCTGGGCAAATCCCTGGCGGAGTACTTGGACACCTGCTTCGGTGGGCACACCTGTTGGGTGGCAACAGGAGGCAAATGGGTATAGAGGAGGGCAGGCAGACCATGTCTTAGACATGTTGCCCCGTTGTCAGGTCCACTGATTACAACAGCACCAACCCACCTCATGCCCTCCGCCATCGTTGTTGCGTCTGCTCAATGAGCAGGAGGGGCAGATGTACTGGGAAAGCTTGTTGGCGGCAAGACACACATCCACCTCTATCACCATCGCGCAAGCCAGGTGGCAGGCCAGTCTGCAGTGTGTGCAGGTGACGGTCGTCTCCGGGACGGCAGTCTCAGTGTACAGCCGCTGCTGCAGGCTACTGGGGATACCTTCAGGCCAGACTTTGGCCGCGCAGCTTAGGCAGACCGGCTCCTGAACAAAACAACCACAAGGATGACAGCGCTTGATGCCTTGCATCCATGTATTAAAGCCATGAACCTGCCCCTTGACAAGTAATTCTGCCATGCCAGCCATGATGCACATGAGGACAGCGTCCTAAGATTGACGATGGCAAGGTAAAAGACCGCGAGCGAAGTTGGCAGGCATAGCAGCCATCATTAACACATGAACCTGCGCACCCACCTCCTCAGCACCATCATGGACGATATGGTCGCCATTCCTGATTCGTTCGTTGCACTTTGTGCAGTACCATGGTTGCACCATCATGCTGCCCGGGCAAGGAATGTTGCAGATAAGACATAATGAGCTTTCGACGCCGTCCTGAGGGGCGATGCTGGCGGGCGGCGGCATGCCACCTTCGTGCCCGTTGTGCCCCTGTGAACAAATAAGAAGGATGCTAAAAGCCAAGCTACCATCCACTGAAGGTGTAATGACTGATGAGTGGCATGCATACATGCATGATGGTATTGACATTGGTAACTCATCCACATGCAACTCAAAGGGTCACTGGTTTCTGGTTATATCAATGGACAACCCTCTTGTGGCACTAACCTGCCTGAGGGAGGGTTGGCAAGCATATGTGATCCGCAAACAGCATGCAAACATGGTTGAGGGCAGGGTAGGGAGTCATCTGCTGGGTGCCTGCCGTCGCGCAGGGAGACACGACGCATGCCATGCCATCCTCCTGGTGGGGCACAGCCGCCCCTCCCTGAGTGCGTGCATGAGTGCTTCAGGGTGGCTACTGACACCTGGGCAGTCCCTCCCGCACCCTCTCAACACTATCCGCTCTGGGTTATTGCATGGCAGTATGAACAAGCAGCTTGGGAGGTCCACACAGCTTTCGAATGCCAGCTGTTGGACAGCTGTTGGACACTCTACTCCCTGCTTGAACCCGACCCTTCCTTGCCATTCACACTTACCTGTGGTGCACTTGGTCGTTCGCATGCCGGTAGATGTTCGGGGCAGGTAGTGGGCACCAACCGTGGCAGCAATCGGGTTTTGAGACCCTGTGAGATCCAACATGAAACATGAGGACATAAGCAGAGGTATATGCGCCATACATTTCAGCAGCTGGGCAGTGTCGAGCTCGAGGGCAAGCAAGGCCCTGGGTGAAGAGCATGCTCATCACGCTCGACCCTGCACCACCCACAAGAGGGCTTGTAGGGCTCATCATGCATGGCAGATCTCACATTGCCATGGTGCTGCATCCTGGCACACGGGAAGGGGGGCCAAGGGCTCATACACACTCAAGCTATGTAATCATTTTGATTGGGCATGTCTATGCAAAACAACACAGATGTGGATTGGAAGTTTGCTGTCCCGTACTGTTATTTTATGGGATGCATCCTGACTAGCCTGTATTGGACTGAGCTGTGCCCCGAAAGAATATATATATATATATATCCCCTGACGTACCTCGCTTATGGTTCGTGCCCCTCTGGGTGGCTGACCATACTTGCTGGAAGATAGAGCCTTGCGCGCATGGCCCTGATGATGGGCGTTGGACGCCATGCATCCGGAGATGTGATGCTGGTGGACGGCGGGATGCACCCTTTATGCCCTTTGTGCTTTTGGTAGCACATACGACGGATACTAAAGGCTAACTTGCCATCAACTGAAGGTGTAATGAGTGGCATGCATGCATGCATGGTGGTCTTACTTGACATTGGTACCATTCACGTGTAAGTCTGTAACACAAAGGGTAATTGATGGGGGCATTGACCTCTCATCAGAGTCTCAGGTCACAATGGTCTTGTACAAGGCGCATGGCTAATACAGCCAAGCATGCGTCAGTCATACATGCGTCTAACGCCGGATCAACTGTGTCGCCCCCACATGGAGCGAACGAATATCAAAGTTTGCGTCGGCTGGTTGCTCTTTTTATGCGGGGGTCTCGTCAAAGTTGTACATCCCTTGAAGCAGACTAAGTTCCCTTGAAACAGACGAAATTCCGGCGAACGAGTGTGACCTACCCCGTACATGTGAACGATCGTTCCTGTGAGCTGGAAGGTTGTGGCAGCAAATTGGAGGTTGGTTGGCTGCCCCCGGGCGACTGAGTGGCTGAGATGAAGCCGATAATTGGTACGTTGGGCCGTAGGGATCGCATGATGGGCATGCTCTTGCAGAATGTAGCTCACTTGCCCGCCTATCGCCCACCCAAGGAACGCGTCAATTTGGTGGCGTACGCTGCTGCGGGATGCGGGTGAGCCCCTTAGGGGCTGAGAATCTAATCAGGTATGTACAAAACGATCGTCATCACAGCGGCTCTGAGACTCGTCGGACAAAGCCCGCGGCGAAAAACGACCAAACAGAAATCAACGCCCCAGACGAACCTAACACAGGAAGCTGAGCGAGGCTGGCCGAATGACAGCATTGGCCTCAACACATACAGCCAGTGCATGCATGCATGGGTAGGAATTACGATGACCAGCCGGTACGTGCACTCGCACGTCTGCCTATATCAGGCGCTTGCCTGTGGGCATTGTTGATCACGTCCTTGACCATCGACGTCGAGGCTTCCTATATGAGTGTCCGTCTCTTGACACGAAGACTTCCGAAACCTTTGCGTCGTCTGTCGTCGTCGTCGTGTCTCCATGATGATTCCAGTTTGGGTATTCTTGGTCGTCCTCTACAATCTCGAAAAATGCTGTCGCATTGGACTGCTGGACTGGCTGTGCGCTCAGGGGGGTGCCTGCTTCATTATGAAGTCACAATGCAAGGTCAACCCTCGCAGCTGCTGGACGCCTGACGACTCGAGGGCAGCTAGCTTCCAGTCAGGTCTCCCATAACTCGTATGTACCGCGAGGGGGGTATACAATATGTACCGCAAGGGGGGTACTGATATGAACCCACTTCTTTCGCTGCGATAGAGGAAGCACAATTAATTTATACATGTTTGCGTAATTTTACCGCTGTTATAATGCCTGATAGTAGCGAAAGCGAATCCCCCTCGGAAGCTGCCTCGGATGGGGGGCATGGGCGGGAGCTCTCGCGGGATGACGTCCTCAAGCAGAGGAAGCAAATTTCGATGGCACTGTCTGGACGAGGGTTAACGTTTGTTGCCAAGGCCCGCGAGTATATTCAGGCGGGAGGGAAAGCGCTGGTCCTCTGCTACTGCGGACTCCAGCATTGGCGCTTCGCTTACGGCGGACGTGCAGATATGCTGCATGACAGCGTTAAGGGCGCGTTTGAGAAGCTCATGCGGATCCTCTGCAGCGACTCTGCAGAGGACGTCAAGAAAGCGTCTTCGACCCTGTTGGCCTGCACCAGCGAAAATCACTCGCCCAGCAAGGAAGGCTCCTGGCTCAGTGACCTCCTGCAGCTTGCAGTTGAGAAGCAGGTGATACTCCCATTTCAGGCGAGTCAACTAGAGGAGATGGCTCAACAGCTCAGCCATGCAGCATCAGAGCAGGTTCAACATCAGAGGGTTAGCAAGAACAGGGTGGCAAGAAGCAGCATACCAAAACTTGGAGACAAGATAGCCAGCACTGACAACAGCAGTGAGAGTGATGAAGATGACATGGCACCAGATGCAGATGTGCCGGTCTCACCAGCCAACCCCAACTCAGGGGGGGCAGCTGAGGCAGGAGAAGTGGGAGGAGAGGGAGCTGATACCACATCACCCCACCTGACCCAGACTACCAGCTTCAGCTTAACCCCTTGCCTCCTTATGGCCAAGGAGGCGAGGCGTCCAAGGCGGGACATAGCGCGAAAGCCGAGAGTGTTCAACACAAGGTTGCTCCAAATCTTCCAGCCTGTGAAACATGTCAATGACATTACACCTGTGGTCATCGTAAATCGAAGGGGTAGACCCCCCAAGGCCAAGGTAAGCTCTCATGCAAAGTTTGTTAAGTCAACCAAAGTGGATTGGGATGGATTTGACTTTCATGTCATGGGATGAGTACATGGGGGGATCATATTGTGGTTCCACCTATGACCTAAGTATCTTTGCCTCGTTACTTACTTAGGTTACACCGCCAAAGATCCTGATGCAGAAAGGGTTGGATGCGATTGACACAGAAGACAACGAGATGTTGCAGCGCATTTTCGACCGCCTTACACAGCCGTCGATGAAGGCCAAGCTGAATATTGCACAAGCGGCGCACGTGAGGACAAAGCTTTTAACCGAAGCCCAAGCCAAGGACCTGACCCAACCCCAGGCCTAGGCCAAGGGCCAAGCCCAAGAAAACCTGACCCACACTTTATTTTTTTGCAGTCTCAACCTCACTTTGCCTTCAGCGCCGACTCTCGCGGCTAGCCTTGAGGCCAGTCTCCTAGCATACTGGTCTGAAGATGTCAGATTTCGACCAGATGAGGATTGATTTAAGTTTGCTAGTGGTGGCACTTTCCATTCTCCCAATTTCAGGTCACTGTCAGCACTTTATGTTTTTGCAGTCTCAACCTCACTTTTGCAGTCTCAACCTCACTTCGCCTCTATCGCAGCGAAAGAAGTGGGTTCATATCAGTACCCCCCTTGCGTTACATATTGTATACCCCCCTCGCGGTACATACGAGTTATGGGAGACCTGACTGTAGCATCATATTAGTTTTCCTACCTGAACCCTTCTCTTAAGCGCTAGAAGAGCAGTGTTGCATGCCACGTATGCAGAGCAGGAATACAAAGCCGGAAAGATTTAAAGGAACCCAAATCAAGGGATTGGGCAATGATAGGGCTTGAGACTTGATGTCAGTTGTGTTCAGTCGTTTCCTAGGGTCCCGCCCCTGGTCCTGCCCCCGGCCCTGCCCTGGGGTCCCGCCCCTGGTCCTGCCCCCGGCCGGGTTAACGAACTAATGTTTTTAAGTTGCACCTCTTTTTATACGGCTGGTTCTTCACGCAAAATGCCTATTTATCAGTTGGTGCTTATTTGTTGCATCATGATGTTGCCTGACATGGCCATTATGTAATAGAGGCGCGCGTCGAGTCGAACGGTCGATCCGTACTTTTATTTTCGCGGACTGACATGCATTTTGAGGTAGGGGGCGGCTAAATTTGGGTGCTTTTTTTTTGACCTTATGACTAACTCCCACGGCAGCTCATCATACATACCAAGTGGCCCTGACTTCTTCAGGTGCAAACTCATCTCAGGTTTGTGAACAATTCTCCAGGATAGGCTGGTCATGCATGGGCGGGGGAGCGAGGTTCCAGTCCACATCAGCCATGGTGGATTGAGTGGTGATTTTGAGCACTTTGTGGGGGGACATTCCATGCATCACATGATGGCATGGACCATCTCGCATTCTCGTTGTTTCATTTGCTCAGGGGTAATGTCTCGCTGCGTGTCGTCGGTGAGAATCTGTTTGTTGATCAGGTCGTCATAGGGTTCTCTTGCTCATCAAATCCTACCAACTGTTTTTTCTATCACCAATTTCAAACCACAATGCAACCCAGTGTTTTGCTGTCTGCACATGTATGGTACATGTAAATCAGGCCCACACAGTACAGTCCCCTAGAATGGAAGGCATGCCTTCCACCCCTCAGGATCATGCTCGGATCCAAGTGGAGGGTATGATCCAGATGCTGCTGTTGCAGTCCTTTGAAATCCTGGAGCTATACCTGGAGATCATGAGAATGCAGGCGCAGGTCACTGCAAAGACCAAGGAGGTCCTGCGAAACCTGCGAGACATCTCAGTTTCCGTGGCTAGCATCATTTACTCGCGCAACACATTGGGTGTTTGGTGTGTGGTGTGTGGGCTGGGGGGAGGGAGGGAAGAGGGGGTGAGGGGAGGGACTGGCAACTGAGTCTTGCTCCTCTACTTTTACTTCTCTGATTCGGGGATTCCCCTGTTCTTGTGCGATCATGCCACTCTCTTCCATCTGATCATGAGTGCAGAATTAGAGTTTGGCTCTGACTTTTGTACAGCTGTCTGTCTCAAAACTCTTTGCAGGGGCCATTTTGTTTTCCTCTTGCCTTACAAAACATCAAGATGTAACCCCTCTTCAAGCATGCGGATTGTGCACATGGCATACATCTCGCTTCCACAGTTCCACCCATGTTTTATTTTACTGTGAACCCCTGGTGTGAACAAGATCACTCTTGAATCATAGCCGAAGCAAACATGCCACCGCATGCAGGCCCTCTAAATCCCACTCAACCCTGGGCTGGGTGTTCCTGCAGATTCTGCCAGACGCAAATTATGATCAAAATATTATAATGTCTTGCAGAGATCTGCTAGATTTTTTTGGAAGTTAAACAAATTATTCACTGAACGGATCTGCCGGAGATCCAGGAGCTACTTACGATGCTTGAGGGCAAGTATGGGAAGGTCTTCATAAATGAGGCGAGCAGTGATGTGACGTGCAGCAAGTGGCAGGTGGGATCCACAGCTGGCAGCAGGGGGTTTCAGGCAATCGTACATGAAGGGCAGGGAAATGGATTTTTTCTAGGAAGATCCACCCAATCTTGAGGGTTTTCTGATTGCTCCCTGTCTGACCTAACTCCTTCCAGCTGCATAATACAAGATTCGCTACGCCATATTTTTATAATTTCCTCATGCACAAACCGTCTCCTATACTGAACCACATGTTTTCTTTGAACGTGCCCCGTTCCCGCCTTTTGCCTTCCAGGTGAACCAGACCCTCGTAAACTGCCTGCTTATCGAGGCGCCGCCACCTGACGTGAAGCTGGCGATGCTGTCGGAGATTGCGCAGGAGTATGGCATGGACTGGGACCCCAGCCTGGCAGCCCGTCAGATGCTGCCGCCACCCCCCATGATAGCATCGCACTGCCCGTGGTGCCGCTTCCGCCCTTGATGCGGCACAGCGCTATCATGCCAACGTCACAGCAGCGTCAGCTTCACATGTGGCCCAGAAGGCTGCAAAGGCCGCACAGTGGGCCGCGTCGTCTGCAAAGTACGAAGCATCTGGCTCAGCTGAGGTGGGTGGGTCAAGATGATTGCCGACTGGGTTTCGTCCCATCATCTGGTAGGTGCTGCAGCCGGCGCCATGCTTCTGAGTTAGTTCCTGGACCAGAGAGTTTATTGGCCAGTGTGTTTTCCTGTCTGATAAACCCTGTCTGCTCTTGTCTGTTCTATTGTGTGATCCGGTCTCCTCTGCTCCCAGTGGCTCGGCTGCCTCCCAGGCGACACCACAGATCGCAGGACCCTCTGCTGGCAGATCAGAAAGCAACGATAATATGTGGCAGCTGCAGCAACAGGAGCAACAGCAGCAGTTGCGGCAACATACAGCTGCAACAGCTATTCCAACATCAGGAGCAGTAGAAACATCAGCAGCATCACCAGCATGAGGAACAGGGTCTAGAGAAACTGAAGCGACAGGAGCAACAGGAGCAACAGGAGCAACAACAGCAACAACGGCAACATGAGTTTCAAGAACACCAGCCAGAACAGAAGAAGCAGCAACCTCGGTAACAGCTGCTGCAAGAACAGCAGGAACAAAAGCAGGAACAACAGCAGGAACAACAACAGCAACAGCGGAAGAAGCACAGGCCAGCGCCTGCCCCCTCAGACGACCACTCTGAGAGCGTGCTGCATGACGGGGATGTCGTCAAATTTTTAGAAAGACAAGCGGCCGCTTCCCAAACGGCGAAATGACACAGCAGCAGCCACATCAGTAGCAAGAACAGCAACAGCGACAGGAACATCAGGAGCAGCAGCAACAGAAGCAGAGCCAGAAGAACAGGCCAGCACCGGCCCCCCAGGCGGCCTGTCCTATGGCATGAATCAGGCCAAGGGCGTCATTCTATCTTTGGCAGGGCAAGCAGCTCCTGTGCAGCCGCCGCCGCCGCAGCAGCTGCCCTCCTTGGACAAGGGTCCTTCAGCTTTGCAGAGGGTGAGAATGCGTGCTGTTATGTGAGGGAGGGGGGCAGAGGGGGCATTAAGGAGTCTTGCTGCCGAGGCCTGCCAGCTAGAACAATTAGGCAGCTGAGTTATGTAAGGTGCGCACCAGACCACCTTCCTGGAGCTCAAGCCTGGAAGCCACCCCGGGGGCCATGGGTACCCAACCCTCACCGCCTGACTGGATGCTCCTGAGGCTGCCCCGCCCGCCCCTGCTGCTGTCTTGCCCTTGATGTTGGACCTGCTCGGGGACCCCCCTCTGATGCCAGTGTATTCACCTCCCGTCCCTGCTTCCGCACAGGCATATAATGCTGCTCAGTTACTGCCCTGCAAATGGAGACAGCATCCACTCCTCCTGCTCTGCCCATGCCTCCGGCAACGTGTGCTGACCCAATCCCGTTGCTTCCCACGTCTCCGCCCCTCGACCTATCAAACGCTTCTCAGATGGGCCTGCCAGCTCCATCTGGCAACCCCACTTGCAGCAACGAAGAGCCCGAGGATGAGTTTGAGGTGACTATGGGGTGGGAGGAGCCTGTCTTGAGGGCATGGGGAAAGTGATTTTGGTTTGGAAAAAGACGCCACTAAGCCAGACACTGGCATCTGACACACCCACCACATTACAAACAAGCCACTGGCTGTTGTGATAAATATCAGCTCTGCAACACAGCCACATTGAAAACTGTGTATGCTGCCAGCCGTGCTGTGTCAGTGCACAAGAGAAAACCTGTGGTTTCTGGGAAATATATCTTTCCTTGCATGGTCAGCCCACTCTCCAGAGCTTCTTGACTACTTCTCACCAGACCCACCTCCTTCCAACTGTAAAACATGCGTACCAGTGTTGCTGTATCACATTTATATATTTCCATGCCGTACGAATCGATTGTAATGTATTTTCTCTTTCTACATGCCCTGCTCCCGCCCTCCTGGCTCTCAGGTAAATCTCATCAGCGGCTAGCTTAGCCAGGCTGCAGGCGCCGACACTGAATGTGAAGCTGGCGATGCTGTCGGAGATCACGCCAGAGTACAGCTTGGAGCGGGACGCAAGCGGCAGCCCGCAAAATGCTTCTGCTGCCCGCCATGGTATCACCGGTTTGGGAGTCGGTGTCTGGTTCAGCCGAGGTGGGTGGGTCAAGGTGGGGCATGACAGGGTTTTGCCTCCCACGTCTGTGTGGTGTTGCAGCTGTTGCCATGCTCCAGAGTTTGTGTCAGGACCATGGAGTTTGTTGCCGTGTGTTGGCCCTTCAGATAAACCCTGACTGCTGTTGCCTGTTCTATGTGTGACCAGGGCTCATCTGCTCCCAGTGGCTAGGCTGCCTCCCAGGCGACACCGCAGCCCGCAGGACCCTCGGCTGGTGGATCAGAAAGCAGGAACAGCACGTGGCAGGTACAGCAACAGGAGCAACAGCAACAACAGGAGCACCAGAAAGAACAGCAGAGTCCAGAGTCCTCCCCCCCAGTCGGCCACTCGGATGGCGTGCATCAGGAGGCATCATCCGCTCGTTGGCAGGGCAGGCGGCTGCTGCCGCCGCCGCATCAGCAGCCCTCCTTGGACAAGAGTCTATCAGCTGTACAGAGGGTGAGGATGCAAGCGGGTCGTGTGGGGGAGGAGGGCAGAGGGGGCATTAGGGAGTCTTGCTGCCAAGGCCTGCCAACAAGATAGAGGAGTCAGCTAAGTTATGTTGAGTGTGCACCGGACCACCTTTGTGGGGAGCTGCCCAGAAGCCACAACAGAGGTTATGTGGAGGGTGGACCCAACCATGACCGGCCTGACTGGATGCTCCTGGCTGCTGCTGTCCCTCCTGACCCTGCTGCTACTCCTGCCCTTCCTCTAGATGCTTCCGATCCTGCAAACGCTCCTGATCCTGCTATTCCTCGTGCTGCGTACCATCTGGTCTCTCATCTTGCTCCTAGCCTTACCTCTGTTGCAGCCTCGACCGATGCCTCTGATCCAAACAATGCTCCTCCTACTACCCTACCCCTGCTTATGTTTTTGCTTTTGACCCTGAATCCTGATCCAGCCCCTGTCTCTGCTATTACTCGTGCCAGTACCTCAGCACATCCTGCCCCTCCTTTTTATGCCAATTTGTCCTCCTTCTCTCGGCCTCGATGATGCACAGGCATACAATGTGGCTCAATTACCGCCCTGCAAAAAGGGACCGCCCATCCAAATTGAGACGGCATCCGCTTCTCCTGCCCCGCCTACGTCTCCGACGATGCGCGCTGACCTGATCCCGTATCTGCCCTCACATACATCCCTGGTTCCGCCAACTGCTGCTTCTCGGATGGGCTTGCCAGCCCCACCTGGCAGCCCCACTGGCCACGACAAAGAGCCTGAAGATGAGAATGAGGTGACCATGGGTTGGGCAGGATCTGTCCTGTGGGTGCAGGGGGAGTGATTGTGGTGTGGGGATAGGCGCCAAAAAGTCAGACCAGCATTCGACACATCCACCACATTTCTAACAACCCAAAGGCTGCTGTAAAACTGGCAGTCTGAAACCCAGCCATGCTGACAACTGTGCATGCTGCCAGCCGTGCTGTATCAGTGCACCAGACCAAACACAAGTAGGGGGTGGGTGGTGGCTGGAACCCTTTCACTTGCAGGATGTCGCAATCTGCATGCTCTTCTCTACCACCGGACACTTTGACCAGCGCTTAATGCAGCTAAAGGGTATTTCCAGGGTAACGGGATTAATTGTGGAGTTGGTCTTGTGCACACTGAAATGAGCATGGCAGAAATCTCAAGACCTGTTAATATACCTTGCAAAGCCTCTGACCTACAAGGAATATTAACTGGCCTTGGGATTCCAGGTAGAAGCTATTTTATGCATTCGCATTGCATATTTCCATGTAAAATCTACTTGCTGTTTGGAGCTTCCTGATGGCTCCCCTTGCTACCTACCTCCTTCCAACTGCGAATCATGTGAACCGTATATTTGAATTGCCAGTCCTCATGTAAGGCAAATTTATTGTTTTTGAAGTGCCTGCCTCAGGGCACAGAATGGATACAAACTCTCCACTTCCTTGTGAAACCCGTGTTGATAAGTGAGAATTCTTGTTTCAATGAGTCCCTCACAGTTGAGGCCTCACCCCTATACACAATCTTAATCTTGAGACAAGGATGTCTGAATATGTTGCTCTGGTTTGCCCTTTTAAAGACTTTCCTACTGTGAAATCAACCCTCTCGTGAACGCTGTTTCCTATTCTTTGAGCATGCCCCACTCCTGCCTTCCTGGCTCTCAGTTCAACCAGACCCTCATCAGCTGCCTGTTCATTTAAGTACCACCTCAGGCTGTGACACTCGCTATGCAGGCGGAGATCGCACATGAATGCTGCGTGGAATGGGACGCTAGCCTGGCAGCCGAGATGCTGTCACTGCCCTCCATGATGGCACCGGTTCTGGAGCCACATAGCTCAGCCGAGGTGGGTGGGGCAAGGTAGGGCTTGAAAGGGTTCCGCCCCCATCGTATTGGAGATGTTGCAGCCGCTGCCATGCTCCAGAGTTAGGACCAACACCAGAGGTTTTGTTGGCTTATTTTCCTGCCTGATAAACCCTGTCTGCTGGTGCCTGTTCCTGTTCTATTGTGTGATCAGGGCTCTTCTGCTCCCAGTGGCTCGGCTGCCTCCCAGGCGACACCGCAGCCTTCGGCTCCCTATGCTCGTGGATCAGAAAGCAACGATAACATGTGGCAGCAGATGCAACAGAAACAAAAGGAGCTACAACAAAAGGAGCAGCAGCAACAGCAATGCCAACATCAGGAACAACAGCAGCGGAGGCAACAGCAAGAGGTGCAGAAGCTGCACGGGCCAGCATCCAATCCCCCGGACGGCCACGCTGATGGCTTCCTGCAGGGCGGGGACGTCCTCAGCTCTTGACAGGGGTGTGGCCACTTCACAAGCGGCCCTTCCACCACCCCAGCAGCCGCCGCTAGTTTGCTGCGTGGGCTTCTCGTTCAGCCAAATACATCCTCTGGTCTTCCACAAGCCCTTCTGCCTCCGTCTGACCACCTACAGCAGTAGGGCACAGAGCATGCACATACGGTATCAGTCAATGCCAGTGTTTCTTTTTTATTCTGATACATGCTCACCCCGAAAGAGCCACCCCGCAGTCACCGAGGGCCCTATTGGGTCCAAACTTAGACCGCCCAACAGCTGTGGGCCGTAGGAGTACGACAGGCCACAGCTAGCACCTCCGGCCAAAGGTAAAAGGCCAAAGTGCAGATGGGATGAAGCTGAGTTGCAGGGAAATATACTGTACATGTAATGCATTTATATTATATATTTTTAGTGAGGTTCTGCCCGGGCGTCTGGCTGGAGGCTGCTCCTCAAGGCTGTGGGCAACCAGCCATTTCACGGCCGTAGCGAGGCCTGCCAAAGGGTGGTGGCCTGATGTTATCCTAATTGACAAGTAAAAATAGTGCGCACCATTGGTCCACCTGCCTTCTTCTATCTCGCGCGTGCGTGCCGCTCCTTGCTCAGCTGTGCACAAGGGGGGGAAGAATGAAAGCAATTTATATAGATTTCCCGTTTTTTTACCGTTCTGAGCACTGAATCATCTGACATGAATCATGGTCAATGTCAAAATACAGCACACCATAAACTAACATAATATCGCGCACCCCAAGCGGTTATAATTGGAAGGCTTGCTTGAGAGGCGCAAACTTTCATGCATGCCTCTCGCTCCCATCCTATACCCGCGGTCAAAGGCCAGGTTGCAACTTGATTGTAATCATGCTTCATTGATGGGGCCCTTCTGTTAGTACTCAGCTACAGAGATGAAGGTCACTCAAACAGGAGGCAGGGCAGAAATCAGGACAGGAGGCAGGACAGGAGGCAGGACATGAGGCATGATAGTTGGCAGGGCCGGAGACAGGGCTGGAGGTAGGGCAGGAGGCAGGGCAGGAGGCTGGACAGGAGGTAGGGCAGGAGGCAGGACAGGGGGCTGGGAAGGAGGCAGGACAGGAGGCAGGACAGGAGGTGGGACAGGAGGCATGGCAGGGGGCTGGGAAGGAGGCAGGACAGGAGGCAGAACAGGAGGTGGGACAGGAGGCAGGACAGGAGGTGGGACAGGAGGCATGGCAGGACGCAGGCAGGACAGGAAGCAGGACAGTAGGCATGGCATGAGGCAGGACATGAGGCTAGGCTGGAGGCAGGGCTGGAGGTAAGGCAGAAGGCAGGGCAGGTGGCAAGGTTGGAGGCAGGGCATGAGGCAGGGCGGAAATCAGGCCAGGAGGCAGGGCATGAGGCAGGGCATGTGGTAGGGTAGGTGACAAGACAGGAGGCAGGACAGCAGACATGGCACGAGGCAGGACGGCAGGACAGGAGACAGGACGCAGGACAGAGGCAGGGCAAGAGACAGGACGGGTGGCAAGACAAGAGACAGGGCGGGGGAGAGGACAGGAGGCAGGACAGGAGGTAGGGCAGGAGAAAAGACATTAATCTGGGCACGAGGCAGAGCAGGAGACAGGACAGGAGGTAGGAGAGCAGGCAGGGCAGGAGGCAAGGCAGGAGGCAGGGCAGGACGTGGTTCAGGAGGCAGGGTAGGAGGCAAGGCTGGAGGCAGGACAGGAGGTAGGGCAGGAGGCAGGACACCAGGCAGGTTAGTTGGCAGGGCAGGAGGCCGGGCTGAAGGCAAGGCAGGAGTCGGGATAGGAGGCGGGGCATGAGGCAGGACAGGAGACATGGTAGGAGGCAGGACAAGAGGCTGGGAAGGAGGCAGGACAGGAGGCAGGACAGGAGGCAGGAGAGGGGGCTGGGAAGGAGGCAGGACAGGAGGCAAGGCAGGAGGTAGGGCAGGAGGCAGGCAGTAGGCAGGACAGGCGGCAGGAGAGGAGGCAGGGCTGGATGTAGGACAGGAGGCAGGGCAGGAGGCAGGGCAGGAGGCAGGACACGAGGTAGGTCAGGAGGCAAGGCAGGAGGCAGGTAAGGAGGCAGGGCAAGAGGCAGAGCCGGAGGCAGGGCAGGAGGCAGGACAGGAGGCAGGATAGTTGGCAGGTTAGGTGGCAGGGATGGAGGCATGGCTGGAGGCATGGCTGGAGACATGGCTGGAGGCAGGGAAGGAGGCAGGACGTGAGGCAGGAAATGAGGCAGGATAGTTGGCAGGACAGGAGGCAGGGCAGGAGGCAGGACATGAGGCAGGACAGCAGGCAGGGCCGGAGGCAGGGCAGGAGGCAGGGCATTAGGCGGGACATGTGGCTGGATACGAGGCATAATGGATGGCAGGATAGGAGACAGGGCAGGAGGCAGGGCAGGATGCAGGACAGGAGGCTGGGAAGGAGTCAGGACATGAGGCAGGGTAGGAGGCAGGGCAGTAATCAGTACTGGAGGCTGGACAGGAGGCATGGCAGGAGGTAGGACAGGAGGTAGGGCAGCAGGCAGGGCAAGAGGCGGGGCATGAGGCAGGACAGGAGGCATGTTAGTTGGCAGGGCAGGAGGCAGGGCAGGATGCAGGACAGGAGGCAGGGCAGGAATCAAGACAGGAGGCAGGACATGGGGCAGGACATGAGGCAGGATAGTTATCAGGGCTAGAGGCGGGGCTTGCGGCAGGGAAGGAGGCAGGACAGGAGGTAGGGCAGGAGGCAGGAAAGGAGGCAGGAAAGGAGGCAGGGCAGGAGGCAGGAAAGGAGGCAGGGCAGCATGCAGGTTAGTTGGCAGCCCGAGGACAGGAGACCAAGCTGAAGGTATGGCAGGAGTCAGCACATGAGGCATGGCAGGATGCGGGGCAGGAGGCATGGTAGGAGGCAGGACAGGAGGCCGGGAAGGAGGTAGAACATGAGGTAGGTCATTAGGCAGAACTTGAGGTAGGGCATTAGGCAAGACAGGAGGTAGGGCATTATACAGGACAGGGGGCTGGGAAGGAGGCAGGACATGACGCTGGAAAGGAGGCCCGACAGGCGGTAGGGCTGGATGTAGGACAGGAGGCCAACATGAGGCATGACAGGAGGCAGGACAGAATGCTGGGAAGGAGGCAGGACAGGGGGCAGGACAGGAGGCAGGAAAAGAGGCAGGGCAGGAGGCAGAATAG
Source organism: Limnomonas spitsbergensis (assembly GCA_037349105.1). Classification (NCBI taxonomy): domain Eukaryota; kingdom Viridiplantae; phylum Chlorophyta; class Chlorophyceae; order Chlamydomonadales; genus Limnomonas; species Limnomonas spitsbergensis. The sequence continues at coordinate 4,143,033 of JAYJMM010000028.1, forward strand.
GAGGTTGGGCAGAAGGTAGGACAGGAGGCAGGGCAAGAGGTAGGGCAGGTGGCACGTTTGGAGGCAGGATATCAGGCAAGGCGGTCGGCAGGGCATGGGGCAGGGCATGAGGCAGGGTAGGTGACAAGACAGGAGGCAGGACAGCAGACAGGGCATGAGGCAGGACAGCAGGCAGGGCGTGAGGCAGGATAGAAGGCAGGACAGCGGACAGGGCAGGATGCAGGACCGGAGGCAGGACGGGTGGAAGGACAGGAGGCAGGGTGGGATACAGGACGGGAGGCAGGACAGTAGGCAGGAAAGGAGGTAGGGCAGGAGACAAGACAGTAGGCTGGGCAAGAGGCAGGGCTGGAGGCAGGACAGAAGGCAGGGCAGGAGGCAGGGCAGGAGGCAGGGCAGGAGGCAGGCCAGGGGGCAGGGCAGGAGGCAGGGCAGGAGGCAGGGCAGGAGGAAGGGCAGGAGGCAAGGCAGGAGGCAGGGCAGGAGGTAGGGCAGGAGGCAGGGCATTAGGCAGGACAGCAGGCAGGACAGCAGGCAGGTTAGTTGGCAGGGCAGGAGGCCGGGCTGAAGGCAAGGCAAGAGTCAGGACAGGAGGCAGGGCAGGAGGCAGGATAGGAGACGTGGTAGGAGGCAGGACAAGAGGCTGGGCAGGAGGCAGGACAGGAGGAGGGACAGGAGGCAGGAGAGGGGGCTGGGAAGGAGGCAGGACAGGAGGCAAGACAGGAGTTAGGAAAGGAGGCATGGTATGAGGCCGGTCAGGAGGCTGGGAAGGAAACATGACTTGAGGCAGGGCAGGAGACAGGGAAGGAGGCAGGGAAGGAGGCAGGGAAGGAGGCAGGGAAGGAGGCAGGATATGAGACTGGGCATTATACAGGACAGGGGGCTGGGAAGGAGGCTGGACAGGACGCTGGGATGGAGGCATGGTAGGATGTAGAGCTGGAGGCAGGACAGCAGGCGAACATGTGGCTTGACATGAGGCAGGACAGTAGGCTGCGAAGGAGGCAGGAAAGGAGGCAGGGCATGAGGCAGGGCAGGAGGTAAGGCAGGAGACCAGACAGTAGGCTGGACACGAGGCAGGGAAGGAGGCAGGCAGTAGGCAGGACAGGCGGCAGGAGAGGAGGCAGGGCTGGATGTAGGACAGGAGGCAGGGCAGGAGGCAGGGCAGGAGGCAGGGCAGGAGGCAGGGCAGGAGGTAAGGCTGGAGGCTGGGCAGGAGGCAGGGCAGGAGGCAGGGCAGGAGGTAGGGCAGGAGACAAGGCTGGAGGTAGGTTCTGTCCTCACCCATCTGCCGCCTTGACCTGTCTCTCTGCCCTCCCATATGGCCACTTCCCGCTCCCCATTCAGGAGCAGGAAAGCCACGATGTTCTGTTGCTTGCTATGCTGGTGGAGGAGTACGAACAGGCGCGGCTCGCTCCCAGGGTCGCTCACATCATGTACTTGGACTCGGTCAAGCTGATGCGCACACCGGAATACGGCGGCTACCGTGTGCGGTCAATGGTCTATCAGGCTTTCGTGGGTGGCTACTCGGATGGCTGCAGGATAGACGGTATTCATGAGCTGATGAACTGCTTTGTGGGGAGTGGCTGTTGAATGGCAAACTCACGTCAAGCTCTACAGCTTTCGAGGATGGGGAGCATGTATTCAGTTTCTCCCCCCCCCAGCGAGTCAACCCACCAAACAACAAGAACAAGATCACAAAGGTCAGGCAAACCATATCCCCTGCCCCTGAAGAGTCTAGCCTTCGGAAACTCAACAACAAGTTGCACAAAACCAGGGCCTCCCACCCCTGCCTGCAGGCTCTCAGACGTCCTGTCTGATTTGGAGGGAAAAGGAAAAGAACTTAAGGCTAGAGAAAGACTGAGAGGAGCACTAAGGGCAATGTAAAACTTCCCTCAAAAAAACGGAAAGGCAGACCGAAGGATCCCCGACTCTGAAAGCCAGAGAGAGACACACAAAAAAATGGCATGTATCATCTGCCGATCTGGCCCAAAGCAAATCGAGATATTAATTACGGCCTTGCTCTAAAAGGCTGGTCTGCGTGGGCACTCTTACAGTATATTCCCGTATATGCGACATGACCGTAATTCCCGCCAATGCGGCAGCGGAGTCTCCATAACACCATCACGGAGCCTCCGAGTTTTAGGTAGAAGCCCAACATCCATACTTAACGGGATGAGCTGAGGCAGAGTTTCCCGTACAAGTCAATAACGTTACACCTCTAGGCCCGCTCAAAGCTCGGCCGCGTGGGCGCCCAACTGTTCAGAAGGGAGAAAAGAATAAACTAAAAGGAAGAGGAGGGGGGACAAAAGAAGAGGCTGGGAAGGCAAAGAAGACCAAGTCCGACACCTGAGTTCCACTAGAGACTAGCCCTCAACAAAGCCTATAAAAAAAGAAAGTCCACAAAAGCAAGCGTATCCCACCCCTGCTTGGCCGCGAGGGCGCCCCACTGATCAGAAGGGAGAAGAGAAGAAACTAACAAGGGGGCAAACAACAAAACAAAAGGACCAAAAGGGAAGGCCGGAAAAGCAAACGACACCGGCGCCTCATAATCCCTAGAGACTAACTCTCAATACCCACAGCACATTCCAAAAAAGCAAGTGCATCCGTACAAGTGAAATGGGGCATGCCGGGACCTCGTTCCCCCGGCATCGCCACCAACACTCTACTTTGTCCCCTTTAAAGGACAGGCTTCTTGTCAATGACGTTACACCTCTGGGCCCTGCTCAAATAAGGCTCGGTCGCGTGGGCGCCTAGCTAACGGGTTGGGAGGAAAGACGGAAAGAAACACAGAAGGGGGCAGGACAAAAGAAAAGGGGGGAAAGTGGGAAATAAAGTGAAGGGACAAAATAAAAGGCTGGAAACACAAAATACGAAGGAAGTTCCAACCTCTGAAAATGTCTACGCCTCAACGCTATCTACCACGTCGTCCACAAAGGCCAGGGCATCCCACCCAAGCCTGCCCCGGTACAACTCTAAAAAGTCATTTACGTTACACCCCTAAAATGTCAATAACGTTACAACTCTAAAAAGTCTCTAGCACCGTTCGGAGGACCTGCCCATCCCCACTCTCTAAGTTGATCCTGCACGCTGGGACATTGAAAACAAGCATGCAGCGCGTCCTTCACATGGTCGCCGTCTCCCCTAGCCCAACATCGCAGGCAACACCGCTTGTCACGCTGCTGACCACTGCGCCGTCCTCTAGTGTCAGCCGTGCTGACGGCGCCGAGCCACAGCCTTAAGTTCGTGCGCACGCAAGCACACTCCTTTCGGCTGGTGCGGCGCCTGGCCTGCACCAGCACAGCGCCCGCAGTAGACTGAAACCAGGTGCGGTAGGCGGCCGCAGACATGTGTTCAGTGGTAGGATCGCTGGGGTCCCCTCTGCCACCTGCATCCAGCTGCACCCGCTCGTATGCTGCATCAACTAGCGCTAGCACCTCTCTGACAGGCTTTTTGTGTAAATAGTTACCGGTCTAGCTCTCCAAGCATTCAGACCCATCTTCCCACAAGTCAGTACCTTTCGCAACAGTCAAGCCTAGATCAGCGGTCGAGCTGATATAGCCTAGATCAAGCAACGAAGATCCTCGAGTCAAAGGCTACGGTCTTCGCAAGTCCAAGGCCCTACCTGAAGACCTCTGCGAAGAACGCGGCAAGAGGCACCTACCCTGGCCTTCAGGTCCGCGAACCCGGAAGCTCAGGCAAGTGACCCCGCGCAGAGAAACTCTCTGGAAGCTATCCTGATCAGTGTGCTAACGTGTAGAACCTCGCAACCAGTACCCTGGTGCTGAGCTCGCCTATGTGCGTTCTCTTCCGTGGAGACAAGTCTGCACACAGACCTTCACATTTCAGCATGACACCATTAACAGACGTTAAGAAATCCCTTTTGGTCTGCCCCACAAGGCAACCAAAAGCGAGTGAAGAAGCGGGGGCGGTACCCTCGAAACAAGGCAGCCTAGCTAAGCCTATCCAGTAGAGGCAGCCCTTGAAGAGCAGCTGTCTTTATAACTGAACGGTGTGTAGTTCCTTTCCATCTTGCTGTACCTTGACAGGTGTGGTACAAGGTACCTTAAAGTACGAGTCAGTGCCAAGTTGTGAGAAGCGGGCGCCTCTTGAAGGCGCCATGTTCTAATATTACATAGTATCACGGTTATTGATCTATGGTGCAACATTTCTCTCTGCTCCCCATGCATCTCCTATTATTGTTGCCGTTTTCTGTTCGAGAATTTTGCCTAGGTTTTCAAGGAGCCGATGCCTGAAATTGGACAGACACTCATTGTCCCCCTGGTAACGACATATATTCTAGCACTCGACTCTTCATCGTCTGTGTTGTTTGCCCAACAAGACATTTGGATACTACCCGGCTGCCTTTCGATATAGAGCCTTGAGATTCACAGCACTTTCCAAGCGACTTTGGTTGGAAAGAGTGCTACGTCATTTAGTGGGTATAAGGAGGGGACGGTGTGGCAGCTATGGGGCACAATGGAAAAAATATTTAGACACCCTCAACAGGGAGCTCCTTAGTGTAGCATGAAGGTACAGCGACAGTCTGTCATTCAAATACTTCATTTTCCTTGCCTCAGCTGTGGCATCACTTGAAGCCAGGACAGCAGTGCCCCAAAGAAAGCACACCCTAACAAAAAGTCGCAAGGACATTCTAGAACTAAACGACAACGCAGGACTGCGTTGTAATTTCATTTTGGTTCCGGTAGGTCTTTACAACCAAAGATATCATATAATGACTCTGACTGATATCCAAGCTCAGGCATTCAAAGGCAGCATGGGAATGATGCATGAATTTTCCACTTTACGGAGTTTCGTTTGGCATTTAGACTAAACAACCAGGAGAGAATAAGAGGCGGCTCCCAATAGGCACCAGGGGTAGGGACGTGAGACCCATGTTGTCCCCCAGTCTTTGGTAGTGTCCGTGCAAACCACAATCACCCTATGGTGAGAGGCTTAGTAGATCCTGAAGGGCTTGCCCATGCTGGACTTGATGTACAGCGAGCGCACGTTCTGCCAGTTCTTCTTGAGTAGGGAGACCAAGAAGTTGACGGCGTAGACGATGTTGGTTCGGATCTCGGCGTCAGACATGTTGACATGGGCGATGGCAACGGCAAGGCACAGCACCTGGGGTCATACGGTGGGGCAATTGCAGGTATGAAGAGCTTTCCAACAGTGCAGGGTAGTGCTGGTGGCGCGTTTAGTAGGGCACTATTGCTAGTCAAGTCCAGGGGATTTGTGAAATGGAGCACAGTACTTCTACCATAAGATATGTTTTGAAACCCCTGATTTGGACATGGAATGCAGTATGCATACACCATGTGGATATGAAATTTCAAGAGCACTGCTGGGGAACAAGTTCTGTGTCCTTTTAGCCTTCGGTATGACTCGGGCCGAGTCACGCAGGAACACACGCACCTTCTTCAGCTGGAACTTGATAGAGGCCTTGGTCTCGTTAACCTGGTCCTGGACGGTCTTGGCAATGGGCGTCGGGAACTTGCCGGCCTTGTTGAGGCCGGGGCCCAGGAGACGAGGAATTTGCTTGATGACCGAGTCGGAGGCCAGGAAGGCGTGGAAGGACTGGGCAAGCTTCTTCACAAGCTTCTTGTTCTTGTTCAGCTTCTTCAAGTCCTCGACGGTCTTGCTCTCGACCTCAATGGCCGAGGCCTGCTCGCAGTGCTTGACGTCACCCAGGACGCAGACTTTCATGCGGGGGCGGGGGATGTAGGGCAGCTTCACGGTACCCGAGAAACGTTTGTCCTTTTGGGGGTCATAGTTCTTCAGGCCGATCTGCAGCTCGATGGTCTCAGCAAACTTGCGGGGCTTGGTCTTGGCGCCCTCGAGCACGCCAGTGATGGAGTCGCGGAGGACATCGCCGCTGATCTTACTCATTTTCTAGTTGTTGCTACCCAAATGCCTGACGAAAAGACAGAGTTCGTGGGCTGGGACATACTCATGCGGCCAACTCGATGTGTGGACAGGTGTGGAAAAAGGCGGCGAAGTTGTAAGCACATCGTAATGAAATTTATCAAGGCCATCCTGCGGGTGGGCTCCATCGCAACCATGTGCACGTCGGTACTAAAGCACATATTTTACGCCAGCTATCGAATTGGCTTGATCTGGAGTGGGGAAACTGCCTTGCCACTCGTACCTCCACGGCTTTCGACGGGGGCTCTCTGCCTGTAATTGTTGTAACTATAATGGGTCTGAGGTCAGTCGTCAGGTGGGTCGACTTTATTCGGTCCGCGCCAGCTTTTGGCCCTGGGTGGAGACATCAGGAAAGCACGGCCTTTGTCTCCATTGCATGCCCGGGGTGGCCGGTACACATGCAAGAACCTTCGCAGGCAAGAATCTTCGAAATGACGCTCCATTACTTGGTAGTTGTTGTGCCGCATTTGCTGCAGTGCTGCATAGCGAAGCACGCTGTTGGCTTTTCCATGCGTAGTAGCATTGGAACTGGCAACTACTGTTTGAAATTTCTGCAGCTAGGCAGCTTAACTAGGTAGATCAAAGTAACCTGGTGTTCTTATTTTTTTAGCAAAGCTTTCCACTTAAAAAAAAAAAATTACATGTAATATGGCTTTATTTCGATTCCTTCGCACATGCTGCAACGCAACAGCGATGTAGAAACTCAGCACGTGACCTCTGTGGGCCTTGGCAGCAACTGCGTGGGTGACCACCCGTCGGTTGGATCAACCTCAACGTCCAATGGAATATTTTGCGTTAGGGTGGCACAGCTGGTGCCTAGCTGGCAGTCCACCCTAGCGTCAGAATTGCCAATGGAAATACAGCCTAAGGGCACCACCCAACCAACGTGTGGCATTTCCAAGTGGCCACTGCAACTTCTGATCATTGCAAACACAGAGGGCACTTGCTATTTCTCCTCCCACCACTCCCACGGTTCCATTGTGCATCCACGGTCTGCTCATGGCCACCCTCATGGCACCATACCTGCCCACCGTCCGAGGCATACAAACCGAGGCTTGTTGGGCGCCTCCTCAACCTTACACTTGCAAGAATACATGCCGCATCAGCCTTCTGTTTTATTTGCTTACAAACTTTCCAGGCATTAGCTGTATTGGTTCCTGTAACGCAATAGCTCTTTATACTTGACCCGAGACTTGACCTGATAATTTTGTTGACAGTGGCGAAGGTAACGGCTGAAAAGGAATACTGGTAGACACAAAATGAATGAAAAAGGACGCCAATGCAAGTTTGGAAGGGAGGAGAATGTCGGATAGGTGTTGCAGAGTATGGTTGCGCGGAGCAAGAGGCATAATGTAAAATCATACATGTCCGGGTATAGCAAGGCGCCACTAAGGATTTCCGGACTCAAGTGGAATCAGTGTTGATGAGCTGTCAGGCCTTTTCCTTCTTGGCCCGCCTGTGGAGCGGGCCTGTTAAGGGCTCGAGAGGAATAGGTCTTGGAGTTAATTCAGAGCACGAAGTCACTAACACCAATGGGGCGCCCTCACGGCCAAGCAGGGGTGGGATACGCTTGCTTTCCCTGCTTGCTTTCGTGGACTTATCTTTTCTTAGAGGCTTTGTTGAGGGCCAGTCTCTAGTGGAACTCAGGTGTTGGACTTGGTCTTCTTTGCCTTCCCGGCCTCTCCTTTTGTTCCTTTCCCCCTCTCTTCCTTTTAGTTCCTTCTTTAATACTCCCTCCTGAACAGTTGGGCGCCCACGCGGCCGAGCTTTGAGCGGGCCCAGAGGTGTAACGTTATTGACCAATGATAGGCACGACATCTAACAAGGGACTTAACCATTTTGTAGGCTGTCCCATGCAGCAAATGTGATGCTCTGCTGGACTGTAAAAACCTCACAGGCTCACAGAAGTTTCGCGCGACTTTTTTGTCTATCAATGCAGGGATTCAGCCCGGAACTAATATGAGTGCAAATGTGCAAAAGTCTGGAAAATTAGATCAATAAAAATACAAAACACGACGCACCCATTTTTATCTACCTACTCGTTTTTGCCTTGTTGACGATTCTGACACAGCTTCACACAAACGAGGCCATAATATTAGCCACTGCAAAATTGTATCATGAAGCCATGCAGTGATCCTATTAAAAACACGACCCGATCATCATGAAATCCCCGTCTTAGAGGCATGAATCTCTTGCGCAGAAAACGTTATAAAACATCATATTCAAAAAAGACACGTTCGCCTTCTAGGCGACCAATCCAATGCTACAAATATTAACATGTTCCCTGAATGCAAGTGGTCATTGGCGTCATTGAAAAATATAGCCATCGGAAACGGTAACAAAACCTAGCACCTTTTGCCAGACCTTGCGCTTTTGCAGAGGGTGGCCTATTATTCCAACATTCAACAAAGCCAGGCAAAAGGGCGAAGAGTACACTATGAAACCTGGCAACCTTTTCTCATCAAATAGGTTATACAACCACAGGCATGATCATCATTCTGCCATGCATACTTGTCAGCTCCTCTTCCTAACCCACAAGGTACAGCATGCCCTGCTCCTGTCAATGACGTTACACCACTGGGCCATGCAGCAAAGCGCGGCCGCGTCGGCGTCCAACAGCAAGGTTGGAAACTCAAGAGAGAGAGAAAAGAGACCCCCTCAAAAACAAAAGAAAAGTCCTAATCCCCAATCCAACTACCGGAAGCTAAAGACGTCTGGGCCCCGCTCCTGTGCAGCGCGCCCCGCTTGCTAGCTCAGGGCGTAGGAGCCAAAAGACATACCGCCACCCTCGCAAGCGACCGACTGAAGCGACATGAATTGGAAAGGTGCCGAGTTTGGGTCAAAGTAGTAGCCCGTGACCGTGCCTGTCATGCGGTCGAGGCAGACTGCACAGCCCAGAACAAAAAAGGGGGCACAGAATAAGTAGCCTTCATGACAATGTTTACTTTAGTGCGCACCAGACCAGAGGGACGCCAGGCAGCCATTGTTAGGCCGATTTGAACCAAACCCTGACCCGTGGTCTAGGGCAGGGCTTGTTGCAATAGGCTCCCCAGCTATTTGCCGTGATAAAGCAGAAATGCAGCAGAAGTGCGCTACGACCAACATTGATTAAGATTGCTGATGCCCTCCAGGTCACTGTTGTGAGAGGATTTACTTCAGGGTTAGGTGGTAGCCCCGGACAAAGAGAGAAGGACACGGACCATGCATGATCCCCCAAGATGTGACTTCAGTCCCAAAGTGAAAGATAAGCCCCCCTGGAGGGAAGCTCTTTCCTTGAACATCCTTACCATAGTAAAAACCAGCGATTGTGAGGCCAAACGACTCGTTGTTCACGAAGAAATTCTCTTTCCACCTGAGAGGCAAGTGCGACAGTATGAGTCCGCAACAAGGGAAGGGGATGGTTGGGGATGGTTGATGGCCGCCCCTTCTCGAAGGGTCGGTTTGGGCGTAGGCCAGACCCTGGGGCGATTTGGCTAAACTTTTTAGGTATGAATTAAAATATTTAGTGCGCGCACGACAATTTTTCCCATACCATAGATGGTGGTTTTACAACTTGCGCCTCTTTCATGAGATCCAAACCTGGATATCGCTTGATATATTTATGTATTTAAAGATGTGAAGCTCCCTGTGCAGGAGTTGTGGCCTTGCGTGCAAATCAGACTGTATTTCGAGACACGTGCATGTGTCCCGAAATACAATCTGATTAGCAAGACAATTATCTACTTTGCAGAACATATGCATAAAGACCACGCTCTTGTATTGCACTTCTCAGTTGTCAGTATCTGAAGGTCGTTCATACCTCGGGTGGTAGAGCCAAAATTGTTCAGTCTCAAGAGGCATCCTTTCGTAGGGACACCTGTGACTGAAAGAGAATTAGCTAATAGGAACTTTTTTGTTACATCAAAATTAATTGCCAAGTGTCGTCAGACTACGTGTGAAAGGTAACTGTTTCACACTGGGCCTGCAGCTGAAGACCCTCGTAGGCAAATCAATATTTGCAGCCAACAAAGTTCGAAAAATTTGGTACATAACATCTCAGCAAACATATGCCTCCTGGGAAATAACACCTGTGCCCAACCTACAACAACCACATTTTGTATAGGAGAAGTTAATGTGCACACACTACCACATTCGGCTGTCCCGACCACCAAACAGCCACTTAACCCACACTTTTCATTTCGATATACGCAATGGTGCGACCGCTCTGACCAATGGGTGACTCACGCACTTCAGCATTGATATTTGTACAAATTTTATTTGCAGTGTTTTGGGTCCCATCCAAGCGTTATGCCTGCTCCGCTCAGTTTTCTTCCTTGCTGACTGATTCCACATATTTTTTGCGCAAAACCTCCCATGGATCTGAGCTACCTGTCAGGAATGCTGGATCCAGGTTCACGCTGCCGGACAGTGTGGGTTTGGAGTTGGGGACAAGGCGCCAGTTGCACAGTTTTAAGAGTGGCATGGAAATGTCAGACAACAAATGCGTAATATTAATGCCGATGACCATTTGATCGAAAAGTAAATACATGTGCCAACGCCTGCTCCCGCCCCTGCTCCGAGACTTCCATCTAAAAGATAAGTTATCCTCAGGTTTAGGCTTGCACCACTAAAATATGCGATTCGCGCAGGCGAACCGAAAGTGGTAGTTGGTCAAGCATAATCCCTACTCCCTAGCGTTCCAAAAGAATGACAACGCACACTAGATAATTCCCTCGAGCGGCTCTCAGCCTTTCACTGGCTTAAATCCATTCTACCCTTTCACTAGCTTAAATCTCTCCTACCCTAGCAGGCCACGGCATTTCTGAAATTCTGGAATACGAACGCTCTAAACCACACAATTAGAGGTGACATGAACGATGGATGATGGCCGCCGGAAATTGCCATGTGGCGAAAGTGAACAGAAAGCGGCTCTGGGAACCACTTTCAGTTTGTGTGGTGAAAGTGGCCCAAAGAGGTTGGTTGGGCGAACTAAACCCCAAAGACTCTCGCGGCAAAAGTCACTGAAGTGGCGAAGTGACCGGTGTAAATCGCCTTGAACCGAAAAGGATCTAAAAACCTGAAGCCCGGATATTAACGAGCGGCCTGGCATGAGCTAAATGTAGAAAAGGGCATTTTGGCTGAAGCCCAAATTAGATAAATACGACTTCGGCCGGTGCCGAAATATTAAAAATATCTTATGTTTGCCAGATGTGCGCCATTTCCACTTTTGACAGGCCACGGGGCAGCCACCACTGGGTTGATTGGGACAAAATCTTGACTGACTTAACAGACCAAGGCCCATGCGGCAAGATGGCTGCACCAAGCTCCCCGATCCATGGGCCATGAAGTAGCATAATTGAAGCACCCTAACATAAACAATGGCCCGTGGCCTACCTCATAAAGATGTAGGGCGAGGTTGCGAGCTGCGATGTTCTCCCGGCGTGTCTCGAGACCTCACTCTCCATGGGGATGAAACCTAACAAGAATTTACGCCAGTGCTTCAGGTCAATGTCCCTGCATGTGGTCAAATGTGTGGATGTAATAAATGGGCGTGTAGATTTCTACATAAGGACCTGTTTTACACGCACACCCGGGCTGTTTACTGTGCTCGTTCAGGACAAGAAGCTCGACCAGATCGGTGTGCTGGTTAGCGCATGCTTTGTTGGTCCCCATGCTCGGTGTCTCTGCCGTACCGATACTTGAATTCCCCAATGTGTACCACAGCGTCCTTCTTTTCCCTGTCGTTTGCATCAGCAAAACAAGTTCTCGTTTTCACTTGGACAGCGCCAAGTACCGGTACTGGTGCTTCAGCCTGCTCATGGACCAAGTATGAGGGGACTTATAAGCATGCGCGGTGCTCCTGCTCTCTTGCAATTCTTGGCTGCTCCCATATCAGCCATGGCCAAGTCAGCCATAGACAAAGCCATGCCGAGCTGATTGGGACAGATCCCTGACCCGTCGCATGATAATGGTTTTTGACAGAAAAATTAAGGCTTTACTGGGTCTCACAGGCGGGTCGGTAAGGGTGAACGCGCATGCAGCAGAACGAAATTGGTCCACATGGGGGTGGACGTACAACAAAAGCTGTCGCCTAGGCATCTGGTCAAGAGATAGGCTGCTTTACGTCAAGGCAACCCGAGAAATTTGTTTTCCAAATTTGCAATTAATTAAAAATGCCTGAGGTGTGGGAAAGCGTGGACGGCGCGGCAAAGCCGCGCGGGGGTGCGGGGGGCGGGGACGGCTGGGAGTTTGGGGGCGAAGCCCCCAAAGTTCAAAACAGTGTGTGGCTTCAACTCGGGATTCTTGTCCCAAATATGTTGTAATTTAACTGTATTAGTCCAATCAGTCAATGTCGTGAGTGCTGATGTTCGAGTATGCAAATCTAGAACTTGCCTCAAAGCCACTCAAGCCTACTCATTGAAAATAAATTCGGAAGTCAATATAAGCAAAGCCAATATTCATGAGGGGCAAGTTCTGGCCAAGTCAGGGAGCTGTCCCCAATATGCAGAAAAGAGATACCGGTATGCAAAGGATCAGATATGCAGAGGATGAGACATGCAGATGACTATTGACTAGCGGTAGCGCCCCCTCGCTGTGGCTGCATCCTCCCAGTGCTGAATGGCCTCGGCGAAGGGAAAGGTGGCCAAACAAAATGTGCCACACAGGAACAGCCGCAGTGCATCAGTCAAGTAAGGGTTGATCAGCCGGCTCCGCTGGTCGTCCTTGACAAACTTGAGGCCTGAGAAAGTCCTCTCGTTCTCAGCTGATGTTGGCACCACGTTAATGGCTAGGTCTGAAAACGCCACCCACTCAGAGCAATGGAGAGCCATGTAAGTCCCCATGTAGAGCCATGTAAGTCCCCATGGAGAGCCATGGAAGTCCCCATGTAGAGCCATGTAAGTCCCCATGGAGAGCCATGTAAGTCCCCATGTAGAGCCATGTAGAGCCATGGAGAGCCATGTAAGTCCCCATGTAGAGCCATGTAAGTCCCCATGTAGAGCCATGTAAGTCCCCATGGAGAGCCATGTAAGTCCCCATGTAGAGCCATGTAGAGCAATGGAGAGCCATGTAAGTCCCCATGTAGAGCCATGTAAGTCCCCATGTAGAGCCATGTAAGTCCCATGGAGAGCCATGTAAGTCCCCATGTAGAGCCATGTAAGTCCCCATGGAGAGCCATGTAAGTCCCCAGAGCAATGGAGAGCCATGCTGCGCCATAGGCGAGAAGTCAGCCCCATCTCCACCGCTGTGAGCTGACCCCTGCCTCCCTGGGCCCCGTCCACCTCTGCCACCTCCTCAGAATCACTAGATTCACTAGAGAATGATTCAGAACTCATACTGCAAGAAGCGAATCACGAATGAGAGCCATGCTGGACCGTTGATTAGCCAAAACGCCCGACGTGCAGGTGCGCAGCCGATCTGCAGCCGCTTCGCGGCAGCAAAAAGCCCCTTTCTTTTTTCAGTCAAGCATTTTTCTCTTTCTGACATTAATTATTATAGCCTCAATTATGGCCTCAGGCCATTTATGGCCCCAAAAAGAAGTCACTGGGCAACCCATGAGGATGGGAAGCATAGGCAGGTTTTGAATGAGGGAGCTGCTCTAAACGAAATGATCTGGACACCCTACACCTGTAGCCAGGCCATGAGTCCCGACAGTCTTGGTTTGACAGAACTTATGAACTTATAAAGAGCTATGGCATAGTAGCTACTATGCCCCCCCCACCCCCCGAACTGCGAAACGTATCATGTTTTGTTTTCCTAAGAAGTGTTGGCTTTCTGAGATGCACGAGTTAGCTTCATGTTCTGTATGTACTCACTAAGCGGGATCCACACCCCCATACTAGTAAACTCTGGCCACTTCATCCGTGTTGTATAGGAACTGAACTTATCATGTAAATTACGGTATGCAATTTATCAGATCATGAGAGAATAAAAGTGAAAAACGTGGTGTGGGGGGCGCTCAAGCCCCTATTTGAACCCTTGTTTCAATCTCGTTAATCCAGTTGCATGGGACAATTTTCTGCCTAAAAGGATATGGGTGGTCTTAATGGCCAGCTTGAAGGGGAAATTTGAAGGGTCACACTGGAATAGTGGGATTACTGGGATGGAGCCCGACAACTGCTGGCACACTAGGTCAGGCGTTTCGCCTCGAGGCTGTTTTACCGTAGTTTAGGGCTTAGGGTACTCCATATACATCATCCGTTCCTCCTCCACCGACCCTAGGACCATGGCGAAGATGAGAGGGGGCGCCCCTTAAGCAACTGATCATGCAGCATTGCCCAGAGGACGTGCAGCTCAAACTTCTGGTCAGCCCAGGCTACTTGACAAGCTCGGTTTTAGGCAAGCACCACCAATGTAATGTCGGTGAGTAGGTCCACCTCACCGCTTGCTTGATCTTGAGCTGGGTCAGGTGCTTTTTATGGCATGAAGATTGTTTCGTCCCTGACCCCCCCGACCACATCTTAATAATTCCCGCAAATCACATGGCAGAGGTTGCACTGCCACTAAACTTGATCTCAATGTCATTAAAGCCGCGATACCTACCTTTCACTCCTTTTGCATTCTGCCCTCGCCCAAGCAGTCTGAATCTTGGGAAAGGCATCCGTCACAGAGCCCCTTACACACGTCCCCGTGCCATTACTTTAGCCTTTCAGAACTCTGTTCAAAAGGCAACCCTTTGTGTCAGAATGACTTTCAGGAGGGCAGTTTGACCGGGTGATTGACCAGTCACCAGTGCAGGTGTCGAAAACCTGAGGTTGTTCCCCAACCTTTTCACAGCGCTGGCCTAGGTCGATTGCCCCTTGTTTTACTGTGAATCGCGTCGAACCACGCCTTCCAAGAAACACTGATAAAGGCCCTTGCCCATTTGGTGTCCCCACGGTCCACACTTGTATCTGAGCACCCCTGCCCATCTAGTGTCAGCATCCCCACAGATAAATCTCAGTACCCCTGCCCACCTGGGGCCCCTTCAATCCATACTTAAATCTGAGGAACCCTGCACATCATGTGCCCCCCCCCCTTGTGTGAGCACCCTTGCCCACCTGGTGGCCCCCCACTTTTGTGTGAGGAATGTGTGGTTCAAGTTGTCTATGATCTCTCCCTCCCAGAACGTGACCACTGGTGACGTGGCCTGAGGGATATTCATTGCCTCCATGACGCCGCAGAGGCTCCCACGAGCCAAGTCCAGGCCTTGAATGCGCACGACAAGCTGCGGGGACGAGTGAATGAGACAAGGCAGAACTGGGTTCAAACGCAAAACAAGCTGCAGGGACGAGGGAAGGAGAAAGGGGACGAGGCGAGTTTGGTTGAGGTGCGGGACAAACTGCGGGGAGGAGGGAAGGGGACGAGGAAAGATAAGTGAAGGGCTACCGTAAGGGTTAAGGATTTGCGCACAAGATGCAGGTCCGACTTGATGAGGGAAGGGGATGAGGCAAAAATCAACCAAAGGGTCATTGAATGGTCTGTCCACTGCACAAAAGAGTTTGGGCGTAGTAATGCACAAACCTGAAGGATTCGGGGGCCGAAAGCGGAAATGCTTCGTCATAACCTTAAAACCCAATAGGGGCATAAAGATTTAAGCTCATGACAGACCTTTATATGGAAAAGTTTTCCCTCCTACTCCTGAGCTCTAGGTTCATCACTCTTTCACAAGGCTAAGGCAGAGGCAGCCTTCACTATTTTGCTGGCTGCATGGCTGGTCACGTTTTGGGCTTCCTGCCGAAGGCCTAAGGTAACTGAACTGTAAAAGAACTGTGGTAGGGTCATGAAGATATAAACACTGGGCAGAGGTTCCAGCGGGCTGCAGGATCCATATAGCCTCCACGTCTGCTTGGTGGTGCATGTCTAGGTTTGGATGGGTCCTTTGGGTGAGTGGCCACCTGCCAACAATGGCGTGGGCAGAGGGTGGACATGCTGAGGGTGGCCATACTTAATAACTTGGCTGCACGCAACAGCATGGCCATGCTCCTTTCTCGCAGTACATATTTTCAGATTCAGGAATGAATTCAGAAAATATAAGGTGCTCAAAAGTGTGAAAGGCGCAGCAGAGCCGCGCGGAGGGGGGCCCGCCTGCCTGGGGGTGCGAGGGATGCTGGGGTTTGGGGGAGAAGCACTAGAATAAAAGTGGCCACACGGAGGTGGTCTGGCGTGCACTAGAATATCACGGTGCTCCCAATGCCCGTCCCTTCTGCAGCCTCGTCTTTGAGAGCATGACAAATGAGGTTGATGCATTCCACCGGCGCCGCACCTTCCAGTCTTCTGAAGACCTGGTGGAGGAGCTAGTGGACAGTCTCTGGCTTCCTGTAAAGGACTGGACAGCAAGGGCCCAGTGGCCCACATAATGTCACAGAAGGTTACGGCAGGGAGGAGTGTCGGCTTCAAAATGTCTGGAAGCTTGCTTGTGAATATGTTCAGCACTTTTGCGCGTCAACCTGGTGAACAGGTCAGAAGATAGGAGAGATGTTCATGCAGCGAATGATGCCATATTTGGAAAATTAGTTGCCCTCGCAACTTAGGCTCATGCTGCAAAAGGCCAAGCGCAGGCTTTGCAAGGCATATGCTAACATGGCAAACAGTCATATGGGAACGTTGCCCTGACAACTTGGGCCCAGGCTGCCTAAGTCCATACGCAGCAGCTCAACGTTTTGCTTGGGCATGTGCTAACCTGGCCAACACTCAGGAGGCTGCACGGTCCAGGGCCAGGCGTAGTCGAGGGCAGGAGGACCTCCTCAAAGTGCAGGTCATCCTTGTCCTCGTCAGCAGAATGTAGGTAGGCTGTGCGGCGGTGTTAGATCAGTGTGTCAGGCCTCAGAGGGGTGCACGAGTATGAACGTGCGGAAGGCAGTGCTGGAAGCATGATGGCTCAGCCCATGCGGCTTGTGAGAGGGAAATGCATGAGGCCGCAAGAGTGTGCGCAAGGCGCAAGAGAGTGCGCGAGGCAGCGTTGAATGCACTGTAAGAGTAATGACGCACCAGGTTCATCGCTAGGTCCGCCCTCGCTGACCCCATCACCGTCTGTCAAACATGCCTCGTCGGTAAAATCGACGAGACGATACCTCAACTGGTTTGAGCCCTGCGGGCATGACGGTGGCCAAAAGCAAAGAATGTATAGCAGCTATTGAAGAGGAGTGCAGATTGAAGGTACATCTCCCCCAATGCAACGTGGACGACCTGCTGAAGGTCGCATGACACTTCTCCAACTTGCAGCACCGACAACTTTCAATATCATACTAGAATAACAAATGAGAAATCACACTCACAGCAGTTCGACGCAGGTGCTCCAAGAAAACAGAGGACGAGACGTTGCCAGTTCCCCCCCCAACAAGATCGAGGTTCGGTAGCGGCATTCGACGAAGCGAATCGTGCAATTGAAGGCTATTGTCATTAGTGGTGTTCACAGGCATATTTATGTCGAAGGGCCGGTTCGACCTGAGTCGACCAATATCTGGTTTCAATGGAGACTGGATGGATTTGGAGAGGGAAGTGTAGCAAGTGTTTGTTCAAAAAGTATATTTTTCGCGGAGGAATGGCTCACGCACTGTGATTGGCAACAGGATCAAGGGCTGAAACGCAAGAAAGTATAGAGTTCGAAAGGCATGTTGGCAACTGACTTTATGGCCTCGTGGTGGCCTCGTGCATACAGGCATACAGGAATAGCGCGACGAGCCAGGGCCTGCCCCCTTTTGATTTGTTTTCACCTGTAGGAACCACTGGCTGCAGCCATGGCTGGACGGCCGCGTGAACTGACGTCTCCACGTGATGAACTGTTATTTACGCATGACTAGCAAATTGGAGTGTTTCAAGCAGGGGTTTCTAGTCTGATTGACTTTGTTTTTCAGTATTTTCACCCCTGGTTTCAAGTCTGATTGGTTTTGTGTACAAGATGTTCACCCCTGGTTTCAAGTCTGACAGGTTTTGTTTTTCAGTATGCTCACCCCTGATGTTCACCCCTGACGTTCACATAGCTCACTTGTTATACCGGTATTACATGTGCGCATGTTGCAGAAATGGGATGTGCTGGAAGGTCAATGTGTTTTTAATTTGTAGTGTCTAGCTCCCTGTGTGAAACATTGGTACTGGATTATTGTCTTTTGTCATTTAGGAATTGTGTAACCATGGCATGGAAGGGCTATAGCCTTACATAGATGTTCTCATGCGTAATCTGTGTTAAATCAAGTTAGGTATCTAGGTTATGGGCTCCCTGAACTTCTACCGGTGCTACATCCCGGACTTCCCTAGGAAGACCTCTTGCATCAACGCGCTGCTGATTAAGCGGGTACCCTTCGAGTGAGGGCCTGCCCAGAGCCAGGCTTTCCAGAACATAAAGACCGAGATGTGCGAGGGCAGTCGGGCATGCACCGCCCCGATTACAGAGGGACTAGCCCTGACGGTTTGGGGCCGCCCAGCCATTTCCTGCTGTACTCCGAGCTCTCTAAACAGGGCATCGGAGCGGTGTTAGGGCAGTGAGACGATAGCGGCCGCGAGTACATGGTCGCTTGCACCTCTAGATCCCTGAATAAAAGAGAGGAAATTACTTGTCTTTCCAAGGGGAAATGCCGGCCCCTGTCTGCGCCGCTCACACCTACCGTCTTTGGGCGCAAGGTCAACCTCATCACAGTCTATGAACCTACCTCATAGCCGGCCAGGAGCTGACCGGCTACCACGCCCCCTGGGCACTCACCCTCCAGGAGCTGGACATCACCGCTGTTCACCGCCCGGGGGCATGCCACCAGAATGCAGACGTGCCCTCCCGTTCTCTGCTCCTGTCCACTGCTGATCACACTGGTGACCGGCTTGACCATGATGTGACCAGCCCGTCACAGTAAATAGCAGTGCGCCATCACACATAGCCCTCCTCACTGGGCTTTCCCGCTGCAACCTCTGGCATGCTGACCAGATGGTCATACTTGTCCAGGAAGGCAGGTGGGGTTTCCAGCGTCTTCGAGCGGCTGAAACGGCCTTGGTGGCCGCTGCGTGGAGCCTACATGTCAACTGTTCTAGCGTTAGTGACGACGAGGCGTCGCAGCCCCCTTCCGTGGAAGAAAGGCTGCACGGCGGTCGGGCCAGGGGGGACACCATAGTCTCGGACATATTGGTCCACCTGCCCCAGCCTGTCCCTCATCGGACTGCTCTTGGGGTCCACACCGCGTGTCTCCCTGTACCTTGCACTCAGGCCATGAGCAGCAGTGGTATGGTTGAGAGGCTTGTGGCAGCCATAGCCCCGGATAGAAGTGACAGTTTTTTATCAGAATTTCAGTGCATTGGTATAATGATAGGCTGCTAAGGCCATGGCCCAAGGATGGGGTCATTCTGGTGACATGATTTCATGTGTGTGCTGCTGATCGTGCCCCTACAGCCCGCCTTTTGCAGCAATTGCCCATCAAGAAGTGTCACTTTTCACCAGCAGTTCATTTATACGCATGCAATAGGACTTCTTGGATCCATGGCCAAAATATGTTTAGATGTGGCTCATCTACATGCTGTGATCTTGACTTCCCCAGGCTACCAGTATTCATGTCTAGGTATCATGCGAAATATCATGAGGCTCAGGGGGTCCGCACAAGGGTACGATTTCAGCATCCAAACTTCAAGATTTGTGTCCTGGTCCTGTCTGTTAATCTTCGCATGCGCTGCATAGGGCACAGTCCATATGGGTGGAGCATTGCACCCAACGGAAGGGCACAGGAAATATGATTGGAGCGCTGCCACCGGTAGGGCACAGTCCATACAGGTGGAGCGCTGCACCCCCCGGTAGGGTACAGGAAATACAAGCGGTTGCCCTGTCCGTTTAGTCCATACGGTAGGCGCTGTGGGGCACTACACTATCGGAACGGCACGGTAATATAGGCAGGCGCCTTGCGCACCCGGGCTGCTTTTGGCGTTCACGTCTCAGGTTTCTAGGGTTGCGCGGCCGGTGTCAGATCTTGTTAAGTCCTAGCAAAACCAGGCGCTGTGCACAGTAAATTATATGGGCGGGCACTGTGCAGGTGGGTGGGGCACTGCATCAATCCGCAGGACATGTAAATGTATTTGGCACTGTGCATACGGGCGGCGCTGCCCATTGGGCGGGGCGCTGTGCATGCACATGAGGTTATGGGGTGCTACGTATTCAAGTAGGGCACTGTGCAAACAGGCCGGCGATAGGCATACTGGAAATGGTAGTATACGTGCGGGGTGCTGCTCATACTCGAGGGCAATGCGCATGCAAGAAGGGCCCTGTGCAAGCGGGCGGGGCGTTGCGCTTGGGCATTGTGCATATCAGTATATGAATGGGCGAGGCGCTGTACATGCCAGACAATCAGACATGCATGCTAAAATGAGTTCCACAGCGCTGACCCCACACTGAGGGGTCTACTAGGTACTGTATAATGCTGGTGCTGCCTCCTCTACTCTTGTCCCTGCTGCTGCCCGTTCGCTGAAGGCGGCCAAATTCCGAGCTGCCTGATAACTCTCGCTCCTGTACACATGCAGGTTGGCTTCCGCTGCTGCAGCTTAGTGTCCTTGTGTAGGTTCCTTAGAAGCCTTGGGGAGCTTATCATCAAACTTCCCACGTACCGGTAGTCAGACAGGTCGTCACAGTGAGCTCTCAAGCGCCTCGTGCGTGTGCTCCACAACCACTTTTCGTCAATGGAGGCTAGCCCTCCCAGTAAGTTGAAGCCTGACCATGATACCAATGATTGTGATCGCATTGAAAGCCTGTCAGACGCCTAGGAACGGGAGAAAATATATGCCCAAGACTCGCCCTGCACTTTTCGGCAGTGGCTCTGGCAGAATTCTTATCGCGATTGAAAAAATCACAGCTAAAAGCTCGGCTGAAAGTCGTTATAAGTCGGTTGCCTAGGGATTGACTGGGGCCTACATGTTCCAACCTGGCCTTGGCTTGTTTGTCACCACTGTTTGGCACTTCCGAACGCGAACGGTGTTCTGAACCCTTACTTAAACTCCCTCTAGCCTGGCACTTCCGATACGTGCACACGAATGCCTTTCCTGACTCCCGATATATAATCGACACTCAATGTTTACTAGACTGTGGTCCTGAGGGTGGCTGAATACATCTCATAATTCTATCGACTCTGGTTCGACATTAGAATAACCATACACACCTTCAATCTAGCAAGTCCATGAATTCGGCATTACCTGGGGCTGGAGCTTTTCAGCTTCCTGGCCGTCGCAATTTCTCCACCCATGACAACACACGGGCTGTAGTAAGGCAAGGCCGCCCTGTGCTTCTCGCCCTAGCCAAGGCAGGGGACAGCGAGGAGTTTGCTGGGAATGCAAAGAAGAAGATCAGCGCTTTTGTAAAACGCATGGCACCAAAGGTGGAAAACTCGTTGGACGAGCTCAAGCGCACGGCCAGGAGGACGTATCAACGTCTCGACAGTGAGTATGAGCTCACCGCCAACTCAGAAAGAGCTGGCAAGAAGCTGAAAGAGGCTGCGATCGACGTGGACCAGACGTATGGGCTCAGGAGACGCCTGCGTCGAGCCGTCGAGTGGTTCGACAAGTCAGCTCCGGTTTGGAATCGCAACTTCAAGGAATTTACCAGCACACAACTCGGCAAGGTCGTCGTGGTCGGAGGCTTTTTCCTGCTTCTGACAACTCCTCTCTTCTGGAGGGTGAGGCCTAGGGTTACAGAAGCGCCCTCCTAGTTTCAAGAAGCCTCTGGTGGTGATGTCATGTAATGCACGGCTGCTGCTGCTTCATGACTGGCGTTGTTTGACACATCCTCTCGATCCGAGGTGCAGGACACATCTAGTCCACATGGGCAATTCCATGTTGCCATGATGCGTTGATGCGCCCCATGCGAGATCACACTTAAACCTTTCGCACATGATGCGCGCCATGCTAATCATGCCCGCAAGCTTGGTGCATGTTGCACTGCCTCCTTACATGGCAATCACATGTGGTAGCGAGTGTTCATTTTAGTGCCCACCAGATCACCCTGGGCAGGCTGCCAGGTTGTTCTCACAGGGTCAATGGCACACACGCACTATGCCCTCCCCTTCACTCCTGGAAAAGGTATGATCTCGTGTATGCCCAAGTTGCTCAGAGCAGTTCTTATGCTAATGCTGGCAGGTGGTTAATTGGCTTGTGTTTCTCTGGTGGCTGGCGCTGCCTATCGCAACATTTTTGACAGTACAAAAGGCGCAGAAGGCAGCTCTGGACCAGGCGGCATCGGTGCAGGCAGAGCGGGAGCGACAGCAAGACCCGCTGGGTAGCATGTTCAAAGACGCAGCAAATAGCATGAAGAATGCGGGTGCAAGGAGCAAGGGAGGTGGTGGGGGAACTAGGCGGAATGAGGGTCCGATTGTAGATGCTGAGTGGAAGCCTGTAGATGACCAGTAATGTGGACTAAAGCATGGGGGATGTGAAACAACTGAAGTGGCATGAATGAGCCTCAGTTTATAGGCTAGAGCTTGTGGTTTTTTTATGTGTGCAAGGATTGCTGGAGATCTACTTTGTTTCTTACATAATTGCTGTCGTAAGGCTTTTGGCCACTAGGCCGCCTACAATCATATGTTTCTGTATGACTTAACTGACCTATGTTCCAGACACAAATCGTACTATTGTTGGTGTTTTGGAGATGCCCATCCCTGGGGGCCTGTCCAGAGAGGGCCTGTCACAGTATATTCCTGTTTACGTAACAAAACCGTATATTCCGCAGTTTCACTCACTGAGTCTCCGAGTTCCAGTCATGGAGTCTCTGAGCCCCGAGTAGAAGCCCCTCAGCCTGACTTTCCAGGCTGTGCTGATGCAGACTTTTTCGTACGTAGTTTATTAGGGCCTGCTGGGACCTCTTTTCCCCTACAGTCCTATAGCCTTCTTTGCTATGTCCCCTAACAAGGACAGGCCCTGCAGTGTTAAGATAGACCGTCTAGCTCCACGAGCATCCAGACCCTTTTCACAACAAAGGCCAGTATCTTAAACAGTCTAGTCTAGAACTGCGGTAAAGCAGCAAAAGCATAAGCAAGCAACAAGCGAGCCTCAGCTAGATCGACGGTCTGCGAAGCTCGCCTAGAAGAGCACCATCTCTGACTACTCGTCCAGAGAAGACGACTAATCAGGCAAGCAGACTAGGAACAACATACCCTAACCCATGTCAATTATCAAGATGGCACATGACCAGTCCTCGTGACCAGTCTCCAGGAGACTTGAGTTCACTAGCTTGGCTTCCTTACGCGGAAGATAAGTTCCACGCTGTACCTCATTGCTCCCTTGGCCCCCCACAGCCAAAAGTGTCAAGAAGCAGGGGCGGTACCCTCAAGACGAGCAGAATAGTTCAGCCTAACCAGTTTAGAACAGTGCATACCCGCTGGGCCCTGCTGAACGCTCGGCCACGTGGGGCTGGTAGGGAACGACTAGGCTCAATTCCAGCTACCATGCACAGCCTGGGCCACGGTGCAGCCATGCCATCCTCCTATGTGAGGGGGCAGGAGCATGGAACCCGGCGCTCTAGGCGGGGGGAGAGAGAAGATCGTGTGGCGGGTAACCAGTAGAAGCAGCTCTTGCACAACAGCTGCCTTGCTAACTGTACGGCGGGTCGTACATTTGCAGCTGCTGTACAAAGTACCTTACAGTACGAAGCAGTACTCCAGTTGTGAGTAGCGAGCGCCTCTCTAAGGCAACATTTCTAAATTAACCACAGTATGGCGTTTACCATTCTATGATGCGACAGGCCTATGAGCCTATCCAATTAGCAGTTGGCTGCTTTAGTCGGAAATTGATATTGCGCCTCAGTTGAGAAAATGCTACCCTACAGCGAGGGGGGCAAAAAAATGAATACACCCCATACTCTTCTTGGGGAAAAGGCTTTAGAGGGGCAAAGATCCTTCGGGCTGCCTTTTGCCCTTTTGAGGGGGTATTTCTTTCTCCTTTGTGCTCTTCTCCTTCTCTCCATCTTACCTTCACTTTATTTTCTTCCAACGGGACAGTTGGGCGCCAACGCGGCCGAGCCTTTTTTAAGCAAGGCCCAAAGGTGTAATGTCATTGACCGGGGCAAGCTTGAGTGGAATGCCCTGGATTTTGTGGAAGACGTGGAAGAAATCGTTGAGGCGTAGACATTCTCAGAGACTCGAACTAACTTTGTTTTCCTTTCCAGCCTTTTGTCTGTCCCTTGACTTTTTTTTACCTCTTTTCCTCTTTACCTCTTTTTCTTCTGCCCCCAGCAGCTACACCATGCAGGTGATCAGGGTACATGCATCAGTGCAAGTATGGGGACAAAGATAAGGGGACGCTTAGGATTTATGGAAATTTTAAGGTTTCAGGTAAAAATCTGAACTCGCTGAAAAAGCCCCCCTCCTAATCCTTGTCAGTCCCTTTCTGAAATCCTGATGGTGATTCCACAGGGCTACTGCGTTGCCTGTGAATTGTAAGACCTTTGAACAACACTCACAGGTAGTAAATGCTTACATCATAGCAACTACTGGTGCACTGTTTGACTCAAGAATAGGCATACAAACAACTGTTACTTTCTGTGGAGCCGCCCCCCTCCGGCCCCCTCTGGCCCCTGCATTCCCCTATGAGCATGATGCATTCCAGCAGCCTGCTTAATAACGTGCAGTCCTGCACCAGGCTACGGGGGCAGTGGGCTACCCGCGTCCGCTGCCAGCTTAGATATCATGAGGGTGATGAAGATTCAGCCAATACAACAAGACTGGTGGCTGCACGTTCTATTCTTCTTCAATACAGCAGTAGCATCGGCAGCACAGCAGGACAGCCCGCTCAAAGCAGCTGCCCTAGCGGCCGAGATGATGTTCCCGGTTCGACAGAACATCGGAGGGCGCACACAGTGCAGTAAACTGATGGGGGCATTGAAGGAGTTGGAGCTGGGAGCACTTGTCCTTAAACGTTGCCAGGCACCCGTACCAGAGGTGCGACACCTAGTGGACGCAGCCTACACAGGCGCAATTTGAGGTGAACGGTAGAGGGGGCCCCAGGTACCTAGCAACCGAGCATAGGTACGCAGCCGCCTACTGATCCTGGTCTTAGTCTACGGCTGGAGCTGCTGGTGCAGGCACCAACATCATAGCTCTGGGTGGTTAACACAGCAGACACCAAACACGAGACGCGTTGTCGCCAAATGTGCTAGGCACAGGTAGATGGCAAGCAGGTGTAGGATGCAGTGCTACATGTGTGGTAACTCTCTTTTTACTTCTGACCATGCAGTCGGGCGCCCAATCGGTGTACTTGGAATAAGTTATCACACATTGACGTCACCACTACAACCAGTTCACCGTTTTTCTCCTTTTTTTCTTGCCCCCTGGTGAAGGTTCGTCCCTCTGGTTCGTTCTTTCCTCCCAACCCTTTAGTTAGGCGCCCACTCGGCCGAGCCTTTTTGAGCAGGGCCCAGAGGTGTAACGTCATTGACACATTGTTGTGCGATAACTGATTAGGGAAAAGGGCTAGGCAATCCCCCGGAGGACGCCACAGACTTCCACAAGTTGTACTAAGGCAGGCATGGGTGGGAGGCCTATGCTTTTGTGGAGGACATGGCACACATTATCGAGGGCTTGTTTCTTAAGAGGCTGTGGAATCTGAAAAAAGGTGCTCTCTTTTCCCCATCTTCAGGTAGCCGATCAATCAACTACCACGCCTTCGCCTTGGAATCAACAGCATGGGGGACTAGACCGATACCCAATTGAAAATATTCGATGACCACTGCATTTCCAATCACATCAATCAAATCGTGATAAATTTCAGCGAACTTCACATGCGTTGCCTGTTCCTATTCCTCCCGACCAGACAGTCGAGCGCCCATGACGCCGAGTTTTTCAGCATGGCCCAGAGGTGTAAGTCATTAACATGTGTTGCCTGAGCTTTGCCTGAGCGCGTACCTCGACAAAATACTCAACATTTCTTGTCATCAGCAAAGAAGATCAAGATCTGCTGCGTGGGCAAACAAACTACCCTATTGCTCCACAATTGCTATATTTGCACTTATTACTCCCAAGGCCTTTTAGTCATCAGAGGCCATAAACTCCCAAATGCTTAGACTACTCAGCCTTGATCTTGCCCATCTCATCAACAGCTTCTACGATCCCCAACTGCTTCAATTCCCGTCGGTACATCATGTATCCCTTAGCCGGGGGCTTGGGCGCGGGGAACATAGCACGCAAGGTGTGCTCCAGCAGGAAGTTGAAGCCAAAGGCGCACAAGGACAACACCACCAGCTGCGTTCGGATGTAGTTAGGGATGGCAACCAAGCCGAACATGGAGGACAGGCCTGTGGCACAAAAGCATTAGAACATTGATCAGGCAGGCACAAACAGGGTTTCGACATACACATGTCACATGTTCATAACGTCCAGGATTTGATAAGTTCCCCGGAATACACCTAAGTCTTGGAAGTAATTCCCCCGTCTTGCCTACGGGGACTCATGACGTCATTTCATAAACGGCCTTCATGGACGCGTCACGTGCAACATTAAAGACTTTTATTCAACAGATGTCATCGTCGAGCTGCCAGCCCCAAGCGACAAGTGTCGCACCAAATCATGGCGACATAGGGAGAGCACCTCGGGCTGCGAGCTCTACATATTAAAAGTCAAAAATTGGCAGCAATAGGCTATTCAAATATAACCATACCATACTTGTCGTTCCAGTCCGCTCCCTCCCTCCAAGATAAATAAAATTACCGCAAAATTGTTTAATTCAACGCAACCTAATTCTTAATAAAAGGACACGACCCCGCGTAAGATTGTTTGAATGCAACCAATGACCCACACGCGCTCAGCCGGCCAAGCTCTACATGCATCAGCGTCAGTACCTCCCGCCTTCCCCCTCCCCCCTCCCCCTCCTGCCAACTCACCAGGTATGACGTCGAAGGTGATGAGTGACAGGAAGATGCTGCCATACAAGAGGCACAGGTACATGCCCCTGTTCTCGCGGATGGAGCTGTTGAAAGGGTGACCAACATAGTTCACTCCAAACGTGGACAGCTGCATGCACATGAACATCAGGCCCAAGACAACAAGTCACACAGCTGCAATAATTCTGAACAGTGGACGTCGGCAAGGCAAGGCAAATGGAAGTCGAGCACGTGCTGTACAACAAGTGGAAGTCAAGCACAGGTTAAAAGGACGTATGACTGTTGGAAACAGGGTGCGTGGCCATAATAATGCACATGGGCGTTTGACTGTAGGAAACAGGGTGCGTGGACACAATGCACATGGACGTCTCATTAGGAACATGGAGTCATGGATATTAGGCACATGATCATACAGTCAGACAAAGTCTAACCCTCCCCCCTGGATGAACAAAGCCTTCCAGCCGCCTGTACCTGCACTGTGTGCTCCAGAAGGTAGTTTAACCCCTACCCATGCTTTACAGTTCACCCCCTCCCTCCCGGCTGTACGGTCACCCCCTCCCCTCCCCTCCTGGCTATACCTGCACTCCGAGCTCCACGAGGTAGCACACGCTGTTGACCAGGTTGGGCTGGAACTCGCCCTCCGACCCCTGGCGCTCCTCCGTGGGCATTTCCCCCACCGCCAGGTTGTACATGTACATCAGCAGTGACAGCTGGACACTGGGAGGCAAAGCAGGGTTCACGGTTTAGGTCAAGCAGCGGCAGCTGGAAATTTGGCAAAGCAGCGGGAAAAGAGGCTGGGTGGAGAGACGAGGTGAAAGCAGAGATCTGTGGCCTCATCATGGGTGGCAATGGGCAACATTTTGTTTGCCTCATCTACCATTCGGCTACAGCCCAGCCCTGCCCATCTGCAACGTTTATTGCCTTGGCTACAATTCAGCTACAGCCCAGCCTATTTGGCGACTGGGATGGCTGGAGCGAGCCGCATCTTGCTAGTTGTCTTGCTTGGGCTGCTTGCCGTTCTGGTACCCAACAGCCTGCTGGCGAGATCTCATGCACTCTGAAATAAGCAGTGTGGCAATCAGGGAATTGGACCTTGGGTGTTGTCGCGATGTTGGCCAGCGGGGGAGTAGAAACAGAGGTGAGTCGATCCCCACCCTCTACGCCCCCCCCCCCCTTCCCCTACGCCACTGCACCCGCCCTATGCCACCTCACGACCCATTGTGCCCATGCCATTGCACCACCCTTTATGTCAATGCCACCGCATTACCCCTTCCCACTGCTGCTTTCCCTCGGCTCCGTATTCAAGTCCCCCAAATGGAGTCTTGGTAGAATAAAGGTGCCTCTAGAGCCTTCAATAAAAAAAACTGGTCGATACGGAAGATGTCATTTTCCAGCAAATACTCATGAGTCAGGAAGTCAAAGAAATGGCTGCCACAACCCCTTCCTCCCTTTCCCAATTTACTCACGCAAACTGGCCCAGCAGCGAAATGAAGAAGTACGGGTTGAAAATTGATGGATGAGGGCGCGTGGGGGAGAGCTTGGGCAGTGGCTTGGCCTGGCTGATGCAGAAGAACATGCCGGCGGTCAGGATGCCGTTGAAGGTGGCCTGAGTGGAAGGTGGGGGTCAGGCGAGGAAGAGGTGATGTTAGCGGAGGCAGGGAGCGGGGAAACGTCGATTAACCGAGGCAAGGAGTGGCAAGGGCAGGGAAGCGGTCACGTAAGCTGAGGCAAGGATTGGGAAGGGCAAAGGAACATGGAGGAGCTTAAGGGTGGGGTGCGCTTTTAAGAGAGTTGGTCTAAAGATGAGGACAAAAGTGGTAAGGGATTAACAAGATGCAACATGAGGGAAGTTGGGAAGGGGAAAAGCAGTCCAGCCCAAGCGATGTAGAGGGCCGAGATTGATCAAGAGATGATTCGCCAGCTGATGTCCACCTGAAAGGCCGAGTGCCACAAACAAGACATGGTGCCAACGCCTCTGAAGTCATGGACCAGCCCACGGTCTTCGGTGACCTTCCGCGCTCTGGGTGTGTCCCTCACCTGCCCCCTTTCCTTAGCATTTTCCCCAGCCCCCATCAGATATCCTCACCTGCCCTTTTCCACTCCTCACCTGCCGCAGACCCTATGCACCAAAAGGTGAACCTCCGCACTCTGGGTGTGACCCTCACCTGAGCATCGGACCCCCGTGCCTCTTTCCCTCCCCTGCCCCCATCAGATAGCCTCACCTGCCCTTTTCCTTGCCATTCACCTGAGCATTGGACCCCCTACCCCTTTCCTCACCTCTCCCCTGCCCCCTTCAGATAGCCACACCTGCTTTTTTTCTTGCCCCTCACCTGAGCATTGGACCCCCTTACCCCTCACCTGCCCCCATCAGATGGCCCCTTCCTCTCACCTGCCCTTTCCCTGCCCCTCACCTGTGCATCGGACAGCTTCACACCCTGCAGGTACATGACAGACAGCGCATACGCCGTGGACAGGCACAGCAGGCCGAGGATCTTGAACATCTGAGGGGAGAGGGACCAGGGGGAAGGGCAGGGATATGAATGTAGTGTGGATTGTGTAAAGCATACCATGCAAAAGTCTTGACACCACCCTATCGTGTTGAGGCTATTTTTGGACATTGACTGGGAAGGGAGGGCAAGTGGACAGCACCAGGTAGCAAGTCAGCCAGGGCTGAAGGAGAGAGGTTCATGCTCCCCTTTTGATGCGGTGACTCCGGTGAGGGTGTGGACAGAGGCTATCCTAGTTGTCAATTTTGATGCAGTGAGGGTGTGGACAGAGGCTAGCCTAGTTGTCAGAGGAGGGGGGAAGGGGTTGGAGGCTGCCACAAACCCTGACTGCCATGTGTGCAGGGATACGACAACGCCTTCTCACCCCCTTCTGCATCTCCTCCCCCCCACACTCATCCTCTTGACCCTGTAACAGACCCTTCCTGTCACCTGTAATGTGGTGACCAGTGTGCATCGCCCCTGCTTGATGATGTCGGTGCAAGGCATCACGCTACTGGCCTTCGCAGTGAAGGGTGAGGCCATGGAGGCATCACCTGAAAGGCAGGGGAAAAGACCAGGGAGTGAGAGGGCAGAGCTCAGGCAAAGGTGAGGCTAGCGGGGATCAGAGGGAGGGATCAGAGGGGGG
Organism: Limnomonas spitsbergensis; assembly: GCA_037349105.1. Taxonomy (NCBI): domain Eukaryota; kingdom Viridiplantae; phylum Chlorophyta; class Chlorophyceae; order Chlamydomonadales; genus Limnomonas; species Limnomonas spitsbergensis. The sequence goes on from JAYJMM010000028.1 coordinate 4,172,869, forward strand.
GATCAGAGGGAGGGAGGGTGGGATCAGATGGATGGATGGAGGGAGGGATCAAAGGGAGGGATCAGAGAAGTGGGTGGGTAGGAAGGTAGGGAAGGTAGAAAATGAGGGAGAGAGGGAGGTCTTTGTCACAAAACAACTTCTAGACGGATGTCCTAGGACTCAAGAGCATGATCCAATGACACACCTGGCTGAGCATGGGTGCCTTGTCTGCCGCCGTTGCCGCCTCCATGCACGATCAACTGACCCCCCTCAGTGTTTCCTTTTTTGTTACTCAGCTACATGTCAGCTACATACCGGCCTCTAGCCGGAGACCCCATTTGAGGCCAGCCATGATGCGTGAGCCACCTGTCTTAGGCCAGTCCATGTTTGGTCCCAATGGGACCTTCGGCAGGCCGCCAAAGGTGCTTTTAGCCATACAAACTTTTAGCCATAAAAAGAGATACTTTCGTCAAGCAAGTGACCCACCTGGCTTGAGCATGGATGCCCCCTCTGCCCCTGGTGCTGCCTCCAACTGCATGTCCTAGGACTCCATGCACCTCCATTTGCCTTTCCTGTTAAGTGACCTACCTGGCTTGAGCATGGGTGCCCCGTCTGCCGCCTTTGCTGCCTCAGCCTCCAGGTCCTCCATCCACTTGGCCAACTTAGCCTGGGCGGGCGTCCGGACCTGCTCCGTTCCCAGGGTGTTCTTGCCCTTCCTGTCATGGCCACATCAGGATGGCGTTGAGGGAGAGGTGCCCGGGGCGAAGGGGGAAGTGCAAATGAGCAATACAGGTATGAGGGGGAGGCAAATGAACAAAAAGGGATACGAGGTCTGGACACGAGAGGCAGGAGAACATTTTTTCGAATACAAATTTCCAATAAAAGAACAGGGCGGACACAGTAGAGGCCGAGAGGTAAGTGGCTTGTGATTGTGGCTTTTAATGGGTTAGTGGTGCATGAGGGGTGAGGTTAGGGTGAGGTGTGTGTGTGTGAGGGGTCTGGAAAGCGCTTCAGCCACCATTGAGCTAGGCTCCATTTGCAAGCAGGTGCGTATTTGTAGTCTTCAAAATTAATTGCATGGTCACCAGAAGTACTGATATTCATCATCGGATGGAAGCTCGCCGCATGCGCAAATAAATTCCCTTTCTGTGAAAATTTCGACGTTTTTAGTTACGCCGTGCGACTGTACCTCTGCTTGCCACATTTTGGGGGGGGGTCTGTTTACCACTTTGGTTATAATTCGCAACCAGTAACCAGTAACCCATCCCTGATTGCAACCAACGAGGGGGTCAGTTTCAGTCAGCTCTGCATTGGGGCTGCCGTAGACCGGCCATGTCTTGGTAGGTGACGGCGTGCTTTAGGCGGAATGGGAATAGTGCACATTTTTAGAAACACAAGTGGAGGTAAACTGGACACTGTGCGTTGCAGGAGGTCAGAGCGGTTTTTATTGTAGACATCTGCCCCCTTCATACCTCAGGCAACATGACTTATTTACACCAGTCCCTGTAGCGACATTTGACCTCCGGAACCATGAATTTGGACAAACATTGGAGACGGCACCCTTCGCCTCCAAAATGGGCGCACAAGAACGAGCAAAATCATGGGCAGGGATATCTTGCGGTTAGACTTACAATCCCTGTTCATTTTGAAAGCAACCAACAGGGCCTCAACACGTCAATCTTGCTACAGCCCCCCAAACCACTCTAACTAACACTGTTTCGTAAGTCCTGGAGGAGAGGCCTGCCCGCATGCAGGGTCACCCAGTGCAGAAATACTACACGGTCAAGTGGTACGGTAAGGGTACGGGTTAGGTGCAGCCAAAATGGCCGGACCAGTCAGGAAATGGCCGATACGGTGTTTTAACACGGTACGATACTAGTAAACAGTGCGGGTACGGTACGGGATTTGGGCCCAAACGGGATTTGGGCCCAAACGTTGTACTGGGTGACCCTGCCCTGAAGAGCCGCTCAGAGAGGGCGCTCAGGAGGGCCAAATAGTAGTAGCTGATGCTAAGAACGTTGCGTTCGGGACTTAAAGCTGAACATGTTTGAAAGCCAATATTCAGGTTTGGTTGGAAGTTCTGAGCACTTGAATATTAACTCCATCTGTCGCGAGCGTCGTGTACAGCCAATGTGCGATTAGTCAGCTGGTTTACCGGTTTGTGTTGTTGCTGGGCCCTTTCAGGGGTAGGTCAGACTATCGCGGTTGGTGGTTTGCGTTTGACTTTCATAATCGTAAATAGCCTATCAGAAGGTATGGGCGCAGTTTATTCCAATTAAACATAACAAGATTTTATCCAAACGCCCCCCCCCCCTCCCCATGCTTTTTGCGTCAGCATTTGCACTCCAAAACGCAACCTCAAAGGCAATGCAATCTGACCTACCCCTAAGTTGGACTCTTAAGCCCCCTGAAATGAACACTGCACCTCACCTCTCCTCAGCACCGTGCGCCGCGGCCGCTGCAGAGAGTAGGCCTGGCGCCGATGGGATCCCCGGCCCGTCCTCCGCAAGCACCACAGCAGACACGTCCTGCCCCGGCACTTCCGGCAGGTTGGGCGCATTGACCCGCCCATGGGGGCCCTTGGCTTGGGACTTGGCAAGCACTTTGGCGTCCTTCCCGGCCTTCTTTGCTTCCTTCTCTACACGTTTGGCTTTCACAATCTGTTGTGCAGGCGGAAGGGGGGCATTTTGTTTATATGTAGGACAAACATATCAGCACTCTGCACTCTCCAAGGGGGGCGCTTTCTTTTCATGCAGCATCAAGGGACTGTGCACTCTCTGAGAGGAAGAGTCAGGCGGGCTGGAGAGGAGGGAGGGCCAAGGCCGTAATGAAAGTTTGCGACCATGTAATTTCTGACGCCAGTGTGATTTTCGGGGCTGAAGAACACCTCTACCGGGGCGGCCACCAAAGGCCCGATAGGGACCAAACCTGGACTGGCCTACGACTGGTGGCTCAAGCAGCATGGCTGGCCACAAACGGGGCCTCCGGCCAGAATGTGGCTGACATATAGCTGAGTCAAAAAAAATGAGCACTACACGTGACAAGGATGTGTCCTCCTGAGATTTCTGACACTGATGAGATGTATGGGAGCTCCGGGCGCCATCCTCTGAGAAGGCATGCATCACGGGGCAGGTTTCAGGCGCCTGTCATGTGAAAGCAGGTGCATACCTTGATCCACTGGGCATGGCTGAGTCACGAGAAGAAAATAAATGCATCAGGGGGCAGGTCTAAGATGCTGTGGGAATGCATGCATGAAGTGGTAGGTCTCAGATGTGCAGAAGCTGGTGCATGCCTTGATCCACTCGGTCACGGCAGCTAAGACTACGCACACCTTCTCCTTGGCCTCCATTGCGGACAGCAGGGCTCTGATGGCTTACTTTTCTTAAGCTAGACATTTCGAGGTTTTCTTGTTCAGATGTAGCAGGTGCCGTGACGCGTCCATGCATTCACAGTAGCGGTTTTCGGGTCTACAATTGGGGACCTCACAGTGGGCCAGTAGGGACCTTTCATTTGTTCAGATTCCGGGGCAGGTCTCAGGTGACCCCACCTTCTCCATCGCGTCTGTCATCGAGAGGAGTGCAACCCCAACATGCGCCGCCTTGAGGCCGCCGACGTCATTGGTGCCATCGCCGCACATGAGCGTGATGCGTCCCGCGTCCTTGAGCGTCACCAGGACCAGCTCCTTCTGCTCCGGGGACACACGCGCAAACACCTGTGCAGGGGGCAAAGGAAGGCAGCAGCAGCAGCTCTTTAACTTATTTCAGTTGGAAAACACATGTGCATAGGGCACAGCAGCAGCAGCATTGTAAGTCCCCAGATGTAAAACACATGAGGATGGGGCAGAGTGGGCGCAGGAACAGCAGCAGCAACAACAGCAGCTCTGTGGCTTTCTGCAACTTCCGAGCAAACACCTATGCATGGGGCAGAGGGGGCTCAGCATCAGCGGTACCTCGGTAACTTTCAGTGTCTTCCAAAACACATAGGCATCACCGCCACACGGCATGTTGATTCATTACTTGTCCGCAACCGGTATTGAACTAGCTGATTTAAAACATGTATTTGATAAATAAGATGCGGTAAACAAATGCAGCTTTCGTCTAATTTCCTTGTTTTGAAAAGGCTTTCACCACCGGCACAGAGCAGATCCAGCAATCCAAATATTTAGTTATCCACCCCATGTCATATCCTCTGTAAGCTGCTCCCTCTCCATCCCGGCATCCTCCACCCTCCACGGCTCCCTCCCCACATCTTAATATTCCCATCGCTTTTACACCCTACCAAACACCCATCCCTTACTCATCCAATCGCCCATATACCCAGCCACGCACATACATACAGACTCATGCACCCACCCCTCAGTCCTCCACACCCAGCTCACAGGCACACTCATGCACCACACTCAAACTCATCGCCCACACAAATCCACACTAGCGCATATCTACATTTGCATACACTTTCTCTCATGCGTTTGACTGTATCCGCAAAGATCTTGGATGCAAGAGTGTATGTGCACATCACTTCCTACGTCCCCCACAGCCTTCCCCTACCTGGCACAGAGGGATAACCTGGGCCGCCATGCTGATTGACTCTAGGTAAGTGAGTGCGTCCCCGCTCATGGCCAGATCATACTGCGAAGCCACGCGCAGCACGTCGCTGAACGACCGAACAAACGGCATCGACACCTTCTCGTCGGGGCTGGCCCAATGGTACTCCGAGTCCTGGTTTACTTTTGGGCCCGTCTGCAGTGGAGGGCAAAGAAGACAAACATACAATGATGGAGAAAGGAGAGGAGGGCCACACCACCTCTTCAGGGCTGGCCCAGTGGTACTCTGGAAATAGGAGGCGAGCGACATGCACAGGGAGGATTAGCCCAGTGGTACTCAGAGCCATGGTTTGCCTTGGGGCCCGTCTGTAGCGTGGGCACAGCAGAGGAGGAGGAGGAGGAGGAGGGGGAAGGAAAACATTGAAACAGTACAGCGTGGCGGCGCAGGGAGAGGAACAGCAAGCGGCCGGGTTGAGGAGGCTTGGGCTTGCATGCGTCAGCTCCTCCCCAGATTCTTCCCCACCCGCCCTCCCAGAGGCCCTACCTCAAGCTAAGCCGTGAATGCTGCCACTCAATTAATATGTGTGAATCCAACTTCTGGGTTTAAGGATACGGGTTAAGGAAAACCCTAGGTTGAAATGTGAAGGGTTGAAGACAACCTTCAGGTGATGATACTAGTGTAAAAGAAAACCCTTTTGTTTAAGGCTTAGGATTTAGAGACACCTAGGGTTTAGGGGCACCTAGGGTTTAGAGTTAAGGAAACCCTAACTCCTCACCTTAACGAGGCCCACGGCGTGGCCCGTCTCTTCCTCCTTGTGGCTGAGGACAAGAACATCGCGCGTTACAATGTGAACCTGGCCAGGGACATCGAGGAGGGCAGGCTATTAGAGGGCAGGCTGTTGGATCTAGCAGCCACTCAGGCTTGCAGCACGTCTCGTAGCCGTGGCTATCTCATTGGCAGGAAAGCGCTAGATGAGACCTCCACCGCACTCATGCAGTGCTCGAATTCAGTGTTCTAAAAGAGCTTGCATGACGCCGATGGCGCCCTTCTTCTCCCGGCTCCACTCGCTGACAAAAATCATGTTTTGAAACTACTGCCCCCCCCCCCCTTTTTGGCAGCATGATGGCCGTCCCTCTCACCTTACTGGCAGCGAAGCAAGCTGTCAAGGGCGCGTCCCCAGTGATCATCATGATCTGGTGACTCGAGTCCACCAGTTCCTTGATGGTTGACTCACTGTCCTCCTTCAGAGGACACTGAGCGAAGGTGGGAGGGAGCGAAGGGGAGGGGGGCAGCAGGTGGATGAGAGAGGGATGGAGGAATGGGCAGGGGAGAGGGGCAGTTGGAGGAGAGACAGAAGAAGAGAACAAAATAAGGAGGAGGATGGGGGTGGTTGGAAGAGGAGGAAGGGTGAAAAGGGGGTGAGAGGAGGAGGGGGGGGGGTGGGGGTGGACAAGCAAGGGTGGGTGGGAATAAGGGAAGAGTAAGAGTGAGGTTGAAAAGGAGGGGGGGGGGGGGGTGAAGTCTAAATGTGGGAGGGGGGGGGAGGAATGGTGCACAGACAACAACGAGTGGGTGGGGAACAGGCTTTATTTTGTGTATTCCGGACAACAAATTTACATTCCAGCACCCCAACAAAATCATTTCTTTACATCAAGCCCTGCACACCATTTTCCTTTGCTTATTTTGCCCCACAGGACAAATTTCAGTGCTCACTAGTTCACGCCTTGGATTTGAACAATCCCGACTAACTTCAACCGATTCTGACCGATTACGCCCAGCGTCGTAATCCAGGTATAACTGATTTAATAGTGCAGCTTATTGCACAACCCTTGTAAACTTAACTTGCAATCAAACGTACTTATGACAGTTTACGGAGTGCCTTTCCATGGAAAGTCATAAATGTGTAAACACGTAGGTCAAAAACACCCATGGCGAAACCACAGATTCATACTACTCGGGTGCACGGAATTCCGTGATTCAAGGCTTGAGATCAGAAATGAATTACAATACCGTAAATCCACATGGGGTCCGTGCAGCAAATTTTGGATAGTTTAAAATTTCGTAGTGTAGCAAAAAAACAAATAAAAATGGGGCGAGCGGGGAAAAATAAATAATTTAACACTGCGCAGCAGGTAATTTAATATAATGTTGGGCATCACTTACAGCCAGTTCAGTAAAACTCAGTCAAAACCCTCGCTTGATGCTAGACAGGACAGTACACGGCCAGCAAAACTCAGCATAGTCAATAGTCCTCCTCCTCCGCTGCCTCCAGAACCGAACCCTCTGGAAAATACCACCCTAGTTGGTTCCTGGCCTCAGGAAACGTGTGGCTGTTGGAGCCCCAAAACGTCGTCAGCACCAGTTTTCACCCGTCAGCACCCGTCGTCAGCACCCCGTCGTCAGCACCCGTCTCTGCCCCCCGAATTGAGCTTCGCTTCAGGGACTGGCATAATGATCACTGAGCGGATGTCGAATCAAAGAGTCGCGCGCTAGCGTGCAGCCATCTTTGAAATTTGCTGTGTTTAAATCATAGCGCGCAGCCCCCCATAGCGCGCACCCCTCAAAATACTTATTTGGGCGCTTTTCCAATTATTTCCGCGCAGCCATGTCTGCACAGGCCAATCATTAACCGGTATCGCAATCCATCCCTTGTTAGTTGTAGGGGCGCGGGTGCTGCGGTGCTGCAAAACGAATCTTGCTGTCGCCTTGTGTCCATGTGTAGCATTGGGCACAGCTGGCAACGATTTTTTGAAATTTCAGTAGCTAGGCATCTTTACCAGGTAGATCAAAGCAACCAATAATTTTAACATATGAGAGAGCTCAATTCGCTTTGGTCGCACATGCTTCAACGCAACGACGAAAGCATGGTGTTGTGCCAAAAGTAATGACCAACCTGATAGTCATGCTGTTTTGACCATGCAAAATTCCCGTGTGAAGCGAAACGGAACGTAAGGGATAGTAGGGTGATAAAATAGGTATGTAGGTATGTAGACTGTGAGTACAAAATCTTCTCTGATTTAAATAAAATTGATGCAACGGATCACGCATGAATTGTGTGAAGTATTCACCGCACCAAACGTGTGGAAGTGTTACTTTCAAAAACAGTCCAAATGTCCGTTGTACTGCTACAATTTCCGCTTGTTTTTCGCTGTTCCTGGACATTTTTTCGCCCTCCCGGGGGTCAGTGGCACACGTCCCGGCCCTCCCAGGGGTCGTTAGTGACGAAAGAGGAGGCCCCAACGCCTACTTTAACTTCACTTCACACGGGAACATACATCGAATGATCAGCAATAGCGATGTACTTCTGATGGGAAACATAGCAACAAAGTAGCGAAAACTTTGCGAAAGAAGGTCGAAAGACTACCGAAAAAATAAACAGCGGTAGCGAAAGATAAGCACAATCTTTAAACAATGGCTAAGAAATTTGTAGCATCCCAACCGACATTTTTTGAAGTTCACACTGTTGTCACGGTGAATACGACAATACGTCACGCAAGACATGCGTGATGCAATTTCGCTCAAATTTTGTTTCTCAAGGAAAATTGAAGTTGTTGACTCATTCACTTACCTACCTACACATTTAACCCCTGTTATCTCTACGCTCCGTTTCAGTTCACACGGGGATATAAATTAAGGTCCTAAGAGTGCAACGATGGGGATCCAGCAGGGATCGAAATTCCTGGCCTTGTCGCATGCATGGCCACGGCCATTGATTGCGCACTTCTGCTTGAGACATAAGACCAGGCACTCAAATTTAGCCACCCCTCCTAACTTGCATGGTGCACTAGGACGTAGGAAATGGAGGCAAGTACAACCCGATTTGGGACGGTTTCCCACGAGGCAACCCTTTTCCCAAACAGATAGAACTGCATATTTTGCACTTTGCACCGGTCATTAGCAAGCCAAGCACCATATGCCCAATGAAATAGACATTTTTTTCTTTAAAAACATGTCCATTCTCACAAACTCCTCATGTTCAAGAGGCAACATGTATAAGGGCAAGCCCCGTAAGGCCGTCCCAATTGCTGTCATACAAAATCATTTACAGTCCTCCACACCCTCTACTTTCCTCTCCAATCAACCTTCTGTCCCCCTTCCTGATCACGGTCGTCGCGATCAATCGCCCTGGATTAAATGTGCGATTGTAAACAATTAAAATGAGCAATGTTGACCCACCGGCAGCCATCAGAGAAATACGAATACCAGGAGAGGGACTCCTGCCTCACCTGGAAGATGGCAAACCCCTCTTCCCTGCCAGGCATCTCCTTTGTGGCATTCAGCCGCCCTGGGGATTCCCTGGGGCGATTAATGGGACAATCTAAATTAATTTGGAGTTGACTTCCCCCCTCACCTGGCAGATGGCCAGCCCCCAATGTTGATTTTAAACAAACACCTCTTGTCCCTGCCTCACCTGGCAGATGGCCAGCCCCCAATGTTGATTTCAAACAAACACCTCTTGTCCCTGCCTCACACTGAAGATGGCGAACCCCTGCCACACCATGTCCCGCTCCACGTCATCCCGCGTCAGCGCCTTCAGCGCGGCCTCAGGATCAGAGGCAGCTTCCGGCAGCTTCCTTGAGGCCAACGCGATCACGCGTGCGCCCTGTGCCGCGTAATACTTATACATACTGTCGTAGTTGGCAGGGACCTCGGCTGGAGGGGGGGGGGGGAGTACATGATCACAGGCGGACTTGCGGCCAGGCAGGGGAGGAGGCACAAGTTCAAATAAATAAATAAATTATGCCCCGCCGGGACACGAGGGTTAAGGAAACAGCGCAGCATGGGCCGAGGCAGCTTCCGCGCAGTTACCATCACCCAGGAAACCACGAGCGCCAACCCCGACAATCATTGTGAAGCCTTTAAGCGTGGCCATGACAAACCGTTGCCATCACTCAAAAAGTTCAAGATAATATGCGATGCCAGGGAGCTGTACACACTGCAGGGGGCAAAGCGCAGCCCGTATAATGGCCACGTCAAGGTGCAGACGTGCAGGCACGAACGAGGAAGACTGTAAACCAAGTTTAGGGTAGAGGGTTTGCCAGCACGAGGATGCCAGAAAGCCTAGTTTTGGCATTTGAGCTTTGGATACGATCCAGCCAGTCAGCCACACACACAGTCCATGCCCTCACCTAGGAGCTCCTTCACAACCTCAGGCGCTCCTTTCATGACTGCGGAGTAGCTGCTGCTGGCTGCCCTGGCACCGGAGGAGGGGACCTGAGGTGGACAGCGAAAGGGGCCATACGCTATCACCATCAGCAGCATACAGGCCAAGCCATCCACCCATGGCCCGTCTGCAATCCACTGATAAGGGATAGCATCAGGACAACATCACTGACAGCATTAGCTACAACCCCAACAAAGGGCTCCTCGTGACACTTGACAAGCATCGTGTCCAGGGTTTCAACCATGCCACTGAATCCTGAACCACACTGAAACCTTCTGCATAAGCCACAAAAAAACGTTCAGAATTTTCATTAACTCAGTCAGCCCTAATTCTTGAGCCCTCAGTTTTGGGTTGAGGGCTTTGACTCAAGGTTAAGTTACACATGATCAATGCCCGCACAGAGCGGCATGCACGATATACATGCGATTCATGGTGGAGTTGAAGCTTTCAGGGTTTTGGGTGAAGGTTTTGAGCCAGGGCCACACACACAGACACTCATTGCCTGCACCTTGACCTGCACAATCGAAACAAACTTCACGTTGGATTTCTAGCTTGCGGGTTATGGCTCCAAGGTTCGAGTTGGGAGGCCATGCAGGCATGCATACACTCTTTCATGTCCGCAACCACTAGGGTATGCAAACATTCTTTGTCTGCACCTTGACGTGGCCATTATGGACACATGCTCCAGGTTTCCAGTTAAAGATTTGTGGAGTTCCAGCCAAAGGTTTCCAGCTGTGTGGCTATACACAGACCAACACTTTATCGTGTCCGCACCTTCACGTGCACAATCGTGGACATACGCTTCAGGTTGGAGTTGAAGTGGTGGCGGTGCACGATGGATGCAATGCTCTGCTTGTCGGGGCTGGTGGCCACCTCCTTAGCGAAGGACCAGCCAGTTGCCTGAAGGAGAGAGAACACACACGCAGTCACACAATGAAAGAAAGTACGTCCCGCAGAGGTCGGTAAGGGTTAAGGGAACAGTGCGGCATGGGCCGAGGCCGCGTCTGCTCCATTACCATCACAGTCACACATAAGCGAATACCCACCTGTACCCGTTTTACTCCTCTCTTTCTTTCGCCCTGAGGCGTGGATTCAAGGAATCCATCCATTTGGCCGTAGTCTCTGGCATGTGGGAAAACTGAGCAGCTCAGCAACAGTAGCTCCGAACCCCAAAGTGCATATCATGGAAGAGGCAGCACCGACAGCATGCCAGTCTGCCGGCCAAAGCCACACTCAGCTGGCCGGTGGTTGCACCGGCACTGTGGCCAAAGGTGTCGCCACAGCAGGGAGTTGTAAGCCACCCTTCCTCCATGCCACAGTGGGGCGTAGCTTTCTTCCTTTCTATATCAACGTACAGACATCATCCTGGTTGATTGAGCACAACCGATCTCCCCCCGCTGCACAACTTGAGGAGTCAAGGTTCTGGGGTAAAGGGTTAAGTCACACCCACCCACACATAAGCTGCACAGCCCCTCCCTGCTTCCCTCCCTCCCTCCCTCCCACCCTGCTGCTCACATCCAGAGAGACCTCCTCCAACAAATCCTCCACCAGCTCCCATTCCTCCTCCTCCTCCCTCCCTCCCTCCTCCTCTCTCTCGTCCCTCCCTACCTCCCCCTTCCCTCCCTCGCTGCTACTCACATCAAGAGACGCCTTCTCCAGCGGATCCCCCACCAGCTCCCCTGCGTCCAGCTGCACCAGAGACTGGCACGTGGCCATGACCAGGTCGCAATTAAAGCCCTTGCCCGCCCCGACCACGTCCTCCAACAGCAGGTGGTCTGATGTCAGCGTACCCGTCTTGTCGAAGCAGCAGACTTCCACCTGTGTGTCCAGTTTTATGCTTAGGTGTTGGTGCATGAGATGACAAAATTGTCTTGACCGCCTTGGCCACGTCCTACAACAGCAGGTGGTCCAACGTCAGCATGCCCGTCTTGACTCAGCAGCAGACCTTCACCAGGGGTCCCGAATTTAGGGTGTGGGATGTGGGTTCGGCACATGAGCACGTATTTTCCAAGCAGTCTACTGGCATCAACACCTGTGTGGAAGGTTCAAGATTCGGGTGTTGGTACAACACAGGACCATTTACTCATCACGTAACAGCTGCCCTCCACCTGGGTTCAGGGTGTGGGGTGTGGGGTCAGTGCATCAGCCCATCTCGTCCAAGCAGTGTACCGGTGTCTTCACCTGTGTTAAAGGTCTCAGGCCTACATGTGGGTACATGATGACAGCCAAGATTGTCTTGACGAAGAGGCATGAAGAAGGTAAGGAAACTTCGCGCCAGAGGGCATGCATAGGAGCTAAGGAAACAGTGCGGCATGGGCTGATGCTAAGTCTGGGCCGTTACATGCAAGAAGCATGGTAAACATGCCCCAATCTTGGTCCCCAGACCCTGGCCCATGCCAGAGTGACGGGCACACATCGCTATTCGTGTTTTAAATATTCTCCTAGAGTGATGAATGATGACTGAAATCACTTTGTCGAGAGTGATGAATGATAACAAAAATCAGATCCCTACTTCCGAGGGGAGGACAGGAGAAGCGTCACACACTGCCGTCTTGAAGGTGCATGAAATCACCTTTCGGGGGCTGCTGCATGACCAGAAACCCACCTCCAAATGGAACCACCCAGCGCCAAATGAAACCTTTGGGCATCTGATTAAGCATCCCCCTCCCCCCGTCTCCCCCATTTCGCTTCCCCCCCAGGCTAAAAAGCTGTCTGACGAACACAAGACGACAAGGCGTCTAAACCTGATGCCCTCACCTTTCCCGCGTAAGGTATCCTGAATGGCTCGGTGCAGAACACATGCTTCTTGGCCAGAGATATGAGGCTGGTGTTGACCGCCATAGACAGCTCCATGGGCAGCTCAGGCGGGATGACGCTGGTGATGATCATGACACAATTCAGAATCAGCTTGAAGCGGTCACGCGTTGGATCCTGCGAGGCACAGGGTTACCCAGTGCGGACGCACGGTAGGGTCAAACAGTACGGTGTAGGAGCAGGACTGCAGGTACAGTATGGACAGTACATCAGGAAGTACAGTGCTGAGGGACGCGGACCCCCACAGACCATGAAGTCAGCTACCTCCCCTCCCCCCCTCTCACCATGAGCCCATTCGTCAGCACATAGTATGCAGCTGCCACAGCGAAGCAGAGCAGGAACAGGATGAAGATGCCGGCCTCCACGCTGTTGGCCGTGATGCGCTCCGAGGCAAACAGAATGGTGCGCATGAGCTGGCCCTGGCTGGTTTCAAAACCCGTGCGCAACGTCACGGCCAGGCAGCCACCATCTGGGGTCCTGGGAAAGGTCCAGGGTGAAGGGTGAAGGGTGAAGGAGAATGTTCAGGGTTCCTGGGATGGGGAAGGGATTAATCAGGGGGGATCTTGGGAGTGTCACACATCTGCCAGGCGGCCGTCATCTGGGGTCCTAGGAAAGTTCCAGGGTTCAGGGTTCAGGGTTTCTGGGATGGGGGAGATATTAAACGGGGGAAGCATTGGGAATATCAACTTTCCAGCCAGGCAGTCATCATCTGGGTTGTGGGAGGGGTCGAGATCCAGGGGATCCACACTCCGTCTACTAGGCATCTGCATGTCTGGAACTGTCGCCCCCACTGTGCATGCTGACCACCCACCAGTAGTTACCGTTATGTCACATTTAAATTTTGTGTTTTCATACCTTTGTATGCAAGCACAATTTTTCGTTTCCACATTTTGAGGCCATTCATAATATTCCGGTGCTTAGCTTTCGGGATTCACAGCGCATGCAATATATTCCAAAGATATTACTTGTGAGGTGATTATTTCAGAATCAACAGCAATTGTTGGCTCTATCTTGTCACTGACTCTTGACACCATGGTAACTCAAGCCACGATTTGTCGTGATTCTGAATCCAACGATGGCCCCCCCCCCCTGCCTGATTTGTGTGTGGCGATTGTCCGCTGTGTGCTGCAGGATGCGCGTGCCGCTGAACACCATATGGTTCTTATCGTGTTTGATGTTGAGCCTCATCTTCTGATCCAGATCAGCGATGGAGACCTGCAACGGGGGCAGATTATTCAGTACCGAAAATGAGGTTTGCATTCCTGCACCCCTAGGAAAATAACTGTTATGTTCAGCCCTGCAACCCTTCCTTCATTGTTAAATAAGTCCCACAAAGGGAGATTTCATTGTTTATTAGTTCACGCACTGAGCCACTGACCTATTCGAACCAATACCAACCAATTCTAACCAATTCCGCCCAGCGACGTAAGGGCGCACCCCCAATATAACTTACTTAGTTTGCCCACTTCACGCGCACCCCTCATAAACTGTACATTCGCGGGAAGGCAATCTATACTGGTATGGTATATTGTGCGTTAAAATTGGTAACGAAGAAACAAAGGTTTTAAGGCTTAGTACAAAGTGACACCAGGGGCTGTGGTGTGCACCAGTGATTGAGTTGTGGCAAACAAAAGCTGGTAGGCACAAATCAGGGCGGGACAATCTGTGTAACCCTCACAGGGTGCCCCACCCCCTCTTGGTCGTTGCTCTCACAGGGTGCCCCACCCCCTCTTGGTCGTTGTTCTCACAGGGTGCCCCACCCCCTCTTGGTCGTTGCCCTCACAGGGTGCACTCCCCCTCTTGGTCCTTGCCCTCACAGGGTGCCCCACCCCCTCTTGGTCGTTGTTCTCACAGGGTGCCCCACCCCCTCTTGGTCCTTGTTCTCACAGGGTGCCCCACCCCCTCTTGGTCGTTGTTCTCACAGGGTGCCCCACCCCCTCTTGGTCGTTGCCCTCACAGGGTGCACCCCCCCCCCCCTTATTGTCACCCTCACCTTCCACTGCGGCGTGGACTCCCCTGTCAGCACTGCCTCCTCAACAATGCAGCTTCCCGCTAGCAGCAGGCAGTCTGCAGGCACCACCTCATCACCGCCAGGGCCTGTGCAGAGGAGGAGAGAGGGGTGCGGGGGTCTGCTGTAGGAGGACTGGGCAGGGGGGAGGCGGCGAGGGGATGTGATGTTCATTGGGGGCAGTCGGGGCAAGGTGGAGAATTGGAGGGAGGGGATGAGTGCCTATCCCTGCTCCATAGCAAGGACCAATCAGCGTCCTGCTACTGCAAAGGCCCAGGGAGCCGCCAACAACTCGTCCAGTCAGTCCTGAGTAAGGCTCGCAATAAAACACAGCATCAAACAATTGTTGGTCTCCGGGTCTAAGGCAGTCGCCCAGTGCCCATCCAGCAAAACAAGCGGAAGTTGCGATAATCAGAAAATTTCCGCACCTGCGGCACACTTGCGGGGATTTTGATACTGGACAATGAATGGCCAAAGTATACAGAATCACTGATGATCGCACAATGCTGATCTGCAGGCCCTTTGGCGCCAGTCCTGGATGGGTCAGCAGCCGCAATCTAAGGCAACACTGCAAAAGCCATGGTCCTTAATAAAAGACTGCGGCTAATCAACGAATTTTGATTGTCAGCCAAACAGCCAATTAGCAGTTAGCCAAATAAATGGTCGGAGAACTTAATAGCCAGCCAACTGAACTATCTGCGGCCTAAATGGTCAGTCAAACTGTCCCTGCTTCCGTGACGCAGTTCAACCCAGCAAGTGCTTGCTTCTGATTCCCCTGCCACCCAGGCATGTCACGCGCACCTGCCAGCGGCCTGCCAATGGATATGATGTCCCCCACCAGCAGCGCCTCCCCAGGTAGCAGCTTCCACTGGCCACTCCTGCTCAGAAGGTGTGAAGAGTTGAGGGTTCAGGATTAAGGAATTAAATGTTTAAAAACTAGGCCACTCCTGCTCAGACAGGGTTCAGGGTGTAGGGTGAAGGGTTGGAAAACTAGCCTACTCTTTATCACAAAGGATTCAGAGATTAGGATAATTCAGAGATTAGGGTAACTCCGACGAGGCAACTCCGGCTTAAGGAGGCTAAATTGAGAGCTGAGGAGCATGCACACCAGGGTCAAATGTGGAACATTCAAACAAGTGTGAAACATGGCATAGAGGCCAATCCCGTCTCTGTCACTCCTGCGCAATATTCCAGGCGCTTTGTCACCGGCGACGAGATAAACAAACCCTCATATGCGTGAATTATAGCTGGGGCACGTAACAAAGCAGACCACCTGTACATGGATGTTACGTGAAGCACGTTGAGAAACAGACCAACATCTTCCTTAATTGTAGCGGAAGCAAGAGAAACTAATCCACCTGTACCTGAATTGTAGCTGTAGCACATACAGATATCAAAACAAAACACGAGTAGCTGAAGTACGTTACCGTAGAACCGGATAAAGTTTGCGCAGCCCTATTTTACTTACATCACTGCGCAGGCAAAAAAAAGGCAACACGCACGGGCAGGTAATTTTTTTTAAATACCGGTACCGTAGTTAAAATAGTATGTCGCACAGCCGGTCCAAAAGACATCAATACAAAATTGCGCAGCGCTTCTAGTCAGCCGTAAAATCAACTCTGCTCAGCGCTTATGTCCACAAGGTTTTTGTCAACTCAATTAAAACCTAGTGTGATGCCTGAAGGAACAGCATACAGTCAGTAATCAATGAACGGATGTCGAATCAATCAGTCAATCAATCGCTAGCGTGCGCTTTTTTTGGTACTTGGTACCGGACAAACTACTCTGCGCAGTGCGCACCCCCAACAAGTTGTTTTGGTCCGTGACTGACTGGCCACGAACCCCTGATGTGAATACATAGTTAATCGCGCATCAACCTCGCGCACCCTCAAACAGAATTAATAATTAGCAGAGTCAAATTGGATCTACGATTCCGAGCAAATCCACCAGCACCGACCCACCTGTAGGTGAAATGGTGAATTGTATCTGTAGTTTGTAACGTAACCCACCCCCCTGTAGGCCTGTACCGGTTGCTTGGGTGTGGCCATGCTCATCACTTCCATCGGGTTCAGTGAGTTGGGCAAAAAAGGTACATAGCCATTGGGTACCAGTAGGGTGAGTCAAAGGTAACTCGGACCAGCGATTCCAGCCTAGACACTCACCCAAAAATTCAATTGCCAAGGGCAAGTCCACACTCTTTTACACCGCTGGCTCCTGGAAAACGAAATAAAAAATCAGGCACACTGACCAGTGGGTTAGTACCCACTTGTAGCTGAACTGTAGCTGCAGCATACTTGTAACGAAAAGAAAACCACATGCACAAGCCCACCTGTATCAGACATGTAGATGAAGCACACATAACAAGGCAAGCCCACCTGTCGCTGATATACTTGCCTACGCAAACCCACCAGTAGCTGACTTGTAGTACTAGGCGGCCACAGCTTGCTTGCTAGGGAACAAACCTTCACCGTCCTACAGACAGCCCTCAAGCATGCACAAGCAACCAGGCCTCCCTGGCTGCAGGCCGTGAAGAAATGGAATCGTTCCTGAATTGTATCTGAATGGTAGCTGAATTGTGGCCGAACAGTGTTATTGCTGCTGAATTGTACCGGAGCAAACCAGGTGCTCCAACCCACCTGTATACCTGTACCGGCTGCTTGGGTGTGGCCATGCTCCGCAGCTCCTTCAGGTTCCGCAGCTGCTGGCTGGTCACAGTGCACTCGAAGCTCACCAGCATGACCAGGGTGAAGAGCGAGTAATACCAATAAGAGTCCAGCATCCAAAGGCCCACACAGAACACCTGCCGAGACAAATGCAGCACATGGGAACAGATCATGAGGAGAAGGGCCGAGGGAATACCTGTAAACGCGGTAGACTTTGCTCAAAAGTTAATTGATGATTGGCATGCGCGCTAATATTAATTCAGAAATCGTTGCTGCGCGGAGTGTTAGCAGCGATTTTCCATTGTGTTACCAGATGCGCGCCGATAAATCCAATGATCTGCACAATTTTCGACGCTGCGCAGCATTTTTAAACTGTTTGGGGGCTGCTCAACGAAAATAAATTCATTGTTTTGGGGGTGCGCGGACCCTGTCCCGTTTTACGGGACTATAAAAGATAGTCCAACATTCAAAGGCTCACGCAAAACACCTGGAACACCAGCCACACCAGTCACTCTTGGAACACCAGTCACACTTGGAACACGAGTCACACTTGGAACACCATTCATACTTGGAATATGAGTCACACTTGGCGCACCAGTCATACTTGGAACACCAGTCACACTTGGAACACCAGTCATACCTGGAACACTTCTTTTCTTTTGCTGTGACTTAACAAGGTGTGAGACCGGCTGCCGAACCCTAGAAACCTGAAACGCTGACACAAAAAAGCAGCCCGAGTGCGCAAGGGGCCCTCGTCAGCAACTGAGTAAAGGCGAGCAGGAACAGGAAATACACACTTGGAACACCAGTCACACTTGGAACACCAGTCACACTTGGAACACCAGTCACACTTGGAACACCAGTCACACCTGGAACACCAGTCACACTTGGAACACCAGTCACACTTGGAACACCAGTCACACTTGGAACACCAGTCACACCTGGAACACCAGTCACACCTGGAACACCAGTCACACCTGGAACACCAGTCACACCTGGAACACCAGTCACACCTGGAACACCAGTCACACCTGGAACACCAGTCACACCTGGAACACCAGTCACACCTGGAACACCAGTCACACCTGGAACACCAGTCACACCTGGAACACCAGTCACACCTGGAACACCAGTCACACCTGGAACACCAGTCACACCTGGAACACCAGTCACACCTGGAACACCAGTCACACTTGGAACACCAGTCACACCTGGAACACGAGTCACACCAGTCACACATGGAACACCAGTCACACCTGGAACACCAGTCACACTTGGAACACCAGTCACACCTGGAACACCAGTCACACTTGGAACACCAGTCACACCTGGAACACCAGTCACACTTGGAACACCAGTCACACCTGGAACACCAGTCACACCTGGAACACCAGTCACACCTGGAACACCAGGCACACTTGGAACACCAGTCACACCTGGAACACCAGTCACACTTGGAACACCAGTCACACCTGGAACACCAGTCACACTTGGAACACCAGTCACACCTGGAACACCAGTCACACCTGGAACACCAGTCACACCTGGAACACCAGTCACACCTGGAACACCAGTCACACCTGGAACACCAGTCACACCTGGAACACCAGTCACACCTGGAACACCAGTCACACCTGGAACACCAGTCACACCTGGAACACCAGTCACACCTGGAACACCAGTTACACCTGGAAAACCAGTCACACCTGGAACACCAGTTACACCTGGAACACCAGTCACACCTGGAACACCAGTCACACCTGGAACACCAGTCACACCAGTCACACATGGAACACCAGTCACACCTGGAACACGAAGAACGGAGCCATGAGATGCTCCTTGAGCAGGTCTGCAAACGGAGGGAGAGGCACCTCGAACTTGTTGAGACCATACTTATCATGAGCGGCCAGGGTCTTCTGCTCAGTGCCATGGCCTGTTATTTTGGAGTAGGTCTCAAATGTCTCCTGCAGCATGGACAGGCCGCAGGATCAACAGGTGGGGAAGCGCGGTGTACTGTGTAACGGCGCAAGCAACAGGCCATGCTCTGCATCAGGCCTGCCCAAGCAACAGGCCATGCTCTGCATCAGGCCTGCTTAAGCAACAGGCCATGCGCTGCATCAGGCCTGCCCAAGCAACAGGCCATGCGCTGCATCAGGCCGGTCCAAGCAACAGGTCATGCTCTGCATCAGGCCTGCCCAAGCAACAGGCCATGCGCTGCATCAGGCCTGTCCAAGCAACAGGCCATGCGCTGCATCAGGCCTGCCCAAGCAACAGGCCATGCTCTGCATCAGGCCTGCCCAAGCAACAGGCCATGCTCTGCATAAGGCCTGCCCAAGCAACAGGCCATACTCTGCATCAGGCCTGCCCAAGCAACAGGCCATGCGCTGCATCAGGCCTGTCCAAGCAACAGGCCATGCTCTGCATCAGGCCTGTCCAAGCAACAGGCCATGCGCTGCATCAGGCCTGTCCAAGCAACAGGCCATGCTCTGCATAAGGCCTGCCCAAGCAACAGGCCATGCGCTGCATCAGGCCTGCCCAAGCAACAGGCCATACTCTGCATCAGGCCTGCCCAAGCAACAGGCCATGCTCTGCATAAGGCCTGTCCAAGCAACAGGCCATGCTCTGCATAAGGCCTGTCCAAGCAACAGGCCATGCGCTGCATCAGGCCTGTCCAAGCAACAGGCCATGCTCTGCATCAGGCCTGTCCAAGCAACAGGCCATGCTCTGCATAAGGCCTGTCCAAGCAACAGTCCA
Organism: Limnomonas spitsbergensis; assembly: GCA_037349105.1. Lineage (NCBI taxonomy): Eukaryota > Viridiplantae > Chlorophyta > Chlorophyceae > Chlamydomonadales > Limnomonas > Limnomonas spitsbergensis. The sequence goes on from JAYJMM010000028.1 coordinate 4,192,795, forward strand.
TGATCTGCATCAGGCCTGCCCAAGCAACAGCCCATGCTCTGCGTCAGGAGTCAGGACTCAGCAGCCGCATACGTGACAGCTACGGATTTAGTTGTCCCTATACGCATATACTACATACTTCTATAGTAGAGGGTTGAAAGAGGATGCTGTTAACATGTACTAATCTTTGAAACTGTTATACAACATGTGAGAAACGCATAGACCTACTAAGGCTGAAACAGCACTGACCTGGACGGGGTACCTCAGTTTCTCAATGCACATCAGCTCAGGGTTGTAGAGATATCGTTGCTTGCGGAACTCGAAGCCAATTTCTTCGGTCTCCTTCAGCCCCTCCCTCTGCAAGCATCAACCAAGTGAACAAGTCAAAGGCTCACTGGAAAATATCATGGGCCTTTCCCTCTGCAACAAAGAAGCAAGTAAAAACACAGTACACCTGATATGTATCATGCATGTGAAGGGCGCCTGATATGTATCAGGCATGTGAAGGGCGCCTGATATGTATCATGCATGGGAAGGGCGCCTGATGTGTATCATGCATGGGAAGGGCGCCTGATATGTATCATGCATGGAAAGGGTGCCTGATATGTATCATGCATGTGAAGGGCGCCTGATGTGTATCATGCATGGGAAGGGCGCCTGATGTGTATCATGCATGGGAAGGGCGCCTGATATGTATCATGCATGGGAAGGGCGCCTGATGTGTATCATGCATGGGAAGGGCGCCTGATATGTATCATGCATGGGAAGGGCGCCTGATATGTATCATGCATATGAAGGGCGCCTGATGTGTATCATGCATGGGAAGGGCGCCTGATATGTATCATGCATGGGAAGGGCGCCTGATGTGTATCATGCATGGGACGGGCGCCTGATATGTATCATGCATGAGAAGGGTGCCTGATATGTATCATGCATGTGAAGGGCGCCTGATGTGTATCATGCATGGGACGGGCGCCTGATATGTATCATGCATGGGAAGGGCGCCTGATGTGTATCATGCATGGGAAGGGCGCCTGATATGTATCATGCATGGGAAGGGCGCCTGATATGTATCATGCATGGGAAGGGCGCCTGATATGTATCATGCATGGGACGGGCGCCTGATATGTATCATGCATGGGAAGGGCGCCTGATATGTATCATGCATGGGAAGGGCGCCTGATATGTATCATGCATGGGAAGGGCGCCTGATGTGTATCATGCATGGGACGGGCGCCTGATATGTATCATGCATGGGAAGGGCGCCTGATATGTATCATGCATGTGAAGGGCGCCTGATGTGTATCATGCATGGGACGGGCGCCTGATATGTATCATGCATGGGACGGGCGCCTGATGTGTATCATGCATGGGAAGGGCGCCTGATATGTATCATGCATGGGAAGGGCGCCTGATATGTATCATGCATGGGACGGGCGCCTGATATGTATCATGCATGGGAAGGGCGCCTGACATGTAACATGCATGGGAAGGGCGCCTGATATGTATCATGCATGGGAAGGGCGCCTGATATGTATCATGCATGAGAAGGGCGCCTGATATGTATCATGCATGGGTCGGGCGCCTGATATGTATCATGCATGGGAAGGGCGCCTGACATGTAACATGCATGGGAAGGGCGCCTGATATGTATCATGCATGGGACGGGCGCCTGATATGTATCATGCATGGGACGGGCGCCTGATATGTATCATGCATGGGAAGGGCGCCTGATGTGTATCATGCATGGGACGGGCGCCTGATATGTATCATGCATGAGAAGGGCGCCTGATATGTATCATGCATGAGAAGGGCGCCTGATATGTATCATGCATGAGAAGGGCGCCTGATATGTATCATGCATGGGACGGGCGCCTGATATGTATCATGCATGGGAAGGGCGCCTGATATGTATCATGCATGAGAAGGGCGCCTGATATGTATCATGCATGGGACGGGCGCCTGATATGTATCATGCATGGGAAGGGCGCCTGACATGTAACATGCATGGGAAGGGCGCCTGATATGTATCATGCATGGGAAGGGCGCCTGATGTGTATTATGCATGGGAAGGGCGCCTGATATGTATCATGCATGGGAAGGGCGCCTGATGTGTATCATGCATGGGAAGGGCGCCTGATATGTATCATGCATGAGAAGGGCGCCTGATATGTAACATACATGAGAAGGGCGCCTGATATGTATCATGCATGAGAAGGGTGCCTGACATGAAATATGCATGCTGAATCAGCTAGGCCGCTTGCCTCAAATATCACCTGATCCATTACCCCGCTCCGCGCATCCTAACAGTCATGCTAATTTGCCAATTGGTAATAGGCCAGCCAAGGCAGTCTGACATACATGAACATAGAAACCGGTATCCTATCTGCCATGGCATGACACCTGCCCCACCTCCATTGGCATGACGTCTGAATAGGAACATGGCAGCATCGCCATGGGCACAGTGGTGGACAGCCAGCTTACCAGCATTCTCCTGTCCAATTGCACCAGCTCAGGCGCGCCCACATACTTGGCAGGAAGTACGAAAAACGCGTCGCCATCGCAGAGATTCCGCACAACCGTGGTGGACACAAACGCCTTGAACTTTACGTTCCATTGTGTGAACCTGCAGGCGCGATCTACATATGATCAGCGTTCGTTTTTATTCGCAGGAGGCAAATACTGAACGCTCACAGGAACGCCAGGATGTGCAGCAGCGCGCAGAGGCCCAGCCCGTAGCAAGACACCGTGAACTTGAACCTGACAGGTAGGCACATTTGCGGATCAGTAAAACCTTTGCGCAATTGCACGAGTGCGCGCATCCATCAATACCCCCTGGGGCAGGATCTGGACATATCGCTCGGCACACCGCTGCGGCTCACCACTCGAACTTGGCCGCAAAGTAAACGATGGCGCACACGGCTCCTAAGTATGACACTATGAAAGGCCACATGTCATGCCTAAACGCTGGGTCCTTGTACTTTACGATCGTGACGGTCTGTAGCTCGTTGCTTTGCAGGGGGATTTCCCCTTTCTTAGGCGCAACATTTGAGTTTCTCGTGACCATCGACATATTGAAGGAATCTGATGCACTGACGAGCAGGCAAGACCAGAGACTCTGGGCAAGACTAGGACCCAATTTCACAGCCAGGAACCCTGTACAACCGGTGTACAACCTGTGTACAACTGCAACTTAACCCCGTCCTAAGTCCAAACACCCGAACATTTCATTATAACACACTGCATGAACCCCGCACCATTTCCCAAGGAATGGATGTGAACCTCCGCTAAGGCACGATTCCAATTGATGGAGGGAAATGTGGTGGATGAAGAAATAATAAGGCAATGTCCGAAAGTTCGTCGAAAGGTTCCTCCAACACTAATTCACGAGATGTGAGATTGTGAGGCTGATAATGAGGGGGTGTGTGGTGGAGGTTGCTTGGATTTGCTGCCTGCCCCACCCACCAACATCTGGATAATTTTCTGTCGCTAGACTTTACAAGTGGGAGGCAGGCCGCCCAACCCTAGAAACCTGAGACGCCAAGACAAAGAATGAAAGAAACAGCCTGGGCTCGCATGTGGCCCTCGTCCACATCTGAGAAAAACGGGCAGGAACTGGAAAGGCACACGACCAACAAGCACTCACCACGGCCGCAATAAGTCGTTGGAAACAAACTGCCATCCTGCCTTGCCCCCCCCCCCTTGCACAGCGCGACCGATACTACCACTCCGCACAGCGCTTATAGCCACTACGTACGATCAACTCAATCAAACCCCTAGATTGATGCCTGAAAGAACAGTACACGGTCAACAATCCGTGAATGGATGTCGAATCAATCAGACTTTCTTGATGGTATTTACGGGAAAACTAATCCGCGCACCCCCAGAAATAGATGTTCTGGTCCGTGACTTTCTGCTCTTTTTATATCGCGCGTATACTCTGCGCATCTCTAAAATAATTAATTAATAGCAGAGTCAAACCCGTTTTACGGTAGGGTCCGCGCAGCAAAAAAGGGTCATTTACAATTCGCGTAGCAAAACAGATGTTAAAAAGGGTCGCACAGCGGCGAAATTTGAATTTAATTTGACGCCGTGCAGCAGGTAATTTAATTTAACATCGCACAGCAGTTACGTTCCATTCCGCTCCGTAATCTTCATCCACAGAGTACTTTCAGCCTGTACAGTAAAACTCAGTGAACCCCCTTGTTTGATGCTAGGAAGGACAGTACACGGCATTGAATCCTTTAAGGATTTAGATAAACCTTGCTTTGATCACACCTCCATTTTAGAGGCTCTAAAATTCCACTTACATCGTGGTGAAGCCGAGGCGAAGCCTAGGTGGGGTGGTGCGTGGGCGCCCGAGCCCCCAGCCTTGAGGGCCCGGGGACAAAGCCCCTGAAGCTCAGAAACAGTCTCTCATAGGAATTATTCATTGAAGGTACTTGAAGGTACTAACGTTCGTGCGCTTAGGGCTGGTATCGTGAGATACTAGGTCGATGCTGATTACACTGTCCTTTTAAAAGGGTCGAAGTAATTATCCTTTGGCGGTGCCGGGAGAACATGCCCCGACAAGCCCTAATGTGAAGTACGGGGAAACCTGTGCCTCGGCTCATCCACAAAGTGTGATGATGGGCTTCTACCTAGACTCGGAGGCTCCATGGTGAAGCTACGGAGACTTCGCAGCCGCATACAGCGGTAAATACAGTTATTTCACATACACGGGAATATGCTGTAACACGAATCGCGAGAAATCGCGGCCTAAAAGATTCACTGGTACACGGTCAGCAAAACTCAGCACAGTCCTCCTCCTCCTCCGCCTATTCCACAACCGAACCCTCCAGAGAATACCACCCTGGCCGGTTCCTGGCCTCAATAAACGTGTAGCTGTTGGGGCCCCGAAACGTCAGCAGTCGTCGGCACCCGTCTCTGCCCCCATCAACATGACAGAAATCAGATGTTCATACATTTCTGGACATTAAACCTCTTAATCTCAAGCAACATCTTCAGCTGAAGGGAACTGTGAACTATGCTGGAACTCAAAAAGTGTCTCAACTGAAAAGTAAAAAAGTGAACGAATATGGGTAAAAGTGTTAACAGAGTCCTAATTTTCTCGTAACTTAAGTCCTATGGTCCCAAGGGCAGGCTAATCCACCCCAAAGCGGTAGCGAACGTGTCCACCCAAACCGGAAATCGGCACCCAACCAAAAGGAGACAAGAGCTGACAACAAGCCAGAAAAAAGAGTAGCCTGGACACTAAGAGGGAAAAGGACAACGTGATACCCGAAGGCTTAACTCCCCACCGGCAAAGACACAACTCGCAGACTAGCAGCCATAAGGCCCAAACAAATTACCCAGAGGCCCTCTCAACACGAAGCAAAACAGCAAACAGGACAAGCATAACTGAAACCAGGGACGACAACACACAGGAGGCGAGAGGGGGCACAGCAACCCGAAGAGTCAATTGAATCGCATAGCAAAAAGGGGCAAAAAGGGGTGTCTCCCGGTGACCAGCACTCGCCGGGTGGAAAGTCAACTTGCTGATAAGGGACCGTCCGGGGGACCCGGGAAACTGAAGTCTTAGAGACCCCTCTTCTCCCAAGTCACGGGGCCTCAGGGGGGAGATATGCTGGACAGAAGACATCCTACTCCCAAGAGCAAGGGGACACAAAAACGACGGTAACACGCTTTAGAGAATCATCGGGATTGCTCCAAGAGGTCAATTTGAGTACCAGACGGTAGACCGCTTTAGAGAATCAGCGGGATTGCTTAGGTGCCCTACGGTCGTCCTCAACGTCTTTAAAGAGCAGCGTGGCCCTAAGAATTAAATTAGGGTACCATAAGGTAGAAGCGCGCTGCGTCCACTATGGGGGGTAGCGGTTTTCGGTGAGAGGAACACCTTTGGAGTGTGAGGCAAAAAAAAGGCCGCAACACGCTACGCAGATTGTACCGGGCGGGCCGCCTTCGCGTCTTTAGAGAATTGGAGAGGCAAAGTGACCCCCTTTAGGGGGCTCCTTTGCCTCTCCAATTCTCTAAAGACGCGGAGGTGCGACGCACCAAGAATTAAATCGGGGTCCCAGGACGGTTGTGTGCGGAGCGCACGTACTGTCCTGGGACCCCGATTTAATTCGCGGTGTTACAAAACGGTTTTAATCTAAGCAAGAAGCCCCTCTCCTCAGGAGTATCGGGGCCTCAAGGAAACAGGATACAAGACAGAAAACACCCTACTCCCAAGAGCAGGGTGACTCAGGAGACAGAAATGCATGAAGCCACTCTCCTCAGGAGTATCGGGGCCTCTCGAAAGAACGATACAAGACAGGAGACACCTTGCTCCCAAGACCTTGGTGGCTCAAGAGATAGGTAAGTAGGAAAACCCTATCCTCACGAGTATCGTGGGCCCTAAAAATCGAGATCCAAACGGAGAGCAATGCCCATGGGCAACTTCAGGTGCAGGATAGGCAGGAGGGCGGCCTGGGAGGCACTTGGGGTGTTGAGGCCGCCCCCCCCCCCCAATGAAGGGGTGTTGTGGTGAGAGGACAGTCCCCCAAGCCGGTGGGTGGGATTGGAGGTCTACAAAGTCCTGGAGAAAGCACCAGAACCAGGCTGCGGCGGTCTGGGAGGCTGCGTGGCAGCCTGTGTGTTACCTGGTAGGGCACGTGTACGCGGTTCCCAAAGCCGCCGGTGTCCATAGCGAAAATGCAGACAAAAGCTTATACTCCTGGGTTGATGTGGTGGGCAGATGGGGGTTCGAGAAGCCAAACGTCCGCCATACCGTAGTAAGTGGAGGACCAGGCGGGAGGGCCCCCGCGAGCTGTGCCACCACAGCTTGGGCAACGGGGCAGGTGCAGGAGCATTGTGACCTGAGAGAATACTCTCGGTGGGAAGGGGGTGCTGCCGGGTCTTGGGGTGCAGGGAGCCAGGGAGACAACTGCATTGGCATGGTTGGTTGAGAGCGACATCATGGCCACCAGCTACCTTCATGCCATTCAGGGTTAAGCGTCAGAGGGTATCTTTGCAACGGGGTTCGTGCCGGATACCCCATAGGGATTTGAGCGTAGCAAGGAGGTCAGAACACCCTGTTGCAATGCGCTCAGTGGTAGGTGGGGTACGGTAGATGGGAGTTGTCGAGGGCCCACTTGACATAATCGAGGCGACGCTGTCGTTGTTCACAGAGGGATCCGGCAAGCTGGAGACGGCTGTGCGAACAGACAGGGTATCCTCGGGGAGGAG